>JARQOD010000004.1:249894088-249954742 GCA_033576555.1 Oophaga sylvatica | reverse complement strand
CCATCCCTTTTAGGTCCCATCACTTAGTCAAACTATACTAATGGGGTTATGTTCCTGCGCAGAAGGAAGAGCTCTATAAATATTAGGGTTGATTTTCTGACCTCTCACTACAATGTATGAAAAATGTGTCCAAAGAATGACACTTGTGAAAAAAATGAAATTTTATTTTTTCGCCCTCATTTTGAACTAAACTCTTTAATAAAAAGTGGGATCAAATACATTACACCCATAAATGAAGTATCTAGGGGGTGCAGTTTAGAAATGGTCAGTTGTGGAGTTTCTGCTGTTATGGCATGTCGAGAACTCTATTTCAGCCAAATTTGTGTTCCAAAATTCAAATAGTGCTCCTTCCATTCAGAACCCTGCTGTTTGTCCAAACAGAGGTTTCTAACCACATGTAGGGTAACACTTCACTCAGAAGAACGTGCGTAACAAACTGAATGGTCCATTTTTTCATGTTACCTTTTGCAAAAGTGAACAAATTGGGGCTAAAACAACATTTTAGTGAAAAAAATTGAAATACAATATTTCTATATGACAACCTAAAGTTATCAAATTGTGTGTAGTACCTGTGGGTTCAAAATCCTCAAAATACTCATAGATAAAATCTTCCAATAATGTCAGTTGTGAGGGGTTTCCACTGTTTAGGAACATCAGGGGCTTTCTTAACGGGACTGTAACAATTATGTGGGTACTATGGAATCTGATTGTGTGGGATAAAACGAATCTGAGACCAAAGCTGAAACAAATAAGTGTATTTAACAAAGCAAGAAGTAGAACATGAACAAACAGAGCATTCCTGCAATTGTAATGAAGTGCACAGCACAAAACAGAAATGTCCAGCAAACTTAGTAGCGGGGCGTGACTGCTAATACAAACTAATCCAGCAGTAATATGCAGCAAGAATGCAACCGGCACTAAGACGAGGAAGTCCAGCAGTAGTATGCAGCAAGAGTGCGACCGGCACTTATACGTAGAAGTCCAGCAGTAATAAGAAGCAAGGGTGTGACTGACACTTATACATGGAAGTTCAAAACTATGCAGTTAGAGGAGATGGCACCTTTCATGGAAGTCCAGAAATACATGGGTGGAGAATAACAGGGAGAAGGTCCTTAAATGTACCTTTTGGGCTGAGAAGTCCTGCTCAAGTCCCGCACAGCACCCTGCAACAGACACACTGTCAGAAGTCTGGACAGTAGGTAACCCCAGCCAGGATCCCCCCAAAAGTGACCCCAGAAGACTGAAGGCAGCTGGAAGCGGTGAGGCAGAGCACTGTTGTGAATGGACTTGAAATGAGTTCTGAGCAGAGGCTCCCTCTGGTGGTTACAAGCGGTACTGGACTGTCCAGTGAAGATTGTGAGGAGTGGGAATCAGGTGTTACTGACTGGTCTTATATAAGGGAGTCGCCTTCCCATCAGGGTTGCCGGTGATCAATTGTTCTGGTCTCAATCCTTGAGTCCTGTTTCCTTTGTAGCCTGCTGTGTCGTGTCTGCATCTCCTGCTAACAGATAAGACATTTTCTTCTTTTTGTTTTTGTGCTTGATTTTTGCATTTTGTCCTGCACTTCTGTGGGGGCCTTCAGGGTCCCCTCCGGGGGCTTTTGCCCTCTCACTTTAGTTCAGCCACTGATGTTTGTACTTTTGCTTTTTCCAGTTTTTTCAGTGGCTGCTGTTTTGATTTTGTTACACCAGAGAACTAATTTAGGTGGTAGAGGTCGTGTGATCTCAGGTGATTTTGAAATTAGTAGAGTTGGTGCTTTTCAGGGTTTTTTGGGATTGCAGTAAGTGCCCTTCCTATCCTTTTCTATTTAGGTAGTTTGGGCCCCAACGTTTGCTCATACTATTTTCTGTCTGTGTCAGTATTTCATCTTGTCTAACCGCCATTACATGTTTGGGGGCTTTCTATGTTCTTTGGGGATCTGCTCCGGGGTAGATAGCTTTCCTCTTTCTATCTTTAGGTGTAGTTAGTTTCTCAGGCTGTGACGAGGCGTCTAGGACCAACGTAGGAACGCTCCACGGCTGCCTCTAGTTGTGGTGGTTAGTCAGGGTACTGCAATCTCATAGATTCCAACTTCTCTGGTGTATTGCCTTTTTTACCTGCACTCCTCAGCTACCGAAGCATAACAGTATCACCGGCCCAAAAATTGAAAATTGTATGGTACTCACAGAAGGGAAAAAATACTGTGAAAGAAAAAAGGTTGTCAGAGTTGTCAGAGATATTTTTCTGTTTGTTGCATTTTTTTTTCCCTCTGTATCTCTGGGTGCTGGGGAGGATTTTTTTTTCTCTCAATGGAGTTTGCACAGTTGTCTGGCCGTGTGGATCAGCTTGCCACTGAGGTTCGGAGTATTGCTGCCTATCTTGCTAGGTTGCCTGTTGTGGAACCTAGGATTCCCATGCCAGATTTGTTTTTAGGGGATCGAGCTAAGTTTCAGAATTTCAAAAATAATTGTAAATTGTTTTTTGCCTTAAAATCTAAGTCCTCAGGGAACGCAGCGCAGCAGGTTCAAATTGTCATCTCTCTCCTGCGCGGCGATCCTCAGGATTGGGCTTTTTCCCTGACACCTGGGGATCCTGTTTTGAGTGATGTTGATGCATTTTTTCAGGCTTTGGGGTTCTTGTACGATGAGCCTAATGTCACTGATCAAGCTGAAAAAGCATTGTTGGCATTAAATCACGGTCTTGATGACGCTGAGTTATACTGTCAGAGATTCCGTAGGTGGGCAGTCCTGACCAAGTGGAATGACGACGCTTTGGCGGCCCTTTTTCGGAAGGGTCTGTCAGATAATGTAAAGGATGTTATGGTGGGATTCTCTGTCCCCTCTGGTCTCAATGATTCTATGTCATTAGCGATTCAAATTGACAGACGTTTGCGTGAGCGGAGAAGTATGCGTGGAGTGGTGTTGCCTTGTGAGCCAGCTGCTGAGCCCATGCAGTGTGATGGAGTGGTGTCTGGGGCACAGCGTCATGAGTTTCGAAAGCGCAATGGGTTATGTTTCTACTGTGGTGATGCCTCTCATGCTATTTCAGTCTGCCCTAAGCGGGGAAGACGTTTTGCACGCTCAGTTGTCTTGGGTAGTGTTCAGACTAAGCTTTTATTAACTGTCACTCTGATATGCTCTCTGTCCTCATTTTCTGCTCAGGCTTTCGTTGATTCTGGAGCAGCTATTAACCTGATGGATTATGATTTTGCTAAACGTTGTGGGTTTCCCTTGATACCCCTACAGAAGTCTATTCCCCTACTGGGGATCGATTCTACCCCTTTGGCTGAGAATAAACCCCAGTTTTCTACTCAGGTGATAATGAGGGTTGAACCTGATCACCAGGAGTGCTGCAAATTTTTGGTTCTATATAATCTGCATGACATTATCGTGCTGGGTTTCCCTTGGTTACAGTCTCATAATCCTGTTTTGGATTGGAAATCTGTGTCTGTAACCAGTTGGGGCTGCCAATGTGTTAATACCAACACTCCTGTTTTTTCTGCCTCCCCCCAGGCTGAGGATGTTCCTGACTTTTTGTTTGATTTTTCTGATGTGTTTAGCGAAAGTAAATCTGCATCCTTACCTCCCCATAGGAGCTATGACTGCGCTATTGAATTAGTGCCGGGTAGTAAATTCCCTAAGGGTCGCCTTTTTAACTTGTCTGTACCTGAACATGACGCTATGCGGTCTTATATCAAGGAATCATTGGAGAAGGGTCATATCAGACCATCCTCTTCACCCTTAGGTGCCGGTTTTTTCTTTGTGGCCAAAAAAGATGGTTCATTAAGGCCGTGTATTGATTATCGTCTCTTGAACAATATTACTGTGAAATATCAATACCCGTTACCCTTGATTTCTGACCTGTTTTCCAGGGTGAAAAACGCTACTTGGTTTACCAAGCTTGACCTCAGGGGGCGTATAACCTTATTCGCATTAAGCACGGGGATGAATGGAAGACGGCATTTAACACCCCTGAAGGGCATTTTGAGTACCTTGTGATGCCCTTTGGGCTCACTAATGCTCCTTCCGTCTTCCAGTCCTTCATGAATGACATTTTCAGGGATTTTGTGGACAAGTTTCTGATTGTTTATTTGGATGATATCTTGATTTTTTCTAATGACTGGGACTCTCATGTGAAACATGTTCGAACTGTATTCCAGATTTTGAGAGAGAATGCTCTGTATGTGAAGGGATCAAAGTGTCTTTTTGGCGTACAGAAGATCTCATTTCTGGGATTCATTTTGTCCCCATCTGTTATTGAAATGGACCCGGTCAAGGTTCAGGCCATCTGTGATTGGGTCCAACCTACTTCATTAAAGGCTCTTCAGAGATTTTTGGGTTTTGCCAATTTTTATCGTAAATTTATTGGTAATTTCTCTGTTATTGTTAAACCATTAACTGATTTGACCAGGAAGGGTTCTGATGTGGTGAATTGGCCTCCTGAGGCAGTCTCTGCGTTTCAGGAACTTAAGCAGAGATTCACTTCTGCTCCTGTTCTACGGCAGCCTGATGTTTCTCTGCCATTTCAGGTGGAGGTTGATGCCTCTGAAATCGGGGCAGGTGCCGTTTTGTCCCAAAAAGATCCAGAGACCTCTAAAAGTAACCCTTGTGCCTTTTTCTCTCGAAAATTTTCTCCTACTGAACGTAATTATGACGTGGGTAATCGGGAGTTATTGGCCATGAAGTGGGCTTTTGAAGAGTGGAGACATTGGCTGGAGGGAGCCAAACATCAGGTGGTGGTCCTTACGGACCATAAGAATCTGGTCTATCTGGAATCTGCCAAGCGACTCAATCCTAGACAGGCCAGGTGGGCCTTGTTTTTCACACGTTTTAATTTTGTGGTTTCCTTTCTTCCTGGCACTAAGAATGTTAAGGCGGATGCCCTCTCGAGGAGTTTCCTTGCGGACTCTCCTGAGCTATCTGATCCCTCTGTTATTTTGAAGGAGGGTGTAGTTCTTTCCGCCATCTCGCCTAATTTGAGACTTGCTCTGGAGGGGTGTCAGGAGGATAGGCCCGAGCGCTGCCCTGTTGGAAAATTGTTTGTCCCGGACCAATGGAAAAAGAGTGTGATGTCTGAGATTCATTGTTCCGCATTGGCTGGGCATCCCGGAATTTTTGGTACCAGAGACTTGGTTAGTCGGTCCTTTTGGTGGCCTACCTTGTCTCGCGATGTCAGGGAATTTGTGCAGTCCTGCGGGACTTGCTCTCGCTCCAAGCCTTGCTCTCGCTCTAGTGGTTTGTTGATGCCATTGCCTGTGCCCAAGAGACCATGGACCCATATCTCTATGGATTTCATTTCCGATCTTCCTGTTTCTCAGAGAATGACCACCATCTGGGTAATTTGTGATAGGTTTTCCAAAATGATACATCTTGTGCCATTACCTAAGTTGCCTTCCTCCTCTGAATTGGTGCCGTTGTTCCTTCAGCACGTGGTTCGTTTACACGGCATTCCTGAGAACATTGTGTCTGACAGAGGAGTCCAGTTTGTTTCCAGATTTTGGAGGACTTTTTGTTCTAAACTGGGTGTTCAATTGTCTTTCTCCTCGGCATTTCATCCTCAGACCAATGGTCAAACTGAGAGAACAAACCAGACATTGGAGACTTATCTAAGATGCTTTGTGTCTGCTGATCAGGATGACTGGGTCTCTTTTTTGCCTTTGGCTGAGTTTGCTCTTAATAATAGGGCTAGCTCTGCCACTTTGATGTCTCCGTTTTTCTGTAATTCTGGGTTTCACCCTCGATTTTCTTCAGGACAGACGGAGGCTTCTGTCTGTCCAGGTGTTGACTCTGTTGTTGAGCGTATGCAGCAGATTTGGGACCAGGTAGTGGAGAGGTTGTCCCTCTCTCAGGAGAAGGCCCAGCGGTTTGCTAACCGGCATAGGACTGATGGTCCTCGGTTTAAAGTGGGGGACTTGGTCTGGTTGTCCTCAAAGAATATTCCTATGAGAGTAGCATCTCCTAAATTTAAGCCTAGGTTCATTGGACCTTATAAGATCATGGAGATTATTAATCCTGTTTCTTTTCGTTTGCTTCTTCCAGGGACATTTAAGATCCATAACGTGTTCCACAAGTCCTTGTTGAAGAGGTTTGTTGAGCCAGTGGTTCCTGCTGCTGTGCCTCCTGACCCTGTTTTGGTTGAGGGCAATCTGGAGTATGTGGTTGAGAAAATATTGGATTCTCGTTTTTCTAGACGAAGACTCCAGTATTTGGTTAAATGGAGAGGTTATGGTCAGGAAGATAATTCTTGGGTGTTTGCTTCGGACATCCATGCTAGGAGACTTATCCGTGCGTATCATAGAACTCATCCTGACCGACCTGGTTGCTCAAATGAGGGTTCGGTGACCCCTCCTCAAGGGGGGGGTACTGTTGTGAATGGGTTTGAGATGAGTTCTGAGCAGAGGCTCCCTCTGGTGGTTACAAGCGGTACTAGTGAGGATTGGGAATCAGGTGTTACTGATTTGTCTTATTTAAGGGAATCATTTTCCCATCAGGGTTGCCGGTGATCAATTGTTCTGGTCTGAATCCTTCTTTCCAGTTTCCCTTGTAGCCTGCTGTGTCGTGTCTGCATCTCCTGCTATCAGATAAGACAATTTCTTATTTTGTGTTTTTGCTATATTTTTGCATTTTGTCCTGCACTTCTGTGGGGACCTTCTGGGTCCCCTCCGGGGGCTTTTGCCCTCTCAGTTTAGTCCAGCCACTGTGTTTTGTACTTTTGCTTTTTGCAGTTTTTTCAGTGGCTGCTGTTTTTGTTACACCAGAGAACTAATTTAGGTGGTAGAGGTCGTGTGATCTCAGGTGATTTTGAAATTAGTAGAGTTGGTGTTTTTTCAGGGTTTTCTGGGATTGCAGTAAGTACCCTTCCTGTCCTTTTCTATTTAGATAGTTTGGGCCCCAGCGTTTGCTCATACTATTTTCTTTCTGTGTCAGTATTTCCTCTTGTCTAACCGCCATTACATGTTTGGGGGCTTTCTATTATCTTTGGGGTTCTGCTCCGGGGCAGATAGCTTTCCTATTTCTATCTTTAGGTGTAGTTAGTTTCTCAGGCTGTGACGAGGCGTCTAGGACCATCGTAGGAACGCTCCACGGCTGCCTCTAGTTGTGGTGGTTAGTCAGGGTACTGCAATCTCATAGATTCCAACTGCTCTGGTGTATTTCCTTTTTTACCTGCACTCCTCAGCTACCGTAACATAACACCCTTTGGCTGAGAATAAACCTCAGTTCTCTACTCAGGTGATAATGAGGGTTGAACCTGATCATCAGGAGTGCTGTAAATTTTTGGTTCTGTATAATCTGCATGATATTATCGTACTGGGCTTCCCTTGCTTGCAGTCTCATAATCCTGTTTTGAATTGGAAATCTGTGTCTGTAACCAGTTGGGGCTGCCAATGTGTTAATACCAACACTCCTGTTTTTTCTGCCTCCCCCCAGGCTCAGGACTTTTTGATTGATTTTTCTGATGTGTTTAGCGAAAGTAAATCTGCATCCTTGCCTCCCCATAGGAGCTATGACTGCGCTATTGAATTAGTGCCTGGTAGTAAATTCCCTAAAGGTCGCCTTTTTAACTTGTCTGTACCTGAACATGACGCTATGCGGTCTTATATCAAGGAATCATTGGAGAAGGGTCATATCAGACCATCCTCTTCACCCTTAGGTGCCGGTTTTTTCTTTGTGGCCAAAAAGGATGGTTCATTAAGGCCGTGTATTGATTATTGTCTTTTGAACAATATTACTGTAAAATATCAATACCCGTTACCTTTGATTTCTGACCTGTTTTCCAGGGTGAAAAACGCTACTTGGTTTACCAAGCTTGACCTCAGGGGGGCATATAACCTTATTCGCATTAAGCACGGGGATGAATGGAAGACGGCATTCAATACCCCTGAGGGGCATTTTGAGTACCTTGTGATGCCCTTTGGGCTCACTAATGCTCCTTCTGTCTTCCAGTCCTTCATGAATGACATTTTCAGGGATTTTGTGGATAAATTTCTGATTGTTTATTTGGATGATATCTTGATTTTTTCTAATGACTGGGACTCTCATGTGAAACATGTTCGAACTGTATTCCAGATTTTGAGAGAGAATGCTCTGTATGTGAAGGGATCAAAGTGTCTTTTTGGCGTACAGAGGATCTAATTTCTGGGATTCACTTTGCCCCCATCTGTTATTGAAATGGACCCAGTCAAGGTTCAGGCCATCTGTGATTGGGTCCAACCTACTTCATTAAAGGCTCTTCAAAGATTTTTGGGTTTTGCCAATTTTTATCGTAAATTTATTGGTAATTTCTCGGTTATTGTTAAACCATTGACTGATTTGACCAGAAAGGGTTCTGATGTGGTGAATTGGCCTCCTGAGGCAGTCTCTGCATTTCAGGAACTTAAGCAGAGATTCACTTCTGCTCCTGTTCTACGGCAGCCTGATGTTTCTCTGCCATTTCAGGTGGAGGTTGATGCCTCTGAAATTGGGGCAGGTGCCGTTTTGTCCCAAAAAGATCCAGAGACCTCTAAAAGTAACCCTTGTGCCTTTTTCTCTCGAAAATTTTCTCCTACTGAACGTAATTATGATGTGGGTAATCGGGAGTTACTGGCCATGAAGTGGGCTTTTGAAGAGTGGAGACATTGGCTGGAGGGAGCCAAACATCAGGTGGTGGTCCTTACGGACCATAAGAATCTGTTTTTTCTGGAATCTGCCAAGCGACTCAATCCTAGACAGGCCAGGTGGGCCTTGTTTTTCTCACGTTTTAATTTTGTGGTTTCCTTTCTTCCTGGCACTAAGAATGTTAAGGCGGATGCCCTCTCGAGGAGTTTCCTTGCGGATTCTCCTGAGTTATCTGATCCTTCTGTTATTTTGAAAGAGGGTGTAGTTCTTTCCGCCATCTCACCCAATTTGAGACTTGCTCTGGAGGGGTGTCAGGAGGATAGGCCCGAGCGGTGCCCTGTTGGAAAATTGTTTGTCCCGGACCAGTGGAAAAAGAGTGTGATGTCTGAGATTCATTGTTCCGCGTTGGCTGGGCATCCCGGAATTTTTGGTACCAGAGACTTGGTTAGTCGGTCCTTTTGGTGGCCTACCTTGTCTCGTGATGTCAGGGAATTTGTGCAGTCCTGCGGGACTTGCTCTCGCTCCAAGCCTTGCTCTCGCTCTAGTGGTTTGTTGATGCCATTGCCTGTGCCCAAGAGACCATGGACCCATATCTCTATGGATTTCATTTCCGACCTCCCTGTTTCTCAGAGAATGACCGTCATCTGGGTGATTTGTGATAGGTTTTCCAAGATGATACATATTGTGCCATTACCTAAGTTGCCTTCCTCCTCTGAATTGGTGCCTTTGTTCCTTCAGCACGTGGTTCGTTTACACGGCATTCCTGAGAACATTGTGTCTGACAGAGGAGTCCAGTTTGTTTCCAGATTTTGGAGGACCTTTTGTTCTAAACTTGGTGTTCAATTGTCTTTCTCCTCGGCGTTTCATCCTCAGACCAATGGTCAAACTGAGAGAACAAACCAGACATTGGAGACTTATCTAAGATGCTTTGTGTCTGCTGATCAGGATGACTGGGTCTCTTTTTTGCCTTTGGCTGAGTTTGCTCTTAATAATAGGGCTAGCTCTGCCACTTTGATGTCTCCATTTTTCTGTAATTCTGGGTTTCACCCTCGATTTTCTTCAGGACAGACGGAGGCTTCTGTCTGTCCAGGTGTTGACTCTGTTGTGGAGCGTATGCAACAGATTTGGGACCAGGTAGTGGAGAGGTTGTCCCTCTCTCAGGAGAGGGCCCAGCGGTTTGCTAACCGGCATAGGACTGATGGTCCTCGGTTTAAAGTGGGGGACTTGGTCTGGTTGTCCTCAAGAAATATTCCTATGAGAGTGGCATCTCCTAAATTTAAGCCTAGGTTCATTGGACCTTATAAGATCATGGAGATTCTTAATCCTGTTTCTTTTCGTTTGCTTCTTCCAGGGACATTTAAGATCCATAACGTGTTCCACAAGTCCTTGTTGAAGAGGTTTGTTGAGCCAGTGGTTCCTACTGCTTTGCCTCCTGACCCTGTTCTGGTTGAGGGCAATATGGAGTTTGTGGTTGAGAAAATATTGAATTCTCGTTTTTCTAGACGGAAACTCCAGTATTTGGTTAAGTGGAGAGGTTATGGTCAGGAAGACAATTCTTGGGTGTTTGCTTCGGACATCCATGCTAGGAGACTCACCTGTGCGTATCATAGAACTCATCCTGACTGACCTGGTTGCTCAAGTGAGGGTTCGGTGACCCCTCCTCAAGGGGGGGGTACTGTTGTGAATGGACTTGAAATGAGTTCTGAGCAGAGGCTCCCTCTGGTGGTTACAAGCGGTACTGGACTGTCCAGTGAAGATTGTGAGGAGTGGGAATCAGGTGTTACTGACTGGTCTTATATAAGGGAGTCGCCTTCCCATCAGGGTTGCCGGTGATCAATTGTTCTGGTCTCAATCCTTGAGTCCTGTTTCCTTTGTAGCCTGCTGTGTCGTGTCTGCATCTCCTGCTAACAGATAAGACATTTTCTTCTTTTTGTTTTTGTGCTTGATTTTTGCATTTTGTCCTGCACTTCTGTGGGGGCCTTCAGGGTCCCCTCTGGGGGCTTTTGCCCTCTCAGTTTAGTTCAGCCACTGATGTTTGTACTTTTGCTTTTTCCAGTTTTTTCAGTGGCTGCTGTTTTGATTTTGTTACACCAGAGAACTAATTTAGGTGGTAGAGGTCGTGTGATCTCAGGTGATTTTGAAATTAGTAGAGTTGGTGCTTTTCAGGGTTTTTTGGGATTGCAGTAAGTGCCCTTCCTATCCTTTTCTATTTAGGTAGTTTGGGCCCCAACGTTTGCTCATACTATTTTCTGTCTGTGTCAGTATTTCATCTTGTCTAACCGCCATTACATGTTTGGGGGCTTTCTATGTTCTTTGGGGATCTGCTCCGGGGCAGATAGCTTTCCTCTTTCTATCTTTAGGTGTAGTTAGTTTCTCAGGCTGTGACGAGGCGTCTAGGACCAACGTAGGAACGCTCCACGGCTGCCTCTAGTTGTGGTGGTTAGTCAGGGTACTGCAATCTCATAGATTCCAACTTCTCTGGTGTATTGCCTTTTTTACCTGCACTCCTCAGCTACCGAAACATAACAGTATCACCGGCCCAAAAATTGAAAATTGTATGGTACTCACAGAAGGGAAAAAATACTGTGAAAGAAAAAAGGTTGTCAGAGTTGTCAGAGATATTTTTCTGTTTGTTGCATTTTTTTTCCCTCTGTATCTCTGGGTGTTGGGGAGGATTTTTTTTTCTCTCAGTGGAGTTTGCACAGTTGTCTGGCCGTGTGGATCAGCTTGCCACTGAGGTTCGGAGTATTGCTGCCTATCTTGCTAGGTTGCCTGTTGTGGAACCTAGGATTCCCATGCCAGATTTGTTTTTAGGGGATCGAGCTAAGTTTCAGAATTTCAAAAATAATTGTAAATTGTTTTTTGCCTTAAAATCTAAGTCCTCAGGGAACGCAGCGCAGCAGGTTCAAATTGTCATCTCTCTCCTGCGCGGCGATCCTCAGGATTGGGCTTTTTCCCTGACACCTGGGGATCCTGTTTTGAGTGATGTTGATGCATTTTTTCAGGCTTTGGGGTTCTTGTACGATGAGCCTAATGTCACTGATCAAGCTGAAAAAGCCTTGTTGGCATTAAATCAGGGTCTTGATGACGCTGAGTTATACTGTCAGAGATTCCGTAGGTGGGCAGTCCTGACCAAGTAGAATGACGACACTTTGGCGGCCCTTTTTCGGAAGGGTCTGTCAGATAATGTAAAGGATGTTATGGTGGGATTCTCTGTCCCCTCTGGTCTCAATGATTCTATGTCATTAGCGATTCAAATTGACAGACGTTTGCGTGAGCGGAGAAGTATGCGTGGAATGGTGTTGCCTTGTGAACCTGCTTCTGAACCCATGCAGTGTGATAGAGTGGTGTCTGGGGCACAGCGTCATGAGTTTCGAAAGCGCAATGGGTTATGTTTCTACTGTGGTGATGCCTCTCATGCTATTTCAGTCTGCCCTAAGCGGGGAAGACGTTTTGCACGCTCAGTTGTCTTGGGTAGTGTTCAGACTAAGTTTTTATTAACTGTCACTCTGATATGCTCTCTGTCCTCATTTTCTGCTCAGGCTTTCGTTGATTCTGGAGCAGCTATTAACCTGATGGATTATGATTTTGCTAAACGTTGTGGGTTTCCCTTGATACCCCTACAGAAGTCTATTCCCCTACTGGGGATCGATTCTACCCCTTTGGCTGAGAATAAACCTCAGTTCTCTACTCAGGTGATAATGAGGGTTGAACCTGATCATCAGGAGTGCTGTAAATTTTTGGTTCTGTATAATCTGCATGATATTATCGTACTGGGCTTCCCTTGGTTGCAGTCTCATAATCCTGTTTTGGATTGGAAATCTGTGTCTGTAACCAGTTGGGGCTGCCAATGTGTTAATACCAACACTCCTGTTTTTTCTGCCTCCCCCCAGGCTCAGGATGTTCCTGACTTTTTGATTGATTTTTCTGATGTGTTTAGCGAAAGTAAATCTGCATCCTTGCCTCCCCATAGGAGCTATGACTGCGCTATTGAATTAGTGCCTGGTAGTAAATTCCCTAAAGGTCGCCTTTTTAACTTGTCTGTACCTGAACATGACGCTATACGGTCTTATATCAAGGAATCATTGGAGAAGGGTCATATCAGACCATCCTCTTCACCCTTAGGTGCCGGTTTTTTCTTTGTGGCCAAAAAGGATGGTTCATTAAGGCAGTGTATTGATTATCGTCTTTTGAACAATATTACTGTAAAATATCAATACCCGTTACCTTTGATTTCTGACCTGTTTTCCAGGGTGAAAAACGCTACTTGGTTTACCAAGCTTGACCTCAGGGGGGCATATAACCTTATTCGCATTAAGCACGGGGATGAATGGAAGACGGCATTCAATACCCCTGAGGGGCATTTTGAGTACCTTGTGATGCCCTTTGGGCTCACTAATGCTCCTTCTGTCTTCCAGTCCTTCATGAATGACATTTTCAGGGATTTTGTGGATAAATTTCTGATTGTTTATTTGGATGATATCTTGATTTTTTCTAATGACTGGGACTCTCATGTGAAACATGTTCGAACTGTATTCCAGATTTTGAGAGAGAATGCTCTGTATGTGAAGGGATCAAAGTGTCTTTTTGGCGTACAGAGGATCTCATTTCTGGGATTCATTTTGTCCCCATCTGTTATTGAAATGGACCCAGTCAAGGTTCAGGCCATCTGTGATTGGGTCCAACCTACTTCATTAAAGGCTCTTCAAAGATTTTTGGGTTTTGCCAATTTTTATCGTAAATTTATTGGTAATTTCTCGGTTATTGTTAAACCATTGACTGATTTGACCAGAAAGGTTCTGATGTGGTGAATTGGCCTCCTGAGGCAGTCTCTGCATTTCAGGAACTTAAGCAGAGATTCACTTCTGCTCCTGTTCTACGGCAGCCTGATGTTTCTCTGCCATTTCAGGTGGAGGTTGATGCCTCTGAAATTGGGGCAGGTGCCGTTTTGTCCCAAAAAGATCCAGAGACCTCTAAAAGTAACCCTTGTGCCTTTTTCTCTCGAAAATTTTCTCCTACTGAACGTAATTATGACGTGGGTAATCGGGAGTTACTGGCCATGAAGTGGGCTTTTGAAGAGTGGAGACATTGGCTGGAGGGGCCAAACATCAGGTGGTGGTCCTTACGGACCATAAGAAACTGGTTTATCTGGAATCTGCCAAGCGACTCAATCCTAGACAGGCCAGGTGGGCCTTGTTTTTCACACGTTTTAATTTTGTGGTTTCCTTTCTTCCTGGCACTAAGAATGTTAAGGTGGATGCCCTCTCGAGGAGTTTCCTTGCGGACTCTCCTGAGTTATCTGATCCTTCTGTTATTGTCAGGAGTCGAACCCAGTACCTCTTGTCCACTGGCCAGCAGCTTTACCATCTGAGCTATTCTGCTGGCTGCAAAGTTCCTTGCTGAACCCAGATACCATTGACTGTTCTTCCTGATTGGCTACACCTAGTGCTCTTTTGATTGGGCCTCTGATTGCCAATTACACACCCTATATAAACCTGGCCCTGTGGGTGTGTCATTGCGAGATTATTGAGCTCCAAGCCTTTAGTCAAGCGTTTCCTGCTGATCCATTGCTACAAACACTGCTCTCCTGTGAACCGACCTCGGCCTGCCTTCTGACTACGCTCTCCGCCTGATCCATTGCTGCAAACACTGCTCTCCTGTGAACCGACCTCGGCCTGCCTTCTGACTACGCTCTCCGCCTGATCCATTGCTACAAACACTGCTCTCCTGTGTACCGACCTCCGGCTGCCACCTGACTACGTTATCTGCCTGCTCCTCTGTTACCGAACTGCCTTTCCTGTGTACCGACCTCCGGCTGCCACCTGACTACGTTATCCGCCTGATCCATTGCTACAAACACTGCTCTCCTGTGTACCGACCTCCGGCTGCCATCTGACTACGCTACCTGCCTCTGCTTCCCCTAGTGTTTGCAGTAACATCGGCTCCAACCCAGACGGGATCTTGACAGAATAATCTCGCCTTGAAGTCCTCAAAAATGTCCATGATTCTAAACTGGCAGGACATCCTGGAGTTGCAAAAACACAAGACTTACTACTTCGTTTCTTTTGGTGGCCTAATTGTAGGAAGGACGTGAGGAAATATGTTTCAACCTGTTTAACATGCGCACGAAACAAGACCCCACGATCGTCTCCTCTAGGACTCTTGCAACCACTTCCAGTTCCATCCAGGCCTTGGGGATCTATTTCCATGGATTTTATTGTGGAACTACCCCCTTCCAAACAGATGACCGTCATCCTTGTCATAGTGGACCGACTCACAAAAATGGCCCACTTTATTCCAACTGAAGGAATTCCTACTGCTGAAAAAACTGCAGAACTGATAATCAAAGAGGTATTCAGGTTACATGGAATTCCTGACAGCGTGGTGTCTGACAGAGGCGTTCAGTTTATGTCAAAATTTTGGAAGAGTTTCTGTACAGCCTTGGGAGTCACGGTGAATCTTTCTACCGCTTTCCATCCTCAGTCCAATGGCCAGACGGAGAGAACGAACCAGACTTTGGAGCAATACCTCCGTTGCTTCATTTCCTATCTTCAGGATGACTGGGTGGACTATTTACCAACAGCAGAGTTTTCCTACAACAACTCCATACATAGCGCTACATCTCAAACCCCATTTTTTGCTAATTATGGAGTACATCCAGTATTTATCCCTAATCTGCCAGTGAACACTCCCATTCCTGCTGTAAATGACAGGCTTGCA
The DNA here is from genome assembly GCA_033576555.1 of Oophaga sylvatica. Taxonomy (NCBI): domain Eukaryota; kingdom Metazoa; phylum Chordata; class Amphibia; order Anura; family Dendrobatidae; genus Oophaga; species Oophaga sylvatica. The sequence goes on along the minus strand of JARQOD010000004.1, from coordinate 249,939,449 downwards.
AAATTACAGGAATCCCAGAAGGAATTATCAGAGATATTACTCAAGACCCAGGAAGTATATAAGGAAGCAGCAGATAAACATCGGAGAGTGCCCCTGCTCTTCAGGTTGGAGACAAAGTTTGGCTGTCCACTAAAAACCTTAAGACACATGTGCCATCCTCCAAATTGGGTCAGAAATTCATTGGACCTTTTCAAATTTCTGCAAAAATTAACCAGGTTGCTTTTCGTTTGGAACTTCCCAACAATCTAAAGATTCATCCAGTGTTTCACATATCCTTGCTCAAACCCTTCTGTGAAAACCCGTTTCCAGGAAGAATTCAGCCACCTCCTCCACCAGAAAGGATCCGTGGTGAAGAAGAATACATTGTGGATAAGATTCTGGACTCCCGAAAATTCAGAGGTAAACTGCAGTATCTGGTGCAGTGGAAGGGTTACGGACCAGAGGAAAATTCATGGGAACCAAGGGACAACGTCCATGCTCCTAGACTAACAAGAGCCTTTCATCAGAGGTACCCGGATAAGCCAGCTCCTGAGATGTCCAGAGGCCATCCTGGAAGGAGGGGAGTACTGTCAGGAGTCGAACCCAGTACCTCTTGTCCACTGGCCAGCAGCTCTACCATCTGAGCTATTCTGCTGGCTGCAAAGTTCCTTGCTGAACCCAGATACCATTGACTGTTCTTCCTGATTGGCTACACCTAGTGCTCTTTTGATTGGGCCTCTGATTGCCAATTCACACCCTATATAAACCTGGCCCTGTGGGTGTGTCATTGCGAGATTATTGAGCTCCAAGCCTTTAGTCAAGCGTTTCCTGCTGATCCATTGCTACAAACACTGCTCTCCTGTGAACCGACCTCGGCCTGCCTTCTGACTACGCTCTCCGCCTGATCCATTGCTGCAAACACTGCTCTCCTGTGAACCGACCTCGGCCTGCCTTCTGACTACGCTCTCCGCCTGATCCATTGCTACAAACACTGCTCTCCTGTGTACCGACCTCCGGCTGCCACCTGACTACGTTATCTGCCTGCTCCTCTGTTACCGAACTGCCTTTCCTGTGTACCGACCTCCGGCTGCCACCTGACTACGTTATCCGCCTGATCCATTGCTACAAACACTGCTCTCCTGTGTACCGACCTCCGGCTGCCATCTGACTACGCTACCTGCCTCTGCTTCCCCTAGTGTTTGCAGTAACATCGGCTCCAACCCAGACGGGATCTTGACAGTTATTTTGAAAGAGGGTGTAGTTCTTTCCGCCATCTCACCCAATTTGAGACTTGCTCTGGAGGGGTGTCAGGAGGATAGGCCCGAGCGGTGCCCTGTTGGAAAATTGTTTGTCCCGGACCAGTGGAAAAAGAGTGTGATGTCTGAGATTCATTGTTCCGCGTTGGCTGGGCATCCCGGAATTTTTGGTACCAGAGACTTGGTTAGTCGGTCCTTTTGGTGGCCTACCTTGTCTCGTGATGTCAGGGAATTTGTGCAGTCCTGCGGGACTTGCTCTCGCTCCAAGCCTTGCTCTCGCTCTAGTGGTTTGTTGATGCCATTGCCTGTGCCCAAGAGACCATGGACCCATATCTCTATGGATTTCATTTCCGACCTCCCTGTTTCTCAGAGAATGACCGTCATCTGGGTGATTTGTGATAGGTTTTCCAAGATGATACATCTTGTGCCATTACCTAAGTTGCCTTCCTCCTCTGAATTGGTGCCTTTGTTCCTTCAGCACGTGGTTCGTTTACACGGCATTCCTGAGAACATTGTGTCTGACAGAGGAGTCCAGTTTGTTTCCAGATTTTGGAGGACCTTTTGTTCTAAACTTGGTGTTCAATTGTCTTTCTCCTCGGCGTTTCATCCTCAGACCAATGGTCAAACTGAGAGAACAAACCAGACATTGGAGACTTACCTAAGATGCTTTGTGTCTGCTGATCAGGATGACTGGGTCTCTTTTTTGCCTTTGGCTGAGTTTGCTCTTAATAATAGGGCTAGCTCTGCCACTTTGATGTCTCCATTTTTCTGTAATTCTGGGTTTCACCCTCGATTTTCTTCAGGACAGACGGAGGCTTCTGTCTGTCCAGGTGTTGACTCTGTTGTGGAGCGTATGCAACAGATTTGGGACCAGGTAGTGGAGAGGTTGTCCCTCTCTCAGGAGAGGGCCCAGCGGTTTGCTAACCGGCATAGGACTGATGGTCCTCGGTTTAAAGTGGGGGACTTGGTCTGGTTGTCCTCAAGAAATATTCCTATGAGAGTGGCATCTCCTAAATTTAAGCCTAGGTTCATTGGACCTTATAAGATCATGGAGATTCTTAATCCTGTTTCTTTTTGTTTGCTTCTTCCAGGGACATTTAAGATCCATAACGTGTTCCACAAGTCCTTGTTGAAGAGGTTTGTTGAGCCAGTGGTTCCTACTGCTTTGCCTCCTGACCCTGTTCTGGTTGAGGGCAATATGGAGTTTGTGGTTGAGAAAATACTGAATTCTCGTTTTTCTAGACGGAAACTCCAGTATTTGGTTAAGTGGAGAGGTTATGGTCAGGAAGACAATTCTTGGGTGTTTGCTTCGGACATCCATGCTAGGAGACTCACCTGTGCGTATCATAGAACTCATCCTGACTGACCTGGTTGCTCAAGTGAGGGTTCGGTGACCCCTCCTCAAGGGGGGGGTACTGTTGTGAATGGACTTGAAATGAGTTCTGAGCAGAGGCTCCCTCTGGTGGTTACAAGCGGTACTGGACTGTACATGTAAAGATTGTGAGGAGTGGGAATCAGGTGTTACTGACTGGTCTTATATAAGGGAGTCGCCTTCCCATCAGGGTTGCCGGTGATCAATTGTTCTGGTCTCAATCCTTGAGTCCTGTTTCCTTTGTAGCCTGCTGTGTCGTGTCTGCATCTCCTGCTAACAGATAAGACATTTTCTTCTTTTTGTTTTTGTGCTTGATTTTTGCATTTTGTCCTGCACTTCTGTGGGGGCCTTCAGGGTCCCCTCCGGGGGCTTTTGCCCTCTCAGTTTAGTTCAGCCACTGATGTTTGTACTTTTGCTTTTTCCAGTTTTTTCAGTGGCTGCTGTTTTGATTTTGTTACACCAGAGAACTAATTTAGGTGGTAGAGGTCGTGTGATCTCAGGTGATTTTGAAATTAGTAGAGTTGGTGCTTTTCAGGGTTTTTTGGGATTGCAGTAAGTGCCCTTCCTATCCTTTTCTATTTAGGTAGTTTGGGCCCCAACGTTTGCTCATACTATTTTCTGTCTGTGTCAGTATTTCATCTTGTCTAACCGCCATTACATGTTTGGGGGCTTTCTATGTTCTTTGGGGATCTGCTCCGGGGCAGATAGCTTTCCTCTTTCTATCTTTAGGTGTAGTTAGTTTCTCAGGCTGTGACGAGGCGTCTAGGACCAACGTAGGAACGCTCCACGGCTGCCTCTAGTTGTGGTGGTTAGTCAGGGTACTGCAATCTCATAGATTCCAACTTCTCTGGTGTATTGCCTTTTTTACCTGCACTCCTCAGCTACCGAAACATAACAGAGCACCAAGTAATGAGCAGCAGCAGGAACTCAAGAGGCAAGCCAGGAGGAAGCTCAGAAGCAAACAGCAACAAAATGCTCAGGCAAGTAGTATCTACTGAACTAAACTTAAATAGCAGGACAGACAGGAAGCTTCAGGACAGGGAAAAGTACAAGACTCAATTTTGGACAAGGGCAAAACAGGCTCTATGGGACATCCGGAATCCTTACAGTGGCAAGGCATCTGCTACCGATTGCAGACAATTTTTGCGTTCCAAAAGTCAAAACGTGCTCCTACCCTTCCAAGCCCTGCCGTGCGTCCAAGCAGTAGTTTTCCACCATATATAGGGTATCAGTGTAGTGAAGAGAAATTGAATAACAAATTGTATGGTGCATTTTGTCTTTTTTTTTTACCTTTGTGAAAATGCAATATTTGGGGCTAGACAACATTTTTGTGGGAAAAATATGTTTTTTTTCTTTCTGTTATGGAATTTTTCTTTATAAAATTCTGTGAAACAACTTAGAGTTCAATGTGCTCACCAAATATGTAGATAAATTCTTTGAGGGGTCGAAATTTCAAAATGGGGTCACTTTTGGGGGTTCCACTGTTTAGGCACATCAGGAGCTCTCCAAATATGACATTGTGTCCGCTACCGATTCTAGAGAATTTTGCGTTTGAAAAATCGAATGGAGCTCCTTCGCTTCCGAGCCCTGCCATGTGCCCAAACAGTGGTTTTCCACCACATGTGGGGTATCGCCATACTCAGGAGAAATTGTACCACAAAATGAATGTTCCACTTTCTCTTCTTGCTATTGTAAAAATGAAAAATTTGGGGTAAAGTAACAGTTTTGGTGGAAAAGTAAAATTTTCATTTTTTCCATTCATATTGCTTTAGTTCCTATGAAGCAAATCAAGGGTTAATACATTTCTTAAATGTAGTTTTGAGCAATTTGAGGGGTGCAGTTTTTTGAATGGAGTCACTTTTGAGCATTTTCTGTAACATAAACCTCTAAAATTCACTTCAAATGTGATATGGTATCTAAAAAAATGTTTTTGCAAATTTTGTTAAAAAACTTTAAAATTGCTGATAAACTTGTATCACTTCTAACTTTATAATAAAAAATATTATTTAAAAATGGTGCTGATGTAAACTAGACATTTGGTTGATGTTAATTATCAACTATTTTGTTTGGTATAACTATGTGGTTTAAGGGTATAAAAATTCAAAGTTTGAAAATTGTGACATTTTCACATTTTTGATATTTTCATAAATAAACACAAATAATATTGACCAAAATTTACCCCTAACATGAAGTACAGCATGTCACGTAAAAACAATCTCAGAATAACTGGGATATGTTGAAGCACTCCAGAGTTATTACCTCATAAATTGACTCTTGTCAAATTTAAAAAAATAGGCTCGGTCATTAATGTACAAAGTGGCTTGGTCCTTAAGGAGTTTATTTTGGGTTACTTTATTTACTTTATTCATTTTACCTTCTTATATAAAGCTATTAATTTCCACAGCACTTTACAGACATTATATGGTTAGATGTATAAAAAGTGAGTAAACAATCCCTGGAATGTTCTATGCAGAATGTGTGAAGTCGTGATGAGCCAATGTGCTTGGATGTTTGAGTGTTATCCGAGTGTCTTGGGCGTCCTCAGATAATATGTTTGAGTCCCTGTGACTGCATATTTTGCAGCTGTTAGACAGCCACAACACGTGCAGGGATTGCCTAATAAACAGGCAATAGCCGCATGTGTTGCAGATGCCTAACAGCTGCATGGACTCAAACATATTATCCGAGCATGCCCAATATACTCAAATAACACCCTCATCACTAGTGGGGAGGGAACTGGGATTTGGAAAACATAAACCAGTTAAAAATCAAATAGAAAAAGCCAGCTCTCCATTACAGTATATGTCTGTTCAGTATGCATGGAACAATGTTCTGACAAAAAGTGAAAAATTAGAAGAAAAACAGTAGGTTCCAGGGTTATAAAAGAAATGTTGGGTTGTATTCAAAACGCGTTGCCTTTGTATAAAGATATAAAAAATGACATAGTTTGTGTCTGATACTTCAATATACAGGTCCTTCTCAAAAAATTAGCATATAGTGCTAAATTTCATTATTTTCCATAATGTAATGATTACAATTAAACTTTCATATATTTTAGATTCATTACACACCAACTGAAATTTGTCAGGTCTTTTATTGTTTTAATACTGATGATTTTGGCATACAACTCCTGATAACCCAAAAAACCTGTCTCAAAAAATTAGCATATCAAGAAAAGGTTCTCTAAACGACCTATTACCCTAATCTTCTGAATCAACTAATTAACTCTAAACACATGCAAAAGATTCCTGAGGCTTTTAAAAACTCCCTGCCTGTTTCATTACTCAAAACCCCCATCATGGGTAAGACTAGCGACCTTACTGATGTCAAGAAGGCCATCATTGACACCCTCAAGCAAGAGGGTAAGACCCAGAAAGAAATTTCTCAACAAATAGGCTGTTCCCAGAGTGCTGTATCAAGGCACCTCAATGGGAAGTCTGTTGGAAGGAAACAATGTGGCAGAAAACGCTGTACAACGAGAAGAGGTGACCGGACCCTGAGGAAGATTGTGGAGAAGGACCGATTCCAGACCTTAGGGGACCTGAGGAAGCAGTGGACTGAGTCTGGTGTAGAAACATCCAGAGCCACCGTGCACAGGCGTGTGCAGGAAATGGGCTACAGGTGCCGCATTTCCCAGGTAAAGCCACTTTTGAACCATAAACAGCGGCAGAAGCGCCTGACCTGGGCTACAGAGAAGCAGCACTGGACTGTTGCTAAGTGGTCCCAAGTACTTTTTTCTGATGAAAGCAAATTTTGCATGTCATTCGGAAATCAAGGTGCCAGAGTCTGGAGGAAGACTGGGGAGAAGGAAATGCCAAAATGCCTGAAGTCCAGTGTCAAGTACCCACAGTCAGTGATGGTGTGGGGTGCCATGTCAGCTGCTGGTGTTGGTCCACTGTGTTTCATCAAGGGCAGGGTCAATGCAGCTAGCTATCAGGAGATTTTGGAGCACTTCATGCTTCCATCGGCTGAAATGCTTTATGGAGATGAAGATTTCATTTTTCAGCACGACCTGGCACCTGCTCACAGTGCCAAAACCACTGGTAAATGGTTTACTGACCATGGTATTACTGTGCTCAATTGGCCTGCCAACTCTCCTGACCTGAACCCCATAGAGAATCTGTGGGATATTGTGAAGAGAAAGTTGAGAGACGCAAGACCCAACACTCTGGATGAGCTTAAGGCCGCTATCGAAGCATCCTGGGCCTCCATAACACCTCAGCAGTGTCACAGGCTGATTGCTTCCATGCCACGCCGCATTGAAGCAGTCATTTCTGCAAAAGGATTCCCGACCAAGTATTGAGTGCATAACTGAACTTTATTATTTGATGGTTTTTTTGTTTGTTTTTAAAAAACACTTTTATTATATTGGACGGTTGAAATATGTTAATTTTTTGAGACAGGTTTTTTGGGTTATCAGGAGTTGTATGCCAAAATCATCAGTATTAAAACAATAAAAGACCTGACAAATTTCAGTTGGTGTGTAATGATTCTAAAATATATGAAAGTTTAATTGTAATCATTACATTATGGAAAATAATGAAATTTTGCACTATATGCTAATTTTTTGAGAAGGACCTGTATGTACAGAGCCTTCAATTAAAGGTTTCCAAACTGATAAGGGGGGCAATCTTGTACTTATGGACCACCGTGGGTCTCTTGGTATGTGCTATTCCATCCTCAATGATGAGGGCACATATGGGATATTAGCAGCGCATACGACAAATGCATTCACTGGGAAGCAATGAGCCATTATCAATTCAGCTTAGTCCCAATATCTGTGTTATAACATGGAATAACACTACAGTATATGAAATTTAATATCAGACATTACACAGCAACAATTCAAACTGTTTAGTTTTGAAACCATTATGTGAAGGCTCACATAAGATGTACATAAGATATTTATATATCAAAGTATTAGACACAAACTATGTAATTTTTTAGATCATTATACTAACCTTCTGGAATGGTAAAAGAATTTTATTTTTGTCTTTTCATGTTGCGCAGAGGTGTATATGTGCATTTTTAAGATATTCCAAATAAATATGTTTTAAGGAATTGTGACAGAGTCCCTGGCACAGTATGTGAAGGGAGATACGTGTCACTATGCTTGATGTAAAACCAGAGTGCTTTTGCCTCCAGCGTGCTAAGTGCTGAGAGGTTTAATAGAAACCTATGTTATGGGCTGGTTTTAGTGGACCTTCATAGAGCAGGTGGTCGGAGGTCCACCGTATCTCCACATGCAGAGTCCGGACAGGACCTGTGTGAGGTCAAGGTCATGTGACCATCACATGGGTGTTAAATACGTAGCCATGAGAGTCAGTGCATTGTGTATTGGGAGAGCAGGAACTCCCACATAGCTCCGAAGGAGCGAAAGGACTGTGCAGGATAACTGCAGGTTAACCCTGCAGGGAATGGACTCGTCAGGACTGTTTTTTGGTTTGTTTTACCATTATGCCAGCAAGGCTTTGCTTATTTTGCTGAACCCTGCCAAGGTTTATGTCACACCCAATAAACCAACAGGTGGTTCTCCACCAGAGCGGTTCCTGTGTCTACCTGAGGAAGCGGCTAAGTGGGTCAACCCCTCATACATGGTGTTTTGAGTGTGGGCAGCATTCCAGGAACACGCATAGAGACTGAGGACAACTGCATGTACTGGGTGAAATCCGCCATTCAGAGCGAAATGTCCGGCAGCATGGAGAGCTTGTGAAACATCTTGTCCAGGTACAGCAACAACACCAGCTCGCCAGTCAACAATAGAATTTGGCACAACAGGAGACAAATAAGTTGTTAGCACAGCAGCTTCAACAACAGCAGCATCAGAAGCGACAGCAGCAGGAGGTGCTAACATGGCAAATGGAGCTCCTTGCAGAGGCAGTTCATGTAAGGCCGGCTGCCTCCTCTCCATCTCCAGGTGATGATGCATACATCCGGAAAACGGTAAGATTAGCTATACAGAAAATGACCCCAGGAAATGATGTCAAAGCCTTTTTGACTGTGTTTGAGCGGGTAGCAGAACGTGAGAGGTCACCGCCAGAGCAGTGGGCAGAGGTGCTGGCCCCCTATTTGACTGGTGAAACCCCAAAAGACGTATGACGACTTAGACCTTCAGGATACCAAAGAGTATTGAAAATTAAAAACTGAAATTCTGGCATGCCTGAGAGTGACAATACTTGTAAGAGCTCAGCGAGTCCACTGCTGGGCATATGCTGGCGACAAACCCCCATGCTCCCAAATGTTTGATCTGTTGCACCTGCTCCAAAATTGGTTGCAGCCAGAGACTTCCACTCCGGCCCAGATGGTCGAGCGTGTGGTGATGGACAGGTTCATGCGCTCCCTACCCAGGCCAATACAGATGGAATGCAGATGATTGGTCGACCTGGTTGAGAGATACCAGGCTGTGGAGAAGTCCCTCAGGAAACCAAACGTCGCTACTTCCCCATACTGGGATACCCAAAAGCCAAAAGGGGAAAGGCTCTCCACAGAGAGTGGCTATACCCACAACTGGGGGGCATCCCAACCCTGCTGAGGTGTCATCTAAGGCCCTTATGAAGAATGTGGTCTGTTACCGGTGTCACAATCTGGGACACATAGCCTCCCAGTGTCATATGTCCCCTGAACCCATGGACTGTAGCCTAGGCAGACGCTGTTCCCATTATGCCTATCCGGCCTGCAGCGTGAACTGCCAACCCGGCAAGAGGCCCCAGTCATGTGCCGTGTCCCACAATGGGGTTATGGTTCTGGGACCGTTGGACGTTGGAAGTCTGGTGACCCTGATCAGCGCTGCACTGCCCCACCAGTTAATCCCTAACAAATTTGTGGGTGTCCGCTGCATACACTGAGATGCCAATAGCTACCCTGTAGCCAGAGTAACCATGGGAAAAGACTGTGGTGATAAGTCCCATGAGGTTAAGGTGGTAAAAGACTTTATCCACCCTGTCATACTGGGGCTGTTTTTTTCCTGTTTTGGAACTTGTGGCAAAAGGGGGCTGGATAGAGTGTCCAGGTAAAAAGCCAGGTCCCTCCGAAAAGGTCTCCATCAAAATTAAAGATGGAGGAGTTCCTCCTAATTGTCCTCACTGGAGAGGAGGACAAGACAGTAACAGAGGAGCCCAGCTTCCCTGGTTTAGAGGTGCCTGAAGAGAACTTTGTGACTGCACAACTTCGAGACCTCACATTAAAGGGGGCATTTAAGAATGTGACTGTTTGTATAGGGGTTGCTAAAGAGCTGGGGGCTGACACCAAGCTCCCTCACTTTGCAGTCACTGGTGAGTGATTGTATCAGGTGACCAAACTGAATGGAGGTGAGATAATGGAGCAGCTGTTAGTTCCAGGACCCTACCGGCAGAGGGTTTTAGACATGGCCCATTCACATGTTTAGGGGGGACATGTCGGGGTAGAGAAAACTCAGGAGAGAAACTTACAGAGGTTCTATTGGCCAGGGTGTTACCGAGAGATCCTGAATTCTTGTAGATCCTGCCCCACCTGTCAGATAACTGTTCCTACGTCTCAGTTCCAAAGTCCCATTGCCTGTGATAGAGATCCCCTTTGAAAGGATTGCTATGAACCTGCTAGGTCCCCTTGTTAAATCTACACGTGGCCACCAGTACATCTTAGTGGTCATGGACTATGCGACCCGGTACCCAGAAGCGGTGCCACTGAGGAACTTTTCGGCTAAAACTATTGCCCGGGAGCTTGTCCATATCTTTGACCAGACCAGTTTGCCCAAGGTGTTCTTGACGGACCAGGGTACCCCATTTATGAGCAAAGTAATACGGGAGCTGTGTAGAGTTCTCCAGATTGCCCAGCTGTGAACCTCCGTTTACCATTCGCAGATCGATGGCCTGGTGGAGCGCTTCAACACGACATTGAACGCCATGCTCAAGAGAGTTGTGGAAAATGACGGCCGAGACTGGCACTATCTGCTCCCGTTCCTGCTCTTTTTTATCAGAGAAGTCCCACAGGTCTCCACTGGCTTCTCGCCATTCAAGCTCCTATACGGCCAACATCTACGAGGGCTCCTAGACATCACCAAGGAAACCTGGGAAGCCAAGGTCACACCGCACTGGAATGTCATTTAGCATGTCGCTCAGCTGCAAGAAAGGATAGCACACATAATGCCTATCGTAAAGGAACAGCTGCTCCAGGCACAGGAGGCCCAAGCGAGGGTATACAACAGATCAGCAAGGCTAAGGCAATATTAGCCCGGGGACCATGTGCTAGTACTTATCCCAATGGTGGAGAGCAAGTTCTTGGCCAAGAGGCAAGGCCCGTATGAGATTGTGGAAAAACTCGGGACGTGAATTACAAGATATACCAGCCCGGTCATAGGAAACCGCACCAGGTATACCATGTCAACTTACTCAAACCTTGGCGGGACCATGAACTGCTGGAAGACCTTTGCCTGGGGGCTTGTCCTGAAGCCAAAGTCGAGGACATCATGATTGCTGAGATGATAATGCCGGCCCAATAGCAACAATGTCGAGAACTGCTGCAGCAGAACTGGGACCTGTTCTCGGAGCTGCCAGGGCGCACACAGGTCATTGAACATGACATCCTGACAGAGCCGCATGTAAGGGTACACTTCAAACCCTACAGAATCCCCGAAGCACACCGGGAGATTATCTTCAAGGAGGTGAAGAGAATACTGGACCTCGGGGTGATAGAAGAATCAAGAAATGGCTGGTCAAGTCCCATCGTCCTCGTACGGAAGGTGGTGAGTGGCGATTTTGTAAGAATTACTACAGGCTCAATGAGGTGTCTAGTTTCTATGCATACCTGATGCCCCAAGTGGATGAACTCATTCAGCGACTGGAGCCCGCGTGGTACATCACAACCCTCAACTGGACGAAGGGGTACTGTCAGATCCCCATGTCCCAGAGAGCCAAGGAGAAGGCGGCCTTCTCGATGCTGGATGGGTGTTTCAGTACTTCAGAATGCCCTTCGGTCTGCAGGTAGCTCCAACTACCTTCCAGATGTCGATAGATCAAATTCTTGCTTCACAGAAGAAATATGCCGCAGTCTACTTGGATAACATAGTCATTTTCAGCCCTGTCAAAGGTACAGGCGATCCTCTATGCATTGAGGAAAGCGGGATTCACTATAAAAAAAGTGTGCCATACGGAAGGAGTAGGCCAGGTACTTGGGCTACATCATTGGGAGAGGTGGAATCAAGCCCCAGTTGAACAAAATAGAGGCAACTCAGGAGTGGTGCAACCGCTCTCCAAGAAGCAAGTGAGGGCGTTTCTTGGGATTGTGGGCTGACAGTTCGTTCCTCCACATATTGCCAAGCTAAATAAGCATTCAGCCTGACAGGACCAAGCAACAAGTGCCATCCTCTTCTGCCTTGAATATTGGCTTGCTACTGGAAGATAGAATGAGGACTGTGAAAGTGACAGATGAAAGAAGCAACATGGGCCTTTCAGTGGTTGTCAGTGAGCCAGCCTGACATTGCTTTGTTGGCTCTTGCTCCAGAAGTCGAAAGTAGCTAGAACAGGGAGGCAACATATATGTGCAATGCTGCCACCTACTAGACCAGAGATTATCTCTTCTGTAAAACAAAAAAACTTTTTTTTTTCTGGTTTAGCCTGACTTAACCCCCCTTCCTGACAGTCCATAATTCTGTCTCTGAGTATTACATAATGCACACTGCAGGTGAGACAAAAGAAGACAGCATATTATACCAAGGGACAGCAATAGCATCTGTCAGTGCCTGGTCTACCGACTGATCCTCCAGGCCACCAGTGGGCTAGTTAGATGTCTATTTATGCATCAGGTGAGGGTGGCTCCATTTTAATACAACTATTCACTGTGCCTACTATCTGCAACTCTAAAGAAACTTTTGTTAAAACTACTATCATTTGTTATAGGTCATGTTGTTATTTTGTATATCTTATACAGTTGTGCTCAAAAGTTTACATACCCTGGCAGAATTTTTGCTTTATTGGTCTTTTTTCAGAGAATATGAATGGTAACACCACAACTTTTTCTCCACCCATGGTTAGTGGTTGGGTGAAGCCACTTACAGTCATGGACAAAAGTTTTGAGAATGACACAAATATTAATTTTTACAAAGTCTACTGCTTCACTTTTTCTAATGGCAATTTGCATATACTCCAGAATGTTATAAAGAGTGATCAGCTTAACAGCAATTACTTGCAAAGTCAATATTTGGCTAGAAAATGAACTTTATCCCCCAAAACACATTTCAACATCATTGCAGCCCTGCATTAAAAGGACCAGCTAACCTCTTTTCAGTGATTGCTCCATTAACACAGGTGTGGGTGTTGATGAGGACATGGCTGGAGATCAATCTGTCATGATTAAGTAAGAATGACACCACTGGACACTTTAAAAGGAGGCTGGTGCTTAGCATCATTGTTTCTCTTCTGTTAACCATGGTTATCTCTAAAGAAACACGTGCAGTCATCATTGCAATGCACAAAAATGGCCTAACAGGGAAGAGTATCGCAGCTAGAAAGATTGCACCTCAGTCAACAATCTATCGCATCATCAAGAACTTCAAGGAGAGAGGTTCCATTGTTGCCAAAAAGGCTTCAGGGCGCCCAAGAAAGACCAGCAAGCGCCAGGACCGTCTCTTAAAAGTGTTTCAGCTGTGGGATCGGGCTACCAGCAGTGCAGAGCTTGCTCAGGAAAGGCAGCAGGCAGGTGTGAGTGCATCTGCACGCACTGTGAGGCGGAGACTCTTGGAGCAAGGCCTGGTCTCAAGGAGGGCAGCAAAGAAGCCACTTCTCTCCAGAAAAAAGTCCATGGACAGACTGATATTCTGCAAAAGGTACAGGCAGTGAACTGCTGAGGACTGGGGTAAAGTTATTTTCTCTGATGAATCCCCTTTTCGATTGTTTGGGACATCAGGAAAACGCCTCATTCGGAGAAGACAAGGTGAGTGCTACCACCAGTCTTGTCTCATGCCAACTGTTAAGCATACTGAAACCATTCATGTGTGGGGTTGCTTCTCAGCCAAGGGAATCGGCTCTCTCACAGTCTTGCCTAAAACACAGCCTTGAATAAAGAATGGTACCAGAATGTCCTCCAAGAGCAACTTCTCCCAACCCTCCAAGAGCAGTTTGGCGATCAACAATGCCTTTTCCAGCATGATGGAGCACCTTGCCATAAAGCAAAGGTGATAACTAAATGGCTCAGGGAACAAAACATAGAGATTTTGGGTCCATGGCCTCGAAACTCCCCACTTAATCCCATTGAGAACTTGTGGTCAATCATCAAGAGATGGGTGGACAAACAAAAACCTAAAAATTCTGACAAAATGAAAGCATTGATTGTGCAAGAATGGACTGCTATCAGTCAGGATTTGGTCCAGAAGTTGATTGAGAGCATGCCAGGGAGAATTGCAGAGGTCCTGAAGAAGAAGGGTCAACAGTAGAGTTGAGCGATACTTTCCGATATCCAAAAGTATCGGAATCGGAATGGTATCGCCGATACCCCAAAAATATCGGCGATACCCGATACCGATACCGGAAATCCAATGTAAGTCTATGGGAGCAAAATATCGGAATTAAAAAAACCCCATTTTTGCCTTGTTGGTTAATTGTACATGAAGGAAAACAACAAAGAGTAATGTAGAATATATTGGGGAAGGTTGAGGAGAAATTAAAGGCATAGATGTTTAACCCAATCAAATGGAATAGCATAAATATTTTTTTTTTAAAGATGTTCGGATTGACGAAGAAATTGACAATGTTTACGTTCTTTCTATTTTGGCAAATATGTATATTTCACAACTTCCATGCTCTTCACCTTTTTAACTTTTGACACACTTTCTCCTTCATAATCTTCAGCAGCATCATCTTTTTCATCAAATTATTCTTCATCTTCACCTTCTTTATCTTCTTCTTAAACTTCTTGCTATTCATCTTTTTGTTAACATTACTCATATTCTTCTTATTCAACTATTATTCTTCATATTGTACTTCATCTTCTTCATCATATTCTTATTTGTGACAGAGATTCCTGTACTTGTAATCTGTCAAAGTATGAATTTTTCATCCTTCCGTTCTTGCTGTCACAAAAGATTTAAATTACAACAGTATTTGTCCGTGTTCAGTTTAGCCTGCAGCAGCAGGCATTTTCCAGGGGCACCACGAGGAGGAACGGACTCACCCCCATACACTGCTTAGTCTTCTTCTGCTTATAATTTAGAGCATATATTTTGCTCTTCATTTTGGTCTTATACTTCATGTTCTTCTGCTTATTGTTCTTAAGTCTCTTGTTCTGTATCTTGTAGTTTGTCTTAACCTTCTTAGTCCTGTTGGGTAATCTTTTATTTCTTCTTTGTGATGGTGTTTAGGCTGGTTGGCTTGATGCTCGTCGTCCTTGTGGTCGTCATCTTCTTCGGGGTGGTCATCAGGGTCGTCGTCTTCATTGTTGGAGATCCAGAGTGATTACCCAAAAAAACATTTAAAAAATCTTCAATTTGTAAATGTAGCAGAAGGTACAAGAGCCAATGCAAGTAACGAGGACCAGCTGACTGTGCTGGAACCCGGAGGGGCAGCAGAAGGAAAAGAGCCAATGGCACAACCGAGGACCAGCTGACGTTACTGGGACACGGTTACTAAGCAGGAGGTACCTGTGCTCCAAAGCACTACCAAGGACCAGCAGACGTTGCTGGAACTCGGATACCGAGATGGAGGCACCTAGGCCAAAGGCACTGCGGAGAACCAGCTGACGGTACTGGAACCCGGAGGGGCAGCTGTCATGTGTGCATCGCCACGAAGATCGTCGTGGTTGCACATTCTGACTTCTCACAGCTGAGTTGCTGTTTCTTTGTGTTTGGCAGTTAGGGAGTTAATTCTGTCTGTGCTCAGTTCTGGGACTGGGTGCAGTTTCTCCCGGCTGCAATTAATTATTTGTTGATTGGTTTCCTTTAAATCTCTGGTTGTCTGTGTTGGGAGTTGCCAGTGAAATTCTTCATGCAGACCACAGATAGGATTGTATCTGTATAGACTTAAGTTAAAGAGCTCCTTAGTTGTTTTAAGCTCACCTTGCTTAGAGTTTAATATCCCAGATCATTTATGTTCCTTCTGTGTTTGAGTGTGTATGCAAGTCTGTGTTTTCTCCAGTCTGTCTTATATGTCTAATCTGTGTATTTAGCAGAGATCAGCCCATATCCCTTTGGTGGTAATCAGAATCCTTCTTAGGACTGATTACAGGGTTCAGGGACTGATAGGAGACAGGGTTAGGCTGGAGACTTGGACCTCTGAACCATTATCAGTACCTCCAAGGTGAGGGATTAGTTAGGACCCCAGTTTAGGGTCAGGTTAGACCCCCGGTCCTCCTCTTTCCTGTGACAGTGTATCAAGTCCTCAAGATTAACCCTGAGTTCAACGGATATCGTGTCAGGTAAATCTATTCTATATTTACATGCTGATGTTGCTAATCTATATGTTGAATAGAGTGTTGCTCTTTTAAGAATAGTTTACTGACATCGTACACATATCATAAGACCGCGTGACATTTTCACTGGCCTATAAAATTATTCCCAGTTGCCATGGATCCAGTAGCCCAGCTGGCTCTGCAGTTGCAGGGATTATCCATGGAGCTGACGGACATTAAGTCCAAAGTTTTGTCTCCCTCGGAGCAAACCAGATTTGAACCTAAAGTAGCTCTCCCGGACAGGTTCACTGGTGGGCGAGACAAATTTTTTACCTTCAGGGAAGCATGTAAATTGTATTTTTGGCTTCGGCCTCGATCATCAGGGAGTGAAGAGCAGAGAGTGGGAATTGTTATCTCGCTCCTACAAGGGGACCCTCAATCCTGGGCCTTCTCCCTTCCTCCGGGATCCCCGGCTCTACAGTCAGTAGATCGATTTTTTACTGCCCTGGGTTTGGTATATGATGACCCAGATCGGGTCTCTCTTGCTGAGACAAAATTACGTAAGATACAGCAGGGAGATCGTCCGGCGGAGGAATTTGCTTCGGAGTTCCGTAGATGGGCCACAGATACTCAGTGGAATGACCCAGCTCTTAGGAGCCAGTTTTGTCATGGGCTTTCTGTAAATTAAAGGACGTTTTGGCTCAGTATGATTCTCCTCCATCACTGGAGGCTGCTATGGCCCTAGCTATCCGTACTGATAGACGGCTCCGGGAGAGGTGCGAGGTAACTCCACCCCCTGTTGTTACTCCACCTACTACTAAAGTCCCTTATGTTGAGGTTCCCCTTGTCTGTTCGGAGGAGCCTATGCAGTTGGGAGGGACATCATTTCGTAGGAGGGGATTGGCGGTACGCCGCAGGACTAGAAGGTGTTTCTTCTGCGGGAAAGAGGGACATTTTGTTGGGGGATGTCCATCCCGTGCCTTGTTGAGCAAAAAGTCGCCGGAAAAACTGTTAATCCCAGGTTTGTGTGGTGGACGACAACCTGGGAGTATGTATTTCGTCCGCTAGTTCTTCTCAGTTCCTTGTACCAGTGGAGGTGGTGGTTGGTACGAGAGTGGAGAGATTTTCTGTTCTTCTTGATAGTGGGTCCGGGGCTAATCTGGTTGACGCTCAGTTTGCTCAGGCTCAAGGTATGCATCTGAGTGTATTGGTCAAACCGATTCCTATATTCTCCATTGACGCCAGGCCTCTCGGCCAAGGTAGCTTTGTTCATGAGGTTCATAACATTGACCTTCGGGTAGGGGCAATACATAGGGAACTATTATCTTGTTATGTGTTGGAGGGTCTACCTACTCCTATTGTGTTGGGACTTCCTTGGTTGGTTAAACATAACCCTGTGATTAATTGGCAGTCCAGAGATATAAGCCAATGGGGGGAGTTTTGCAAAAGTAACTGCATGAACACAGTCATCAGTGCGGTCGTGCCTAGTACTTTGCCTCCTTTTTTGGAGGACTTTGGGGATGTGTTCTCTGAGGAGGGGTGTCAGGAGTTGCCTCCTCATCGCGTGTATGACTGCTCTATTAATTTACTTCCTGATGCTAAGTTACCTAAAGCTAGGTTATATAACCTTTCTGGTCCTGAGAGGCAGGCTATGGAAGATTATATTTCGGAAAGTCTGGCCAAAGGGCATATTAGACCTTCATCTTCCCCAGTGGCCGCGGGGTTCTTCTTTGTGAAGAAAAAAGATGGAGGCCTACGCCCTTGCTTGGATTTCCGCGAACTTAATCGGATTACTGTTCGAGATCCGTATCCACTCCCTCTGATTCCTGATCTCTTCAATCAAATTGTTGGCGCCAAATGGTTCTCTAAATTGGATCTCAGGGGGCGTATAATCTGATTAGGATAAAAGAGGGGGATGAGTGGAAAACGGCGTTTAACACGCCGGAGGGACATTATGAGAACCTTGTCATGCCTTTTGGTCTGACTACTGCACCAGCAGTATTCCAACATTTTGTTAATGACATTTTTCGTCATCTGGTGGGGCTGTTTGTGGTTGTATATTTGGATGACATTTTAATTTACTCACCAGATCTTGTGTCTCACCAGGAGCATGTGAGACAGGTGTTGCAGATCTTGCGAGACAATAAACTATACGCCAAACTGGAAAAGTGTGTATTCGCCGTACAGGAACTTCAGTTTTTGGGTTTCTTGGTGTCAGCCTCCGGTTTCCGTATGGACCCTGAAAAGGTGAGAGCAGTGCTTGAATGGGATCAGCCAGAGGATCTTAAGGCTCTGCAGCGTTTTCTGGGTTTGCTAACTACTACCGGAAATTTATTTGTAATTTCTCATCTGTTGTCAAACCTCTCACTGACATGACAAGAAAAGGGACGGATTTTTCTAAATGGTCGGACAAAGCTTGCCAAGCTTTTTCCTCTTTGAAAAAATGTTTTGCTTCGGCACCCGTTCTCATCCAACCAGATGCATCACAGCCGTTCGTTGTGGAGGTGGACGCGTCTGACGTAGGGGTGGGTGCAATATTGTCCCAGGGTCCGTCCCCTGGTAAATGGCATCCGTGCGCTTTCTTTTCTAAAAAATTGTCGTCCGCCGAAAGGAATTATGATATCGGCAATAGGGAACTTTTGGCCATTAAGTTGGCTTTTGAAGAATGGCGTCACTTTTTGGAGGGGGCAGTCCACCCGGTCACCGTCATTACTGATCACAAGAACCTGCTGTATTTGGAATCTGCTAAGCGTCTGAATTCCAGACAAGCTCGATGGTCGTTGTTTTTTACCAGGTTTAATTTTGTTGTCACTTATCGCCCTGGATCTAAGAATGTTAAGGCGGATGCCTTGTCTCGCAGTTTCCCAGGGGCCGGGAAAATGGATGACCCGATTCCTATCCTTCAGGAGGGGGTGGTAGTGTCGGCTGTATGTTCTGAGCTTGAGGAGGAGGTGTTAGAGGCTCAGGGGGACGCCCCTGCAGGACCTCCAGGGAGACTGTTTGTCCCAAATCAGTTGAGACAAAAGGTTATTGAGGCACATCATAATTCTGCTTTAGCAGGACATCCAGGGAGTAAGGCTACTTTAGATCTCCTTTCTCGCCGGTTTTGGTGGCCTAACGTTAATAAAGATGTTTTAACTTTTGTCGCGTCCTGTGGGATTTGTGCTCGCTCTAAGACCCCTCATACCCGTCCGTCTGGGACCCTCTTACCCTTGAAACTTCCGGAGCGTCCATGGACTCATTTGTCTATGGACTTCATCACGGACCTTCCTCAGTCGTCAGGGAAGACTGTCATACTGGTGGTTGTTGACAGGTTCAGTAAGATGGCACATTTCATTGCTCTTCCTGCCCTCCCTAATGCTAAAACTCTGGCGCAGGTGTTCATTGGGGAGATTGTGAGACTTCATGGGTTGCCTTCTGATGTGGTGTCAGATAGGGGGTCTCAGTTTGTGTCCAAGTTTTGGAGGGCATTTTGTTTACGTCGGGGGATGCAATTGTCATTTTCCTCGGCTTTTCATCCGCAGACCAATGGTCAGACAGAGCGTCTGAATCAAAGCCTAGAGACTTATCTTCGGTGTTTTGTCTCAGAGAACCAGGAGGACTGGTCTTCTTTCTTGCTTCTGGCAGAGTTCGCTCTTAACAACAGGCGGAGCGAGTCCACTGGTAAGTCCCCGTTTTTTGGGGCATATGGTTTTCATCCCCAGTTTTGTACATTCAATGGGGGGGCCCTTCTGGGTTCCTGAGGAGGAGCGTTTCTCGTCGTCACTTGCTTCAGTGTGGAGAGGTGTATTGAATAATCTGAGTGCTATGGGGAACCGTTATAAACGTATGGCTGATAGGAGGAGAGTTTCTGGTCCAGATCTTAATGTGAACGATCTGGTATGGTTGTCTACCAGGAATATAAAACTTAAAGTTCCCTCCTGGAAGCTGGGCCCCAGATTCATCGGGCCGTACAGGATCAGTTCCATAATTAATCCTGTGGCATTTCGTCTGGACCTCCCTCCTACGTTTAAAATTCATAATGTGTTCCACAAGTCATTACTTAAGAGGTACGTGGCACCAGTCATACCATCACCTCTACCTCCTCCTCCAGTGGTGGTCAATGGTAACTTGGAGTTTCAAGTGTCAAAGATCATTGACTCACGTCTGAATCGCCGGTCCCTTCAGTACTTGGTGCATTGGAAGGGGTATGGTCCAGAGGAGAGGACGTGGGTTCCTGCGTCTGACATTAACGCAGATCGTTTGGTGCGGACCTTCCACAGAACTCACCCGGGCAAACCTGGCCCTGAGGGTCCGGAGGCCCCTCGTAGAAGGGGGGTACTGTCATGTGTGCATCGCCACGAAGATCGTCACGGTTGCACATTCTGACTTCTCACAGCTGAGTTGCTGTTTCTTTGTGTTTGGCAGTTAGGGAGTTAATTCTGTCTGTGCTCAGTTCTGGGACTGGGTGCAGTTTCTCCCGGCTGCAATTAATTATTTGTTGATTGGTTTCCTTTAAATCTCTGGTTGTCTGTGTTGGGAGTTGCCAGTGAAATTCTTCATGCAGACCACAGATAGGATTGTATCTGTATAGACTTAAGTTAAAGAGCTCCTTAGTTGTTTTAAGCTCACCTTGCTTAGAGTTTAATATCCCAGATCATTTATGTTCCTTCTGTGTTTGAGTGTGTATGCAAGTCTGTGTTTTCTCCAGTCTGTCTTATATGTCTAATCTGTGTATTTAGCAGAGATCAGCCCATATCCCTTTGGTGGTAATCAGAATCCTTCTTAGGACTGATTACAGGGTTCAGGGACTGATAGGAGACAGGATTAGGCTGGAGACTTGGACCTCTGAACCATTATCAGTACCTCCAAGGTGAGGGATTAGTTAGGACCCCAGTTTAGGGTCAGGTTAGACCCCCGGTCCTCCTCTTTCCTGTGACAGTGTATCAAGTCCTCAAGATTAACCCTGAGTTCAACGGATATCGTGTCAGGTAAATCTATTCTATATTTACATGCTGATGTTGCTAATCTATATGTTGTATAGAGTGTTGTTCTTTTAAGAATAGTTTACTGACATCGTACACATATCATAAGACCGCGTGACAGCAGCAGAAGGAAAAGAGCCAATGGCACAACCGAGGACCAGCTGACGTTACAGGGACACGGTTACTAAGCAGGAGGTACCTGTGCTCCAAAGCACTACCAAGGACCAGCAGACGTTGCTGGAACTCAGATACCGAGATGGAGGCACCTAGGCCAAAGGCACTGCGGAGAACCAGCTGACGGTACTGGAACCCGGAGGGGCAGCAGAAGGAAAAGAGCCAATGGCACAACCGAGGACCAGCTGACGTTACAGGGACACGGTTACTAAGCAGGAGGTACCTGTGCTCCAAAGCACTACCAAGGATCAGCAGACGTTGCTGGAACTCGGATACCGAGATGGAGGCACCTAGGCCAAAGGCACTGCGGAGAACCAGCTGACGGTACTGGAACCCGGAGGGGCAGCAGAAGGAAAAGAGCCAATGGCACAACCGAGGACCAGCTGACATTACTGAACCCCAGTAACACAGGAGCAAGTGTTGACTGTGCTAACAGCATTTCTGAGCAACAACTGGCGGTGTTGGAGCCCAGGGATGAGAAGACAAAAGGGTGGAGGCAGCAGGACTTTTTGACGTACACACAGCAGGGAAACAGCTGACATTACTGAACCCCAGTAACACAGGAGCAAGTGTTGACTGTGCTAACAGCACTTCCGAGCAACAACTGGCGGTGTTGGAGCCCAGGGTCAAGGAGGATGTTTAAATACTAGATCAAGTAATTTCCTTGTTACCTGTCAATTTTAAATGTCTATACTTCAAACAAGAGAAAGATAACCTTTACTACCATAAGATGATGATTTCATTTAAACTAATATCTAGATAAATAAAGAATTGACAAACATAAACACATACATTAACATGTTGAACAGCAATGCAAACCACAAAATAAATTAGTTAAGGAATCTGCTATACGGTTGTACATAAAAGCATACAAGTACATATCTGAATCCATTAATGATGGATAAGTAACAGTAGGTACACCATTTTTATTGTATAGACAATGAATGTCTGACTTCAAAACATCATCAGCATTACAAGTTATCTGTGATATTACTAAAATGTTCCATTTGCTGAATAATGTCACTAAACAGTTTATACAAAATTATACAATTTCCATCATGTAATACTCATAATATGTGGCAATAATCATTTTTATTAACAAACATAACCTTTAAAAAGTGCATAGTGCATAGTGAAAATTGCTATTTATGGCTGACTGTCGACTTGCAAGCATGACAACGGATAGATAAGGTATATATAGATGAGACTGCATAGCCACAGATGGTGAATGGCGATGTAATACTGTACCTCAATAAAGTGTGCGTCACTACTACATAATTTTTTTTATATAGCTTTATAAACAGGGTACATGGATGTATGCTTGCTCCTTTGTTTTGACGCACAGACTGCCTTCCAGCTGAGACGCGTTGGGTAGTGAACAGTTGTGTGCAGTGTTCACTGCAGTCTCTGCGGAATAACCACACTTAGACCTTATAACTTTTCAGACTTTCTTTATCAATCTACCAAGATGAAGAAGGCAGGGAGTAAGGCACGTGGTCGTGGCCGTGGAGTTTCTTCAGGGAGAGGACGTGGGGATTCTGTGGCTGCTGCGGCCCCCAGTGACACAGCATCCACCAGTTTTCCCCGTGAGCGTTCCTTTATGCGCACTTCTGTAGGAGCTCGGAGTACCCCCCTGCTGCGGGAAGAACAAATTGAAGCCGTTGTTGTTTGGATGTCAGCCAATGCATTGACTTCAATTGCTTCCACCTCCTCTCAGGACCACAGCACTGTTGAGCAACCATCTGTCTCTTCACCGCCTGGCAAATTGCCCAGGCAGTCAGAGAGTTCTGTACAGGAGCCAGCTGAGTGTCTGCTTCTGTTCTCAGAATCTATTGGCTTGCAAACAGGGGCCCAGCCAAGCAGCATTCTGTAATGTGAAGAGGGAGTATACAGTGATGCGCAACAGCTGTGTC
This sequence comes from Oophaga sylvatica, assembly GCA_033576555.1. Lineage (NCBI taxonomy): Eukaryota > Metazoa > Chordata > Amphibia > Anura > Dendrobatidae > Oophaga > Oophaga sylvatica. Next base: position 249,916,438 of record JARQOD010000004.1, on the reverse strand, counting down.
TCTCTGAATCTGAAGAGGCGGGTGAGACAGTGCCGATGGTCAGCACACCGCAGAACGCATCTGATGATGATGAGACTCAGGTGCCAGTTTCTGTTGAGCATGGTGCTGGCCAGACCACCCAACAGCAGGTGTTGGAAGAGGGTAGTGGAGATGATGAGGTCCAAGACCCAACATGGCGTGAGGAACAGGAAGGTGGTGGGAGCAGCTCAGAGGAATCCTAATAATAATAATATTAATTTATATAGCGCCATCATATTACGCATCGCTTTACAGTTTTGCAGTTTAAGAACACAAGTCATAAGTAACAACGTTAACAATACAATAATTTAAGCTAAATAAGTCGCCCTTGCTCGTGACAGCTTACAATGTACAATGAGGTGGGGGAGATACAAAGTATAGGTGTTTATATACAATGGTGCATTTACAATGATGGTCCAGCCATCTTAAGGGACTGAGGGATGGAGATAGTGAATGGGCTAGAGACACACACACACATACACACTTACACAGAATACATAGAATGACTTTGATTAGTGAATGTGATAGGCCGCTCTGAACAAATGTGTTTTGAGGGAGCGCCTGAAACCATGCAAATTGTGGCTAGTCCTAATTTCTTGGGGTACAGTATTCCAGAGGATTGGCGTAGCGCGGGAGAAGTCTTGGAGTCGGGAGTGGGAGGTACGTATTAGTGCAGAGGTTAGTCGAAAGTCGTTTGCAGAGCGCAGCAGTCGGTTAGGCCGATAGATAGAAATGAGGGAGGAGATGTAGGAGGGGTGCTGCACTGTGGATAGCTTTGTGGCTGAGAACCAGTACTTTGGTTGAAAGCTGGGAGAGGCCTGGAGAAGTGGTTAGTGATAGAAGGAAGATAGAGGAAAACATTGCCCCAACGGTACAAACAGGAGGGAGAGTTAGGCTGCAGACTCGGTTGCCTGTAGCCTCCAGTTTGGCACCTGTTCGGAGCAGTTGTCTTCCAAAAGTCAAAACGTGCGCTCCCAGGACTTGCACTGCGTGGTCCTTTTTTCACACACTTGCACATGATATTTGCTATGTCAAATGCAAGCTGTGTAATCAAAAATTAAAAATAGCTAAAAGTGTCAGTCACCTCAATACCACAAATATGTGGAAACATGTGCGGACAAAGCACGTAGTTGAGTTACAAAGACACACTGGAGATGTAGGCCAACCTACAGCAGCACATACATCTTCAGGTTGTGTTGAAGCCTCTTCATCGAGCTCACACACAGCTGGTTCTGCTTCCTCACAGGATCGCCATGGAAGAACCTCGGCCACTGTTGTCCAGAGACAAACTGTTATTCCACACACAGCAGCAAGTTCCCTGTCATCTTCACACTCCCAGGCCACAAAACAGCCATCGGTAGCACAGGCATTGGATAAAAGACGGCCATACTCCGCAAACCATGCACGAGCACAGGCTCTGAATGCTGGCATTACAAAACTCCTGTCCCTTGAAATGCTGTCATTCAGGCTGGTGGAGACAGACAGTTTCCGTAACTGAATATCATTGTCAGTCCCACAATACAATGTGCCAAGCCGATTTCATTTCAGCAGGCAAGCCGTCCCTGGTCTGCAAAAGCATGTTGAGGGAAAAATTAAACATGCGCTACTAAACGCCCTCAGTAGTAAGGTCCACCTGACCACCGATGCGTGGACCAGTACCCATTGTTATGATCTGCTACAACCAGTAAGGAAAGAAGGGAATTCTGTCCCTACAATACAACTAAGCTGAATCCCTACGATGTAACGGGGAACCTGATCCTGCGACCAGACCCGCTAAAGTCCTCATCTAGTGTGAACGAAGACCTATAGTTGCGAGGGAGTAATCCCTACAAGATCTAGGGACTGGGAGAAAAGGTGGACACCTCCTAACATAAATTGTAGCATGGATAATTAAACAGAAAAATAAATACTTTGCGATCCTAACATCAAGCAAAACTGACAGATTAAGGCACCTAAGCACCCGGCTAGCTTAACAGTAGATAATACAATGAAGTCAAGCAAAGCCAGAAGGGAGGAGCCAGACTCAATAGGGATAAAAGGTCATGTGACCAGCAAACTGAAACAAAACCTAACAAGAGGGTTCTAACACCCATGGCCAGGGACAATACCTTTCCCTCACTGCCCATTGGGTCAATGTTGTGTAGCCGGGTACTGATCTTGCGAGTGGCGCTGTACGTGTTCTGCCAACTCCAAGGATTGCAGGAATCAAGTCTGTACACATTGATTCCTCCTCCTACTCCAGTTCCTCAGAATCATCGCTGCAGGAGCCGTCACGGTCTACCTCCACATGGACCCGTGAACTTTTACCTGTTGCGACCGATATGAGCACAGCCGTGTCCAAATGTCAACAGGCCGTCCTGAAATTAATTTCCATGGGGAATCCTAGCCACACAGCGCAGGAGCTCTGTAATACCATAAAGCAGGAGAGCGACGTGTGGTTTTTGGAAGCGAATCTACAGGCAGGCTTGGTAGTGTGTGACAATGGCCGAAATCTGGTGGCAGCTCTGGGCCTTGGCAACCTCACTCACATACCATGTCTGTCATATGTGCTCAACTTGGTCGTGCAGAGTTTTTTGAGGGACTATCCGGATCTTGATGCACTGCTGCACAAGGTCCGCCTAGAGTGCGCTCACTTGCGACGTTCCAGCATGGCCAGATCGCTGATTGCAGCTCTGCAACGCAGATTTCGCCTTCATGAACATCGCATCATATGTGACGTACCCACCAGGTGGAATTCCTCGTTACATATGTTGGAGCGGTTGTGTGAGCAGCAGCCAACAGTAATGGAGTATCAGCTGCATCAGGCACAATCAACTCGCAATTTGCGCCGTTCACACTTCACCACTACTGAGTGGGCCTCTATAATAATAATAATAATAATAATAATAATATTCTTTATTTATATAGCGCCATAATATTCCGCAGTGCTTTACAGTTTAACAGTTTCAAAACACAAGTCATAAGTAACAACGTTAACAATACAATAATTAAAGCAAAATCAGCCGCCCCTGCTGGTGAAAGCTTACAATCTACAATGAGGTGGGGGAGTTACAAAGTACAGGTGTTTATATACAATGGTGTTTTTACAATGATGGTCCAGCCATTTTAAGGGAGTGAGGGATGCATGGAGATAGTGAATGGGCTACACACACAGACTTACACATAGAATGACTTTGATTAGTGAATGTGATAGGCCACTGTGAACAAATGTGTTTTGAGGGAGCGCCTGAAACCATCCAAATTGCGGATAGTCCTAATTTCTTGGGGTAGAGCATTCCAGAGGATTGGCGCAGCGCGGGAGAAGTCTTGGAGTTGGGAGTGGGAGGTACGGATTAGTGCAGAGGTTAGTCGAAGGTCGTTTGCAGAGTGCAGAAGTCGGTTAGGCCGATAAATATAAATGAGGGAGGAGATGTAGGGGGGTGCTGCACTGTGGAGAGCTTTGTTGGTGAGAACCAGTAATTAGAATTGGATCCTATAATGAATGGGCAGCCAGTGTAATGAGTGGCGAAGGACTCTATGAAGGACATCTGCCACGTTTTGCGTGCGTTTGATGAGTCAACGCGGATGGCGAGTGCAGATGATGCACTAGTCATCCTGACTGTCCCCCTTATCTGCCTGCTTCAAAAAACACTGCAAGCACTAAGGCATGAGGTTTTGGAAGAGGTGGAGGATGAGGAGTCACAAATTCCATCACCTTCTGGACAGTCAGCGCAACGTGGTTCCTCACAAAGGGCTGGAGGACTTTCAAAGTACCATGCTGTATCAACAATTGAACCTCCAGAGTCGCTGTCTATATTTTCATAACCATTCCAAACTTTTAATGTATTTACAAAGCACATAATGTACAGTTTTTGTCTATTCTTTTGTAATGCTATTGTGTTTCCATAAACTGATGTTACAGAATTATGATACAATGTTTTTAAATTTTGAGTTTTAAATTTTGTAAATTTTTATGTATTTGAAGGACTTTGTGAGGAGGATGAGGAGGAGTCAATGGAGGAGGAAGACATCGCTCCAGAGGGAGGTAGACAATGCTCTAGTCAGTATGTAGACCAAGGGTGGGGTGATGTACAGCAGGCAGAGATGACGCCTCTTGCAGGGGACAACGTTTCTTGGCCAGTTGGGAGTCTGCAGCACATGGTTGATTTCATGCTGCAGTGCCTGAGAAACGACCGCCGCATCAAACACATTCACACCACGTCTGATTATTGGGTGTACACCCTCCTAGACCCTCGCTACCGGGACAACTTACAAAGCCTCATCACATCGTTGAACCGGGAGCGTAAAATGCGGAAGTACCAAGACACACTGGTGCAATCCATAATGTTCTCCATTCCAGCCGAGAGCGCTGCTGCTACTGCTTTACAAAGCAGCTCTGTGCGTCGAGGCAGTGGAGACAGCTCTGCAACAAGAGGGAGCACAAGCAGCGCCTCTGCACAGGGCAAGAACAGTATGTTCCAAATGTGGCGAAGTTTTGTGGCAGCGCCACCAATGTCTACACCATCCGAGACGGCTCCAGTCAGCAGGAGGCAACATTTCCATAAGATGGTGACAGACTACATGTCTTGCCCTCTCAGTGTACTCCCAGATGGCTCTTCCCCATTCAAGTTTTGTGTCTCTAAGCTGGATACATGGCCAGAGCTTAGCCAGTATGCATTGGAGGTGCTGGCTTGCCCTGCTGCCAGTGTATTATCGGAGCGCGTCTTTACTGCTGCAGGTGGTGTACTAACAGACCGTTGCATGCGACTATCCTCCGATAATGTAGAACGGCTTACTTTTCTGAAAATGAACTAGGCATGGATCTCGCCTGAATTTGCCTGTCCGGTTTCAGATTAACTAACTGGTTGGCAACGTTTTCCATGTCTCCTGTTATGTTCATCTTTCTACCACCTGAGCTATACTCCCTGGGCTACAACACTGCCAGTTGCTGCTCAGAAGTGTCGTGTCCACAGACCAATACACAAGCTATAGTGATAGTGGGGTTCAGTAACGCCTGCTGTTCCCCTGCTGTGTGTCTGACAAAAATTAATGCTGCTAACTCCAAATTAAAGTTCAAATTAAAGTTCAAACATCTCATACTAGGCCTCAGGCTACACCCTCCTTGACCCTGGGCTCAGAAGTGTTGGATGCACAGATCAAAACAATCGATGATGTGTTTGTGGGGTTCAGTAACGCCTGCTGTTCCCCTGCTGTGTGTCCGGCAAAAATTACTGCTACCTAGCTACACATGTTGAAAAAAACATGACATGTTAAAGTGGCTAGTGCTACACATAGATATCAGGCTACACCCTTATTTCTAAGCTGTAAACAAGTGAAACGTCACATTTAAAACCATTCAATGATTAGTGTTGGTAACAAATCTGTAACTAAATAATTGTGACATATTATGGCAGATATCCACATGTCTAACACAAATGCTAACACAAAAGCATACTTATGCTATAGGGTACTGATGGTGAACCTTCTCACTCCATAACTTTGACAAATCCAACTCACATCATGCCTCAAATGCTGCAATGTTGGAAGTGCATAATGTGGGTTGAACTTTGACAACAGCTGCAGTGCGAAGGTTATCCTTCTGTGTTCTTGGCTTTTAAATAAAAGCATACAAGTAAATATAATAATACATTGTTGATTAAGGGACATGATGTACACCTGTAATATTGTGCAAACAATGGATGTAGGACTATTCCTCTTCAACATTACTTATATTTGTGTCATTTGAAAAAATACATATTTTAGTTAAAAATTAAAAACCCATGTTCACTAGCTGTGAAAGGCCCCTTTGTGTACTTCTATAGTGTTTGAAACCAATGTATTGTATACGGAATGGAAGCACGTCACAGTAATAGATTTGAATTATTTTAAATAGAATGTAGCAGCACCAATTCGAGAAAAATGTGAAGGATGAGGCAGTGAGACACGCTCAGCAGAGTACAAGCAACAGTGGTTGAAGAACTAACTGGAGCGGGATCTGCACTACAAAAATGAAAACCTCTGACTACAGTAAACAGTGCACACAACTGTTCAGTAGCTGTGAAAGGCCCGTTTGTGTACTTCTATATTGTTTGCAACCAATGTATTGTATACGGATGGAAGCACGTCACTGTAATAGATTTGAATTATTTGAAATAGAATGTAGCAGCACCAATTCGAGAAAAATGTGAAGGATGAGGCAGTGAGACACGCTCAGCAGAGTACACGCAGCGGTGGTTGAAGTAAGTGGAGCAGGATATACACTCCTACCAAAAATTTAAACCTCAGACTAGAGTGAACAGTGAACACAACTGTTCACTTGCTGTGAAAGGCCTTTTTGTGGACTTCTATTATGTTTGCAAGCAATGTATTGTATTTTGATGGAAGAGCGTCACACTAATAGATTTTAGTAAATTGAAAATAGAATAAAGAAGCACTAGTGTTGAGCGATACGATACCGCAAGTATCGGGTATCGGCCGATATTAGCTCTATCGGACTTTCGATACTTAGTTCTGATATTTTCGTCTTATCGGATACCGGAATCGGATTTGTCACTGTCACTGTCAGTGTCCGTCGGTCGGGTCTGTCAGGAGTCAGCGGCACTTACCTGGCAGAAGATCTCCGGCGGTCACGGGCTGGACTGCTTGATGGCCGCCATCATCTTTCCCCGGCGGTCACATGCAGTTTCTCGCGATAACTGCAGTGACTGCTGGGTAATCCCGGCCGTAAAGCACTCAGTCCGATGACGTCACCGCCAGGGAAGCAGGTAATCAGCTGTGCTGCGTCGCGATGACAGGCTCTGCCTGTCATTGCGATGTAGCAGAGCTGGATCGTCGTGGGACACTCGTTACTATGGACTGCGTCGGACAGGTGGTATACTGTTGTTTGTTTTTTTTCTTTTTTCACAGGAGATCGATGGCGTCGCAGGAATGAGAGTATAATAAAATTAATGAAAACTGTGTTGTCTCTTTTATTTCATTAAAATACTTTTTTCTTGCTGTGTCTTTTTTTTTATACATTTAAAAACTTTGGGATTAATAATGGATCGGTGTCTTATTGACACCTCTCCATTATTAACCGGGCTTATTATCACCGTGCAATCAACGGTAACATTAACCCCTTATTACCCCACTTGCCACCGCTACAGGGCAGTGGGAAGAGCCGGGTAAAGTGCCACAATCGGCACATCTTTTGATGCGCCAAATGTGGGGCTGCTGTAGCCTGGTATTATCAGGCTGTTGAGGGCCAAAATCCATGGGCCTTGACAGTCTTTTAATACCAGGCCGCAGCAGTCTGCATTTTACTTGGCTGGTTAACAAAAATAGGGGGACCCCTACGCCGTTTTTTTTTTCGAGGGGATCCCCTATTTTTGTTAACCAGCCAAGATATGCAGACTGCTGTGGCCTGGTATTATCAGGCTGGCAAGGTCCATGGATATTGTATCCTTACCAGCCTGAAAAACCAGGCCTCAGCAGTCTGCTTCATCTGGCTGGTTAACAAAAATAGGGGGGACCCCACGCCAAATTTTTTTCGAGGGGATCCCCTATTTTTGTTAACCAGCCAAGATATGCAGACTGCTGTGGCCTGGTATTATCAGGCTGGCAAGCAGGGTCGGACTGAGGCACCGGGACACCGGAGAAACCTACGGTGGGCCACAGCTCCTGCGTGGTGGGCCCTGATTTGAAAGGATAGGTCGCGGGGCAGAGGGGGCGGTGGCCCCGGGGCCCGCGCTCTGAGGGGGCCCACCCGGAGCTACGATACAGTTACATTCTGCGGCAGAGCAGGGAGAATCGCTCTCCCTGCTCTGCCGCCCGGAAGCTATGGGGCCTGAACAGGCGTTGGGGGGGCCCGGTGCCAGCAGTGGGCCCCCCACCCGTCATCGGAGGGTCAGCTGTATCGGCATCCAGCCGATAAAGCTGACCGCATGGAGAGAGAAGGAGCGAGCGCTCCTTCTCTCCCATAATCCCACTCTCAGCGTATGACAGCGGGCGCAATAACATCACCTGCCGGCGCCCGCTGTCAGACGCTGAGAGGGAGAACAGTGAGCAGCACAGGAGCCGGGAGGTGAGTTTTTTTTTTAGTTTTTTTTTAATGGGGGTGCAGTCGAGTCCTGGCTGGAGAAGTCGTCATGTCGGTGTGGGCCAGATGGAAAAGACATGAAAAGTGAACAATTCCATTAGAAAGAACATCAGCGGTAAGTCATTATCTGTACCTGTGCTGTAATCTATTATATGTTCTGTAGGACTGGTATTATTTAACACAGACCATATGGCGGTAATATCAATATTGGTCTTTTTATATATAGATTATTTTGGCCAACAGCGCGGTCATTTCCTGAGGTTCTCTGATGATGGGCCCACTCAGAAGTTTTGCCCCCACTAAACCAAAACCCTAGCTACGCCTATGGCTCTCTCTCTAGTCTTTCTTTCTCACTCTCTGTTCTTTCCTTCTCGCTCTCTGTTCTTTTTTCTCTCTGTTCTTTCTTTCTCTCTTTTCTTTCTTTCCTCTCTTTCTTTCTCTGTTTGTTCTTTCTCTCTCGCTGCTCTTTCTTTCTTTTCCTCAGTACCAGCCACTGTGCCCTCATTACCAGTCAGTGTGATCAGCAGTGCTAAATGGTTACGCTTGGGGCGAGGATATGGGTGTGATTAGCTGTGAAATGGGTGTTGTCGGGGCGTGGCCTAAAATTTTCAGCGGCGCGCTCCTGATGAGCGCGACGGATGGTCTCATGAGGGATCTCCTCCCACACCTGGACTAAAGCATCCACCTACTCCTGGACATTCTGTGGTGCAACGTGGCATGGCCTAAAATTTGCTGCAGCAGGCACAGCGTGCCACAGCCTTTGTCCCTCTTTCCCTTCTTCAAAGGTTGGGAAGTATGATGGTGGGCCCCAAGAATAATTTTTCTCTGGTGGGCCCAAGGTACTCCAGTCCGACGCTGCTGGCAAGGTCCATGGATATTGGCTCCTTAACAGCCTTAAATACCATGCCTCAGCAGCAGGGGCGTACATATAAATCATGGGGCCCCATAGCAAAAGTCTGAATGTTCCCCCACCCCCCAAAAAAAAAACCCAGAGGCATTGTAAATGTAAAGTGCCAGCACAGTGAGGGAAGTTGAGTCGCACAGAGACAGGGGTTTTGGTGGTACTCGGCACCGATCACGTCGACTTCTATGGGGGATGTCACGAGTAGCACAGCTCGGTCCGTGACCTGGGCGATCACTGGAATGTGGGATATTTCCAGGGGATGATAGAATGTTCGTGTAGTTTGTCGTGACGCCACCTGTAGTACCTGGTCAGGGTGTCCAGTGCTGCTGTGCAGGTCCTCTGGAAGGGATGGTGTAGTGCAGGTAGGTGAAAAGTCTTCTACAGGTAACACGCTATCCTTCCAGGGCAGATAGATGTGAGATAGAGCAATGGTGCAAAGTGATGTAGCAGAGTGGACTATGCGACGTAGTAAGAAAGCAGGAAACACTTCAAGTTAAACGTTGCATAATAAAATTTTTAATAATAACATTACAAAAGTGCAAATGGCTTATATTATGTGACATGTTTTGTTACTGTTCATACCCTTGATATGTGTTATACATGTGTGTTAATAAATACATATTCAACAAAAGTGCAAATAGCATTAGTGCCGAAGTTCGTGGAGACTTCTTAGGACTACAACCCCACCGGGGTAACTTCACAGTGTCCTTTACTTGTGCTTGTGGAGGACCCGCTCCAAACCTCCAACTGTGGTCTTGGGTGGGCTGCAAGACTTTCCTTGAGCAGACCTCACTTTCGGCCACACCAAACGGGTTTTTAGTTTCTGAGGTAGTTGAAAATAGTGCACAGTAAAGTTTTTTGTAAAACCAAGATGGAGCACCGAAGTGCCAACTATTTACAGAAAAGTTTGTGAGCCAGTACAGTTCATGGCTTCAAAGTTCAACATTTTCATTACAGTGAAACACCATTACCCAACCTGGGTATATTAAGGCAACAATAAACTTGTTCTGAACATTCACCCGTCCGGGTACATCAAACCATTACCCAACCTGGGTATATTAAGGCAACAATAAACTTCTTTTTATGAACATTCACCCGTCCGGGTACATCAATAATTTAACTATTTACATACAGAGACCCTGTCCGGGTTATTTAGACTTCTTTGGCTGGCCTCTTACAGGTACCACCTGGTACTGTTCTGGAGCTTGCCAAACATCCGTGACAGGAGAGTCCACCCAGACCTGATGACGTCGTGTGGCCTGTACAGTGACGTCGTGACCCGCTATCTGGGTCTGTGTGGCCACCTCTTTCGTCTCCCTCCGGGTCTGGAACCCTATGTCCCGGACTGTACGAACCCCAGGGGGCCTAACAGGCGCCGGGTACGGGCCAGCTATCATTATCATGTCCATAGCTGGGGCTGCTGAGGAGACCACTGAGGGAGGCTGGGGAGATTTACGGCGTGGGGTGGGCACTTGTGCAGAGGCCTGGTTGGGGGAGGCTGAAGGCTCGTAGGGTCTGTCAGTTTCCTGACACTCTGGGGAGTAGGGGTCGCACCTGGTAACATTTAGGGCGTACCATCCATTGTAACCCCAGTGTCGGGTGTAAGTCACCAAGTCTCCTGGCAACAGGTCCCTCCCCGGGTGTCCTTCTGGGAGGTGAGCCTCCACGTCCCGCCGGGTTACAAAAACTTCTAAATAAAGTCCAGGCTCCTGGATGAAGCCCCAACCACCTTTTAACTTAAAGTTCCATACTGCACCCTTACGCCGCGGCTCCCTCACCGTACTTTTATCCTTTCTCATACGTGCCTTCTCTGCCAGGTCCTTCTCCAGGTGACGTTGCCGAAGCTTTTGGGATTCTCGCTGCTCCCTTTGTCGCTCTGCTTCCCGCTCCCGACGTCTCCACTCTTCCTCCTGACGCCGGTTGTAATTCTCCTCCACCAGCAGCTCCATGTCTCCAACATCAAACGCCAGCTTACGATGTCCGGTTTGCGGCAGCTCTCCTGGCGCCCGCCAGTCCTGGCGGCGCTCACCTGTGGCGGAAGCAGTCGGCTCTGGAACAGATGACGGTCGGGGCTCCGGTACAGGCAGGTAGAGCTCTGGTGCCTGCGCGGCCTCCTCCATGAGGACGGGTGTCGCTTCTTCTGCCTCAGCGACGGGGGCAGACAGCGGGATCTGGGGTGCTGGTGCGGCGTTTTCAGCAGGAACGGGTGCCTCCACTGTGATACTGGCAACCGGTTCAGATTGCAAGGGCTGGGATGCCCGCACGGCCTCCTCTACTGGAACGGGTGCCTCCACTGAGATACTGGCAACCGGTTCAGATTGCAAGGGCTGGGATGCCCGCACGGCCTCCTCTACTGGAACGGGTGCCTCCACTGAGATACTGGCAACCGGTTCAGATTGCAAGGGCTGGGATGCCTTCACGGCCTCCTCTACTGGAACGGGTGCCTCACCTTCCGGTACAGACACTTCAGGGGGTAAGAGGGATTGGCGCCGCTCCAATTGTAGTTTTAGGGCCCGCCAGCTCGCTTCCATCCTGGTGACCTCCTCCCGGTGCCGGGCCAGGTCTCTCAGGGTATCCTCCGCTTCTTCCAGCATAGGAGGGTTTCCAGGCCGGGTGCCAAACGGTGGCTCCGTGGCGATCGGGTCGCTTCCGTGGGGGGAGAGCTCTGACTCCTCCATCCGTTCCCACTTCTGCTCACGTCCATTCGCCATCTCTGCCAAGTCACATGTGTCATTAGCATCAGGAGAGGCGACATCTTTTGTAGGGAGGCGGGACCTTCGCGTTCGTTTCCGCCCACTGAGGAGGATGAGGAGGCGGAACTCCAGAGCTGTGGGGCACGATCTTACATTGCAGTAACATTCAGAGTGTGCGGACATCGTTTTCGCGCCACGGAGTGAGTGTACGCCCACGAGAGCACGCCCTTATTCTTCACCTGTGCCTCGTGGCGCAGATATGACGGAAAAATGGCAAATACAGTCTATGATGATTTTTGCAATTCTCAAGCAAAAAAACAGTTCAATTAAGGCACACAGGACTCGCTTATAGCGAGCTTCTGAATCCTGTTCGTGACGCCAAAGTTGAGTCGCACAGAGCCACAGGTTTTGGGGGTACTCGGCACCAAGCCCGTCGACTTCTATGGGGGATGTGACGGGTAGCACAGCTATGTCCGTGCCCTGGTCGCTCACTGGAATGTGGGATATTTCCAGGGGATGATAGAATGTTTGTGTAGTTTGTCATGACGCCACCTGTAGTACCTGGTCAGGGTGACCAGCGCTGCTGTGCAGGTCCTCTGGCAGGGATGGTGTAGTGCAGCTAGGTGATAAGTCTTGTACAGGTAAGACGGTATCCTTCCAGGGCAGATAGATGTGAGATAGAGCAATGGTGCAGAATGATGTAGCAGAGTGGAGTATGCGACGTAGTAAGAAAGCAGGAAAGGAAACAATTCTTACTACAAAGACATGCAGCATAAGGCTGCCTCAACCCCTCCCATCCAACTAGCTACACCCTGTTCTAACCAGCCTGAGCTAGACCATCCCATTGGGTCCGCCTACACTCAGCTGGCATAGTGTACTGTTGAATGCAGTGGTTGGAGTCAATGGGGTGTTTCCTCCTTACCTGAGAGTAAATTGTCACACCGCTGGGTGCGATGCAACATCTCTGTGGCGACTGGACCCTCGGGTGCTTCTGTCTTTTCACAAATGCCGGCTTTACCCGCAATTGAATCAGAGGCTATTTTACTATGTAGAAGTGAATAAACTATAAATATATGTATATATATATGTCACAATGACATGTATATATATATATATATATATATGTATTCTAAGTGTGTATATTTTGTGTTTACAAGGAAAGAAAGTGTTTTTTTAGTTGCGATATTTTGTTCCCATAGACTTACATGGGACTTCCGGTATCGGAATCGGATATCGCCGATATTTAGTGATATCGGCGATGCCATTCCGATCCGATATTTTTAGATATCGAGCAGTATCGCTCAACACTAAGCAGCACCAATTTTAGAAAAATGACAAGGATGAGCCAGTGACAGACACTCAGCAGAGTACACGCAGCGGTGGTTGAAGTAAGTGGAGCGGGATCTACACTCCTACCAAAAATTTAAACCTCAGACTAGAGTGAACAGTGAACACAACTGTTCACTTGCTGTGAAAGGCCTTTTGTGGACTTCTATTATGTTTGCAAGCAATGTATTGTATTTTGATGGAAGAGCGTCACACTAATAGATTTTAGTAAATTGAAAATAGAATAAAGCAGCACCAATTTTAGAAAAATGACAAGGATGAGCCAGTGACAGACACTCAGCAGAGTACACGCAGTGGTGGTTGAAGAAATAACTGGAGCGTGATCTGCATTTAAAAAAAAAAAAAAAATACCTCACAGACTGCAGTGAACACTGAAACACAACTGTTCACTATCTGTGAAAGGCTCCTTTCTGTACTTCTATAGTGTTTGCAACCAATGTATTGTATACGGATGGAAGAGCATCACACTATAATTTCTATTGAATGGAGCAGCTAGAATTACACTAAAGAAAAAAAATAAAAAGAGTCTGTGAGTGACACGTGCAGATGCCTACAGACAGCGTTGGATGCAGAGCAAACTGCAGCGTCACCTGCACTCTCACACACACACCTTGCACAGAGCTGTTAAAACAACACTGCAAGGCAAAAGGAAGCTTTACACAGCGGTTGGTAAACTAGCCTGCCTAAAGCAAAGTACACAAAATCGCAATCTCTAACTGTCCCTCAGAGTCAGCAGAGCAGCGTTCTGTCCCTATCTGAATTCACAGCACAGTGACACTAAAATGGCGGTGGCGCCTTTTATAGTGCATTCTGACATCATTTCAGCAGCCAATCACAGCCATGCCATTAGTTAAGATGACCGCAGCATTACAGGATGTGCCCACACTTCGTAGGATTCCTCATTGGCTGACTAAAATCACACTGCCTCTCAAAGAATTATGGGAACTTCCGATTCCGGTATACGATATAGGAAAAATATCGGAACTAAGTATCGGAATTCCGATACAGCGAATATCGGCCGATACCCGATACTTGCGGTATCGGAATGCTCAACACTAGTCAACAGTGCAAATATTGACTTGCTGCATTAACTCATTCTAACTGTCAATATAAGCTTTTGTTACTCATATGTTTGCAATTATATTTCTGTCTGTGATAAAAACATCTGTCAAACACACATAAAAACCAGAGCGCAGCAGATCATGTGAAAATATAATATTTGTGTCATTCTCAAAACTTTTGGCCATGACTGTATTGTCAAACTACTGTGTTTTCAAAGAGTCCAGTATTTCAGTTAATGTTATTTGTGGGTTTTTCTTTGCATCCCAAACAATTTTCTGGCATTTGTCACGGGTCACAGATGAGGATGTTACCTTTAGTAGCCATTCCAACCCATTTGTATAAACTTCTGTGCAAGTTATCAGGACAAAATCACCAGGGTATGTAAACTTTCGATCAGGGTCATTTGGATGTTTTGGGTTGTCATTATGATTTAAAAAGAGAAAACACAGTAGTTTGTCAATAAATGGCTTCACCCAATCACTAACCATGAGTGGAGAAAAAGTTTTGGTGTTATCGTTCGTATTCTCTGAAAAAAGGCTAAGAAAGCAAAAGTTCTGTCGGGGTATGTAAACTTCTTTATAAGGTAAACTGTTTGTGAGTGATGTTGAGTAATGGAGGGCTAAACAGCAAAGTTAACATTAAATAAAAAAGAGAGTAACATATATTAGGAAATGATTTTTAAGTCTAGTCTTAAATAGACTCTAAGACAAAGTTATTGGTACACTTGACAAATCTACTGTACTTTAGGTTAGTATTAAAAGATAGCCTAAAAAGAAAAAAAAACAGGAATTCCTTTTCCATTAAAATATTTGCTACTGTTTTTTGACTTTCAGTTAAAAGTACTACATGTTTAATATTGTCCTTTAATATGACATTGTTCAAACACATCACAGTTTGGTTTTTTAAGCAAAAATTACCATTTTAGTTAAGTATGGCAGGCAAACAAAGACTAATACTTCAAAGACAGATCATCAAACATCAAATCGTTCATATTTGATAGCAAATACAACTAAACCCTTGGTCTTTTCTCTGCCAGTGGAATAATAGTCAAACTCATAGCCTAAGGCATCAAGCTGAGTAACCTTGCAAATGACAAGTAAAATCTGAACAGAATAAAATCTCAATTTTGTCATCATTGGGGAAGTAACAACATGAAAATGATCCACTTCATTATATATTAGAACATGCTGTTATGCTACTAAAACATATGGTATACAAATCCCATAAGGCGAACAAAACAGTAATAAAGATTTAGCTCACAGGCCTAAGATACATTTTATGTACAGATTTTTAAAGGTATGAAACAATTTGGATAAGTTTGTAAAATGTTTGTTTTAGCCAAAATATACTGTAACCATTTTTAAGCTATGTAGATAGCTAGTTAATGAACGCATATCAACTGTTTAGAAAATCAGGGCTATAAAGGAATGTTTCAAATGACAAGTTTCAACACACTCAACATTCATAATATTTAAGAAATTTTAAAGTCTCAAAGACATGATATTCCCATGTCAGGGTTAAAATGTGTTAAAAAACATTCAGATGAATTAATTGATAAAAAATGAATGTTAATTGATTGTTATTGGTAATAGCTGTGCATATTTATAATTAAACTTGCAAGGTGAAAACCACAGGTCCGCACACTCATATTGGCCATTAGCTGATGATTTTGTTTCATAATCATGTGGTCATTTTCTGCCACTGATTGTTGAAGTTTCAGTCTCGCGGCTTACATGTCACAATGTGACGGTCTGAAGTGAGTAAGAGGGGCCTCAAACTGTCCCTGGAACTGGGACCTAATGATCCCTCTCCAAGGGATACTCTTGATGGTAGAGAGGCCTGAGCTCCTGACCTCACTATGCTCCTGTTAATACCTGGTCTGCACCCTCCCCATCCCTTGGAGCCTGGGACTGAAATGTAATGTGATCAAGCCTGCGAAGACAAAATAGGGATAACAGAAACCCTCTATCATACAAAAGCACGAAAGCACCAATCAACAATAGGAAGGAGGATAGAAACATGGAGGAATTAAAGTAAACAGGAACAGTCCCTGGAACTTGGACCCTAACTATCCCTGTCCCAGGGGTAATCTTGATAGTAGAGAGGCCCGAGTCTCTGACCTCATTATGCTCCTGTTAAACACTAATCTGTCCCCTCCCCCAACCCATGAGTCATGGGACAGTATTGTTAGGCAAACCATACATAAAGAGAGACAGGGATAACAAAAAAGCACAATCACACAAAACACTCACCAAAAATAGGAAATAAGTTAGGGAAAGGGAGGAATAAACAAGCTAAATAGGAATGAGGACAAGGAGATAAACTCAAATGAATCTACTGCACACAGAACTCTCCAATAACTATTACCATCCCCAACTACACAACCCAAAACTTTCCAGGTAGAAGATTCTTTCACCGGCAAGGAAGAATCAACCAGAGCTACTGTTCTGCCTTCTTCCACGTATGACTGTGTGGCTTCCAGCATACGGCTAAACCCTTCATCCACTCCAATAAAAGACTATATGGGTGCTTAAGTCTATATTTATTGAGATGATGTGAACAACAATGGTAGATGATAACGAATGGTATAATGAAGGAAATTGGTGAACACAATAGTGGGTGAAATCGGTAAAAACTGCAAGAAATAGACAATATAGTACCAATACTGGCATGTACAGTGTGGAATTACATATGTAACTGGAATATTACAGCAAAGAATGATACAGAGTATATAATACAAGAATGCTACTAGTACTGCTCTGCACCATACAAAAATGCATCTATCTATATGCGGAGTAAACAACATTACATCCTAAGTCCGGCGGCACACTAAGGAGGAATACGGACGAGTGAGAGGCGTGAAAATCACGCATTACACTCGGACCAATATTTCTCTATGGGGCAGCTCTGATCATGCGTATTTTTCTCGGCCGTATGTTACGGTGCGAGACACCCGCAGAATGCTGCGATTGTCAGCGTATTTTGCCCGCTGTACGCCAATGAGTCTATGGGTGTGAGAAAACAGCGGATTACACACGGACCACACATGTGACTTGCGAGAAATATGCAAGACTTCTGCAGCTCACAGGAAATGGTGCAACACATGAATCAGGATGCTGACACATGCAAATTAGCTCAAAAGAGGGCCAGACATCCCAGAAGAACGCCTCCACGGAGTCGGCCATGATGTCAACGCTCATCAATGTCGAGATGCAGACCGCGCAAGAAAAGAGGCGGCATGGGGGCGCATCTGTGCACAGATGTTTCCCCACTTTGGGGACAGCCCACGCGAGGAGCAGCAGCGAATCAGTAAGTTACTTGATTTATTTGGAAACTTCGTCACAGTGAGAACGTAGTTATAGCGATGATTTTCCCTAAAATAGGGATTTTTTTTTTTGTTTTTTGTTTTTTTTTGTGCCAAAATGTTAGGATAGTCACATCCGACTAGGCCCCCATGACTATATGACGTGTATGTCGAACAATTTGGCATTGTGCAGCTAGGTAATTTTTTACATTATATGTCACATTGCAGTGGATGATGTTATGAGAAGATGGAGAAGCATCCGTGATCAGTACCGGCGGGAACGGCAGCAGAGGTCCAGGAGCGGGTCTGTAGCACTAACAAAAAGAAAATACATATATTTTGACCGCCTTGCTTTTCTGGCTCCTATTCTGGATCTCAGACCGTAAGTACATACATCACACCACATAACACATATGCAGTTTAGTGTCACCTCTCCAACATGTTCTAATCCCATTTATTTCCTAACAGAACTCAGTCCAACCTCACTGAGAGTGAGATAGGCTCCGACTCAGAGGCCATTATTGACCGGTTGGGGGAGGTGAAGAGGTGGCTGGCCCATCTTGTGACCCTCCCATCAGCATCCCCCAAGGTTTCCAAGCACAAGGACCTCAGCAACCACCTCCTCCTCTACCTGTACCAGAGGCACCTGCTGCAGCAGCATCCGCCATTGGTGATGAAGCAGGAAACAGCAGCAGCCCCACTGTACCTCTGGGGGGCTCCCCCCAGCCTGCTGCAATATCCCGCCGTGGGAGAAGATGGCGAAACATCACAGGCTCAGACACACGTAGGCATGTGGACACTGGGGTACTCAATTACCTTTCAAGGACAGCTGGATGAGGGTGAGGAGGCCTATGCACGTAGCCTTGCCCGCAACCTTCGTCCCCTACCCCGTGAGATCAGGCTCCGTGTGGGAGGATCAATTCACATCCTAATTGACGCATGCACACTCCCCAATACCCCATATGAGGTGTTTGAATTCCTTGAGAGGTGGCAGCTCTAACTGTCTGCGCCTTACCTCCCCCAAAATGTGTATGCTCAATTAGGATCTGATGATCCTCCTGCACGGGCGCCTACACCTCAACCCATTCCCCCACAAAACCAACATTGGCAACAACAGCCAACAACTCTCCCTCCAACCTCCAAGTGGCCGTCATATACCGAACCTCCAGGCCCGACCACTGCCTTCATCGACCAATTCTCTACCTGGCTTCTTCACTTTCTCTCCACTGACATCCCCACCATCATCATGGGTGACTTCAACATCCCCACTGATACCCTTCAGTCAGCAGCCTCCAACTCCTGTCCCTTACTTCATCCTTTGGACTTACTCAGTGGTCCTCCTCAGCCACACACACGGACGGACATACATTAAACCTGGTCTTCATCCGCCTCTGCTCTCTATCTAACTTTACCACCTCCCCTCTCCCTCTATCCGACCACCATCTACTCACTTTCTCATCCCTGTCCTCCTCTCCTGTCACCCATGTCCAGCAACACGTGCACCCCTGCAGAAACCTTGCACACCTAGACATCTACACACTCTCTGACTCTATTCTACCACTGGCATCCATATCCTCACTCCACGACACAGACAGTGCCACTGCTTTCTACAATGCCACTCTCGCATCAGCTATTGACATGGTCGCCCCTCTCGTTCATGGCAGAGTGCAACGTACCAACAGACAACCCTGGCACAATAACACCACTAAAAAGCTCCGGCAAGTGTCCAGGATTACAGAGCGGCGTTGGAAGAAAACAAATTCGCAAGACGACTTCACTGCATTCAAACAAGCAACACTCTCTTTCAAATCTGCCCACACCTCTGCTAAACAGGCCTAATTCACAACCCTCGTATCTTCCCTATCCTACAACCCCAAACAGTTATTCACTGCCCCCTCCTACCTCCCTCATCTCTGCTGAGGACTTTGCCACACACTTCAAAAATAAGATCGACCAAACAAGGCAAGTCTTCATTGTTCAACCACAACAACCCCTTTGTATACCAGACCAATGCCCTAACCCCATAACCTCCCTCTCCAACATAACCGAAGGGAAGCTTAATTGTCTCCTCTCCAAATCGCACCTCACAATCTGTGCACTTGACCCCATCCCAACCCACCTCCTTTCCAACCTCACCACCACTATTATCCCATCCCTAACCCACCTCTTCAACCTATCACTAATTTCCGGTACCTTCCCTTCTGCTTTCAAGCATGCCACAATCACGCCTATCCTTAAAAAGTCAACCTGGATCTCCTCATACCTTTCCAACCACACATTCAGCGTCTCCCACTCCCACACTACCTCCTCATCCCACCCTCTCTCTGTTGGAGTCCCCCAAGGCTTTGTTCTAGGACCCCTACTCTTCTCAATCGATGCACTTGGCCTGGGGCAACTCATAAAGTCCCACGGATTCCAGTACCACCTTTATGCTGATGACACTCAGATCTACCTCTCTGGCCCAGACGTCACCTCTCTGCTGTCCAGAATCCCTGAGTGTCTATCAGCCATATCCTCCTTCTTCTCCTCCCGCTTTCTCAAACTCAATGTGGACAAATCTGAACTCATCATCTTTCCCCCATCCCACAGATCTTCCTTACCTGACCTATCTATCAAAATGAATGACATCACGCTTTCCCCGTACCAGAAGTCTGCTGCCTCAGAGTAACCCTTGACTCTGCCCTGTCCTTCAAACCGCACTGTAAGGTTCTGTGTATCTGTTTCTGAAACTCAGTTTGTTCGTCGGCCATTTTGCTTTCTGTTTTGCTGCAGCTATCTTGCCCTCAGTCAAAATGGAGTTTTCCAGCTTGCATGTTCCCGCCCTGATTCTCTCCGTTTGCTTCTTAAACAGCCACAGCTGAGCAATCAGTGCTTCAGAATCTAGCCTGCAGTGAACCTGTGTTCTGACTCCTGAAGCCTTGGACCTTGTACTCCAGCCATTCCTACTGAGGAACTCTGAAGCACTTGTGGACTCTGAACTCTGCTCTTGAGAGCCTCACGTTTGCATGGACTTGCGGTAACAGAGAAGAAGATCTGAATCTGTTGTGGAGAGTTATTGCTGAGCTTAGATTACTCTGGCCTGCTGTGTCTCCTGCTTCTGTGTTTGCAACCTGTGTGTTTATTTTTGCCAATTTGTATGAAGCAATACAAGACTTTCTTTATCAACCTGTGTCTCAAGTATTTTCATCGCACCCAAGCACAAGACGCTATATGAACTGTACCACATACATTACAAGATTCTGAAGCCAAACGTTAGTGTCTGGGGGTTGGGAAAGGCTTGTCTGCTGTATGTGGAAACGGTGCGGTTGTACTTTCTGTGTGCAGTGGTTGTGATTCTCACAACCATTCCCCGGTGAGCAATTCCCTTAATTTTTTTTTTTTTGCATGTTATCAAGGTAAACCTATTGTTTTTTTTTTTTTTTTTCCTTCTCTTTTTGTCTGCTGAAATCTGGATTCAGATGTCTGGTTGAAAGCTTTTGTGGTTTTAGTGGTTGTGTTCTCACAACCATTCCAGGTGAGCATTCCCTTAATTTTTTTTTTTCTCTGCATGTTACCAAGGGAACACTATGTTTTTTTTTTTTTTTTCCCCTTCTTCCCCTATCCCGTCTTAAAAAAATCTGGAAAATGGAGGCCCCCCCTAAAGGAACTTTTTGGAGTGATGTAATATCCTTGCGATTTTCAGAATATAAAGACCTTTTCCCAAAATTTTAGGACCTAAAAAATCAAAATTTTAAGTGGTTGGACAGACTACCCGGTTTGGAGCCGGATTGAGGTTTGGAGGGGGGGAGTCCGGTCCTGCCGGGCCCGAGTTCTGGGATTTCCCCAAATTGCCCCCTTTTCGTTTTTGGGGGGAAGGAAAAATTCAGGGGTTTGTTAAACAAGCAATCTTTTTTTTCTGCACATGCTTACAAATTTTTATGAAGATCTAAAGGGGGCTTCTTAATTTTGTTTCTTACAACAAGGTTTTTTGTACAAACCCCTTTTTGAGACTGAGGTGTTGTTGAATCACCCTTTAGATTTTATTTCAGCCTGGGGGAGGTGTTTGTTGACCCCCCAAACGAGGTCAAAAGTGAAGCAGCCCTGTAGCTTTGCGCCCGGGAAGCACTCGGTAGCGGGAAATGCCCTTTGGGTTTGGAGGGGTTGTACCACCCGGGGCAATTCCGCCAAAAAAAAATTTTTTTCGAAAGGGGTACCCACTGATTTAAAGGGGGGAAAATTGCTGTGCCGCCCTCCCCCTGCGTTAGGTGATTATTAACTACTGCATCCCTTTTTGCCGTTTAAATGAACGCAGGAAGGAGATGGTTTGAAAGCTCGTTTCTAAACCTTTTCTACCCCTTTCCCCCAGCTAAGGAACCTTTGAATAGGATTACCGGGGGAACCGAACCCGAACCCGAGGTAGTTTTACTCGCGGGGTTTGTGTGACGCAAGGAAAATGTTTTAGGGGAATTATGTTTTTTTGGGGTTTTGTAGGGCACTTTATTATTTTCTGCCCAGGTTCTCGCAGATACTGGACTCATTCATTTGAGTTTGCGGAGGGGATTGTGGTCCCAGCCTCAGGGTCCGAGAGATCTGCGAACGTCTTGATTTTCGGGGCTTAAAACCCTTACCTTGAGGGCGTTGATGTGAAATGCTGCCATTTTTAGTTTCCTCCGGTTTTCCCAGCGGTTTTAAAAAAAACAATTCTCATGTTTTCTTTCCTCAAAATTGGGTTGCCAGCCGGGTGTCTAGTCTGTTTGATGACCCGGTGCAAGTGGGAAAATTTTTTGGATTTCTTTTTCTTTGAAACGGGAATCTTCAGTGAAAAAGGTTCTCCAGTACAGTGGGGGAAAGGGATGGGTCCCTGTGACCCGGACCGTGGATCGGAAACAGAGCCTTTTAAAGGTTCTTATGGGTAAAAATCATAAGAGAAAATGTCCCTTTTGTTATTCTTCTCCTCACTTCCTTTATTTTGGGCACCTGGCTGCAG
>JARQOD010000004.1:249863807-249893988 GCA_033576555.1 Oophaga sylvatica | reverse complement strand
TCCACCACATCCCCCCCCTCATCAGGGGTGACTTAAACACCCACTGATCCCCCTTCCCATTCAGCACCTCCAACTCCTGTCCCTTACTTCCCTTTGGACTTACTCAGGGGTCCTCCTCAGCCAACACAGGGACGGACATACTTTAAAAACCGGGTCTTCATCCGCCTCTGCCTCTTTTTCAAATTTTTAACCAAAACCCCCCCCCTCTCCCTCTATCCGCCCACCATCTACTCACTTTCCATCCCTGCCCCTCCTCCCCTGTCCCCCCATGCCCACAAAAACGTGCACCCCTGCAAAAACCCTTGCACACCTAGACTTCTACACCCCTCTCTACTCTATTCTACCATTTGGCTTTCCATATCCCACCCCAAACCACAAAAGCCCTTGCCACTGCTTTCTACAATGCCATCTCGCATCAGCTATTGACATGGTCGCCCCTCTCGTTCATGGCAGATGCAACGTACCAACAGAAAAACCCTGGCACAATAACCCCACTAAAAAGCCCCCAAAATTCCAGGTTTTTACAAGCGGCTTTGGGGAAGAAAAAAAATTCGCAAGACGACTTCACTGAAATTCAAACAACCCAACACTCTCTTTCAAACTGCCCACCACCCTGCTAAACGGGCCAAAATTCCCCAACCCTCGAAACTTCCCTATCCAAAAACCCCAAAAAATTTTATCACTCCCCCCTCCTACCCCCCTCATCCTCTGGGGATTTTGCCACACACTTCAAAATAAGATCGACCAAACAAGGCAAGTCTTCATTGTTCAACCACAAAACCCCTTTGATACCCCGACCAAAGCCCTAACCCCATTTCCCCCCTCTCCAAAATAACCCAAGGGGAAACTTAAAATTTTCTCCTTCCAAAACGCACCCACAATCTGTGCACTTGACCCCATCCCCCAAACCCCCCTCCTTTCCAAACCCCACCACCCCTATTATCCCATCCCTAACCCCCCTCTTCAATTCCCCATCACTAAATTTTTGGGAAACCCTTCCCCTTTTCTTTCAAGCATGCCAAAAATCACGCCTTTCCTTTAAAAAATCAACCCGGATCTCCTCAAACCTTTCCAACCCCACATTCACGTCTCCCACTCCCACACTACCTCCCCCATCCCCCCCTCCTCTGTTGGAGGTTTCCCCCCAAAGGGTTTTTTCAGGGCCCTTTTTTCTTCTCCCAAACGATGCAAATTGGGCCTGGGGGGCCCCAAATCATAAATCCCACGGATTCCATTTCCACCTTTTTGCTGATGACACTCAGATCTACCTCCTGGCCCAGAAACCCCCTCCTGCTGTCCAGAATCCCTGAGTT
Source organism: Oophaga sylvatica (assembly GCA_033576555.1). Classification (NCBI taxonomy): domain Eukaryota; kingdom Metazoa; phylum Chordata; class Amphibia; order Anura; family Dendrobatidae; genus Oophaga; species Oophaga sylvatica. Next base: position 249,892,675 of record JARQOD010000004.1, on the reverse strand, counting down.
CTATCAGCCATATCCTCCCTTCTTCTCCTCCCCCTTTCTCAAACTCCCAAAGTGGAAAAAACTGAACTCATCATCTTTCCCCCCTCCCCCAGGGTCTTTCCCTTTCCTGACCTATCATCAAAAAGAATGACATCACGCTTTCCCCGTACCCAAAATCTGCTGCCTCAGAGTAACCCCTTTACTCTGCCCGTCCTTCAAACCGCATTTTAAGGTTCTGTGTATCTGTTTCTGAAACCATTTTTTTTCGGCGGCCATTTTGCTTTCTGTTTTGCTGCGCTATCTTGCCCTCAGTCAAAATGGATTTTCCAGCTTCATGCCCCCCCCGAATTTTCTCCGTTTTCTTTTTAAACAGCCACAGCTGAGCAATCAGTGCTTCAAATCTAGCCTGCAGTGAACCTGTTTTTTTCTGACTCCCGAACCTTGGACCTTTTACCCAGCCATTCCTACTGAGGAACTCTGAAGCACTTGTGGACTCTGAACTCTGCTCTTGAGAGCCTCACGTTTGCATGGACTTGCGGTAACAGAGAAGAAGATCTGAATCTGTTGTGGAGAGTTATTGCTGAGCTTAGATTACTCTGGCCTGCTGTGTCTCCTGCTTCTGTGTTTGCAACCTGTGTGTTTATTTTTGCCAATTTGTATGAAGCAATACAAGACTTTCTTTATCAACCTGTGTCTCAAGTATTTTCATCGCACCCAAGCACAAGACGCTATATGAACTGTACCACATACATTACAAGATTCTGAAGCCAAACGTTAGTGTCTGCTGGGTCTGGAAAGGCTTGTCTGCTGTACTGTGGATATCGGATGTCCGGTTGTACTTTCTGTGATGACAGTGGTTGTGACTTCTCACAACCATTCCAGGTGAGCAATTCCCTTAAGTTTTTTTTTCTGCAGTGTTATCACAGGTAAACACTATTGTTTTTTTTTTTTTTTTCTCTTCTCTTTTTGTCTGCTGAAACTCTGGATATCAGATGTCTGGTTGAAAGCTTTCTGTGATGATAGTGGTTGTGACTTCTCACAACCATTCCAGGTGAGCAGTTCCCTTAATTTTTTTTTCTCTCTGCAGTGTTACCACAGGTGAACACTATTGTTTTTTTTTTTCTCTCCTCTTCTTCCAGTAATCCTGTCTTAAAAGATCTGGAAAATGGAGGCCCGCATAAAGGAACTTTGTGGAGTGACTGATAATATCCTTGCAGATTTGCAGAATATAAAGACCCGTTTTACAAATCTTCAGGACCTAAATAATCACAATTTGCAAGTGGTTGGACAGACTACCCAGGATTTGCGAGCCAGGATTGAGGTTCTGGAGGGGCGAGTCCAGGCTCCTGCCGTGGCCCCGAGTTCTGGGATTCCCAAGTTGCCCCTTTTCGTTTTGGTGGTGAACGTGAAAAATTCAGGGGATTTGTTAATCAATGCAATCTTTTTTTTTCTGCACATGCTTCACAATTTCCTACTGAACGATCTAAGGTGCTTACTATAATTATGTTGCTTACCAACAAGGCTTTGATGTGAGCAAACCCTCTGATTGAGACTGAGGATGATTGTTTGAATCACCTTGATGATTTTATTTCAGCCATGGGGCAGGTGTTTGATGACCCCAATCGAGGTGCAACAGCTGAAGCAGCCATGTTAGCTTTGCGCCAAGGTAAGCACTCGGTAGCTGAATATGCCTTGGATTTCAGGAGATGGGCCCTTGATACCACCTGGGACAATTCCGCCAAAAAATCTATTTTTCGAAAGGGGTTATCCCCACTGATTAAGGATGAACTTGCTCGTGCCGACCCTCCCACTGCGTTAGGTGACTTTATTAACTACTGCATCCGTATTGATACTCGTTTAACTGAACGCAGGCAAGAGAGATGGTTCGAAAGCAATCGTACTAACCTTTTCCTACCTTCCTCTCCAGCTAAGGAACCTTTGAATAGGATTACACGGGAACCTGAACCTGAACCCATGCAGGTAGACTCTTTACTACGACGGGTTAGTGATGCACGCAAGGAACATCGTTTTAAGGAGAATCTATGTTTTTATTGTGGTAAGTCAGGGCACTTTATTATTAACTGCCCCAGCCGTTCTCGCAAGACTACTGCAGCACTCATTCATTGTGAGTGTTGCGAGAGGGGATCTGTCAGGTCCGAGCCTCAGGCTCCAGAGAGATCTGCAGCAACAGATCTTGATTTCTCGGACTTAAACTCCGTTACCTCTGAGGACGTTGACTGTGTAAATGCTGCCATCTTTCAAGTTTCCTCAGCGGTGTCCCAGCTGAGTTGTAAAAAAAACAATTCTCACTGTTTTCTTTCCATCAAACTCTGGGTTGACTCAGCCTGGGTGTCTAGCTCTGCTATGATCGACTCAGGTGCAAGTGGAAATTTTATGGATGTCTCCTTTGCTCTGAAACAGGGAATACGTTCAGTGAAGAAGGCTACTCCAGTACAGATGGAAACTGTGGATGGCTCCCTGCTGACCTCTGGACCAGTGGATCAGGAAACAGAGCCTTTAAAGGTTCTTATGGGTAAAGATCATCAAGAGAAACTGTCCTTTATGCTTATCTCTTCTCCTCACTTTCCCATTATTCTAGGGCTACCATGGCTGCAGGCTCAGAATCCTACCATTAACTGGGAGACCAAGGAATTACACTTTCCAGAGAAACAGATGAGTCCAAAAATTTCAGCTTGCTCTGTTCCTAAAGGAACCATGTCAGTCCCTGAACTACCAGCTGTATACCAGGACTATGTGGATTTATGTGACAAGAAGAACGCTGACCAGCTTCCTCCTCATCGTCCATATGATTGTCCAATTGAATTATTGCCTGGAGCAGAGATACCTTTTGGTAAGATTCTACCCCTGGCGGGGCCCGAGCTGAAGGCTTTAAAAGAGTACATAGACGAAAATCTAGCCAAGGGCTTCATACGCCCCTCTTCATCTCCTGCAGGGGCACCCATATTCTTTGTAAAGAAGAAAGATGGATCCCTGAGACCATGCGTAGACTATAGGGAACTCAATAAGGTTACTATTAGAAACCGTTATCCATTGCCTTTAATCCCTGAGTTATTGGAGAGAGTGCGACATGCCAAAATTTTTTCTAAACTAGATCTTCGTGGGGCCTATAACTTAGTCCGTATTAGACCTGGGGATGAATGGAAGACTGCATTCAGGTCACGCTATGGACACTTTGAATATCTAGTTATGCCTTTTGGTCTGAGTACCGCCCCAGCCACTTTCCAACACTTGGTGAATGACATCTTCAGGGATCTCCTGGATACATTCGTGGTAATTTATTTGGATGATATTTTAATTTTTTCTAACTCCACAGAGGAACATCATGGACATGTGAGAATGGTCTTGGAACGTCTAAGACAAAATCATCTTTACATCAAGCTTGAAAAGTGTGAATTCCATAAGACCGAAATTCAATTTCTGGGGTATGTACTGTCTACACAAGGAATTAGTATGGATGGAAGTAAAACCCAAGCCATCAATGATTGGCCAAGTCCTAGAAATGTGAAGGAGGTACAGCGCTTCATCGGGTTTGCAAACTTCTATAGACGTTTCATTAGAAATTTCTCTGAGGTAGTGTCACCTATCACCCAACTTACCCGGAAAGAGTCTAAGTTCTCCTGGACTCCCCAAGCCCAGGAAGCATTTTCCCGTCTAAAAGATAAATTTACCACTGCACCTATCCTAGTACATCCCAACCCAGAGCTTGCCTTCATAATAGAGGTGGATGCTTCAGACTGTGCCGTGGGAGCTATACTCTCTCAGAGAACAGGTGAGAAGAATGTCTTACATCCCTGTGCCTTCTTTTCCCAGCAGTTGTCTTCGGCTGAGAAGAACTACGATGTGGGCAATAGAGAGTTGTTGGCCATTATTGCCGCCTTCAAAGAATGGAGACACCTTCTTCAAGGAGCTGCACAGCAAATAGTCGTTCTGACAGACCATCGTAATCTTGAGTTTATCAGGTCGGCTAAGTGCCTGACTCCTCGCCAGGCTCGCTGGAATCTTTTCTTAAACCAATTTAATTTTATTATTTCTTATAGACCAGGATCGCGCAATGGAAAGGCTGATGCACTCTCTAGGATTTACTCAGCAGAGACACGTCCAATTACTCCTCCTAAGACTATTCTTCCTGACTCTAGATTCCTAGGAGTGATTCATCATCAAGACCTAATTAAAGACATCAAGGAAGCATACCATGCGGATTCTTTTTTGGCTCAACCCCCAAGGGACGTAAGTCTTGTCTTTAAGAATGGTGTGTGGATTCAGGGACAACGTCTGTATATACCTGAAACAGTCAGATTGAGAGTATTGCAACTCATTCACGATTCCAAAATAGCCGGGCATAGAGGAATTCTAAAGACACAGGAATTTCTTTCTCGTTTCTTTTGGTGGCCCACTTGTAGGAAGGATGTTTTGGACTATGTCACTTCGTGTGAGGTTTGTGCAAGATGCAAAACACCTCGCTCTTCACCAACTGGTCTGTTACAGCCTCTTCCCACCCCGTCCCGCCCGTGGGGATCCATTTCTATGGACTTCATTGTGGAATTACCAACCTCTCAAGGGAAGAACACTATTCTAGTGGTGGTTGACCGTCTAACAAAGGCAGCTCATTTTATCCCTTGTGTCGGCTTACCCACTGCAAAACAGACATCAGATTTGATGATTAAAGATGTGTTTCGCTTACATGGAGTACCGGATGAGGTTATTTCGGATCGAGGGGTGCAATTCACTTCTAGGTTTTGGCAAAATTTCTGTGCAGCATTGGACATTAAAGTAAACCTTTCTTCTGCTTTTCATCCCCAGACTAATGGACAAACCGAACGAACCAATCAAACCCTGGAGCAGTATCTCCGCTGCTTTATCTGCCACCTACAGGATGATTGGGTGGATCTACTTCCATTGGCTGAGTTCTCTTACAACAACTCTCAGAGTGCCTCCACTAAACAGTCTCCTTTTTACTCTAATCTAGGTTATCATCCTAACATTCTACCACGATTTCCCATAGAGACGCCTTTGCCAGCAGTGGCTGAAAGAGTCACGACTTTACAGAAGAATATGGATCTTCTAAAGGAGAATCTGGAATCGGCTCAGGAAAGGTACAAGAAGGCAGCAGATAAATTTCGTAAACCTGCACCAGCTTTTAAGGTAGGAGACCTGGTCTGGCTGTCAACCAGAAATCTTAAGTTAAGGATTCCATCGTCTAAGTTGGGACATAAGTACATTGGACCCTATAAAATCAGTAAAATTATAAGTGCCGTTGCTTGTCGTCTTCAATTGCCCAGAACTATGAGAATCCACCCTGTCTTTCATGTATCCCTACTAAAGGCTGCGACACCCAATACGTTTCCTGGACGTTCTTCTCCTTGCCCTGACCCAGTGCTAGTCGATGGTCAGGAGGAATTTGTGGTGGAAAGGATTTTAGATTCCAGGTTGTATAGAAATCAGTTACAATATCTGATTAAATGGCAGGGCTACCCAGTGGAGGACAACTCATGGGAGCCAGTCAATAACGTTAATGCTCCTCGCTTGCTCCGTCAGTTTCATCAGAGGTACCCACACAAGCCTGGTCTGAGGTCATCCGGAGGTTGTCCCTAAGGGGGGATAATGTAAGGTTCTGTGTATCTGTTTCTGAAACTCAGTTTGTTCGTCGGCCATTTTGCTTTCTGTTTTGCTGCAGCTATCTTGCCCTCAGTCAAAATGGAGTTTTCCAGCTTGCATGTTCCCGCCCTGATTCTCTCCGTTTGCTTCTTAAACAGCCACAGCTGAGCAATCAGTGCTTCAGAATCTAGCCTGCAGTGAACCTGTGTTCTGACTCCTGAAGCCTTGGACCTTGTACTCCAGCCATTCCTACTGAGGAACTCTGAAGCACTTGTGGACTCTGAACTCTGCTCTTGAGAGCCTCACGTTTGCATGGACTTGCGGTAACAGAGAAGAAGATCTGAATCTGTTGTGGAGAGTTATTGCTGAGCTTAGATTACTCTGGCCTGCTGTGTCTCCTGCTTCTGTGTTTGCAACCTGTGTGTTTATTTTTGCCAATTTGTATGAAGCAATACAAGACTTTCTTTATCAACCTGTGTCTCAAGTATTTTCATCGCACCCAAGCACAAGACGCTATATGAACTGTACCACATACATTACACGCACATCCAAGCTCTTTCTATCTCCTGTCGCCTTCAGCTCAAAAATATTTCAAGAATCCGTCCTTCCTCAACCCTCAATCTACTAAAATGATTGTGCACGCCCTCATCATCTCCCGCCTCGACTACTGCAACATCCTTTTCTCTGGCCTCCCTGCTAACACCCTCGCACCTCTCCAGTCCATCCTTAACTCTGCTTCCCAACTAATTCATCTCATTCCTCGCTACTCCTTCACTTCTTCCCTCGGCAAATCTCTTCACTGGCTCCCATTCCCTCAGCGTATCCAGTTCAAATTACTAATACTGACCTACAAGGCCATCTATAAACTGTCTCCTCCATATTTCTCTGAACTAATCTCCCGATATCTTCCCTCACGTAATCTCCGATCCTTCCAAGATCCTTCTCTCCTCCACACTTATTCGCTCCTCACCCAACCTCCTCCAAGACTTCTCCCAAATATCCCCTGTCCTCTGGAATTCTTTGCCCCAACACGTCCGACTATCAACCACATTCGGATCCTTCAGACAGAACCTGAAAACCCACCTCTTCAGGAAAGCTTACAGCCTGCAATGACCCTGCTCCCTCCTCACCACTACCGGAGATATCGCCTCAACCAACGCCGAAACTGCTGCGACCCACCAACCTGCTGTCTCCTTCCCCACCATCCTGTAGAATGTAAGCCCGAAAGGGCAGGGTCCTCTCCCCTCTGTATCAATCTGTCATTGTTAGTTTGTTTACTGCAAGTGATACCTGTAATTTGCATGTAACCCCTTGTCGTGTACAGCACCATGGAATCAATGGTGCTATAGAAATAAATAATAATAATAACAGGGTCAAATGGCTGGCTATAATCCCACTTCCCAATATGGCCACTTGTACAGATCCAGTGTTGGAGACTGGTCCCAACCTGGATGTGCTCAACATGGTCATATGGGGGGGTATGATTCTCATTTGGTACCATCTTACACAGGAATATAATCTCCCTTATCTTTATGGCAATGTGCCCACACACCAACCTGACCGTGGGCAGATGTTAGCTCAGGGCCCAGAAAATCCACCCCAACAGGGTGATGGTCAAGATGCTCATCCAAGTCAACCACACAGAGACGCTGGGCATCCGTCAACCCCACCACCCACATACCACCAGCTGTGATTTTTTATTTTACTTATATATTATGATTTAAAAAGCTGTTTGTTACTTTTTTATATTTAGTTGAACCTCATGTTGTGTCATAGACATTTGCACTAATCTAAATGCCTCAAAACAACATATGGTACCAATATGCTCTTCGTAGGCATAGTCAAAGTTTGTTATTTTCATTATCTCTTAGTTATAAAAAAGTTTGTTATTTTTTATATTTATTTTTACAACATGTTGTGTAAAGCATATTTGCACTAATCTGAATGCCTACAAACTGCATATGGTACAGAGATGGTGGGAAATGGGCTACCTGAAAGTTTGTTATTTTCTTTATATCTTATAATTTATACGAATCTTTGTTATTTTCTTCTATTTCCTTTTAACACATGTTGGCTAATGCATAATTGTCATAGTCTAGTCTTACAACTCAACCATATGGGTCAGATATGGTGCTCACTAGTGATAGTGAAAGTTTGTTATTTTGCTTATGTATTATTATTTATGAAAATGTTTGTTATTTTTTTATGCCTTATTTTGTTACTTGTGTAATAATGCACACTTACAGTATAGTGCAATGATGACATATACCATATGACTGAAATATGGTTGTCACTACCTCAAGTGAGAGTTTGCAGATATTAAAATATATTTTTGTAGAAAGTTTGGTGTCTTGTTTCATAAGTAAGTTATACTACATCACCAACACATGTGCTATGAACTGTAACACCAGACAGAGACTATGTAATAAAAAATTACCATTTATGTATACACACTAGAGTTGAGCGATACTTTCCGATATCCAAAAGTATCGGAATCGGAATGGTATCGCCGATACCCAAAAAATATCGGCGATACCCGATACCGATACCGGAAATCCGATGTAAGTCTATGGGAACAAAATATCGGAATTAAAAAAACCCCATTCTTGCCTTGTTGGTTAATTGTACATGAAGGAAAACAACAAAGAGTAATGTAGAATGTATTGGGGAAGGTTGAGGAGACATTAAAGGCATAGATGTTTAACCCAATCAAATGGAATAGCATAAATATTTTTTTTTTTAAAGATGTTCGGATTGACGAAGAAATTGACAATGTTGTTAACGTTTTTTCTATTTTGGCAAATATGTATATTTCACAACTTCCATGCTCTTCACCTTTTTAACTTTTGACACACTTTCTCCTTCATAATCTTCAGCAGCATCATCTTTTTCATCAAATTATTCTTCATCTTCACCTTCTTTATCTTCTTCTTAAACTTCTTGCTATTCATCTTTTTGTTAACATTACTCATATTCTTCTTATTAAACTATTATTCTTATTCATATTGTACTTCATCTTCTTCATCATATTCTTATTTGTGACAGAGATTCCTGTACTTGTAATCTGTCAAAGTATGAATTTTTCATCCTTCCGTTCTTGCTGTCACAAAAGATTTAAATAACAACAGTATTTGTCCGTGTTCAGTTTAGCCTGCAGCAGCAGGCATTTTCCAGGGGCACCACGAGGAGGAATGGACTCACCCCCATACACTGCTTAGTCTTCTTCTGCTTATAATTTAGAGCATATATTTTGCTCTTCATTTTGGTCTTATACTTCATGTTCTTCTGCTTTTTGATCTTCTGCTTATTGTTCTTAAGTCTCTTGTTCTGTATCGTGTAGTTTGTCTTAACCTTCTTAGTCCTGTTTGGTAATCTTTTATTTCTTCTTTGTGATGGTGTTTAGGCTGGTTGGCTTGATGCTCGTCGTCCTTGTGGTCGTCATCTTCTTCAGGGTGGTCATCAGGGTCGTCATCTTCATTGTTGGAGATCCAGAGTGATTACCCAAAAAGCATTGAAAAAATCTTCAATTTGTAAATGTAGCAGAAGGTACAAGAGCCAATGCAAGTAACGAGGACCAGCTGACTGCGCTGGAACCCGGAGGGGCAGCAGAAGGAAAAGAGCCAATGGCACAACCGAGGACCAGCTGACGTTACTGGGACACGGTTACTAAGCAGGAGGTACCTGTGCTCCAAAGCACTACCAAGGACCAGCAGACGTTGCTGGAACTCGGATACCGAGATGGAGGCACCTAGGCCAAAGGCACTGCGGAGAACCAGCTGACGGTACTGGAACCCGGACGGGTAGCAGAAGGTACAAGAGCCAATGCAAGTAACGAGGACCAGCTGATTGTGCTGGAACCCGGAGGGGCAGCAGAAGGAAAAGAGCCAATGGCACAACCGAGGACCAGCTGACGTTACTGGGACACGGTTACTAAGCAGGAGGTACCTGTGCTCCAAAGCACTACCAAGGACCAGCAGACGTTGCTGGAACTCGGATACCGAGATGGAGGCACCTAGGCCAAAGGCACTGTGGAGCACCAGCTGACGGTACTGGAACCCGGACGGGTAGCAGAAGGTACAAGAGCCAATGCAAGTAACGAGGACCAGCTGACTGCGCTGGAACCCGGAGGGGCAGCAGAAGGAAAAGAGCCAATGGCACAACCGAGGACCAGCTGACGTTACTGGGACACGGTTACTAAGCAGGAGGTACCTGTGCTCCAAAGCACTACCAAGGACCAGCAGACGTTGCTGGAACTCGGATACCGAGATGGAGGCACCTAGGCCAAAGGCACTGCGGAGAACCAGCTGACGGTACTGGAACCCGGACGGGTAGCAGAAGGTACCCATGGAAATTTAAGTTGACAGGCCGCGAGCCGGCCGCAGTTACCGAATCCCACAGTACTACAGTGGGTGATTCTCCTATAGTCACAACGGAAACAGCCTTTATTTGCATATTCCGCAGCACACATAGGAAGCACCTAAACTCCAGGCACCATAGAGTCGGCTAACCCGACCGCAACACGACAGGACAACTTATTGGAGGCTAAGTGACGTTTACACTGACAGGAAACAGATGGCGTGCTGTAACCAGTCTGGGCAGGAGTGAGTACCCGTGCCAATGACACTTCCGAGCAACAACTGGCGGTGTTGAAGCCCAGGGATGAGAAGACAACAGGGTGGAGGCAGCAGGACTTTTTGCCGTTCACACAGCAGGGGAACAGCTGACATTACTGAACCCCAGTAACACAGGAGCAAGTGTTGACTGTGCTAACAGCACTTCCGAGCAACAACTGGCGGTGTTGGAGCCCAGGGATGAGAAGACAACAGGGTGGAGGAAGCAGGACTTTTTGCCGTACACACAGCAGGGGAACAGCTGACATTACTGAAACCCAGTAACACAGGAGCAAGTGTTGACTGTGCTAACAGCAGTTCCGAGCAACAACTGGCGGTGTTGTAGCCCAGGGATGAGAAGAGAAACATGGTGGAGGCAGCAGGACTTTTTGCCATTCACACAGCAGGGGAACAGCTGACATTACTGAACCCCAGTAACACAGGAGCAAGTGTTGACTGTGCTAACAGCACTTCCGAGCAACAACTGGCGGTGTTGTAGCCCAGGGATGAGAAGACAACAGGGTGGAGGCAGCAGGACTTTTTGCCGTACACACAGCAGGGGAACAGCTGACATTACTGAACCCCAGTAACACAGGAGCAAGTGTTGACTGTGCTAACAGCACTTCCGAGCAACAACTGGCGGTGTTGGAGCCCAGGGATGAGAAGACAACAGGGTGGAGGCAGCAGGACTTTTTGCCGTTCACACAGCAGGGGAACAGCTGACATTACTGAACCCCAGTAACACAGGAGCAAGTGTTGACTGTGCTAACAGCACTTCCGAGCAACAACTGGCGGTGTTGGAGCCCAGGGATGAGAAGACAACAGGGTGGAGGCAGCAGGACTTTTTGCCGTTCACACAGCAGGGGAACAGCTGACATTACTGAACCCCAGTAACACAGGAGCAAGTGTTGACTGTGCTAACAGCACTTCCGAGCAACAACTGGCGGTGTTGAGCCCAGGGATGAGAAGACAACAGGGTGGAGGCAGCAGGACTTTTTGCCGTTCACACAGCAGGGGAACAGCTGACATTACTGAACCCCAGTAACACAGGAGCAAGTGTTGACTGTGCTAACAGCACTTCCGAGCAACAACTGGCGGTGTTGAGCCCAGGGATGAGAAGACAACAGGTGGAGGCAGCAGGACTTTTTGCCGTTCACACAGCAGGGGAACAGCTGACATTACTGAACCCCAGTAACACAGGAGCAAGTGTTGACTGTGCTAACAGCACTTCCGAGCAACAACTGGCGGTGTTGTAGCCCAGGGATGAGAAGAGAACATGGTGGAGGCAGCAGGACTTTTTGCCGTTCACACAGCAGGGGAACAGCTGACATTACTGAACCCAGTAACACGGAGCAAGTGTTGACTGTGTAACAGCACTTCCGAGCAACAACTGGCGGTGTTAGCCAGGATGAGAAGACACAGGTGGAGGCAGCAGGACTTTTTGCGTTCACACAGCAGGGGAACAGCTGACATTACTGAACCCAGTAACACAGGAGCAATTACTGTGCGGTGTGTTGGAGCCCAGGGTCAAGGAGGATGTTTAAATACTATATCAAGTATTTTCCTTGTTACGTGTCAATTAAAAATGTCTATACTCCAAACAAGAGAAATATAACCTTTAGTACCATAAGATGATGATTTTACTTAAAAAAATATATGTAAATTAATAATTTACAAACATAAACGCATACATTAACATGTTGAAAAGCAATGCAAACCACAATTAAAATAGGTTAAATAATCTGCTATACGGTTTAAAATAAAAGCATACAAGTACATATCAGAATCCATTAATGATGGCTAAGTAACAGTATGTACACCATTTTTATTGTGTAGACAATGAATGGCTGACTTAAAAACATAATCAGCATTACAAGTTATCTTTGACATTCATAAAACTTTACATTTGGTGAATAATATCACTAAAAATTTTTTAAAAATATCTAAAATTTCCATCATGTAATACTGATAATATGTGCCAATCATTTATATTAACAAACAAAAAATTTAAAAAGTGCATAGTGCATAGTGAAAACAGATATTTATGCCTGACTGTGGACTTGCAAGCATGACAACGGATAGATAAGGTATATATAGATGAGACTGCATAGCCACAGATGGTGAATGGCGATGTAATACTGTACCTCAATAAAGTGTGCGTTACTACTACATCCTTTTTTTTATATAGCTTTATAAAAGGTTACGTGCATGTATGGTTGCGCCTTTGTTTGGACGCACAGACTGGCTTCCTGCTGTGACGCGTTGGATATTGGAGCGTCTGTACGTCTTATGACGCAGACTAACATTCACGGTGCGCATCGTTCATCATCGCAAGCGTACCGACAACACAAAGGCGTTGTCATGACTGCTTTACTCAGTAAACATGCACCTATGATGAAACATACAGCATGTGCCCTATTACATAACAAGCTACAAGAAAAACGAGTGTGAGGTGTGACACAGCTGTTTTGTTAAGGTACAGTATTATATCGACATTGTACAGGTGTCGCTATTCAGTCTGATAAATAGATATCATTCACCTATTCTATCAGTTGTCGTTCTTTCAGCACCACTTACAGGTATATTTTTGCTATTGTGACTATGCACTATTGACTTTAACAAGGTAATGCATGATTTTTGTTAGCGATTATCATGTTTACATGAAGGACCTTTATGATATGGGCTGTTAACTTTCTAATTAAATATGTATTTTTTAAAATGACACAAATATAAGTAATGTTGAAGAGGACTATTCCTACATGCATTGTTTGCACAATATTACAGGTGTACATCACGTCCCTTAATCAACATTGGATTATTATATTTACTTGTATGCTTTTATTTAAAAGGCAAGAACACTGAAGTATAACCTTCGCACTGCAGCAGTTGTCAAAGTTCAACCCACATTATGCACTTCCAACATTGCAGCATTTGAGTCATGATGTGAGTTGGATTTGTCTAAGCTATGGAGTGACAAGGTTGACCATCAGTATCCTATAGCATAAGTAGGCTTTTGTGTTTGCATTTGTTTTCGACATGTGCATATCTGTAATAATATGTCACAATTATTTTGTTACAGATTTGTGACAAAGACTAATCATTTTATGGTTTTAAAGCTGACGTTTCAAATGTTTACAGCTTAGAAATCAGGGTGTAAGCCTCATATCTATGTGTAGCACTAGACACTTTGACATGTCATGTTTTTTTCACCATGATTAGGTAGCTAGCAGTAATTTTTGCCGGACACACAGCAGGGGAAACAGCAGGCGTTACTGAACCCCACAAACACATCAGCGATTGTTTTCATCTGTGCATCTAACACTTCTGAGCAGCAACTGGCGGTGTTGAAGCCCAGGGTCAAGGAGGGTGTAGGCAGAGGCCTAGTATGAGATGTTTGAAGTTGAAGTTGTAGTTAGCAGCAGTAATTTTTGCCAGACACACAGCAGGGGAACAGCAGGCGTTACTGAACCCCACAAACACATCAGCGATTGTTTTCATCTGTGCATCTAACACTTCTGAGCAGCAACTGGCGGTGTTGAAGCCCAGGGTCAAGGAGGGTGTAGGCAGAGGCCTAGTATGAGATGTTTGAAGTTGAAGTTGTAGTTAGCATCAGTAATTTTTGCCAGACACACAGCAGGGGAACAGCAGGCGTTACTGAACCCCACAAACACATCAGCGATTGTTTTCATCTGTGCATCTAAGGCTTGAAGCTGGCGGTGTACACAGGGTCAGGAATTAGGAGCCTATTATTTTGACAGTTAGTTGTAGTTACCAGCAGTATTTTTGCCGCCAGAGGAACGCGGCGTAACCACAAACATCAGCAATGCATTGTAAGCATTCTGAGTACGGGTGTTAATTGATCGATGTAGAATTTGTTTACAAATGTGGGTAATGCAGTTTTGAACCCACAAAACATCAGCTTGTTTATCTGGCAAAATTGAAAATGCGTGTAAGCCATCAGTGTAGCACTGTATGAGATGTTAGTCATGTAGTAGCAGCAGTAATTTTGCCAGGAAACAGCAGGACAGCAGCGTTATGACCCACAAACACATCACATTGTTTCATTGTGATCTAAACTTCGAGCAGCAATGGCGGTGTTGAGCCCAGTCAAGGGTGTAGCAGAGCCTAGTATGAATGTTTGTAGTTGTAGTTGCAGTATTTGAAAGCAGAACAAAAAACAGCATTTTTTTGCACAACACACGGGCAGCGGAGAGTACAGGGCTAGGAGAGTTAATGGAACCCCACAAAACCATCAGCGATTGTTTTCATTGTGCATCTACATTCTGAGCACAACTGGCGGTGTTGAAGCCCAGGGTCAAGGAGGTGTAGGCAGAGGCTAGTATGAGTGTTTGAAGTTAAGTTGTAGTTAGCAGCAGTAATTTTTGCCAGACACACAGCAGGGAACAGCAGCGTTACTGAACCCACTAAATCCATCAGCATTGGATTTTCATCTGTGCATCTAACACTTCTGGCAGCAATGGCGTGTTGAAGCCCACATGGTATCAAGGAGTGGTGGTAGCAGCGTGGCCTCAGTAGTGAGTGTTTGAAGTTGAAAGTTGTAGTTAGCAGCAGTAATTTTTGCCAGACACACAGCAGGGGTAACAGAGGGTTACTGAACCCCACAAACACATCAGCGATTGTTTTAATTGTGCATCTAACACTTCTGGCAGCAACTGGCGGTGTTGAAGCCCAGGTCAAGGAGGGTGTAGCAGACGGCCTAGTATGAGATGTTTGAAGTTAAGTTGTAGTTAGCAGCAGTAATTTTTGCCAGACACACAGCAGGGAAAGCAGGCGTTACTGAACCCGCAAACACATCAGCGATTGTTTTCATCTGGCATCTAAACTTCTGAGCAGCAAACTGGCGTGTTGAAGCCCAGGGTCAAGGAGGGGTAGGCAAAAATATTGAGTTATTGCCTTGTTACGTGGCCATTGCAAATGTATGTACTTCAAACAAGAATAAATGAAGTTTTACTAGGACAATAAAATGATGAATTTCAATTCCAAGAATAGAAAAATATTTATACTTGAGAGTCCTCTGTGGTTGATACCGTTTAATGGCTAACTGAAAATATGGTAACAAATTCCAAGCTTTCGAGACTACTCAGGTCTCTTCATCAGGCTAAGACTAAAACAAAAAATGAAGAATCACATATTTCTACACACAACAGGACACAGGAATAGGTAAGACAAGTGAGGGAGGGACAAGTGAGGGGAGACCGGCCAAAAAATGAGAACAAGGATGAATTATCAGCGCCACACAATAAGAGAAAAAATAATGGATTTACCTGTGGCAAAACACTTTTGTATGCCCGGTCATAGCATGATGGATATGGAATTACTGGTATTAAAATATAACTTCAAATATGAGAAAGATACAAAGGTTTCAGAATATAAGCTCATCATGACCTTTGACACTGTTAGTGATGGAATGAATAGATCACACGGATTTATGTCATTCTATATCAATTAAGGAATCTGCGTCTCTGCCCTTCCAGGGGCATGAAAACACAAAACCAGACCCCAATCAGAGGGCAATAAAACTTTCTATCCTTATCTAGGAACTGTTCCAATATTTATGTTCATCCCTCTGTGATAATGACAGTTCTGCTACACGTCACTTACTTGTCTTACCTATTGCACTATTCCTGTGTCCTGTTGTGTATAGAAATATGTGATGCTTCATTTTTTGTTTTAGTCTTTGCCTGATGAAGAGACGTGAGTAGCCTCGAAAGCTTGCAATTTGTTACCATCTTTTCAGTTATCCATTAAAAGGTATCAACCACTGCGGACTCTCAAGTCTAAATATTTTTCTATCTACTGGCTAACACGGTACGAAGATACACATGTTTCCTAACTTCAAGAATAAAAATAAAGACCCTGGAAATATAAACGCATATATGCACATGCCAACAAGAAATGGAACAACACACCACCAAAAAATTGGTTACAAAATATAGTGTTGTAAATTTAAGAATAAAAGTCCATTTTTGTATTTATGAATAATGCTTAAGGAACGCTATGTTAAACCATAACATAGTGAAGACAATGGATTTTGGAATAGTCACTCATCATCATCATTGCAATTTATATGTGACAGTCACAGACATTTCAATTATTTAAGTTAATAAAATCGTTACTTTGTACAGCATGTATGACATGTCCAGCATGGACTCATCAATGTGATGACGCAATAATGTACGATAAAAAATAACCATTTAAAAAAACATTATGCATTGTCACAATTTAAGTGTGTGCCTGCAAGTGTAGGTGAAACAAAGGCTACGGATAGCAAAGGTATATTCTATGTCTGTATCAGACAGTGGACAGCCTCTGATGGGTAATGGCGATGTTATACTGTACGTCAATAAAGTCTGCGGCTGCAATCATGCATTTTGCATGTCTGGTTGCGCAAGGCTTTATCCGTCAACAACACTACCTTCCTACTGTCACTCGTAGGGTAGGGTAGCGTGTGTCTATTAGATGACTCTCTATAAAATGTGACGTTACGCAGCGTTATTGTGCCCTAGGGACGCCAAAAATACGACAGCAGTAATCATTTACTGTCTAATACTCCACCTATGACCAACAAAAAAAGCACGTTCCCTCTTTAACAATCTACAAGACTAACAAGCATAATGGTTGACGCTGACTTTATTGAGGTACAGTATTACATCGACATTGTCCATGACTAACTATGCACTGTGATACCTATATACCATTATTAATTTATATCTGTTGTGGTTGTTTCAACAGCACTTGCAGGTATAACTACCTATTGTCAGTATGCATGATGCACTTTCTAGATGTAATAATTTATTATTGCACATTATTACCATGTTTAGATGCTGGCCATTTCATATATGGTGTGTGAAGTTACAGTTGGCATCAGTATGTGTATTTTATAATGTCTGTCATAAATAAAACTGTGATGATGATGATGATGATTTTATGATTCGTACATCCATTGACTGCATTATCTTACAGGTACAGATAAAGTTCCTTAAAAAGCATTAATTGATAATTAAGAAATGTACTTTTAATGCATTAATTTCAAAAAGTGAACACTATGTTTTAGTTTTTGTTACCATTTCTAATAGAAATTTGTGTAGATATGCGCTGTGATGACAAATTATTATTTGTCCATATTTGTTATAAAAATTTATGATTGTAGGCCTGGAAAACTTCACAATTTCCTGTTTTAAGCATAACAATCAGGGTGACGGCTCTTCCCTATTTGGAGCATGTTCCACATGGGTTTTTCTGTGCATGTGTAGGAAACAGGAGACTTCTTGCCGGACACACAGCAGGGGAACAGCTGGCGTTACTGAACCCCACTAACACTATAGCTTGTGTATTGGTCTGTGGACACGACACTTCTGAGCAGCAACTGGCAGTGTTGTAGCCCAGGGAGTAGAGTTCAGGTGGTAGAAAGATGAACATAACAGGAGACATGGATAACGTTGCGAACCAGTTATTTAATCTGAAAACGGACAGACAAATTCTGGCGAGATCCATGCCTTGTTCATTTTCAGAAAAGTAAGCCGGTCTACATTATCGGAGGATAGTCGCATGCGACGGTCTGTTAGTACACCACCTGCAGCACTAAAGACGCGCTCCGATAATACACTGGCAGCGGGGCAAGCCAGCACCTCCAATGCATACTGGCTAAGCTCTGGCCATGTATCCAGCTTAGAGACCCAAAACTTGAATGGGGAAGAGCCATCTGGGAGTACACTGAGAGGGAAAGACAAGTAGTTGTCACCATCTTATGGAAACGTTGCCTCCTGCTGACTGGAGCCGTCTCGGATGGTGTAGACATTTGTGGCGCTGCCACAAAACTTCGCCACATTTGGAACATACTGGTCTTGCCCTGTGCAGAGGCGCTGCTTGTGCTCCCTCTTGTTGCAGAGCTGTCTCCACTGCCTCGACGCACAGAGCTGCTTTGTAAAGCAGTAGCAGCAGCAGTGCTCTCGGCTGGAATGGAAGAACATTATGGATTCACCAGTGTCTCTTTGTACTCCCGCATTTTACGCTCCCGGTTCAACGGTGTGATGAGGCTTTGTAAGTTGTCCCGGTAGCGAGGGTCTAGGAGGGTGTACACCCAATAATCAGACGTGGTGAGAATGTGGGCGATGCGGCGGTCGTTTCTCAGGCACTGCAGCATGAAATCAACCATGTGCTGCAGACTCCCAACTGGCCAACAAACGCTGTCCCCTGCAAGAGGCGTCATCTCTGCCTGCTCTGCATCACCCCACCCTCGCTCTACATACTGACTAGAGCGTTGTGTACCTCCCTCTGGAGCGATGTCTTCCTCCTCCATTGACTCCTCCTCATCCTCCTCACAAAGTGAGCCCTGTCCAGCCCTTTGTGAGGAACCACGTTGCGCTGACTGTCCAGAAGGTGATGGAATTTGTGACTCCTCATCCTCCACCTCTTCCAAAACCTCATCCCTTAGTGCTTGCAGTGTTTTTTGAAGCAGGCAGATAAGGGGGACAGTCAGGCTGACTAGTGCATCATCTGCACTCGCCATCCGCGTTGACTCATCAAACGCACGCAAAACGTGGCAGATGTCCTTCATAGAGGCCCACTCAGTAGTGGTGAAGTGTGAACGGCGCAAATTGCGAGTTGATTGCGCCTGATGCAGCTGATACTCCATTACTGCTGGCTGCTGCTCACACAACCGCTCCAACATATGTAACGTGGAATTCCACCTGGTGGGTACGTCACATATGATGCGATGTTCAGGAAGGCGAAATCTGCGTTGCAGAGCTGCAATGCGCGATCTGGCCATGCTGGAACGTCGCAAGTGAGCACACTCTAGGCGGACCTTGGCAGCAGTGCATCAAGATCCGGATAGTCCCTCAAAAAACTCTGCACGACCAAGTTGAGCACATGTGCCAGACATGGTATGTGAGTGAGGTTGCCAAGGCCCAGAGCTGCCACCAGATTTCGGCCATTGTCACACACTACCAAGCCTGGCTGGAGATTCGCTGGCAAAAACCACACGTCGCTCTCCTGCTTGATGGCATTCCAGAGCTCCTGCGCTGTGTGGCTTCGATTCCCCATGGAAATTAATTTCAGGACGGCCTGTTGACGTTTGGCCACGGCTGTGCTCATATCGGTCGCAACAGGTAAGCGTTCACAGGTCCATGTGGAGGTAGACCGTGACGGCTCCTGCAGCGATGATTCTGAGGAACTGGAGTAGGAGGAGGAGTCAATGTGGACAGACTTGATTCCTGCAATCCTTGGAGTTGGCAGAACACGTACAGCGCCACTCGCAAGATCTGTACCCGGCTCCACAACATTGACCCAATGGGCAGTGAGGGAAAGGTATCGTCCCTGGCCATGGGTACTGGTCCACGATCGGTGGTCAGGTGGACCTTGCTACTGACGGCGTTTAGTAGCGCATGTTTAATTTTTCCCTCAACATGCTTTTGCAGACCAGGGACGGCTTGCCTGCTGAAATAAAATCGGCTGGGCACATTGTATTGTGGGACTGCCAATGCCATTAAGTTACGGAAACTGTCAGTCTCCACCAGCCTGAATGACAGCATTTCAAGGGACAGGAGTTTTGCAATGCCAGCATTCAGAGCCTGTGCTCGTGGATGGTTTGCCGAGTATGGCCGTCTTTTATCCCATGCCTGTGCTACCGATGGCTGTTTTGTGGCCTGGGAGTGTGAGGATGACAGGGAACTTGCAGCTGTGGGTGGAATAACACTGGGTCTCTGGACAACAGTGACAGAGGTTCTTCCATGGCGATCCTGTGAGGAAGCCGAACCAGCTGTGTGTGAGCTGGAGGAAGAGGCTCCAACACGAGCTGAAGATGTAGGTGCTGCTGTAGGTTGGCCTACATCTCCAGTGTGTCTTTGTAACTCAACCACGTGCTTTGACCGCACATGTTTCCACATATTTGTGGTATTAAGGTTACTGACACTTTTACCTCTTTTTACTTTTTGATTACACAGCTTGCATTTGACATAGCAAATATCATCTGCAAGTGTGTCAAAAAAGGACCACGCAGTGCAAGTCCTGGGAGCGCCCGTTTTGGCTGTTGGAAGAGAACTGCTACGAACGGGTGCCAAACTGGAGGCTACAGGCAACCGAGTCTGCAGCCTACCTCTCCCTACTGTTTGGACCGTTGGGGCAATCTCTTCCTCAGAGCTGCTACCACCACCTTCCTGTTCCTCACTGCCATGTTGGGTCTTGGACCTCATCATCTCCACTACCCTCTTCCAACACCTGCTGCTGTTGGGTGGTCTGGCCAGCACCATGCTCAACAGAAACTGGCACCTGAGTCTCATCATCATCAGATGCGTTCTGCGGTGTGCTGACCATCGGCACTGGCTCACCCGCCTCTTCAGATTCAGAGAGACACAGCTGTTGCGCATCACTGCATACTGCCTCTTCTTCACATTCCAGAATGCTGCTTGGCTGGGCCCCTGTTTGCAAGCCAACAGATTCTGAGAACAGAAGCAGAGACTCAGCTGGCTCCAGTTCAGAATCTCTGACTGCCTGGGCAATTTGGCAGGCGGTGAAGAGACAGATGGTTGTTCAACAGTGCTGTGGTCCTGAGAGGAGGTGGAAGCAATTGAAGTCGATGCATTGGCTGCCATCCAACCAACAACGGCTTCAATTTGTTCTTCCCGCAGCAGGGGGGTACGCTGGCTCCTACAAAAGTGCGCATAAAGGAACGCTCACGGGGAAAACTGTGGATGCTGTGTCACTGGGTGCGGCAGAGCACAGAATCCCCAGTCCTCTCCTGCTGAAACTCCACGGCCACGACACTGCCTTACTCCCTGCCTTCTTCATCTTGGTAGATTGATAAAGAAAGTCAGAAAGTTATAAGCTAAGTGTGGTTATTCCTCAGAGACTCAGTGAACACTGCAGACAACTGTTCAGTAGCTGTGAAAGGCCCCTTTGTGTACTTCTATAGTTTTGCAACCAATGTATTGTATACGGATGGAGCGCGTCCACTAATAGATAGATTTTTTTAAATATAATGGAGCAGCACCAATTAGAGAAAAATTAAGATGAGGCAGTGACACACGCTCAGCAGACTACAACCAGCAGTGGTTGAAGAACTAACTGAGCGTAATCTGCACTCAAAAATGAAAAGCTCACAGACTACAGTGAACACTGCAACAACTGTTCATAGCTGTGAAAGGCCCTTTGTGTACTTCTATAGTGTTTGCAACCAAGTATTGTATACGATGAAGCGCGTCACACTAATAGATTAGATTTTTTTCAAATATAATGGAGCAGCACCAATTAGAGAAAAATTGAAGGATGAGGCAGTGACACACGCTCAGCAGACTACAACCAGCAGTGGTTGAAGAACTAACTGGAGCGTAATCTGCACTCAAAAATGAAAAGCTCACAGACTACAGTGAACACTGCAGACAACTGTTCAGTAGCTGTGAAAGGCCCCTTTGTGTACTTCTATAGTGTTTGCAACCAATGTATTGTATACGGATGGAAGCGCGTCACACTAATAGATTAGATTTTTTTCAAATATAATGGAGCAGCACCAATTAGAGAAAAATGTGAAGGATGAGGCAGTGACACACGCTCAGCAGACTACAACCAGCAGTGGTTGAAGAACTAACTGGAGCGTAATCTGCACTCAAAAAATGAAAAGCTCACAGACTACAGTGAACACTGCAGACAACTGTTCAGTAGCTGTGAAAGGCCCCTTTGTGTACTTCTATAGTGTTTGCAACCAATGTATTGTATACGGATGGAAGCGCGTCACACTAATAGATTAGATTTTTTTCAAATATAATGGAGCAGCACCAATTAGAGAAAAATGTGAAGGATGAGGCAGTGACACACGCTCAGCAGACTACAACCAGCAGTGGTTGAAGAACTAACTGGAGCGTGATCTGCACTCAAAAAATGAAAACTCACAGACTACAGTGAACACTGAACACAACTGTTCACTAGCTGTGAAAGGCCCCTTTTGTACTTCTATAGTGTTTGCAACCAATGTATTGTATACGGATGGAAGCGCGTCACACTAATAGATTAGATTTTTTTAAATATAATGGAGCAGCACCAATTAGAGAAAAATTGAAGGATGAGGCAGTGACACACGCTCAGCAGACTACAACCAGCAGTGGTTGAAGAACTAACTGGAGCGTAATCTGCACTCAAAAAATGAAAAGCTCACAGACTACAGTGAACACTGAACAACTGTTCATAGCTGTGAAAGGCCCTTTGTGTACTTCTATAGTGTTTGCAACCAATGTATTGTATACGAGATGGAAGCGGTCACACTAATAGATTAGATTTTTTTCAAATATAATGGAGCAGCACCAATTAGAGAAAAATGTGAAGGATGAGGCAGTGACACACGCTCAGCAGACTACAACCAGCAGTGGTTGAAGAACTAACTGGAGCGTGATCTGCACTCAAAAAATCAAAACCTCACAGACTGCAGTGAACACTGAAACACAACTGTTCACTATCTGTGAAAGGCTCCTTTCTGTACTTCTATAGTGTTTGCAACCAATGTATTGTATACGGATGGAAGCGTGTCACACTAATAGATTAGATTTTTTTCAAATATAATGGAGCAGCACCAATTAGAGAAAAATGTGAAGGATGAGGCAGTGACACACGCTCAGCAGACTACAACCAGCAGTGGTTGAAGAACTAACTGGAGCGTAATCTGCACTCAAAAAATGAAAAGCTCACAGACTACAGTGAACACTGCAGACACAACTGTTCAGTAGCTGTGAAAGGCCCCTGTTGTGAATGGGTTTGAGATGAGTTCTGAGCGGGGCTCCCTCTGGTGGTTACAAGCGGTACTAGTGAGGATTGTGAGGACTGGGAATCAGGTGTTACTGATGGTCTTATATAAGGGAGTCATTTTCCCATCAGGGTTGCCGGTGATCAATTGTTCTGGTCTGAATCCTTCTTTCCAGTTTCCCTTGTAGCCTGCTGTGTCTTGTCTGCATCTCCTGCTATCAGATAAGACAATTTCTTTTTTGTGTTTTTGCTGTATTTTTGCATTTTGTCCTGCACTTCTGTGGGGGCCTTCAGGGTCCCCTCCGGGGGCTTTTGCCCTCTCAGTTTGGTTCAGCCACTGTGTTTTGTACTTTTGTTTTTCCAGTTTTTTCAGTGGCTGCTGTTTGATTTTGTTACACCAGAGAACTAATTTAGGTGGTAGAGGTCGTGTGATCTCAGGTGATTTTGAAATTAGTAGAGTTGGTGTTTTTTCAGGGTTTTCTGAGATTGCAGTAAGTACCCTTCCTGTCCTTTTCTATTTAGATAGTTTGGGCCCCAGCGTTTGCTCATACTATTTTCTTTCTGTGTCAGTATTTCCTCTTGTCTAACCGCCATTACATGTTTGGGGGCTTTCTATTATCTTTGGGGTTCTGCTCCGGGGCAGATAGCTTTCCTATTTCTTCTTTAGGTGTAGTTAGTTTCTCAGGCTGTGACGAGGCGTCTAGGACCAACGTAGGAACGCTCCACGGCTGCCTCTAGTTGTGGTGGTTAGTCAGGGTACTGCAATCTCATAGATTCCAACTGCTCTGGTGTATTTCCTTTTTTACCTGCACTCCTCAGCTACCGTAACATAACAGTATCACCGGCCACAAAAATTGTATGGTACTCACAGAAGGGAAAAAATATTTTGAAGGAAGAAAAGTTGTCAGAGATATTTTTCTGTTTGTTGCATTTTTTTTTTTTCTTTTTTTCCCTCTGTATCTCTGGGTGCTGGGGAGGATCTTTTCTCCCAATGGAGTTTGCACAGATGTCTGGCCGTGTGGATCAGCTTGCCACTGAGGTTCAGAGTATTGCTACTATCTTGCTGGGTTGCCTGTTGTGGAACCTAGGATTCCCATGCCAGATTTGTTTTTAGGGGATCGAGCTAAGTTTCAGAATTTCAAAAATAATTGTAAATTGTTTCTTGCCTTAAAATCTAAGTCCTCAGGAAACGCAGTGCAGCAGGTTCAAATTATCATCTCTCTCCTGCGCGGCGATCCTCAGGATTGGGCTTTTTCCCTGATACCTGGGGATCCTGTTTTGAGTGATGTTGATGCATTTTTTCAGGCTTTGGGGTTATTGTACGATGAGCCTAATGTCACTGATCAAGCTGAAAAAGTCTTGTTGGCATTAAATCAGGGGCTTGATGACGCTGAGTTATACTGTCAGAGATTCCGTAGGTGGGCAGTCCTGACCAAATGGAATGACGACGCTTTGGCGGCCCTTTTCCGGAAGGGTCTGTCGGATAATGTAAAGGATGTTATGGTGGGATTCCCTGTCCCCTCTGGTCTCAATGATTCTATGTCATTAGCGATTCAAATTGACAGACGTTTGCGTGAGCGGAGAAGTATGCGTGGAGTGGTGTTGCCTTGTGAGCCAGCTGCTGAGCCCATGCAGTGTGATGGAGTGGTGTCTGGGGCACAGCGTCATGAGTTTCGAAAGCGCAATGGGTTATGTTTCTACTGTGGTGATGCCTCTCATGCTATTTCAGTCTGCCCTAAGCGGGGAAGACATTTTGCACGCTCAGTTGTCTTGGGTAGTGTTCAGACTAAGTTTTTATTAACTGTCACTCTGATATGCTCTCTGTCCTCATTTTCTGCTCAGGCTTTCGTTGATTCTGGAGCAGCTATTAACCTGATGGATTATGATTTTGCTAAACGTTGTGGGTTTCCCTTGATACCCCTACAGAAGTCTATTCCTCTACTGGGGATCGATTCTACCCCTTTGGCTGAGAATAAACCCCAGTTTTCTACTCAGGTGATAATGAGGGTTGAACCTGATCACCAGGAGTGCTGCAAATTTTTGGTTCTATATAATCTGCATGACATTATAGTGCTGGGTTTCCCTTGGTTACAGTCTCATAATCCTGTTTTGGATTGGAAATCTGTGTCTGTAACCAGTTGGGGCTGCCAATGTGTTAATACCAACACTCCTGTTTTTTCTGCCTCCCCCAGGCTGAGGATGTTCCTGACTTTTTGTTTGATTTTTCTGATGTGTTTAGCGAAAGTAAATCTGCATCCTTACCTCCCCATAGGAGCTATGACTGCGCTATTGAATTAGTGCCAGGTAGTAAATTCCCTAAAGGTCGCCTTTTTAACTTGTCTGTACCTGAACATGACGCTATGCGGTCTTATATCAAGGAATCATTGGAGAAGGGTCATATCAGACCATCCTCTTCACCCTTAGGTGCCGGTTTTTTCTTTGTGGCCAAAAAAGATGGTTCATTAAGGCCGTGTATTGATTATCGTCTCTTGAACAATATTACTGTGAAATATCAATACCCGTTACCCTTGATTTCTGACCTGTTTTCCAGGGTGAAAAACGCTACTTGGTTTACCAAGCTTGACCTCAGGGGGGCGTATAACCTTATTCGCATTAAGCACGGGGATGAATGGAAGACGGCATTCAATACCCCTGAAGGGCATTTTGAGTACCTAGTGATGCCCTTTGGGCTCACTAATGCTCCTTCCGTCTTCCAGTCCTTCATGAATGACATTTTCAGGGATTTTGTGGACAAGTTTCTGATTGTTTATTTGGATGATATCTTGATTTTTTCTAATGACTGGGACTCTCATGTGAAACATGTTCGAACTGTATTCCAGATTTTGAGAGAGAATGCTCTGTATGTGAAGGGATCAAAGTGTCTTTTTGGCGTACAGAAGATCTCATTTCTGGGATTCATTTTGTCCCCATCTGTTATTGAAATGGACCCGGTCAAGGTTCAGGCCATCTGTATTGGGTCCAACCTACTTCATTAAAGGCTCTTCAGAGATTTTTGGGTTTTGCCAATTTTTATCGTAAATTTATTGGTAATTTCTCGGTTATTGTTAAACCATTAACTGATTTGACCAGAAAGGGTTCTGATGTGGTGAATTGGCCTCCTGAGGCAGTCTCTGCGTTTCAGGAACTTAAGCAGAGATTCACTTCTGCTCCTGTTCTACGGCAGCCTGATGTTTCTCTGCCATTTCAGGTGGAGGTTGATGCCTCTGAAATTGGGGCAGGTGCCGTTTTGTCCCAAAAAGATCCAGAGACCTCTAAAAGTAACCCTTGTGCCTTTTTCTCTCGAAAATTTTCTCCTACTGAACGTAATTATGACGTGGGTAATCGGGAGTTATTGGCCATGAAGTGGGCTTTTGAGAGAGGAGACATTGGCTGGAGGGAGCCAAACATCAGGTGGTGGTCCTTACGGACCATAAGAATCTGGTCTATCTGGAATCTGCCAAGCGACTCAATCCTAGACAGGCCAGGTGGGCCTTGTTTTTCACACGTTTTAATTTTGTGGTTTCCTTTCTTCCTGGCACTAAGAATGTTAAGGCGGATGCCTCTCGAGGAGTTTCCTTGCGGACTCTCCTGAGTTATCTGATCCCTCTGTTATTTTGAAGGAGGGTGTAGTTCTTTCCGCCATCTCGCCCAATTTGAGACTTGCTCTGGAGGGGTGTCAGGAGGATAGGCCCGAGCGCTGCCCTGTTGGAAAATTGTTTGTCCCGGACCAATGGAAAAAGAGTGTGATGTCTGAGATTCATTGTTCCGCATTGGCTGGGCATCCCGGAATTTTTGGTACCAGAGACTTGGTTAGTCGGTCCTTTTGGTGGCCTACCTTGTCTCGCGATGTCAGGGAATTTGTGCAGTCCTGCGGGACTTGCTCTCGCTCCAAGCCTTGCTCTCGCTCTAGTGGTTTGTTGATGCCATTGCCTGTGCCCAAGAGACCATGGACTCATATCTCTATGGATTTCATTTCCGATCTTCCTGTTTCTCAGAGAATGACCACCATCTGGGTAATTTGTGATAGGTTTTCCAAAATGATACATCTTGTGCCATTACCTAAGTTGCCTTCCTCCTCTGAATTGGTGCCGTTGTTCCTTCAGCACGTGGTTCGTTTACACGGCATTCCTGAGAACATTGTGTCTGACAGAGGAGTCCAGTTTGTTTCCAGATTTTGGAGGACTTTTTGTTCTAAACTGGGTGTTCAATTGTCTTTCTCCTCGGCATTTCATCCTCAGACCAATGGTCAAACTGAGAGAACAAACCAGACATTGGAGACTTATCTAAGATGCTTTGTGTCTGCTGATCAGGATGACTGGGTCTCTTTTTTGCCTTTGGCTGAGTTTGCTCTTAATAATAGGGCTAGCTCTGCCACTTTGATGTCTCCGTTTTTCTGTAATTCTGGGTTTCACCCTCGATTTTCTTCAGGACAGACGGAGGCTTCTGTCTGTCCAGGTGTTGACTCTGTTGTTGAGCGTATGCAGCAGATTTGGGACCAGGTAGTGGAGAGGTTGTCCCTCTCTCAGGAGAAGGCCCAGCGGTTTGCTAACCGGCATAGGACTGATGGTCCTCGGTTTAAAGTGGGGGACTTGGTCTGGTTGTCCTCAAAGAATATTCCTATGAGAGTAGCATCTCCTAAATTTAAGCCTAGGTTCATTGGACCTTATAAGATCATGGAGATTATTAATCCTGTTTCTTTTCGTTTGCTTCTTCCAGGGACATTTAAGATCCATAACGTGTTCCACAAGTCCTTGTTGAAGAGGTTTGTTGAGCCAGTGGTTCCTGCTGCTGTGCCTCCTGACCCTGTTTTGGTTGAGGGCAATCTGGAGTACGTGGTTGAGAAAATATTGGATTCTCGTTTTTCTAGACGAAGACTCCAGTATTTGGTTAAATGGAGAGGTTATGGTCAGGAAGACAATTCTTGGGTGTTTGCTTCGGACATCCATGCTAGGAGACTTATCCGTGCGTATCATAGAACTCATCCTGACCGACCTGGTTGCTCAAATGAGGGTTCGGTGACCCCTCCTCAAGGGGGGGGTACTGTTGTGAATGGGTTTGAGATGAGTTCTGAGCGGGGCTCCCTCTGGTGGTTACAAGCGGTACTAGTGAGGATTGTGAGGACTGGGAATCAGGTGTTACTGATGGTCTTATATAAGGGAGTCATTTTCCCATCAGGGTTGCCGGTGATCAATTGTTCTGGTCTGAATCCTTCTTTCCAGTTTCCCTTGTAGCCTGCTGTGTCGTGTCTGCATCTCCTGCTATCAGATAAGACAATTTCTTCTTTTGTGTTTTTGCTGTATTTTTGCATTTTGTCCTGCACTTCTGTGGGGGCCTTCAGGGTCCCCTCCGGGGGCTTTTGCCCTCTCAGTTTGGTTCAGCCACTGTGTTTTGTACTTTTGCTTTTTCCAGTTTTTTCAGTGGCTGCTGTTTTGATTTTGTTACACCAGAGAACTAATTTAGGTGGTAGAGGTCGTGTGATCTCAGGTGATTTTGAAATTAGTAGAGTTGGTGTTTTTTCAGGGTTTTCTGAGATTGCAGTAAGTACCCTTCCTGTCCTTTTCTATTTAGATAGTTTGGGCCCCAGCGTTTGCTCATACTATTTTCTTTCTGTGTCAGTATTTCCTCTTGTCTAACCGCCATTACATGTTTGGGGGCTTTCTATTATCTTTGGGGTTCTGCTCCGGGGCAGATAGCTTTCCTATTTCTGTCTTTAGGTGTAGTTAGTTTCTCAGGCTGTGACGAGGCGTCTAGGACCAACGTAGGAACGCTCCACGGCTGCCTCTAGTTGTGGTGGTTAGTCAGGGTACTGCAATCTCATAGATTCCAACTGCTCTGGTGTATTTCCTTTTTTACCTGCACTCCTCAGCTACCGTAACATAACAGGCCCCTTTTGTACTTCTATAGTGTTTGCAA
>JARQOD010000004.1:249657755-249863707 GCA_033576555.1 Oophaga sylvatica | reverse complement strand
TTGGCTGAAGTGAAAGAGGTGTCGGTCCTTATTAACTATTTCTACTCTGGTGAAATTGATGCACTTTGTTGGTGTCTGCAAAACTATGGAAATGTGAACAGTCCTTATTGGGTCTACATCTGCTGGGTTGGCTAAGGGGAGGAGATATTGCTCCCCATTATACTATTTTTACTCTGGAGAAATTTATGCCACTTTGAAAGTTGTCTGACCCTAATTATTTAAATTTGAAGACTTCTAGTTGGGTCTCCTTCATGTGTGTTGCCTGTAGCAGTAGGTCTCCAACACTGGAGGCCTCTACCCCTGTGAGTCAACTACCCATGTTACTATCCTTACATCTTTCTGACAATAGTATCTACCAAACTGATATTTGTGCCACCTGAGTGTGCTGAGCATAAAAGCTGGTTGAGTTGTGTCATCAGGGCTCCCAGCACAGCAGGCCTACACCAATGCCTCACCCACCTCATCTTAATTTGATGTTCGTTCAAAGCTGGAAATGCTGGCCTAGACCCTGATACCTCATGCATGCTGATTGCTGCTGTGTCCTTCTAATATTTGTACGTGAATGAATTGAAGCCACTTTCCTGGTGTCTGCACATAATTTGACATGTTTTGGCAGCTTTTGGACCCGCTTGAATGTGTTATGTATGCGTTTGTTTTGCCTCCCATTAACTCCCCATGGCGTCTGGCTATGTGCGACGAATATTGACAAATAATCGGCGAATATTTCAAATTGGCAATCGTAATCTAAACTGAACATTGAAATACTTGTTCATCTTAATAACAATCCAATATCAGGGTCACAGGATAGATCTGAATCAGTGGGTCCATCCATCTTGATTAGATTTTCTCTTTTTTTTGCCTAAAATACCTATTTTTGTTTGCTGTATGTTTAGGATTATACTTTTGTTTCCTGTATTTATTGTTTGTATCCAGGTAAACACTTGTTGATTGTCAAAATTGTTCTTTAATTAAAATTTTCTTGTATTCTTTGCTTTAGTCCTACTTGCATGGGGACTCATTTTTAATCCAATTATTGGAGAAGGTTTTAGTTTTTCAGTTAAGCGCAACTTCAAATAATTTTTGCCTTATCCAATTCACATAATAAAGTTAGTATTCTTTTTCATTCCTTTGAAGAACTAGTTTAAACAACCTTTGGGTACAATCCAAAAGAAATTGTTCCCATTCTTTGCAGAAATTATTATCATCAGTGCTCGTGGTACACTTGCTGAATCACCTTACATTTTAGTGATTTTATTGTCCAAAACAAGAGTATTTATTTTCTTGATGAAAAATGAATTTTATTTCTAACATTCTTGTGCCCATTACTTGATTGTCTTCTTTAAAACTGCCATCTGAAAAATAACCTTGACCTTCCTCCCGGCCATTAAACCACATTTTGCCAACGGCTGCTCAAGGCAGGTACAGAGATTATCCAGCTGAAGCCCTGATAAGTGTAGCAAAAGCTATCAGAAGATGACAAATTCAAGTCTGCTAAGGAAACTACTAAAGAAAATTTAAAGTGTAAAAAAAAATTTTCAAAAAATTTAAAATATAAAGTTTCAAATCACCCCCCTTTTGCCCCATTCAAAATAAAACAATAAAATAAAATACACATATTTGGTATTGATGCATTCAGAAATGCCTGATATATCAAAATATAACAAACAGTAAACTTCGTAACACAAAAAAAATCAACCCCCAAATACGATTTTTTTAGTCGCCGCAAAACTGCATTGCAATGCTATAAAAGGCTATCAAAACATTGTATCTACTGTACTACAGATAATGATATCAATAAAAATGTCGGCTAGGTGCACAAAAAATAAGCCCTCACCCAGCCCCAGACCCTGAGAAATGGAGACACTATGTGTCTCTGAAAATGGCACCTTTTTTTGCAATTTTATATTTTTTTTCACCACTTAAAAGACCTACACATGTTTGGTACCTGGTAAACATAAAGACAGGTCAGTTATATTAAAAAAAAACATTTGCTTATATTTTTGCGATATTTTATATTTGTTTATATTTTCACATAATTTCTCTTACAAACCTCCCAAAAGATCATAAAAAATGTTTATTTTATTGCTAATGTTTTTTACCACTGTAACAGGGGCAGCCATAAGAGCCACAGTTACAGGGAAAAACAGGGGAAATGTGCTGTGTGTCACTGATCTCGGTCTGCTAAGGCTATGCTATGTCAGCAGTGACCTGGTGATTTGTGATCACCCAGCGGTAACAAACCTCCTCTGTGTTCTTCCCAGGTACCCATCGTGTTTAATAATCAGGAATTAGACCATCTTCAGATTTTAGGAGCAGAAGCTTTAATCTATGCTGAATTTTATGATCATGCGTCATAAATGTCAGTTATCTGGTTAAACTAATTGAGTAAATTATGTGTATCATTCTATCATTTCATATTAAAGTGTCAGCCCTCAAATGGTTAAGTAAGTGTTTTGTTAATTATCAGCATCAATGAAACTTAGTCACCCTTATGAGTTTAGACTGGATTAATTTTATGGGCTTGGTTTCATTACTTGTTTTAATGAAAAAATACATGCTGCTTTAATAAAGAAAATTAAATGCCCAGCGGCATGAAGCATGCAAGCATAAAATTACTTTTCTTCTTTTATAAACATTAAAAACTCACACATTTTTTTCTAAAATGAAAACATGAAATGAATTACATATCCAATAGATGCAGGGATTGTTTAGATAGCTAATATATCCTGTCATAATAAATGCTAATGGACATTCTAATATTGAAATTGTGCCTACTGTTTGCCCATCATGTTCCAATGGCACAGATACTTTTAAGAGGTTTTACAATGTTTTTTTATTGCCAACAAATTAAGTACATAATACCTATTTTTACATTATACTTGCTTCATTCTGTTTTCTTTATTATTAGTAATTTTCCTATGAGACTCTCTTAACTGTATCACACAATATATACAGTGTACTAAATCAAATGAAAATATTGCACTATTCATTAGAGATGAGCGACTTTCCCTTTTTTTTCGGGTTGAGTCGGGTTTCACGAAACCCGACTTTCGCATAAGTCGGGTTGAGTGAAATTGGCCGACTATCGAAAAAGTTGGTGGGTCGACCAAAACACGAACCCAATGCAAGTCAATGGGGAAGCAAAGTCGGTAGGGAGTGGAGGACAGTAAACACACCTACAGTGCCCATTTCAATGCCAACAACATCAATCATTATTAATTAACTTGGTAACCTTAATTTACTTTATAAAAATGGTTACGAATTGAAAAATGGGGGTTATTTGGCTCAACTTGTGGGGGAGTAGGGATGGCTCCAGTTTTTGTGGACCCGGGCCAAGAGTGTCAGTGGGGGCCCCTTTAACACATACCACAATTCTGATGCTCCGATACGGCACAGAAATTAGGTATAGTACAATGAAAAATACTTTACTTCTTACATTACATGACTGATATCTATGTTAAAATCTACAATAGCTCAAAAACCGACACTATATTCCTCCATACAGTATTATGGCCACCCACATAATGCACCAAACAGAATAATGAGCCCCATATATTGCTCCATACAGAATAATTGGTCCTATATAATGTTCCATACAGTATATGATGACTCCACATACTGCTTCAGGATATGATATTCCGCATATAATGTGCCATAAAGTATAGGACGGTCCCATAGAGTAGAATGAGCCCCACATATTGCTCCATACAGTGTAATGAGTCGCATATAAAGCCTCCATACAGTATATGATGTGCCCCATATATTGCTCCATACAGAATGGGCTCCATATAATGCTCCATACAGAATAGGCCCCATATGATACTCCATACCCTCTATGATTGCCCCATAAATAATGAACCACATATGATTCTCCAGTATATGATGGGCCACATGGATGATGCTCCAGTGTCTTATGGGCCAAGAGGAAGCTCCATATATAATGGGCCCAATTATTAATGTTCCAGTGTGTAATGGGAGACGTACATGCTGCTCCCAGTGTCTGATCTTCCCTTTTATAATGCTCCAATACATGATGGGCCCCAGGGATGATGCTCCAGTGTCTTATGGGCCAAAAGAAAGCTCCATATATAATGGGTCCAATTGTTAATGTTCCAGTAGTAATGGCCACGTAAATGCTGCTCCAGTGTCTGATCTGCCCCATTTAGAATGCTCCAATACATTATGTGCCCCATGGATGATGCTCCAGTGTCTTATGAGCCAAAAGAATGCTCCATATATAATGGGCACCATTATTAAACCCCTTCACCCCCAAGGGTGGTTTGCACGTTAATGACCGGGCCAATTTTTACAATTCTGACCACTGTCTCTTTATGAGGTTAAACTCTGGAACGCTTCAACGGATCTTCGCGATCTGAGACTGTTTTCTCGTGACATATTGTACTTCACGTTAGAAGTATAATTTCTTCGATATAACTTAAAATTTGCAATTTTCAAACTTTGAATTTTTTTTCCCTTAAAACAGAGAATATGTCACACAAAATAGTTAAGAAATAACTTTCTCCCACATGTCTACTTTACATCAGCACAATTTTGGAACCCAAAATTTGTTTTGTTAGGAAATTATAAGGGTAAAAGTTGACCAGTGATTTCTCATTTTTACAACAAAATTTACAAAGCCATTTTTTTAGGGACCACCTCACATTTGAAGTCACCTTTGACAGGTCTTTGACGGGTCTATATAGCAGAAAATACCAAAAAGTGACACCATTCTAAAAACTGCACCCCTCAAGGTACTCAAAACCACATTCAAGAGTTTAATAACCCTTCAGGTGCTTCAAAGTAGCTGAAGCATCGTGGAAGGAAAAAATTAATATTTAACTTTTTAGCCACAAAAATTATCTTTTACAAACTTTTTTTTATTTGACAAGGAAAAGGAGAAAATGGGCAGATAAAAGTTGTTGTGCAATTTCTCCTGAGTATGCCAATACCCTATATGTTGGGGAAAAACCACTGTTTGGGCACACGGCAGAGCTCGTAAGGGAAGGAGCGCCGTTTGACTTTTTCAAACTAAAATTGGCTGGAGTTGAGATTGGACGCCATGTCGTGTTTGGAGAGACCCTGATGCTCCTAACAGTGGAAACCCCCCACAAGTGACACCATTTTTGAAAACTGACCCCCTAAGGAACTTATCTAGATCTGTTGTGAGCACTTTGAAGTGTTTCACAAAAGTTTATAATGCCTGGTGTGAAAAAAAAAAAAAATTTTCCACAAAAATGATTTTTTAGTCCCAAATTTTTGATTTTTTCCCAAGGAAATTGGACTCCAAATTGTTGTCCAATTTGTCCTGAGTATGCTCATACCCCATATTGGGGGGGGGGGAACTGTTTGGGTGCACGGCAGGGCTTGGAAAGGAAGCAGTAACGTTTTGGAATGCAAACATTGTGGGGGTCATGTTCCGTTTGTAGTGCCCCAGATGAGCCTAAACAGTGGAAACCCCCCACAAGTGACCCCATTTTGAAGCTAGACCCCCTAAGAAACTTATCATAGATCTTTGGTGAGCACTTTGAACCCCCAAGTGCTTCACACAAGTTTATAATGCCCGGGCATGAAAATAAAAAATCCATTTTTTTCCCACAAAAATTATCTCTTAGTCACTAATTTTTATTTTCCCATAGGTAACAGGAGAAATTGGACCTCAAAGTTGTTGTCCAATTTGTCCTGAGTACGCTGATACCCCAATGTGGGTGGGAACCACTGTTTGGGGCACATGGCAGAGCTCGGAATGGAAGGAGCACCATTTGACTTTTTCCAACCAAAATTGGCTGGAATTGAGATTGGACGCCATGTTGCATTTGGAGAGTCCCTGATGTGCCTAAACAGTGAAACCCCCCACAAGTGACCCCATTTGGGAAACTAGACCCCAAAGAACTTATCAGATCTTTGGGACAATTTAAACCCCCCCAAGTGCTTCACACAATTTTAAAAACGTAAGCCAAAATTAAAAAATCTTTTTTTTTTTCCAAAAAATTATTTTTCCCCCCCAAAATTTTTTTTTTCCCCTAAGGGAACCAGCCCCCAAAAAATTATGTGCATTTTCCATACGCAAACCCCCCTATGGGGAAAAAACCACTTTTGGGGGTGCATGGCTTTTTTTTGGGGTGGGGAAAAGGACTCGTTTGATTTTTTAAACCCAAAAATTTTGGCAAAAAGCCATGTCTTTTTTGGGGAAGCTCCGACTGCCTAAACAGGGAAACCCCCACAAATGCCCCCTTTTTGGGAAACAACCCCCCAAGGAACTTACTAGATTGTTTTGAGCCTTTAAACCCCCAAATTTTTCTTCACAAATTTAAAAAACGTACAGCCAAAAAAAAAAAATCTTTTTTTTTTTTTAAAAAAAATTTTTTTTTTTCCCCCCCCAAATTTTTATTTTCCAAGGGTAACGGAAAAAATTTTGGGGCCCCCAAAATTTTTGTCCCCCAAAATTTGCCTAGAAACGCAAACCCCCAATATTTTTGGGTAAACACGAAAGGGCGCACTTCGGGGGGGGAAGGGAAAGTAGTGTTTTTGGGTTTGCATTTTTTGATGAAGGGTCGGGGGCGTCATTGCTTTTTGAAAGCCCCGGATGTGCCTAAACAGGGGAAAAACCCCCCCAAGTAAACCCTTTTTTTGGGAAAATAGACCCCAAAAGGAACTTATCTAATGTGGGGGACACTAGAACCCCAAATTTTTTCCCCCAAATTTATAAGGGACACCCGAAAAAAAAAAAACCTTTTTTTTTTACAAAAATTTTTTCCCCCCCCCAAAAAATTTTATTTAAAAGGGGTAACAGAGAAATTGGCCCCCAAAAAATTTTGTTGCCCCAATTTTCCGAGTACGCGATACCCAAAGTGGAAAACGACTGAGGGGTGCACGTTTTGGGCCGGAAGGGAAAAGTGTTTTTTTGGTTTGCACCCTTTGATGGAAGGGTCGGGGGGCGCTGTCGCTTTTGGAGAGCCCCTGAGCCTAAACGGGGGAAAAACCCCCCCCCAATAAACCCCTTTTGGCAAATAGACCCCACGGGAACTTAGAAAAAGGGGTGTTTTAGCGCTATGAACCCCCCAATGTTTCACAGAAATTTTAAAACTTTACAGCGAAAAAAAAAAAAAAAAATTTTTTTTTTTTTTTTTTCCCAAAATAAAATTTTGTCCCCCCAATTTTTTTTTTCCCCCAAGGGGGAACAAAGAAAAGGACAAATTGCAAAATTTTTTTTTGGGGGGTCCAGTACGCTGATCCCCCATAGGGGGGGAAAATATGTTTGGCCGGGGGGAAAACTCAGAAGTGAAGGACCCCTTTTATTTTTTTAAACGCAAAGGGGGGAATTGAGATCAACCCCAGCCTTTTTTTGGGAGCCCCCTGATGTCCTAAACCAAAAAAACCCCCCCAAATTTTCTAACCCCCAACCCAAAAACCCCCCAACACACCCAACCCCCTAGCCCCAAACCCCCAACCAAAAACCTAACCCTAACACACCCAAAACCCTCCCCCCAAAACCCTAATCCAAACGTTACCCCCAAAACTCAAACCCAAAAATTTTTAAAACCAAAAACCCCCTTAACCCAAAAGGGAAAAGGAAAAAAAATTTTTTTTAAATTTTTTTAATTTTTTTTTCCCAAAAAAAAGGGGGGGATAAAGGGGTTTGTTTTACAAATTAAGCGGTTTTTTTAAATGGCACCCTTTCACCTAAAAGACCTTTTTATTGCAAAAAGTATTTTTTTTTGCATCCCCCCAAATTTTTGAAGCTATAATTTTTGCATTTTTTGGGGCCCCAGAGCCATGTTTAGGTCTTTTTTTTTGCGGGACAGGTGAAAAATTTTTTTTTGGGACCATTTTTTTTTCACGTGACATTTTTTTCGCTTTTTTTTTCGATTTTTAAAATTTTAAAAAAAAAAAAAAACGCAATTCTGAATTTTTTTTGGGGGGCGTTTAACCCTTTTCCCCTGTGGTAAAAAAGATAAAACAGTTTATTTTTTTCCCCAAAGTTATGGGGGGAAACCCCAATTATACATTTTTTTTTGTTTTTGGGGGGCCCCTTTTTTTGAATAAAAAAAATTTTTTTAAAAAAATCAAAATTTTTTTTTCACCTTTTTAAAACTGCAGCTATAACTTTTTTATTTTTTTTGATGACTGTATACGGCTCTTTTTGCGGGAAAAAATGACGTTTTTATAGGGGGACCATTTTTTTTTATATGGGCCCCCTTTTTTATCGCGTTTATTCCACTTTTTTTTTTGACGGAAGATAAAGCAAAATTTTTTTGTTTTTTTTTTTTTTTTTTTTTAAGTTTTTTACTAAAGGGGTTTTTTCTAGTGGGCCCTTTTTAAAAGGGGGGGGGGCGTTTTCGGAGGGGGGGGAAACCAAAAATGTGAAATTTTTTTTTTTTTTGTTTTTTTTTTTTACAGGAAAAAAAAAATTTAAAGGGGGAATTTTTAAAAAATTTTTTTTTTTAATTTTTTAAACCCCTTTTTTTTTTTTTTTTTTTTACTTTTTCCCTTTTTCCCAGGGGGGACATCCCCGTTTTTTATCGATCGCTGGTGTGCAAGGGGCACAGCACCTGCACACCACGAAAACTCGGGGACGCCGCGGCTTCCCCCAGCCCTTTTTTCCCCGCGGCACTGGGGAAAAATCGCCTCCCGCCCGGGCCCCGGGGGCCATACTGGACCCGGGGGGCCTGGAGGGGGGACGGACCCTTGGGGAAAACCCCGCACACGCCTGCCTGGGGGTCACAGGGGACGCACAGGATCCCCCACCCTGCGCAAACCCCCCTGGCCCCGGTACACCCAAAAACATTTTGTCGGGGGGTGCCGGGGGTTAAAATTTTCCGGGGAGGGGCCCCGTGACCTTTCCTGACACATTTTGCTGGGTTTCAGCTGTAAATACGCGACCCCGCCGCGATAAACTAAAACCCCCCCGGGGACGCAGCAAAATCCCAAGTACTTTTCCCCCCCCAAAAAATTTTAGTGGGGGGCACATGGACAATATACGTCTGAAACAAAAGGGGGAAATAAACCATGAAAAAATGCCCCCATTTATTCCGCCAAACTTAAAAAAAATGAAATACCCTCCCCCGGTGCACTGCTCTACCGGGACTCCTCAGTTTCGCCATCTTACGCTCTCCCGCGTTGGACGTTTAGGCAGAGGGAGTACAGAAGTACGCAAGCGCTCTTAACCTGAATTTAGGGTCAAAACCCGGGAAAACTCACAGGGGGCCCCTTTCCCAAGCAGAGGGGGCCGACTTAAAGGCAACACACGGGGACGGGGGCCCCCCAAGTACGCCGGTTGCCCGAGGGTTTAGGGGCCCCAAACCC
Organism: Oophaga sylvatica; assembly: GCA_033576555.1. Classification (NCBI taxonomy): domain Eukaryota; kingdom Metazoa; phylum Chordata; class Amphibia; order Anura; family Dendrobatidae; genus Oophaga; species Oophaga sylvatica. The sequence continues at coordinate 249,854,404 of JARQOD010000004.1, read as the reverse complement.
AAACCTTTCAAGAAAATTTTTTTTTGTACAAAAAGGGCCCCCCGTGCCAGGGCCGTGCCCCACGATCTGCCCCTAAACCCCGCTCGGGGAAACCCGGGCATTTTCCTGGGGCGCCGGGGGCTACGGGGGCCCCCCGGGGGGGATTTGTACATTTGTACTCCGCCCCCGGGGTTGCAAGTGTGGGGACCCCAGGTTTGGTTGCCACAGTGCCCTTTTCCTCCCCCCCGGGGGGTTTTATTCATCCTAAAAACGGGGAAAGGGTCCTTTTCAGGTAACACAGTTTTTAAAAAGAAAAAAAAAAAGAGCATATAACACAGCAAAAAAAACCCCTTTTTCCCACCCGGACCCAAAGGGGGGACCCCAAAACCAAAAACGGGGGAAAAACCCTCGAAAACAACTGGCGGGGGGGTAGTGGGGGCGGGGGGACAAAAAAAGGAAATTTTTGGGGAAAAGCGAAAAAAGTGGCTAAAGAACTCACCCCCAGTGGGGGCGCAAAAACCCCGGCCCCCCGGGATCAGGGGCTCAGGGAAAAAAAAGTCACAGCAGAAACCCAGGGGAGGAGACAGCATTTTCTCTGTCACAACTAAAAAAAAAAAAGTACTCCACAAAACAGCACAGGACCAGACCCCAAATAGGTGGGGTAAAAGGGTTTTTTAGTTTGAGTTCAAAGCAAGCCTCCCCGGGGTTTTAAAAAGGCGGTACTAGGGGGTTTTTTAAAGGACTGGAAATCGGGTTTAAACCGATTCCCCTTTTTAAGGGAAATCTTTTCCCCCCGGGGGGTTTTCCGGTGAAAATTTGGGTTCTGGTCTAAAACCTTCTTTCCTTTTTCCCCTTTTGCCTTTTGTGTTTTTTGGGATCTCCGCTATCAGATAAAAAAAAATTTTTATTTTTTTTTTTTTGCAATTTTTTTTGCATTTGCCCCCGCACCTGGGGGGGGCCTTTTTGGGGGCCCCCCCGGGGGGTTTTTTCCCCCTCATTTTAGTTCACCACTGTTTTTGTACTTTTTTTTTTTTTTCCCGTTTTTTCAGGGGGCGTTTTTGTTACCCCCGGAACAATTTAGGGGGGAGAGGTCGTGTGATCTCAGGGATTTTAAAAATTTTAATTTGGGTTTTTTTTCGGGGTTTTTCCCGGGATTCCCAAAGTACCCTCCGCCCCTTTTCTTTTTTAGTTATTTTTTGGGCCCAGCTTTGCTCATACTATTTTTTTCTGTTCAGTTTTCCCTTGTCAAAACCCCCATTCATGTTTTGGGGGCTTTTTATTATCTTGGGGCGCTCGGGGCAGATAGCTTCCCCTTTTCCCCATTTTTTTGTTTAGTTTTTTCTCGGGCTTGACGAGGCGCTAAACCAACGTGGGAACGATCCATGGCTGCCTCTATTGCTGGTTAGCCCCAGGGTACGAAAACTAAATTTTTTCCAACTGCCTGGTGATTTCCTTTTTTGCCTGCAAACCCAACCGTAACAAAAAAAAACCCCGGGGCCCTAAAAATTGTAGGACTCAAAAGGAAAAAATATTTTAAAGGGGAAAAAAAGTTTTCAAGATATTTTTCTGTTTGTTGCATTTTTTTTTTTTTTTTTTTTCCCCCTGTACTTTTGGGCTGGGGGATCTTTCCCCAAGGGGTTTTTCACATTTTTCTGGCCGTGGGATCACTTCCACTGGGGTTTTTAAGATTGCTCAAATCTTTTTGGGTTGCCTGTTTGGGGGAAACCCAAGGATCCCCATCCCCCGTTTTTTTTTTTAGGGATCGAGCTAAGTTTCAAAATTTTAAAAAAAATTGAAAATTTTTTCTTGCCTTAAAATCTAAGTCCCCCAGGAAAGCAGCGCAGCAGGTTCAAATTATCATCTCCTCCCCGCCCGATCCCCCGGATTTTGGGGGGTTTTTCCCCGATACCTGGGATTTCCCGTTTTGAAATGATGTTGGGGCATTTTTTTAGGCTTTTGGGTTTTTTTACGATGAGCCAAAAGTCACGATCAAGCGAAAAAACTTTTTTTTGGGATAAATTTGGGGGGTTGTCGCTGATTATACTGTTTAAGATTCCCTAGGGGGCATCCTGCCCCAAAAGAATACGACGTTTTTGGGCCCCCCTTTTCCCCCAAGGGCTGTGGGGTAAAAAAAGGGTTATTTGGGGTTTTCCCCGTCCCCTCGGCCCAAAAGTTTCCTTTTCTTTTTCGATTAAAAAATTTACAGAATTTTTGGGGGGGGGAGAAATGCGGGAGTGGTGTTGCCTTGTAGCCACCCGCTGACCCATGCAGTGTGATGGAGGGGTTTTGGGGGGACACGTCCCTGATTTTTTTAAAAGGGGGTGGTTTTTTTTCTACTGTGGTGATCCCCATGCTATTTTTGTCGCCCCAACGGGGGAAAATTTTGCACGCTCATTGTCTGGGATGTTCAACTAAGTTTTTTTTTAAAAACACCTATATGCCCTGTTCCTCAAATTTTTTCTTTAGGCTTTCCCTTGGGTTCTGGAGCCCTATTAAAACCCATGGATTAAAATTTTTGCTAAGCTTGGGGTTTCCTCGTTTCCCCTACAAAAAGCTATTTTTCCCTTTTCTGGGGAACGATTTTACCCCTTTGGGTGAGAAAAAACCCCATTTTCACTCCCGGGGGTAAGAAAAGGGTTTTTCCTGATCACCAATGCCGCAAATTTTTGGTTCTAATAATTGCAACAAGTGCTGGTTCCCTTGGGTTTCAGCTCAAACCTTTTTTTATTGGGGAAAAAAGTGTCTTTTAAACCCTTGGGGGGTGGGCCCAAAGTTTTGCCCCAAAAATCCTGTTTTTTGCCTCCCCCCCGGTAAAGGGTTCCCTGACTTTTTGTTTTGATTTTTTTGATTTTTTAGCGAAAGTAAATTTTTTTTCCTTACCTCCCCCCCGGACATGACGCCTATTGTTAGTCCAGTAGTAAATTCCCAAGGCCTTTTTAACTTGTCTGTACCGAACATGACCAAAGGGTTTTAACAAGGAATCATTGGGAAAAGGGGTCAATCAACCCCTCTTCCCTTGTGCCGGTTTTTTTTTTGTGGCCAAAAAAAAGGTTTTTTAAAGGGGCCGGTATTGTTTAAACGCTCTTAACAATAACTGGAAAACAATACCCTTACCCTTGTTTCTGACCTTTTTCCAGGGAAAAAGATTTTTTACCAACGCCTCGGGGGGGGTATAACCATTCCAAAAACACGGGGGGAATGGAAGACGGTTTAACCCCCCCCTAAGGCATTTTTAAAGTACCTTTGAGCCCTTTGGCTCACAAAGCCCTTTCCGCTCCATCCTTCATAAATCCCTTTTCAGGGATTTTGTACAATTTCTGATTGTTTTTTGGTGATATCTTTTTTTTTCATACGGGGACCCAGTGAAACATTTCGAACGACCCGTTTTGAGAGAGAATGCTCTGTATTGAAGGGATCAAAGTGTCTTTTGGCGTACAGAGATCTCATTTCTGGTTTCATTTGTCCCCATCTGTTATGAAATGGACCCGGTCAAGGTTCAGGCCACTGGATTGGGTCCAACCTACTTCATTAAAGGCTCTTCAGAGATTTTTGGGTTTTGCCAATTTTTTATCGTAAATTTATTGGTAATTTCTCTGTTATTGTTAAACCATTAACTGATTTGACCAGAAAGGGTTCTGATGTGGTGAATTGGCCTCCTGAGGCAGTCTCTGCGTTTCAGGAACTTAAGCAGAGATTCACTTCTGCTCCTGTTCTACGGCAGCCTGATGTTTCTCTGCCATTTCAGGTGGAGGTTGATGCCTCTGAAATTGGGGCAGGTGCCGTTTTGTCCCAAAAAGATCCAGAGACCTCTAAAAGTAACCCTTGTGCCTTTTTCTCTCGAAAATTTTCTCCTACTGAACGTAATTATACGTGGGTAATCGGAGTTATTGGCCATGAAGTGGGCTTTTGAAGAGTGGAGACATTGGCTGGAGGGAGCCAAACATCAGGTGGTGGTCCTTACGGACCATAAGAATCTGGTCTATCTGGAATCTGCCAAGCGACTCAATCCTAGACAGGCCAGTGGGCCTTGTTTTTCACACGTTTAATTTTGTGGTTTCCTTTCTTCCTGGCACTAAGAATGTTAAGGCGGATGCCCTCTCGAGGAGTTTCCTTGCGGACTCTCCTGAGCTATCTGATCCCTCTGTTATTTTGAAGGAGGGTGTAGTTCTTTCCGCCATCTCGCCCAATTTGAGACTTGCTCTGGAGGGGTGTCAGGAGGATAGGCCCGAGCGCTGCCCTGTTGGAAATTGTTTGTCCCGGACCAATGGAAAAAGAGTGTGATGTCTGAGATTCATTGTTCCGCATTGGCTGGGCATCCCGGAATTTTTGGTACCAGAGACTTGGTTAGTCGGTCCTTTTGGTGGCCTACCTTGTCTCGCGATGTCAGGGAATTTGTGCAGTCCTGCGGACTTGCTCTCGCTCCAAGCCTTGCTCTCGCTCTAGTGGTTTGTTGATGCCATTGCCTGTGCCCAAGAGACCATGGACCCATATCTCTATGGATTTCATTTCCGATCTTCCTGTTCTCAGAGAATGACCACCATCTGGGTAATTTGTGATAGGTTTTCCAAAATGATACATCTTGTGCCATTACCTAAGTTGCCTTCCTCCTCTGAATTGGTGCCGTTGTTCCTTCAGCACGTGGTTCGTTTACACGGCATTCCTGAGAACATTGTGTCTGACAGAGGAGTCCAGTTTGTTTCCAGATTTGGAGGACTTTTTGTTCTAAACTGGGTGTTCAATTGTCTTTCTCCTCGGCATTTCATCCTCAGACCAATGGTCAAACTGAGAGAAAAACCAGACATTGGAGACTTATCTAAGATGCTTTGTGTCTGCGATCAGGATGACTGGGTCTCTTTTTTGCCTTTGGCTGAGTTTGCTCTTAATAATAGGGCTAGCTCTGCCACTTTGATGTCTCCGTTTTTCTGTAATTCTGGTTTTCACCCTCGATTTTCTTCAGGACAGACGGAAGCTTCTGTCTGTCCAGGTGTTGACTCTGTTGTTGAGCGTATGCAACAGATTTGGGACCAGGTAGTGGAGAGTTGTCCCTCTCTCAGGAGAAGGCCCAGCGGTTTGCTAACCGGCATAGGACTGATGGTCCTCGGTTTAAAGTGGGGGACTTGGTCTGGTTGTCCTCAAAGAATATTCCTATGAGAGTAGCATCTCCTAAATTTAAGCCTAGGTTCATTGGACCTTATAAGATCATGGAGATTATTAATCCTGTTTCTTTTCGTTTGCTTCTTCCAGGGACATTTAAGATCCATAACGTGTTCCACAAGTCCTTGTTGAAGAGGTTTGTTGAGCCAGTGGTTCCTGCTGCTGTGCCTCCTGACCCTGTTTTGGTTGAGGGCAATCTGGAGTATGTGGTTGAGAAAATATTGGATTCTCGTTTTTCTAGACGAAGACTCCAGTATTTGGTTAAATGGAGAGGTTATGGTCAGGAAGATAATTCTTGGGTGTTTGCTTCGGACATCCATGCTAGGAGACTTATCCGTGCATATCATAGAACTCATCCTGACCGACCTGGTTGCTCAAATGAGGGTTCGGTGACCCCTCCTCAAGGGGGGGTACTGTTGTGAATGGGTTTGAGATGAGTTCTGAGCAGAGCCTCCCTCTGGTGGTTACAAGCGGTACTAGTGAGGATTGTGAGGACTGGGAATCAGGTGTTACTGATTGGTCTTATTTAAGGGAATCATTTTCCCATCAGGGTTGCCGGTGATCAATTGTTCTGGTCTGAATCCTTCTTTCCAGTTTCCCTTGTTGCCTGCTGTGTCGTGTCTGCATCTCCTGCTATCAGATAAGACAATTTCTTATTTTGTGTTTTTGCTATATTTTTGCATTTTGTCCTGCACTTCTGTGGGGGCCTTCTGGGTCCCCTCCGGGGCTTTTGCCCTCTCAGTTTAGTTCAGCCACTGTGTTTTGTACTTTTGCTTTTTCCAGTTTTTTCAGTGGCTGCTGTTTTTGTTACACCAGAGAACTAATTTAGGTGGTAGAGGTCGTGTGATCTCAGGTGATTTTGAAATTAGTAGAGTTGGTGTTTTTCAGGGTTTTCTGGGATTGCAGTAAGTACCCTTCCTGTCCTTTTCTATTTAGTTAGTTTGGGCCCCAGCGTTTGCTCATACTATTTTCTTTCTGTGTCAGTATTTCCTCTTGTCTAACCGCCATTACATGTTTGGGGGCTTTCTATTATCTTTGGGGTTCTGCTACGGGGCAGATAGCTTTCCTATTTCTATCTTTAGGTGTAGTTAGTTTCTCAGGCTGTGACGAGGCGTCTAGGACCAACGTAGGAACGCTCCACGGCTGCCTCTAGTTGCGGTGGTTAGTCAGGGTACTGCAATCTCATAGATTCCAACTGCTCTGGTGTATTTCCTTTTTTGCCTGCACTCCTCAGCTACCGTAACATAACATGAGTGATTCCTGAAGCAGGTTACAGCTGCCTGTTATGAGAGTGAAGTTCTACCTAGACAAGAGACAGAGAGAGGAACTTGGATGAAGCTTTGAGCAGCCAGTGCCTCAGAGAATAGCGCTAGAAAGGAGACCTCACATCCCACCTGAAGTAAGGGGATTCCAAATTGCTTTCAGGCCGACCGACTCCAGCACCATCTGTACTCAGTGCCCTGGACACTTTGTCTGCAAAAACTGTGAGTAAAGCTTTGAAAACTGCATCTGACTGTGTCTCCTTAAGTTCTTCCTGCAAAACACACTCCACTCTGCTACATCTTTCAGCACCATTACTTTCTATACCATCTTTCTGCCCTGGGACAAGCTTCACTTGTGGGAAGCTACTCCAACTCTGCTGCATCACACCATCTGTCCCAGAGGATCTGCACTGCAGCGCTTGTCACCTCTGACCAGAAACCACAGGTGGTGTCAAGAATACCTTACTACTAACTCTATCATCCCCTGTACATATTCCCCTTTTATTGGACGCCTAGGGCCACAGACCGGGTCACTGCTGCTGTGAAACATCCCCTTTAAGACACCAGCCCGGTACCGAGTATCCCACTGCCCTGGCAGGCGATCCAAGTGCATGTTCATGAAATGTCTAAGCATGCAACTGGTTTTAAAATTTCTGAGATTTTTCCCTCAGCTAAAGGTCCTTCCGCACTATTTACAGATAACCTTTGCCTCATCAATAGGATTTCGGTCCAAAAAGTGCCACACTGGACTCTTCCTACTATGGTATCAATGTTCAGGGCTTGCACGCTGTGCAAATTTGACCGTCTGGCCAAGCTGTCCTGCAACTCTCTTTTTGATTTTTAACACCTTTTTGGACTGCTACGGGCCTGCCAGATAACCGCTGCTGCGATGTCGATACCTGCTGCAGATCCTTCTCTTCTGAGCTATTGCCAGCAGCACCCTCTTCCCCAAATGGATGCCAACCCGTGTCAACAACTGGGTCATCCATCACCTCCTCTTCAATGTAATCTTGGGCATCTGAGTTTCATCAGGGTCAGATTCTGGCTCAGTAGACTGCGAGGGAAATGTAGTGCTCTGGGTGAATGTACCAGCAGAATCATCTAGCAGTAGCTGTGCATCATGATGTGCACTCCATCTCTGATTCATGTTGAACTGGGGAATTCAGGATTTGACTTTATAACCCAGGCATGGTATGTGAAAAGAGCTCCATGGAGTAATCAGAAGTGTCGGCTGCCGGATTCTTCACTTTTGGTGGGGCTGAAGCACACAAGGAAATGTGTTGTTCCTGACCAGGAGCCAGCACTGATGACTCAGTCCTTGCATTTTTTGAAACTTCAGAAGAGGAGGCGATATACAAAATAATGGAAACACCTAACATTTTGGCATCATCATCTTCGAACATGTTATAAATATGCAAACCTTGACATATGGTAATGTTTTGCAGTTGATTATTTGTGTTATGTCATATGTGTATGTCAATTAACTGTTTGTTTTGCATAATTGTAAGAACATTGATGAGAAACTGATACCAATGGCAGACCTCTCTGATTTTCAAAGAGGCAAAATTGTTGGTGCTCGGATGGCTGGCACTAGTGTAAACAAATGTGCCTGAATGCTTGGCGTGTCAAGAGGTACTGTCTCCAAAGTAATGACTGCGTTTCAAAGAGAAGGAAAAAAAGCAACTGAAAAAGAAAGGAACATTTCATAGAAGAGGAAAATTTACATGAGAATATACTACAGGCATATGAATCCGCAGGAGAGAAAGATTCTAAGGATTCTCAGCGGGAGGATACTGAACAGTCACCCATTGGAAAGCGAAAATCCCCCCTTCTTCTCATCTCATATTTGACGCTAATCTGGCTGCTTGGAAAATATTTGCTAAACAGAAAAGAGGTACTAATAAATTAACCTTCTTTCAAAATCTCCCTCTCCACTTAATCAGCTCCCTATACCATACAGCCATCGATCCCATTTTGGCTGAACATGACGTTAAAAAAATCAAGTATTTGGTCAGTGAATCTAGTCTTATCCCTTTCTCCCAAATCAAAGATAAATTTAAAGTCTCCTCTTCTTCATTCCTCCAGTATCTCATGTTGAAGGATTTAATTGTGCTATTTCTTGCCTCTAAACCAAGCCTATCTGAGCCTGTCGCCAACCTTATTACCAACGTTAATCATAATATTTTTGGGAGCACCTCTTACATTTATATGTGGCTCAATAAAAGTCATAAATTCATCAAGGTCTATAACTTTTGGAAATGGGACCAAGAGTTACATATATCCCCAAGTCCGCAAGAATGGGAACAGGCTTGTTTTATTTCCTACTCCGCTTCTATCTCTATGTCGCTCCAATAGACTCACTATTAAATACTAATTCGCTTGTATTACACTCCAGCCCGACTCTTTTGGATTAATTCAGAACACTCCTCGTCCTGCTGGAGAGGTTGTGGCCAATATGGCAGTTTGCTTCATATACTCTGCTACTGTCCCCATATTAGGCCTCTTTGGAAAAATAGTGCGTCTCTAATTAATTAATTACTCACAAAATCCATTACTCTATCTCCGCAACTAGCTCTTTTATCCTTAGACTCCTATGGCATTGCTCATTCCTCTATTCCCTTTGTGGTACATGTTCTTCTAGTAGTTAGGCAACTAATTGCCTTCCATTGGAAGAGGCCTGACCCTTCCGTTATCCAAGATGTAATTGACAGAATGACCCTCCATAAAGCCTTCGAGCACAAACTAGCTCTGATACATAACAACCTAGACAAATTTTCTCAAAAATGGTCCAGCTGGATACCTTTATTCACTTAAAAGTATATTTAGATAAGCCATATTATTTCGTCTTTCTTGATTAATGGTTACTATTTATAATATTGCCTTTGTAGTCATATAATATGTGTAATGCCTGTATAAATTAATATGTTATTTTCCTGTAAATTGGGACACAAGGTCCACTTGGTCCCTTCTTTCCTTGTATTTCCCCTTCCCTTTTCCCCTTCTCCCCACCCTTATTGTTTCAGAAATACTTAATAAAAATTTTGGAAAAGAAAGAGAAGGAAAAACGTCCGCAGTAAAGCACAGGTACGGCCGAAAGTCGAAGTTGACTGAGAGAGACCGTCGGACTGTAAAGCGAAATCTGAGAGAGCATTGCAAGACCACGGCTCAGAAAATCACTGCTTAGCTCAATGAACACCTACAGAAACCAGTTTCCACGAAAACGCTTCAACCGGAGATGAACAAATCAAGATTCCACGGAAGATCTGCTATTCCAAAACCGCTGCTCTCAATGACAAATGTTTCCAAGCATTTAGAGTGGTGTAGAAACCTCCAGAATTGTTCCCTTGACCAGTGGAAACATGTGATATTCTCAGAAGAATTATTGTTTACCCTATTTACGACCTCCAACTGAGTGTACGTTTGGAGACAGCCGAAACAAGCATTCCATCCAGACTGTCTTCTCCCAAACGTAAGACATGGCGGAAGTTCTGTGATAATCTGGGGTGCTATTTCATGGAGATCCGCTGGGCCAATGATATCCCTTCATGGAAGATTTAACAGCCACGATTATTTAGGCATTTTGGACGACCAAGTGCATCCTATGGTTCAAGCACTGTTCCCGGAGGGAAACGCCATCTTTCAGGATGATAATGCACCAATTCATACAGCTACAATCATGAAATAATGCCACGAGGAACATTGTAATGAAGTTAAGCATCTCATCTGGCCCCCACAATCCCCATACCTCAACATTAAAGAGCATTTATGTTCGATTTTAGAGATTCAAGTTAGACGTTGATTTCCGCCACCATCGTCTCTCAAAGAACTGGAGGCTGGAGGGTGTTTTAACAAAAGTATGTGCTAAAAGTCCTTTTGAAAAAATTCACACCTTGTATGAATCCATGCCTCGGAGAATTGAGGCTGTAATTGCCGGAAAAGGTGGACCTACACCATATTAAACTAACTTTTGTTGAAGTTTCCAGGTGTTAACATTATTTTGTACAACCCCTTGAGATGGAGGCTGTTTCGGCAATGTAAGCCGAAATCTTTTCCTGATGCTCTGGCTTTAAAAGCAGTTTACCTACTCCCAGTAAAGGGAGCCTTACAGGCCTTATTCAGCCAGAAGACTCTTTATGATAGCACACTATTTTCAGGACAAGCGAGCTCCTGTATAGTCAAAATATTCTAAATGTCCGTATATATTTCAGGAGGCAGACACTGCGCTCTCAGGCTCAGTCTGGATTACACAATAATATAACAAGATAAAAAAGGGGTACTGTATCACCATATATAAGGTATATATAGTATAGTGAATATATTTTAAATCTCAGTATATAATTCAGGAGGCAGACTCGTACGCTCACAGGCTCAGTCTGTATGACACAATAATATAAAAATCTGAAAAAGGGTACTTTTTCACCAGATACAAGGTATATATAGTATAGTGAAAATATTGTAAATCTCCATATATATTTCAGAAGGCAGACTCGGACGCTTACAGGCTCAGTCAGGATTACACTAGAATATAATAAGAAAAAGGGGTACTGAATCACCAGATAGCAGTTCTATATAGTATAGTGAAAATATTCTTAATCTTCATATATATTTCAGGAGTCAGACAAAGACGCTCACAAGCTCATAATGGATTACACAAGAATATAAAAAGCAGATCTGCAAGAAATAATCACACATGTGGGCCAATGTTCCCGGTGTCAATGATGCACTTAGAGTGGTGGGTGGAGGAGGACTTTATGGCAGAAAGGCTACTGTATAACAAGCGTCCAGCTGTATACAGTTTGGGGGTAATTGTAAATCTCCCTATTTATTTATTGAGTAACAGACAGATGCTCACAGGCTCTGTATGGATTCGACCAGAATATAAAAAGTAGGAAAAGGGTAATGTATTAGAATCTTACAGCTGGATACAGGGTTGGGGAAATTGTCAATCTCCGTATATTTTGACAGAGTTACAGACTGGCTCTCACAGGCTCAGTATTGATCACACCATAATATAAAAAGTAGAAAAAGGGTAATGTATTAGAGTCGTACAGCTGTATACAGGGTTGGGGAAATTGTTAATCTACGTATATATTTCAGGAGTAACACAAACGGTCAGAGGCCCAGTCTGGATAACAACAGAATATGAAAATCAGAAAAAGTGTACTCTATCAGTAGCGTACAGCTCTATACAGTGTTGGGGGGATTTTAAATCTCCGTATATATTTCAGGAGGCAGACTCTGATGCTCACAGGCTCAGTCTGGATTGCACAAGAATATAATAAGAAGTAAAAGGGGTACTGTATCAGCAGATACCAGGTATATATAGTATAATCAAAATATTCAAAATCTCAGTATGTATTTCAGGAGGCAGACACTGACGCTCATAAGCTCAGTATGGATTACACAAGAATATAAAAAGCAGATCCGCAAGAAATAACACATGTGGGCCAATGTTCCGGGTGTCAATGATGCACTTAGAGTGTTGGGTGGAGGAGGACTTTATGCCAAAAAGGGTACTGTATCACAAGCGTCCAGCTTTATACAGTCTAGGGGTCATTGTAAATCTCCGTATATATTTCCGGAGTAACAGACAGACTATCAGAAGCTCAGTATGTATCACACCAGAATATAATAATAAGAAAATGGGGTACTGCTTCACCAGATACCAGGTATATATAGTATATTGAAAATATTCTTAATTTCCATATATATTTCAGTAGTCAGACACTGATGCTCTCAGGCTCAGTATGGATTACACTAGAATATAATAATAATAAAACTGTATCACCAGATACCTTGTATATATAGCATGCTCAAAACATTGTAAATTTCAGTATATATTTCAGTAGGCAGCCACTGATGCACTCAGGCTCAGTATGTATTACACAAGAATATTAAAAGTTGAGGGTGGAGGAGGGGGGACAGCCCAAATAGGGATGTGGCAAATATGTGATATGTTGAGGTGTATAATGGAAGTAAAGCAGCTGCAAATGGATTAATTGGAGAAGTCCGAGGAAGAGTATGACAAAAAAGGGGTACTGTATCACCAGATACAAGGTACTATAGTAAAAATATTCTAAATGTCCGTATATATTTCATGAGGCAGCCTATGATGCTCACAGGCTCAGTATGGATTACACAAGAATATAATAAGAACAAAAAGGGTTACTGAATCAGCAGATAGCAGGTATATATAGTATAGTGAAAATCTTCTTAATCTCCATATAAGTCGTTCACTTACTCCCAGTAAATGGAGCTTTCCAGGCCTTCTTCAGCCAGAAGACTATATATGATAGCACACATATTGTCAGGGCACGCGAGCTCCTGTTTAGTGAAAATATTCTAAATCTCCGTATATATTTCAGGAGGCAGACACTGACGCTCACAGTCTCAGTATGGATTACACAATAATATAAAAAGTAGAAAAAGGGGAAATGTATCACCAGATACAAGGTATATGTAGTATAGTGAAAATAGAATAAATCTCTGTATATTTTTCCGGAGGCAGACTCGTACACTCACCGGCTCAGTATGGATTACACAATAATATAAAAAATGCAAAAGGGTACTGTTTCACCAGATACCAGCTATAAATAGTATATTGAAAATATCATAAATCTCCGTATATATTTCAGGAGGCAGACGCTGACGCTCACAGGCTCAGTATGGATTACACAGGAATATAATAAGAAAACGGGGTACTGTATCACCAGATACAAGATATATACAGTTATATGAAAAAGTTTGGGCACCCCTATTAATCTTAAGCTTAATGTTTGATAAAAATTGGTGTTTTTGCAACAGTTATTTCAGTTTGATATATCTAATAACTATTGGACACAGTAATGTTTCTGCCTTGAAATGAGGTTTATTGTACTAACAGAAAATGTGCAATCTGCATCCAAACAAAATTTGACAGGTGCATAAGTATCGGCACCTCATCAGAAAAGTGACATTAATGTTTAGTAGATCCTCCTTTTGCAAAAATAACAGCCTCTAGTCTCTTCCTGTAGCTTTTAATGAGTTCCTGGATCCTGGATGAAGGTATTATTGACCATTCCTCTTTACAAAACAATTCCAGTTCAGTTAAGTTTGATAGTCGCTGAGCATGGACAGCCCTCTTCAAATGATCCCACAGATGTTCAATGATATTCAGGTCTGGGGACTGGGATGGCCATTCCAGAACATTATACAAAAAAAACCCCTGTTTGGGAGAGAAGAATAGAGAAATCGCGGTGCCCTAAGCGGCACATTTAATAAAGGAGCTCAATAATAACGCCTGGGGGATCACCTTTACATCACAATTTAATAAGAAAAAATGGTGTTTCTTGGTCTAGAGATACGCCATAGTGGGAAAAAAATTATTACAAAAACCCACTTCAAAAAGGTGGATTCAAATGGCTTTTTAGATTTCAACAGTGCACATTACAAGAAGTGGAAGGTAAATATACCCCACAGCCAATTTTTTCATATAAGAAAGAATTGTGCGAGAGAATTTGATTATGTAGTTCAGTCTAAAATTCTAAAAAGAAAATTCAAGGAAAAAAGTTACCCAAAAAATTTGATAAATGGTGCATATAGGGATAACAAAATAAAAACACAGGGGGAATGTTTAAAAGGAAAAAATAGGAAGGGGGATAATTTGACTATTGGTAAAGAAAAAAGTGATGATCGCTGGAAATTGAATTTTGTGACAACATTCAATAGAGGAAATAAATTCATAAGAACTGTGCTTTCAAAATATTGGAATATCTTGAAGCGTGACCAGCGTCGGACTGGAACATCTTGGGCCCACCAAAGAAAATCATTCTTGGGGCCCACTATGTAGCTACATAGAAATAAATACAAGACCACAAATTGTGCAGTAAAATACACTAATATCAGGGTATAATATAAGGTAGTACATGTCTTAATTATGTAGCAGGAGTTGGGGTAGCCTCCCTCATAGATTATAAAGCAGCCCCCCTCATAGAGGATAATGCTGCCCCCCCTCATAGGGTATAATGCTATATATATATATATATATAATATATATATAGAGATAGATAGATAGATAGATAGATAGATAGATAGATATAGATAGATACCATATATACTTGAGTATAAGCCGACCCCCTAATTTTGCCACAAAAAACTGGGAAAACTTATTGACTCGAGTATAAGCCTAGGGTGGAAAATGAGATTACGCCCCATATGCTGCCCCATGTATTATGCCCCACAAGATGCTCCATAGATTGTGCCCCATATGCTGCCCATGTATTATGCCCCCATAGATGCTCCATAGATTGTGCCCTCATAGATGCTCCATAGATTATGCCCCCATAGATTATGCCCCCATAGATGCTCCATAAATTATTCCCCCATAGATGCTCCTTAGATTATGCCCCCATAGAAGCTCCATAGATTGTGCCCCCATAGATGCTCCTTAGATTATGCCCCCATAGAAGCTCCATAGATTGTGCCCCATAGATGCTCCTTAGATTATGCCCCCATAGAAGCTCCATAGATTGTGCCCCCATAAATGCTCCTTAGATTATGCCCCCATAGATGCTCCATAGATTATGCCCCCATAGATGCTCCATAGATTATGCCCCATAAATGCTCCTTAGATTATTCCCCCATAGATGCTCCATAGATTATGCCCCCATAAATGCTCCACAGATTATGCCCCCATAGATTATGCCCCCATAGATTATGCCCCCATAAATGGTCCACAGATTATGCCCCCATAAATGCTCCACAGATTATGCCCCCATAGATTATGCCCCATAAATGCTCCACAGATTATGCCCCCATAAATTATGCCCCATAAATGCTCCACAGATTATGCCCCCATAGATTATGCCCCCATAAATGCTCCACAGATTATTCCCCCATAGATTATGCCCCCATAAATGCTCCACAGATTATGCCCCCATAGATTATGCCCCCATAGATGCTCCACAGACTGTGCCCCCATAGATGCTGCAAAAAAAAAAAAGACATACTCACCTCTCGTCGCTGGGGGCCAAGGTGCTGGTGTCCTGAGCAGGCGGGGACACCGGCGCGCTATGGGTTACAGGTGCCGGTGTCACCACTGGCTCAGGGCCCCGGCACCTACGATATTTACCTGTCACTGGGTCCACTGCTGAGCGCCGCTGTCTTCGGTCCCCCGGCAGTGAATGCTCAGGCAGGGGGCGCGGCGCTCACTAATGACGTCATCGCCCCCATAAATGCTCCTTAGATTATTCCCCCATAGATGCTCCATAGATTATGCCCCCATAAATGCTCCACAGATTATGCCCCCATAGATTATGCCCCCATAGATTATGCCCCCATAAATGGTCCACAGATTATGCCCCCATAAATGCTCCACAGATTATGCCCCCATAGATTATGCCCCATAAATGCTCCACAGATTATGCCCCCATAAATTATGCCCCATAAATGCTCCACAGATTATTCCCCCATAGATTATGCCCCCATAAATGCTCCACAGATTATGCCCCCATAGATTATGCCCCCATAGATGCTCCACAGACTGTGCCCCCATAGATGCTGCAAAAAAAAAAGACATACTCACCTCTCGTCGCTGGGAACCAAGGTGCTGGTGTCCTGAGCAGGCGGGGACACCGGCGCGCTATGGGTTACAGGTGCCGGTGTCACCACTGGCTCAGGGCCCCGGCACCTACGATATTTACCTGTCACCGGGTTCACTGCTGAGCGCCGCTGTCTTCGGTCCTCCGGCAGTGAATGCTCAGGCAGGGGGCGCGGCGCTCACTAATGACGTCATCGTGCCCTCTGCCTGAACATCGCAGCAAGAGAGGACGCGATGACACAGCGGCGCTCAGCGGTTGGAGCGGGTGACAGGTAAGTAATGATATTCACTGCTTCCCACACCCATGTGGGCGTGGGAAGCAGTGAATATTCATTTCTCTTTAGCAGCGGGGACAGGGGCTCCTGCCTCCTGTCACCCGCTGCTGCTCCGCTGGCATGGGGCCCCCATGGCAGCTGCGTGGTGTGCCGCTATTAGCGACATGCCACCGGCTGGGGGCCCCTGGAGCAGCGGGGGCCCTAGGCAACTGGCCCCTGTATGCGAGCAGGTGCCAGGGCCCCCCAGATGCCAGGGCCCACCGGAGAATCTTCCGGTTCTCCGGTGGGCCAGTCCGACCCTGAGCGTGACCCTGTTTTGGGAAAACATCTCCCTGATAACCCAGGGATTACATATAGAAGGGGGAAAACTTTGAAAAACTTGTTGGCCCCCAGTAAATTAAAAAAACAGTTGGATTCAAAAGGAAAAAACAATAAAAAAGGTACGGATCAAATTTCAAGAGGTGTTTTTCAAGGAACCGGAGTTTTTAAATGCACCTTCAAAAAATGTTGTACCTGTGGGATCCTAGATCACGGGGCTAAAACTATCAAATGTAACAATACTGGTGAGGTCTTTGAGATTTCACAAAGACTCAACTGTAGCAGTGATTATGTTGTATATGTCATCACATGCAGTTGCGGTTTGCAATATGTGGGACGCACTGTGCAGACACTGCGGTCCCGCATTAATGGTCACAGAAATAGAGCAAAAAACGGGTTTTTAAAACATAGTCTCTCAAGGCATCTGCTAATTAAACATAACAAAATTTTCAACATAAAAGTAACTCCGGTGGAACAGATACCCTCTGGTGTTGCAAATAGGAATGCTCTTTTAAACTGGAAAGAAACGTTTTGGATATATCGTCTGGGAACATTATATCCAAATGGATTGAATGATATCATAGAGAGAGTTTGAATGTTTTTTTTTTTTCTTTCTTCTTGCATCTATGTTGTCAAAGTTGGTGGGTGTGCTCCTGAACTTGGTCCACTCCCTAAATCAAGTGTCTGAGACTGGGATAAAAGGTTTGCCACTATATATAAGTGTTACTGAATTTTATATTATTAGGATTTGTACTGTGTTTTTATGATACCTGATGAAGGATATATACTGTATCCGAAACGCGTTGTATCTCCTCCATTTTAACTTATTAAATAAAAAAATATGAAATATTATCTTTGGATGTGAGTCCTGGAAAGCGCTGCCATTCATGGGCTGGATGTGCCTTTCTTGATTCATTCCAGAACATTGTAATTGTTCCTCTGCATGAATGCCTGAGTAGATTTGGAGCGGTGTTTTGGATCATTGTCTTGCTGAAAGATCCATCCCCTGCGTAACTTCAACTTTGTCACTGATTCTTGAACATTATTGTCAAGAATCTGCTGATACTGAGTGGAATCCATGCGTCCCTCAACTTTAACAAGATTCCCGCTGCCAGCATTGGCCACACAGCCCCAAAGCATGATGGAACCTCCACCAAATTTTACTGTGGGTAGCAAGTGTTTTTCTTGGAATGCTGTGTTTTTTTGACGCCATGCATAACGCCTTTTTGTATGACCAAACAACTCAATCTTGGTTTCATCAGTCCACAGGACCTTCTTCCAAAAAGAAATTGGCTTCTCCAAATGTGCTTTTGCATACCTCAGCCGACTCTGTTTGTGGCGTGCTTGCAGAAACGGCTTCTTTCGCATCACTCTCCCATACAGCTTCTCCTTGTGCAAAGTGCGTTGTATAATTGACCGATGCACAGTGACACCATCTGCAGCAAGTTGATGCTGCAGCTCTCTGGAGGTGGTCTGAGGATTGTCCTTGACTGATCTGACCATTCTTCTTCTCTGCCTTTCTGATGTTTTTCTTGGGCTGCCACTTTTGGCCTTAACAAGAACTGTCCCTGTGTTCTTCCATTTCCTTACTATGTTCCTCACAGTGGAAACTGACAGGTTAAATCTCTGAGACAGCTTTTTGTATCCTTCCCCTGAACAACTATGTTGAATAATCTTTGTTTTCAGATCATTTGACAGTTGTTTTGAGGAGCCCATGATGGCACTCTTCAGAGGAGATTTAAACAGGAGAACAACTTGCAAGTGGCCACTTTAAGTAGCTTTTCTCATGATTGCATACACCTGGCTATGAAGTTCAAAGCTCAATGAGGTCACA
Source organism: Oophaga sylvatica (assembly GCA_033576555.1). Lineage (NCBI taxonomy): Eukaryota > Metazoa > Chordata > Amphibia > Anura > Dendrobatidae > Oophaga > Oophaga sylvatica. Next base: position 249,836,005 of record JARQOD010000004.1, on the reverse strand, counting down.
AAACCAAAAAAAGTGCTTTAGTAAGTCAGTAAAAAGTAGGTAGGAGTATGTTAAACAAGAAAATGATAAGGGTGGCCATACTTATGCACCTGTCAAATTTTGTTTGAATGTAGATTGCACATGTTCTACTAGTACAATAAACCTCATTTCAAGGCAGAAACATTACTGTGTCCAATAGTTATTAGATATATCAAACTGAAATAGCTGTTGCAAAAACACCAATTTTTATCAAACATTAAGCTTAAGATTAATAGGGGTGCCCAAACTTTTTCATATAACTGTAGTATAGTCCAAATATTCAAAATCTCACTATGTATTTCAGGAGGCAGACACTGACGCTCACAGGCTCAGTCTGGATTGCACAAGAATAGAATAATAAAAAGGGGTACTGTATCACCAGATACCAGGTATATATAGTATAGTCAAAACATTCTAAATCTCTGGATATATTTCAGGAGGCAGCCACTGATGCTCTCAGGCTCAGTATGTATTACACAATAATATAAAAAGCTGAAAAAGGGTACTGTTTCACCAGATACAAAGTATATATAGTATAGTGAAAATAATATAAAGCTCCGTATATAATTCATGAGGCAGACAATGAATCTCAAAGGCTCAGTATGGATTACACAAGAATATAAAAAGTTTGTGGGTGAGGAGGGGTGGTGGGGCAGCCGAGATAGGTAGGTGGCAAAAATGGCATATGTTGAGGTGTATAATGGAGGTAAAGCAGCTGCAAATGGATTCATTGAAGAAGTCTGAGGAAGAGGAGGCAAAAAAAAGGGGTACTATATCACCAGATACAAGGTAGTATAGTGAAAATATTCTAAATTTCTGTATATATTTCAGGAGGCAGTCACTGGCGCTCTCAGGCTCATTCTGGATTACACAAGAATATAATAAGAAGAAAAAGGGGTACTGTATCCCCGGATACAAGGTAGTATACTGAAAATATTCAAAATCACCGTATATATTTCGGACGGCAGAGTAACGCTCAAAGGCTCAGTATGGATTACACAAGGATATAAAAAGATCGGCAAGAAATAATCACACATGTGGGCCAATGTTTTAAGTGTCAATGATGCACTTAGAGTGGTGGGTGGAGGAAGACTTTATGGCAAAAAGGGGACTGTATCAGAATCGGACAGCTGGATACAGTCTAGGGGGCATTGTAAATCTCTGTATATATTTACGGAGTACCAGACAGATGCTCACAGGCTCAGCATGGATTAGACCACAATTTGAACAGCTGAAAAAGGGGACTGTATCAGCAGATACAAAGTATATATAGTATAGTCAAAACATTCAAAATCTCTGTATATATTTCAGGAGGCAGACAGTGACGCTCTCAGGCTCAGTATGTATTACACAATAATATAAAAAGGTACTGTTACACCAGATACAATGTATATATAGTATAGTGAAAATATTTTAAAGCTCCGTATATATTTCAGGAGTCAGAAAATGATGCTCACAGGCTTAGTATGGATTACACCATAATATAAAAAGATTCTCACGAAATAAGCACACATGTGGGCCTAGGTTCCAGGTGTCAATGATGCAAAAACAGTTGGGGAGGACAACTTTCTGCAAAAAAGGGTACTGTATCCTAAGCGTACAGCTGTATACAGTCTAGGGGTAATTGTAAATCTCCGTATTTATTTCCGGAGTAACAGACAGACGCTCACAGGCTCTGTATGGATTACACCAGAATATACAAAGTTGAAAAAGGGTAATTATTACAAGCATAGAGCTGTATACAGTGTTGTGTTCATTGTTAAATGTCCGGATATATTTCCAGAGTAACAGACAGACGTTCACCGACTCAGTATGGATTACACAATAATATAAAAATATGAAAAAGGGGTACTGTTTCACCAGATACCAGGTATATATAGTATAGTTAAATTATTGGAAATCTCCTTATATAGTTCAGGAGGCAGACACTGAGGCTCTCAGGCTCAGTATGGATTACACGAGAATATAAAAAGTTGAAAAAGGGAAATGTATCAGAAGTGTACAGCTGTATACAGCGTTGGGGTAATTTGAAATATCCGGATATATTTCCAGAGTCAGACAAAGACTCTCACAGGCTCAGTATGGATTACAGCAGAATATAAAAAGCAGATCAGCAAGAAATAATCACACATGTGGATAAATGTTCGAGGTGTCAATGATGCACTTAGAGTGGTGGGTAGAGGAGGAATTTCTGTCAAAAAGGGTACTGTATCACCAGATTCCAGGTGGGATCTGAACCTGGATCCGAGGAGTCTGTTGTCTCCCATCCAAACCCAGCTGAGGCAGATGCTGCTCAGCTTCGCCATCGATCCCAACACCTAGCCAGTACCCAAGAGGCACAAATAGTTACTTTGGTCTTTGTTCATAGTAGTCTTGAGCCTAGGTTACGGAACAAGGAAAGGCTATTGTAAGCCTAAGTCCAGAAATGCCTGCAGTGTTGTGAATGTGTTAGAAATGAATTCTGAGCAGAAGCTCCCTCTGGTGGTTACAAACAGTACTGAACCATTCAATGAAGATTGTGAAGATTGGCAATCAGGAGTTACAGACTGGTCTTATATAAGGGAGGTTCCCTCCCATCAGGGTTGCCGGTGATCAATTTTTCTTGTCTCAACTTTGGTTCCTGGTTCACTTGGAAGCTTGCTGAGTCTTGCCTGCATCTTCTGCTAACAGATAAGATATTTTCTGCTTTTATTTTTGTGCTTGCTTTTTGCGTTTTTTCCTGCACTTCTGTGGAGGTCAGCCAGGTCCCCTCCGGGGGCTTGTGCTCCTCTCAGTTTATCTGAGCCACTGTTATTTGTTCATTTGCCTTTTCCAGTTTTTTCTGTGGCTGCGGCTTAGTTTTGTTACACCAGAGAACTAATTTAGGTGGTAGAGGTCATGTGATCTCAGGTGTTTTTGCAATTAGTAGAGTTGGTATTTTTTAGGGTTTTTTGGATTGCAGTAAGTGTCTTTCCTATCCTTTTCTTTCTAGGACGATTGGGCCCCAACGTTTGCTCATACTATTTTCTGTCTGTGTCTATATTTCCTCTTGTCTAACCGCCATTACATGTTTGGGGGCTTCCTATGTTCTTTGGGGATCTGCTCCGGGCAGATAGCTTTCCTCTTTCTATCTTTAGGTGTAGTTAACCTCTCAGGCTGTGACGAGGCGTCTAGGACCAACGTAGGTACGCTCCACGGCTGCCTTTAGTTGTGGTGGTTAGTCAGGGTACTGCAATCCAGTAGATTCCAACCTCTCTGGTGTATTGCCGTTTTTGCCTGCTCTCCGCAGATACCAAATCATAACACTGCACTGAGCATGTCCGTGACATGGCGAGCCATGATTGGTGCTTAATGTCAGCTGATCCTCTGACCTGACATCGCCTGATTGGTCACGGATGATGTCATCGGTGATGCGATTGACAAGATGGCAGGGGGCGGAGCTTAGCCCTTAAATAGCTTGTCTGTCTGCGGCGCGATCAGATCATACTATTATAGGCAGTGCTCATGTGTGGACGTACCAGAATCTGGGCTCCACGTGCTCTCTAGCTTTGCTCTCCGGACCTGCCGAAGCCAGAGTTCACTCGGCTAATTAGCACAGGTCCTTCAGGCAGGATTAGCTTATGCCAAGCAGGTAGCCAATGTGGTGAAGTCTTGCTATGAATAGAGGGTAACTACACACCCTGAGCAGACTGTCAGGCGCGTAACCTGTAGCTAACGTGTGCAGTCTTGCTACGAATATAGGGTAGCTATACACCCTGAGCAGACTGCGGGGCGCACAACCTGTAGCTAACGTAGCGCAGTCTTGCTACGAATATAGGGTAGCTATACACCCTGAGCAGATTGCGGGGTGCGTAACCTTGGCATCGCTTGCCAAACTGAACAGAGAGTGGCTCAGTCTGGTATCACGCCGGCTGGTAGCACGTACGCTTGGCGTTAGTCGCACGCACTTCCTAGCGGCTGGCACGTAGCTTCTGTGCAGTCAACAGGGCTACGTCTATACCAGCTTGCAGTACATAGTGCAAATCTAATATTTGGCAAGTGGCTTCTGTGCCATTAACAGGGCTACATCTACGCCAGTTGAGAGCACATCTCCTGTGACGTTAACGGAGATAGTGCCAATTCTACATCTATCTTAGGGTGATGTAACACAGGCGAGATCTAATGTTGATTTCCATTGTCAGTTTGACCCTAATACTATAGGGGTGTTCGGCAGCAGTGAACATAAACTGCATCGCGGTCCCCGGGTTTGGTTACAATCCATTATATAATGAAGTTGTTGCAACTGAGCTCATAACAGTATCTGACTGCCAGGGTCTAGCCGATTATGGCTGATGACCAGCAGCTGCATCGCTACGTTCAGCAACTAGGGGCCAGAATTAGGTGTCTGGAGCAGGCCGCTCCAGTTGCTGATCTCACTGCAGTAGCTACTCAGGCGGCCGCACAAGCAGCAAATCTCGTAAACTCTGCTGCTGTGGTAGCTGCTAAAGTGTCATTACCGCATTTTGCTCTGCCGGAAAAATTTTCTGGGGACAGTAAATCCTGCAGAGGATTCATTGATCAATGCTCCATTCAATTAGAAATGATGGAGGCATGGTTCCCCTCCGAAAAGGGCTAAAGTAGGTTTTGTTATCCTATTGCTTACCCGCAGGGCCTTGGAGTGGGCTACTCCTCTGTGGGAATGGAGTGATCCAGTAGTGAACAATGTGGGTCTCTTTCTTAGAACCCTAAAAAGTGTTTTCCTCGGTCCTCAGGTCACATATGATACAGCTCTTAAGCTGCTTACATTAGTGCAGGGTTCGACCTCCGCCAGTCATTATGTGGTCCATGGAGTACAGGACATTAGCGGCAGAACTGGATTGGTCTGAACTGTCGCTAATTCCGGTGTTCTGGAAGGGTTTGGCTGGGCATATAAAAGATGCTCTAGCCACCAGGGAGATTCCAACCTCCCTGGAAGAGTTAATGACCCTCGCCAACCGTATCGATTTGCGTCATGCTGAAAGCAAGTTGGAGCTGAAGGTCTCTAAACCTCGGTTTCCGTTGGCACTGTCATTTTCTAAATTGACTTCCGAATCCGTGGTTCCAGACACGGAACCGGAGCCAATGGATATTTCCCAGACCAGGAAATGGTCCCCTCATTCCCGTCCTACGCATCTCTTGGAGTCCCCCAATAATAAGGGTTCCAAGCGGGCGGGAGAACGAGAGTGTCTAACCACCATCGGAGGAGGTGTGTTAGACTCAGAGACTTCTTCCTCCAGACTAGCCTATAAGGTGACGTTGTTTTTTGGAACAACCACGGTTGCTGCAAAGGCGATGGTGGATTCTGGGGCCGATGGCAATTTTTTGTCATCAATCTTTGCCCAGAAGCACGCCGTTCCTATGGAATTACTGACCAGACCCATAAACATCAGGGTAGTCTACTGTTCAATGCTAGACACACAGATCACCCACCAGTCTATTCCCCTCACCATGTCGTTTCCTCAGGGTCACTGGGAGGATATCTCATTCCTTATCCTTCCTGGTGGATTGGATGAGGTGCTATTGGGTCTACCGTGGTTATGTTCTCACAATCCAGATATAAACTGGAACACAGGGACAGTTTATTCATGGGGTGAGAGATGTACTACCCAGTGTATGGTGGCATCAACTCGGAAGGTGGTCTTAGACCTGCCGGCCGGTCAAGAGGGCACTTCCAGAGCAATATTGGAGCTATGCTGATGTGTTCTCTAAAAAGGCTGCAGAGACCTTGCCTGCCCACCGAACGTATGACTTCGCCATAGATTTGATCCCCCGGGTCAGAGCCTCCTCACAGTAGGGTTTATCCCCTGTCTGTCCCTGAGACCCAGGCTATGTCCAGTTACATCAAGGAGAACCTGGCCGGGGGTTTATCAGGAAATTGGTCTCTCCTGCTGGAGCGGAGTTCTTCTTCGTCCAGAAGAAAGGAGATGACCTACGTCCGTGTATTGATTACAGGGGATTAAACACAATCACCATCAAGAACAAATATCCCCTGCCCCTGATCTCTGAATTGTTCGACAGATTTCGAGGGGCTAAAATTTTCACTAAATTAGACCTGCGTGGGGCCTATAACCTCATACGAATCAGTGATGGCGACGAGTGGAAGACGGCCTTTAATACTTGTGATGGCCACTACGAGTACATCGTCATGCCCTTCGGGTTTTGCAATGCCCCCGCCGTCTTTCAGGATTTTGTGAATGATATCTTCCGAGATCTGCTGCTGTCCTCCGTGGTAGTATATCTTGACGATAACCTGATCTTTTCCCCGGACCTCTCCACACACAGAGAGGATGTGCACAGAGTTTTTGGGCGTTTGCTCGCAAATTCTCTGTATTGGAAGCTGGAGAAATGCCAGTTCGAACAAGAGTCTTTACCATTCTTGGGGTACATTGTATCCAGTAAGGGCTTGGCCATGGATCCCCAAAAATTGGTAGCAGTGCAGAATTGGCAGGAGCCCCATTCTCTGAAGGCGGTGCAGCGCTTCATGTGGTTCATCAATTATTATAGGCAATTTACACCACATTTTTCTACACTGGTGGCTCCTTTGGCCGCGCTAACCAAGAAAGGTGCCAACCCAAAAAACTGGTCTAAAGAGACATCTGACAAAGACTCTCACAGGCTCAGTATGGATTACACCAGAATATTTTAAGTTGACAAAGTGTACTGTATCAGAAGCGTACAGCTGTATACAGCATTGTTGTCATTTTAAATATACATACATATTTCCAGAGTCAGACAAAGACCCTCTCAGGCTCAGTATGGATTACATCAGAATATAAAAAGTAGAAAAAGGGAAAAGTATCAGAAGCGTACAGCTCTATATAGCATTGGGGTAATTTTAAATATCCGTATATATTTCCAGAGTCAGACAAACACTCTCACAGGCTCAGTATGGATTACACCAGAATATTAAAAGTTGACAAAGTGTACTGTATCAGAAGCGTACAGCCTGTATAATTTTAACCCCTCTCTGACATTAGACGTACTATCCCGTCCATAAAACCCGTGCCATTCTGACCATGGACGGGATAGTACGTCATAGGCGATTAGCTGCGCTCCCCGAGGGAGCGCAGCTAATCGCCGCCGGGTGTCAGCTGATTATCACAGCTGACACCCGTGACTGTGTGTCAGGAGCGGTCACGGACCGCTCCCGGCACATTAACCCCTTGCACACCGCGATCAAACATGATCGCGGTGTACTGGGGGCACAGGGGAGGATCGCGCAGTGTGGGGGCTCCCTGCGCGCCCCCCTGAGACCCTCAGACCAGCGCGATTTGATCGCGCTGCTCTGAGGGCTTCCTCCCTCCCAGGACCCGGATCCAAGATGGCGCTGGGGTCCTGGAGGGAGGCGGCTTCCTCAGTGCCTGCCGAGAGCAGGCACTGAGAAGCCTGCTGCACTGCCTGAGCGATCGCTGGTGTGACAGAGTGCTGTGCACACTGTCACACCAGCGATCTGATGAAATACAGTGATGTCCCACCCTGGGACAAAGTAAAAAAGTAAAAAAAGTAAAAATAAACATGTGTAAAAAAAAATCCAAAAAAAAAAAAAAATATTCCCCAATAAATTCATTACTTATTGTAAATAAAAAAAATAAAACAATAAAAGTACACATATTTGGTATCGCCGCGTCCGTAACGACCCCCCCTATAAAAATGTCCCACTAGTTAACCCCTTTTGTGAACCCCTTAAAAAATAAAAAATAAAAACGAAGCAAAAAATCAGTGCTTTATCATCATACCGCTGAACAAAAAGTGGAATAACACGCGATCAAAAAGACGGATATAAATAAACATGGTACCGCTGAAAACGTCATCTTGTCCCGCAAAAAACGAGCCGTCACACAGCATCATGAGCGAAAAAATAAAAAAGTTATAGCTCGCAGAATAAAGCGATGCAAAAATAATTATTTTTTATATAAAATTGTTTTTATTCTATAAAAGCGCGAAAACATAAAAAAATGATATAAATGAGGTATCGCCATAATCGTACTGACCCGAAGAATAAAACTGCTTTATCAATTTTACCACACGCGGAACAATAAAAACGCCTCACCCAAAAGAAATTCATGAATTGCTGATTTTTGTTCATTCTAACCTCCCAAAAATCGAAATAAAAAGCGATCAAAAAATGTCACGTGCTCAAAAATGGTACAAATAAAAACGTCAACTCGTCCCGCAAAAATTAAGACCTCACATGACTCTGTGGGCCAAAATATGCAAAAATTATAGCTCTCAAAATGTGGCGATGCAAAAAACTACTTTTTGCAATAAAAAGCGTCTTTTAGCGTGACAGCTGCCAATCATAAAAACCGCTATAAATAGTAAATCAAACCCCCCTTTATCACCCCCTTAGTTAGGGAAAAAAAATAAAATAAAAAAAATGTATTTATTTCCATTTTCCCATTAGGGTTAGGGTTAGGGTTTCGGCTAAAGTTAGGGTTAGGGTTGGCGCTAAAGTTAGGATTAGGGTTAGAGTTTGGATTAGGGTTAGGGTTGGGATTAGGGTTGGGACTAGGGTTAGGGGTGTGTTGGGGTTAGGGTTGGAGTTAGAATTGGGGGTTTCCGCTGTTTAGGCACATCAGGGGCTCTCCAAATGTGACATGGCGTCTGATCTCCATTCCAGCCAATTCTGCTTTGAAAAAGTCAAACGGTGTTCCTTCACTTCTGAGCTCTGCCATGCGTCCAAACAGTAGTTTATCCCCACATATGGGTATCAGCGTACTCTGGACCCCAAGAGTTATTGTGAAATTTGTCCTATTTCTTCTGTTACCCTTGGGAAAATAAAAAAACTGGGGCGAAAATATTATTTTTGTAAAAAAAATAAGATTTTTTTGTTTTTACGGCTGTACATTATAAACTTCTGTGAAGCACTTGGGGCTTCATAGCGCTCACCACACATCTAAATAAGTTCCTTGTGGGGTCTATTTTCCAAAATGGGGTCACTTGTTGGGGATTTCCACTGTTTAGGCGCATCAGGGGCTCTCCAAATGCGACATGACGCCCCCAGACCATTCCATCAAAGTCTGCAATCCAAAACGTCACTACTTCCCTTTCCGAGCCCTGACATGCGCCCATACAGTAGTTTTCTCCCACATATTGGGTATCAGCGTACTCAGGACAAATTGGACAACAACTTTTGGGGTCCAATTTCTCCTGTTACCCTTGTGAAAATAAAATATTGGGGCGAAAAAATCATTTTTGTAAAAAAAAAAAGGATTTTTTATTTTTACGGCTGTGCGTTATAAACTTCTGTGAAGCACTTCGGGGTTCAAAGTGCTCACCACACATCTAGGTAAGTTCCTAGTGGGGTCTATTTTCCAAAATGGGGTCACTTGTGGGGGGTTTCCACTGTTTAGGCGCATCAGGGGCTCTCCAAATGCGACATGACGCCCCCAGACCATTCCATCAAAGTCTGCAATCCAAAACGTCACTACTTCCCTTTCCGAGCCCTGACATGCGCCCATACAGTAGTTTTCTCCCACATATTGGGTATCAGCGTACTCAGGACAAATTGGACAACAACTTTTGGGGTCCAATTTCTCCTGTTACCCTTGTGAAAATAAAATATTGGGGCGAAAAATCATTTTTGTAAAAAAAAAAAGGATTTTTTATTTTTTACGGCTGTGCGTTATAAACTTCTGTGAAGCACTTCGGGGTTCAAAGTGCTCACCACACATCTAGATAAGTTCCTTGTGGGGTCTATTTTCCAAAATGGGGTCACTTGTGGGGGGTTTCCACTGTTTAGGCGTATCAGGGGCTCTCCAAATGCGACATGACGCCCCCAGACCATTCCATCAAAGTCTGCAATCCAAAACGTCACTACTTCCCTTCCGAGCCCTGACGTGCACCCATACAGTAGTTTTCTCCTACATATTGGGTATCAGCGTACTCAGGACAAATTGGACAACAACTTTTGGGTTCCAATTTCTTCTGTTACCCTTGTGAAAATAAAATATTGGGGGCGAGAAAATCATTTTTGTAAAAAAAAAAAAGGATTTTTTATTTTAAGGCTGTACGTTATAAACTTTAGTGAAACACCTGGGGGTTCAAAGTTCTCACCACACATCTAGATAAGTTCCTTGAGGGGTCTAGTTTCCAAAATGGTGTCATTTGTGGGGGGTTTCCACTGTTTAGGCAGATCAGGAGCTCTCCAAACACGACATGGCGTCCAGCCAATTCTGCGTTGAAAAAGTGAGACGGCGCTCCTTCCCTTCCAAACTCTGCCATGCACCCAAACAGTGGTATACCCCCACATATGGGGTATCAGTGTACTCAGGACAAATTGCACAATAACTTTTGGAGTCTTGTTACCCTTGGAAAAATAAAAATTCGGGTGAAAAGATCATTTTTGTGGAAAAAATATGATTTTTAAATTTTACGGCTCTACGTTATAAACTTGTGTGAAGCACTTGAGGGTTCAAATTGCTCACCAAAGATCTAGATAAGTTCCTTAGGGGGTCTAGTTTCCCAAATGGGGTCATTTTTGGGGGGTTTCCACTGTTTAGGCACATCAGGGGCTCTCCAAATGCAACATGGCATCCAATCTCAATTCCAGCCAATTTTGGTTGGAAAAAGTCAAATGGTGCTCCTTCCCTTCCGAGCTCTGCCGTGCGCCCAATCAGTGGTTTCCCCCAACATATGGGGCATCAGCGTACTCAGGACAAATTGGACAACAACTTATGTGGTCCAATTTCTCCTGATACCCTTGGTAAAATAAAAATTAGTGACTAAAAGATAATTTTTGTGGGAAAAAAATAGGATTTTTTATTTTCATGCCCGGGCATTATAAACTTGTGTGAAGCACTTGGGGTTCAAAGTGCTCACCAAAGATCTAGAAAGTTCCTTAGGGGGTCTAGTTTCCAAAATGGGGTCACTTGTGGGGGATTTCCACTGTTTAGGCTCATCTGGGGCACTGCAAACGGAACATGACCCCCATCAACGTCTGCATTCCAAAACGTTACTACTTCCTTTCCAAGCCCTGCCGTGCGCCCAAACAGTTTTCCACCCCCACATATGGGGTATCAGCGTACTCAGGACAAATTGGACAACAACTTTTGGGGTCCAATTTCCTTGGGAAAATTCAAAAATTTAGGACTAAAAAATCATTTTTGTGGAAATTTTTTTTTTTTTTTTTCACACCCAGGCATTATAAACTTTTGTGAAACACTTGGGGGTTCAAAGTGCTCACAACAGATCTAGATAAGTACCTTAGGGGGTCTAGTTTCCAAAATGGTGTCACTTGTGGGGGTTTCCACTGTTTAGGCGCATCAGAGGTTCTCCAAGCGCGACATGGCGTCCAATCTCAACTCCAGCCAATTTTAGTTTGAAAAAGTCAAACGGCGCTCCTTCCCTTACGAGCTCTGCCGTGTGCCCAAACAGTGGTTTTCCCCCACATATGGGGTATTGGCGTACTCAGGAGAAATTGCATAACAACCTTATCTGTCCATTTTCTCCTTTTACCCTTGTGAAAATAAAAAAAAAGTTTGTAAAAGATCATTTTTGTGCTAAAAAGTTAAATATTCATTTTTTCCTTCCACGTTGCTTTAGTTCCTGTGAAGCACCTGAAGGGTTAATAAACTTCTTGAATGTGGTTTTGAGTACCTTGAGGGGTGCAGTTTTTAGAATGGTGTCACTTTTGGGTATTTTCTGTCATGTAGACCCCTCAAAGTGACTTCAAATGAGAGGTGGTCCCTAAAAAAAATGGCTTTGTAAATTTTGTTGTAAAAATGAGAAATCGCTGGTCAACTTTTAACCCTTATAACTTCCTAACAAAAAAAAATTTTGATTCCAAAATTGTGCTGATGTAAAGTAGACATGTGGGAAATGTTATTTCTTAACTATTTTGTGTGACATATTTCTCTGTTTTAAGGGAATAAAAATTCAAAGTTTGAAAATTGCTAAATTTTCAAAATTTTCGCCATATTTGCGTTTTTTTCAAAAATAAACGCAAGTTATATGGAAGAAATTTTACCACTAACATGAAGTACAATATGTCACGAGAAAACAATCTCAGAATCGCGAAGATCCGTTGAAGCGTTCCGGAGTTATAACCTCATAAAGAGACAGTGGTCAGAATTGTAAAAATTGTCCCGGTCATTAACGTGCAAACCACCCTTGGGGTGAAGGGGATAAATGTTCGTATATATTTCAGTCTCAGTAAGCCAGTCCAGACTCTCCGCTACAGGAAACTAGATGGATACAAGTACACACTAATAGTACAGTGATTGCAGAAATATGGGAATTCCTAATCATGGTAAAACCTCCCGGTACAATTCTCAGAGGCGATGCTAACCCTCAATTACTTTATCTGTGGAGATAGCGAAAACGGTTCTTTGTTAAGAAAGGGTTGCTGTATCGCAGTAGCGTCGATCCCATCACCGTTATTCTTCTCCATCAAATTGTGATGCCAAGGAGAGATGTAGACATGGTCCTCACTGCCTATCATGATCAGATTGGTCACTTTGGAGTGCAAAAGACAGAAGCCACAGGCCGTAGGCGATTCTATTGGATTGGCATGAGAGGAGACATAGAAAAATGTTGCCAGGAATGTCACACGTCTGTGACTAGTAAAACTGTGAAAGCTGATCAGAAAGCAACACTGCATCCGATTGTGAGTTGACGTCCATTACAAATGGTAGCCATTGATCATCTGAAGGTAGAGCCCAGCAGGACAGGCCATAGCTACATCTTAACCAGCATAGATCAGTTAACCAAATTTTTTAGTGGCTGTCCCTGTGAAGGATTTAACTGCCCAGACTCCACAGCGGTGGAGCAGGGAGAGGTAAGTATTGCAAGTGCTGGGGCCATGAGCAAGCAGGGGGCCCACTCATGGGCGACGGCCCTGGCACAGGGCCCCTCATAGTACGCCCATATGTCTAACGGCGAGTGGGCCCATCCCACCGTCAGAGACACTTTTTTGTACTATGAGGGATCCTGTGCCAGTACAGTCGCCCCAGAGTGGGACCCCCCACCTGCTCAGGGCAACGGCACTTGCCTGGGTGCGCCAGGAGGTGACACTGGCCCTGAGGGGGGGGGACAGCCAAGAAAGAGAAGTGGCAAAAATGGCATATGTTGCGGTGTAGGCTGGATGTTCAGCAGCTGCAAATGGAGGAATTGGAGAAGTCAGAGGAAGAGGAGGACAAAGAGAGCCATTTTGCTGGCAACCTATGTGTCGTCAGGGGAAGGTGGGACTAGATTCCTGATTACCAGGCGTGTGAGCTGTGTGGGAGAAATCAGTCCACAACATGGTCATGAAACCCCTGTCTCCAACGCCACTTCAGCTGAGTGCACCATAAACACATCTTTCATTTGGCCAAGGACGGCTCGTGGTAGATCCTGCACCGTTGCTGTTTGCTGGGAATGCCTCTAACAAACGGTTTACCAGAGTTGCTTGTTTGTTGGCCAATATTAGCTTGAGGTTCTCCTGTGGCATGATGTTCTGTAATTTGCCTTTATAGTGTGGATCGAGGATGCTGTCCAACCAGTAGTCGTTTTCCTTCATCATTTTGGCAATGCGAGGGTCCCTTTTTAGGATCCGCAAGCATAATCACACATGTGGGCCAATGTTCCAGGTGTCAGTGATGCACTGCCAGAGGTGGGTGGAGGAGCACTTTCTGCCAAATCCACATCCCTCCAGTCACGCAAAAACCCTGGACCTGAACTTGGCAAGCCAACATTTTCTCTTGCCCCCTGAGAAGCATCCTCCTCCCCCAAAATGATCATCCCCCCTACTCCTCCTTCTCCTCTTCCTCTTCTTCCTCCACCTCATCCAGGACATTTCCCTGAGCAGACAATGGCTGAATGTCATCAAGGCTTCCCTCTTCCTCCTCTTCCTCCTCCTCTGCAGACGCCTGACCCTTAATGTGCATCAAAGTTTGCATGAGCAGACGCATAAGTGGGATGCTCATGCTTATGATGGCGTCGTCTGCGCTTACCAGCCGTGTGCATTCCTCAAAACACTGAAAGACTTTACAGAGGTCTTTCAGCTTTGACCATTGCACACCCGACAACTCCATGTCTGCCCTCAAACTACCTGCCCGTGTATCCTCCATAAATGCATTACAGTCTGCCTCTGTTCGCACAGCCTCTCAACAATGTGCATGGTGGAGTTCCACTTTGTTGCAACGTCTATGATAAGACGGTGCTTGGGGAGGTTGAGCGATCGCTGCAGCTTCTGCATGCGACTTGAGTCTATGGGCGAGCGGCAGATGTGCGAGCACAGTCTTTGCACTTTATGGAGCAGGGCTGTTAATTCAGGATAATTATTTAAGAAGCACTGCACCACCAGGTTCAAGGTGTGAGTCAGGCAAGGTATGTGTCTGAGTTTTGCCAGGGCTATGGCCGCCACAAAATTACGGCCGTTATCACTGACTACCTTGCCTGGCTCAAGATGTATACTGCCCAGCCATGTCTCAGTTTCTCGCTGCAAGTAGTGGGCCAGTACCTCCGCGGTGTGTCTGTTGTCGCCCAAACACATCATTTGTAAAACAGCCTGCTGACGTTTACCACTAGCTGTTCGATAGTGGGACACCTCGTGTGCAACACTGGCAGTTGCGGATGGAGTGCTCGTGCGACTGCGCTCTGTTTACGAGCTTTCGCTTCTGGAGGAGGAAGAGGAGGGTCGAATGCCTACAGCCAACTGTTACCTATACCGTGGTCTAGGCAGCACTGTCCCACCGACGCTGTCCCCTGTGGAGCCTGCATCCACCACATTAATCCAGTGCGCAGTGATGGACACGTAACGGCCCTGGCCATTCCTACTGGCCCATGCATTTGTTGTGAGGTGCATCTTTCCACTCACTGATTGTTTGAGTGCATGGACAATGTGGTCTTTCACATACAGGTGGAGGGCAGAGATGGCTTTTCTAGAAAAGAAGTGGCGACTGGGTAGGTCATAGCGTGGGACAGCGTAGGTCATCAGCTCTCGGAACGCTGCGCTTTCAACCAAACAGAAGGGTATCATCTCTAATGAGATCAGTTTGGCAATGCAAGTGTTCAAACCCAGTGTACGCGGATAAGAGGATGAGTACTTTCTTGTCCTACTCAGAGTGCCTGGTAGGGTGAGCTGGACTTTAGAGCTGCATATGTTGGAACTATCGGTGGACATGACGGACTGAGAGGGGGATGGTGATGGTGGTGGTGGTGATGATGGCCTAGATGCAGTCTTTCGTTGCAAAAACATTGTGATTCTCTGACTGCTTTGGCCTTGCGACGACACCTCAACATTTCTTGCTGGTGGTGTGCCAACCCGGGGGGCTTACAGTGGGGGAAGCGAAAGAGCGTTGCTGGCTTACTTCAGTCGGTGCCGGTTCACATGTGCTACCTGAGTTTTTGTAGTCCGTCCACGCTTGCATGTGCATGTTCAGTAAATGTCTAAACATGCAACTGAGATTTTTCCCTCGGCTGAAGGTTCTTAGGCACTTTTTACAGATAACCTTTGCCTCATCATTAGGATTTTGGTCAAAAAGTGCCACACTGGACTCTCCCTACTATGGTATACATTTTCAGGCCTTGCACGCTGTGCTAATTTGACCGTCTGGCCAACCTGTCCTGCAACTCTTTTTTTTTAACACATTTTTGGAGTGATACGGGCCTGCCAGATAACCCCAGCTGCGATGTCGTTACCTGCTGCGGATCCTTATCCTCTTCTGAGCTAGTGCCAGCGATACCCTCTTCCCTCACTGGATGCCAATCCGGGTCAATAACTGGGTCATCCATCACCTCCTCTTCAATTTCATCTGCACCTTCCTCTGTGTCACCGTGTAAGGTGGTAGAGTATGCAGGAAGGGGCACTTGAGTTTCATCAGAGTCACATTCTGGCTCTGTAGACTGCAAGGGCAATGTAGTGCTATGGTTGAATGTACCAGCACAAACATCTAGCAGTGGTTGTGCATCAGTGCACTCCATGTCAGGTTCATCTTTTACTGGGGAATTTAAGATTTGACTTGATAACCCAGGCATGGTATGAGAAAAGAGCTCCATGGAGTAATCTGAAGTGTGGGCTTCCACATCCTTCACTTTTGGTGGGGGTGAAGGACACAAGGAAAGGGGTTGTTCCTGACCAAAAGCCTGCACTGACGACTCAGTGCTTGGAACTTTTGAAACTTCAGAAGAGGAGGAGATAGAGCAGGAGGCTATTTCAGCATTGTAAAACAAAACCTGTTCCTGATGCTCCCGCTTTAAAAGCTGTTTACCTACTCCCAGAAAAGGGAGCTTTCCAGGCCTTCTGGAGCAAGATGATAAGGCAGGCTCAACACCTCCTGCCTTAGATGCTATTGTGCTTTTGGCACTATCAGCAGAATCACCACCACCACCATCAGTAGCAGGTGGCACCCCACGACCACGTCCGAGACCTCTTCCACCATACTTCCTCATGTTTGTGTAAATGTACCCAAAATAACAGCAGATATAAGGTACAGTAATGGTAAAAACGTACCAAATTACATATGGCACCCAGTACACGCTGCGTGTACTGGGTGCCATATGTAATTTGGTAAGTTTTTATCATTTTTTAATAAATACAGTCTTTTAATCAGCTGGACTCATATCATCGTTTTTTTATGTGCACTCTGGTTCCTCCACCTGAGAGTCCGTGCAGAGGTCTACCACTGTGGTAAGCTGGCTCTTTCTGTTTTGTTATAAAGTACAGTATCAGAAGCGTACAGCTGTATACGGTGAAGGTGAAAAATTTTAATCTCCGTATATATTTGCCGAGTAACAGACACAGACTCTCACAGGCTCAGTATGTATTACACTAGAATATAAAACCAAAAAAGTGTACAGTATCAGATGCGTACTGCTGTATATAGTGTTGGAGAGAATTCTAAATCTCCGTATATATTTCAGGAGGAACACACACAGTCAGAAGCCCAGTCTGGCTAACACCAGAATATTAAAATCAGGAAAAGTGTACTCTATCAGTAGCGTACAGCTGTATACAGTGTTGGGGGAATTTTAATTCTCCGTATATATTTCAGGGGTAAGACACACGGTCACAGGCCCAGTCTGGCTAACACCAGAATATGAAAATCAGGAAAAGAGTACTCTATCTGTAGCGTACAGCTGTATAGAGTGTTGGGGGAATTGTAAATCTCCGTATATATTTCAGGAGCAACACACACAGTCAGAGGCCCAGTCTGGCTAACACCGGAATATGACAATCAGGAAAACTGTACTCTATCTGTAGCGTACAGCTGTATAGCGTGTTGGGGGAATTGTAAATCTCAGTATATATTTCAGCAGTAAGACACACGGTCACAGGCCCAGTCTGTTTAACACCAGAATATGACAATCAGGAAAAGTTTACTCTATCAGTAGCGTACAGCTGTATACAGTGTTGGGGTGAATTGTAAATCTCCGTATGTATTTCAGGAGCAACACACACAGTCAGAGGCCCAGTCTGGCTAACACCAGAATATGACAATCAGGAAAAGTGTATTCTATCTGTAGCGTACAGCTGTACACAGTGTTGGGGTGAATTGTAAATCTCCGTATGTATTTCAGGAGCAACACACACAGTCAGAGGCCCAGTCTGGCTAACACCAGAATATGACAATCAGGAAAAGTGTACTCTATCTGTAGCGTACAGCTGTATAGAATGTTGGGGGAATTGTAAATCTCAGTATATATTTCAGCAGTAAGACACACGGTCACAGGCCCAGTCTGTTTAACACCAGAATATGACAATAAGGAAAAGTTTACTCTATCAGTAGCGTACAGCTGTATACAGTGTTGGGGTGAATTGTAAATCTCCGTATGTATTTCAGGAGCAACACACACAGTCAGAGGCCCAGTCTGGCTAACACCAGAATATGACAATCAGGAAAAGTGTATTTTATCTGTAGCGTACAGCTGTATACAGTGTTGGGGAATTTTAAATCTCCGTATATATTTTTGCAGGAAGACACACGGTCACAGACCCAATCTGGATAACACCAGAATATGAAAATCAGGAAAAGTGTACTGTATCAGTAGTGTACAGCTGTATACAGTGTTGGGGGAATTGTAAATCTCCGTATATATTTCAGGAGTAACAGACATGGTCACAGTCCCAGTTAGGATAACAGCAGAATATGAA
Source organism: Oophaga sylvatica (assembly GCA_033576555.1). Taxonomy (NCBI): domain Eukaryota; kingdom Metazoa; phylum Chordata; class Amphibia; order Anura; family Dendrobatidae; genus Oophaga; species Oophaga sylvatica. The sequence goes on along the minus strand of JARQOD010000004.1, from coordinate 249,817,917 downwards.
AGGCAGAAAAAGTGTACTTTATCAGTAGTGTACAGCTGTATACAGTGTTGGGGGAATTGTAAATCTCCGTATATTTCTGGAGTCACACACAGATAGTCAGCATGTATTTGTCCGTGATACCAGCCGGTACATGGTAGTGTGTGAGGAGCATACAGCTCTATATGGTGTGGGAAAAAATGAACACTCGGTAACTGAAAGAAATTTCCCCCTTCTCACTGGCAGGCAGCCTACTAATCAGCTCTGCTGCTCCACACAAGCAATATCTACTCTGTCACTGGCAGGCTGCCTAAGAACCAGCGTTGCTGCACACACCAAAATCCTCCCCTGTCACTGCACAGTAACTGTACAGCTAATCGCTACCGCACAAGCACAGGTTTTTTTTTGGGGGCCTGCCTAACGCTCTCCCTGCTCTAAGATGGTGCTGGCCGCTGCCCATGTCATCGCGTTGCCCACAGCCTGCGTCCTTGCTCATTGCCCGAGAAAAGGCCCTTAAAGTAGTATGGGAAAACCGACTTCGGCAAAATGGTCGCCGAACACGTGACCGACCTCGCGCCATGGTCGGGTTTCGTTTCATGAAACCCGACTTTGGCGAAAGTTGGCGATTTTTTTAATCTGACCGACCTGTTTCGCTCAACAATACTATTCATAGCTTTGTAATGCATTTCATAAATGTAAAGTTGCTTATTGACATTATATCATTCTGATGATGGGGAAAAGTGTACCTTTTTAACATGCCCATCATTTTTGACTTGTAAGTTAATAAACAAGGATGAGTAGGGACTATAGATGCATTGGTCATCTCAGTTTGCAGGTTTTTTTTAATCTATAGTGATATGAGAAGGATGAGATTCCTTTGCTACACTGTGAGTGCTCTCACAAGCTAAAAATAGTATATAAAAACTAGCTATGAACCCGTTCTATGCCCAGGTGGCAAGGATTTTTATTGGTATATGGTCTCCCATCCTGGTATGTGCTGCCTTCCTCCTATCCTGGTATGCATGGTCCCCTCACCCCCACCTAATCCTGGCATGCATGGCACCCCATTCCTCATACTGATATGCATGTCCCCACCCCTCAATCCTGTATGCATGGTACCCCTCATCCCTATCCTGGTATGCATGGTACCTGCTCATCCATATCCCGGTATTCATGATTCCCTCATCCCCCAATCCTGGTATGCATGGTCCCCTCACCCCCCCAATCCTGGTGTTCATGGTCTCCTCCCCCCAATCCTGGAATGCATGGTTCCCTCACCTCCCAATCATGGTATGCATGGTCCCATCCCCCTCATCCAGGAAAGCATGGTCCTCACCCCCCAATCCGGTATGCATGGTGCCCTCACCCCCAATCCTGGTATGCATGGTCCCCTCAGCTCCAAATCCTGGTATGCATGGTCCCCCCTCATTTCCTATCGTAGGATGTATTGTACCCCCACACCACCCAATTCTGGTATGCATGGTCCCCTCATCCCCTATCCTGGTATGCATGGTACTCCTCAACCCCCTATCCTGGTATGCATGGTCCCCTCATCCCCAATCCTGATATGCTTGGTCCTATCACCCCCAATCTGGTGTGCATGGTCCTCTCACCCCCATCCTCGTATGCATGGTCCCCTCATCCCCCTATCCTGGTATGCATGGTTCCCTCACCCCCCTATCCTGATATGCATGGTCCCCTCACCCCCAATCCTGGTATGCATGGTCCTCTCACCCCCCCATCCTGGTATGCAAGGTCCCCTCACCCCCCAATCACGGTATGCATGGTGTTAGAACTCTCCTGTTAGTTTTTTATCTATCTTGCTGGTCACATGACTTTTGTTGCCTATTTAATCCTGCTCCGCCCTTCTGGCTTTGCTGGACTTCATTGTAATTTCTACTCTTAAGCTAGTCAGGTGCTGTGTTACCTTACTCAGTCAGTTTTTGCTTGGTCTTCGGACCTCTATGTTCTATGTTGTTTTTTTTGTCTTTTACTGCTACAACTTCTAGGAGGAGGTGGTTAGGAGGTGTCCATCTGTCTCCCCAGTCCCTAGTTCTTGTAGGGAACCCTTCCTCACATCTATAGGTCTTCATACAGACTAGCTGAGGACTTTAGCGGGTCTGATCGCAGGATCAGGTTCCCCGTTACATCGTAGGGATCAAGCTTAGTTCTATCGTAGGGACAGATCTCCCATCTTTCCTTAGTGCTTGTAGCAGAATATAACAGTAAGTCCAGTCCAAAAAATATATCTAAGGAAAGATTACCAGTTTCCATTATGGTGTCGGTTCAGGAATTGGTTCAACGCCTGCAGGGACTCTCTCTGGAGGTGACGAGCTCCAGCAACACGTGAGTAGCTGTTCTGGAGCACATTTCGTGGAGCCAAAGGTACGTTTGCCTGATTTATTTTTTGGTGAACAACAAGATTTTTTTTCTTTTAAAAATGCTTGCTTGTTGTATTTTCGTTTGAGACCCAGATCCTCTGGTGATGAATCACAGCGCATACGGTTCATAATGTCACTTTTGCACAAAGAACCTCAGGAGTGGACCTTTTCTCTGCAACCTAGTGATCCATGCTTTAGATCAGTGGATAGTTTTTTTTCTGCTTTGGGGTTATCATCAGCTGAGACAGAATTGAGACGTTTGAGGCAGGGATCTGGTAATGTGAAAAAATATTGTACTCACTTCCGACGGTGGTCTACTCAAGTGGGGTGGAACGATTCAGCTTTGAAAAGTTTGTTTCTTGCAGGGCTAGGTGAAAGGGTTAAAGATTTGCTGATTGCTTATCCCATACCTGGTAACTTGCAGGAGGCTATGCAATTAGCTATACGGGTGGATAGGAGACTGCGTGCAAGGGTTAATGAGAGTAAATCCTCTGCCATGTCAGCTCCTAGTCTTGAGAGGGTCTGTACTGACATTGGAGAGCCGATGGAGATTGGAGCGATGGCACCCCGCTCTCAGAAAAAAGACCGCAGGTTTTCTGAAGGTTTGGGCTTTTATTGCGGCAAATCTGACCATTTCATTAAGAACTGTGTGCTGCGTATGGACAAAGAAAAAAAAAAAGAGGTCAGTTTCGCCCGTATAGCCTGTTTAAAACACTAAGGGTGTCTTTCTTTCTGCCTCTACTGCTGCTCAGGAAGAATTAATGGAATTTCGGGTATTTGTCGATTGTGGTTCTACTCTGAATGTGATTGATGGGGGATTCTTGGAAAAACTTAAATTAAAACCCAAACCTTTGTCATCCCCTATTGCCGTGGTTTCTGTTGATGGTCTCTCCTTGAAGAATGTTACTCACAAGGTCTGTGAATTTCCCCTCAATATTAATGGTGTTCACCAAGAGAATTTGGATTTGGTAGTATTGAATAATTTGCCTTCTCCGGTGATTTTGGGGTTTACCCTGGTTAAAATTGCACAATCCTTTTCTGGATTGGTCTACCAATGAAATTAAAGTCCTGGAGCCCTAAGTGTTATGACAAGTGTTGTAACGGGCGTATTGCTGCTGTGGATAAAGGGGAACTACCTGTACCTATTCAGGATTTTTGGAAAGTTTTTTCTGAGAAGGAATCGCAGATTTTACCTCCCCAGAGAGACTATGATTGTACTATTGAATTTGTCCCTGGAGCGACTCTTCCTAAAAGTCGTTTATTTGATCTTACTATTCCTGAGAGAAAGGCTTTGGAGGAATACATACAGACAAGCTTGGCCGCCGGTCAAATTAGGCCTTCCAAGCCCCCTGTGGCTGTTGGATTTTTTTTGTTAAAAAAATGACGGCGGTTTACGTCCTTGTCTGGACTTTCGTGAGATTAATAAAATTACTGTACGCAATCCTTACCCACTGCCATTGATTCCTGATTTGTTTAACCAGTTAGCGGGGGCCAAGTGGTTCTCTAAAATTGATCTTCGGGGGGGCATACAATTTGTTGCGCATGTAGGAGGGTGACGAATGGAAGACTGCTTTTAACACTCATGTGGGTCATTTTGAGAATCTGGTAATGCCTTTTGGCCTTACCAATGCTCCTGCATTTTTTCAGAATCTTATTAATGACATCCTTAGACCTTTGATCGGGAAAAAGGTGGTTGTGTATTTGGATGACATTTTGATTTATTCGCCGGATCTGGAGTCTCATTGGCGGAGCGTTCGTGAGGTATTACAGTTATTGATTGACAATTCGCTTTTTGCTAAACTGGAGAAATGTGAGTTCGCTGTACAGAGAATTAGTTTTTTGGGCTACAGTATCTCCAGCGAAGGTTTTGAGATGGACCCGGTGAAAGTTCAAGCGGTGCAGGAATGGCCTAGGCCTATTGGTTTGAAATCGTTACAAAGGTTTTTGGGTTTCGCCAATTATTATAGAAAATTCATTAAAAAACTTTCTATTATTGTCAAACCACTGACCGATCTCACCATGAAAGGTGCTAATGCGGTTCAGTGGACTACTGAGGCCATTGAAGCTTTTGTGTTTCTAAAGGAGAGGTTCAGCTCTGCTCCCATCCTTATGCAGCCTGATGTGACTAAACCGTTTTTGGTTGAGGTTGATGCTTCTTCTGTGGGGGTCGGCGCGGTGTTGTCTCAGGAAAACAGGGATGGAGTACATCCCTGTGCCTTTTTTTCAAAAAATTTTTCTGAGACTGAACTAAATTATGATATTGGTAATCGGGAATTGTTGGCGATTAAACTCGCATTTGAACATTGGCGTCATCTCTTGGAAGGTGCTGAATTTCCTGTTCAGGTTTTCACTGATCATAAAAATCTGATCTATCTTGATGCTGCCAAACGCTTGAATGCCCATCAGGCTAGGTGGGCACTGTTTTTCTCGCGGTTTAATTTTTCCGTTACTTACATCCCAGGTACTAAGAATGTTAAAGCCGATGCTTTGTCTCGCAGCTTTTCTCCCATGGTTGGTGCTGAGGAGGAGGAGAACATTTTAAAAGAAGGGGTTGTGATTGCTGCTTTGGACTCTGTGTTGGAAGAGGAGATTCTTACAGCACAGGAGAATGCCCCATCTAACATTCCCCATGGGAGGTTGTTTGTGCCTGGGACCTTTAGGAGAGATTTGTTTGTTGAGTGTCATGAGTCTCGGTTGGCAGGTCATCCTGGAATCTCTGAGACCAAGAGACTTGTGAGTCGCAGTTTTTGGTGACCTGGATGGCAGAAGGAAGTCATTAAGTGGGTGCGTCAATGCACTGTGTGTGCTAGATCTAAGTCTTCACATACTCCTGCTGCGGGGTTGCTTTGCCCTCTGGAGGTCCCTAGTGCACCTTGGACACATTTGGCTATGGACTTTATTACTGACTTTCCCCCCTCGGAGGGTTTCACTGTCATCTGGGTGGTAGTGGACCGTTTTAGCAAGATGTGTCACTTGGTTCCTTTCATCAAACTGCCCTGCGCGAAGACTCTCGCTAAGGCCTTTGTCAAGGAAATTGTCAGACTACATGGCGTTCCTACTGACATTGTTTCTGATAGGGGACCTCAGTTCGTGGCTCGTTTTTGGCGCGCCTTTTGTGACAGGTTAGAAGTTCATTTGTCGTTTTCATCCGGATATCATCCTGAGTCTAATGGCCAGACAGAAAGGAAAAACCAGGATGTTGAGCAGTTCTTGCATTGTTTTGTGGCAGACCATCAAGTGGGGTGGTCTGAGTTTCTGCCACTTGCTGAATTTGCTCTTAACAACCATACAGCCTCTTCTGCTGGTTGTTCGCCTTTTTTTTGTTGTACTGGGAGACATCCGTCGTTTGGGTCATTCTCCAAATTGGTATCAGCCGTGCCTGAAGAGGAGAATTTTTCCGGTGATTTGGAGAGTTTGGACGGATGTACGTGGTAATCTTCAGGAGGCTAACAGAAAATCTAAAAGGTACTTTGATAGGAAACGGTAAGAGGTTTTATTTGCTATTGGTGACATGATTTGGTTGTCCTCTAAGAATCTGCGGTTGAGGATTCCTTCTAAAAAATTGGGTCCCAAGTTTGTTCAGGTTGTTAACCAATCGGCTGTTAGGTTGGAGGTTCCTACCTCCTGGAAGATTAATCCGGTGTTTCATGTTTCCTTGTTGAAAAGAGCTGATGTGTCGGATGGAGACGCCTCGGCCACTGTTCCTCCGGTGGTGGAGGACGGGGAATATGAAATTTCCCTCATCCTAAATTCTAGACGGTATAGAGGGAGTTTGCAGTATTTTGTTGCTTGGAAGGGTTTTGGACCCGAGGATAACTCATGGGTGAGGGCGGATGATGTTTCTGCTTCCAGACTTGTCAGAGCATTTCACAAGAGGTTTCCGGGTAAGCCTGGGCCTAGGGGATCCGGAGGATCCTCTTAGAAGGGGGGTACTGTTAGAACTCTCCTGTTAGATTTTTTTCTATCTTGCAGGTCACATGACTTTTGTTGCCTATTTAATCCGGCTCCACCCTTCTGGCTTTGCTGGACTTCATTGTAATTTCTACTCTTAAGCTAGCCAGGTACTTTGTTACCTTACTCAGTCAGTTTTTGCTTGGTCTTCGGACCTCTATGTTCTATGTTGTTTTTTTTTTGTCTTTTACTGCTACAACTTCTGTTAGGAGGTGTCCATCTTTCTCCCAGTCCCTAGTTCTTGTAGGGATCCCTTCCTCACATCTATAGGTCTTCGTACAGACTAGCTGAGGACTTTAGCGGGTCTGATTGCAGGATCAGGTTCCCCGTTACATCGTAGGGATCAAGCTTAGTTCTATCGTAGGGACAAATCTCCCTTCTTTCCTTAGTGCTTGTAGCAGAACATAACACATGGTGCCCTCGCCCCCCAATCCAGGTGTGTATGGTCCCCTCACCCCCCCCAATCCTGGTGTGCATGGTCCCCTCCCCCAAATCCTGGAATGCATGGTCCCCTCACCCCCCCAATCCTGGTATGCATGGTCCCCTCACCCCCCAATCCTGGAATGCATGGTCCCCTCCCCCAATCCTGGAATGCATGGTCCCCTCACCCCCCAATCCTAATATGCATGGTCCCCTCCCCCCCAATCCTGGCATGCATGGTCCCCTCACCCCCCAATCCCAGTATGCATGGTGCCCTCATCCCCCAATCCTGGTATGCATGGTCCCCTCACCCCCCAATCCTGGTATGCATGGTCCCCTCCTCCCAATCCTGGAATGCATGGTTCCCTCACCCCCCAATCATGGTATGCATGGTCCCCTCCCCCCCAATCCAGGAATGCATGGTCCCTCACCCCCCAATCCCGGTATGCATGGTGCCCTCACCCCCCAATCCTGGTATGCATGGTCCCCTCACCTCCCAATCCCGGTATGCATGGTCCCCTCACCCCCCAATCCTGGTATGCACGGTCCCCTCCCCCAATCCTGGAATGCATGGTTCCCTCACCCCCAATCATGGTATGCATGCTCCCCTCCCCCCAATCCAGGAATGCGTGGTCCTCACCCCCCAATCCCGGTATGCAAGGCCCCCTCACCCTCCAATCTTGGTATGCATGGTCCTCTCACCCCTTCATCCTGGTATGCATGGTTCCCTCACGACCTTCCTGATATGCATGGTCCCCTCACCCCCAATCCTGATATGCATGGTCCCCTCACCCCCCTATCCTGGTATGCATGGTTCTCTCACCCCCTTATCTTGGAATGCATGGTCCCCTCATGCCCCAATCCCAGTATGCATGGTGCCCTCATCCCCAATCCTGATATGCATGGTCCCCTCACCCCCCCAATCCTGGTATGCATGGTCCCCTCCCCCAATCCTGGAATGCATGGTCCCCTCATGCCCCAATCCCAGTATGCATGGTGCCCTCATCCCCCAATCCTGGTATGCATGGTCCCCTCACCCCCCCAATCCTGGTATGCATGGTCCCCTCCCCCAATCATGGTATGCATGGTCCCCTCCCCCAATCCAGGAATGCATGGTCCCTCACCCCCCAATCCCGGTATGCATGGTGCCCTCACCCCCCAATCCTGGTATGCATAGTCCCCTCACCCCCCAATCCTGGTATGCATGGTCCCCCTCATTCCTATCATAGGATGTATTGTACCCCACACCACCCAATTCTGGTATGCATGGTCCCCTCATCCCCTATCCTGGTATGCATGGTACCCCTCACACCCCTATCCTGGTATGCATGGTCCCCTCATCCCCAATCCTGATATGCTTGGTCCTATCACCCCCCCATTCCTGGTATGCATGGTCCTCTCACCCCCATCCTGGTATGCATGGTCCCCTCTTCCCCTATCCTGGTATGCATGGTCCCATCACCCCTATCCTGATATGCATGGTCCCCTCACCCTAATCCTGGTATGCATGGTCCTCTCACCCCCCATCCTGGTATGCATGGTCCCCTCATCCCCCAATCATGGTATGCATGGTGCCCTCGCCCCCCAATCCAGGTATGTATGGTCCCCTCACCCCCCAATCCTGGTATGCATGGCCCCCTCCCCCAATCGTGGAATGCATGGTCCCCTCACCCCCCAATCCTGGTATGCATGGTCCCCTCACCCCCATCCTGAAATGCATGGTCCCCTCACTCCCCCAATCCCGATATGCATGGTGCCCTCACCCCCAATCTTGGTATGCATGGTCCCCTCACCCCCCAATCCAGGTATGCATGGTCCCCCTCATCCCTATGGTAGGATGTATGGTACCCCAATCCTCAAGAGAGGTGACATAACAGGATAGGGACCCAATTTACGAAGGACACCGTGATGTGGTAATTGGGCATACATATATTGGCCAATCTATGAGCTAAGAGCCTTCATTTTTTCATAGCAATGTTTGCAGATACATATTTCATATATACATTATATAGCGCTTTTTTCAATTTTTTTCAATGGCAGCAATGCAATTCCTATACTCTAGAGTAATCATTCTTGGTAAGTTATGGTGCAAACCTTAATCTCTTTGATTTGCATACTTCTACGCAGCCTAAGTGATGTCAGCGGTAGTCACTTTTTTTTTTAATTAATGTGTGTGTTTGTCTTTTTTAACCCTTTACTACTATAGGATTAATAATGGATAGTTGTTTTATTGACACCTCTCCATTATTAAACCAGATTAATGTCCCCTTTCAATAGCAAGTTGACATTAACCCCTTATTAACCCAAGAGCCACCGCTAAAGGCAATGGGAATAGAGAGGCTTAAGTAACAGAAAAGGCGCATCTTATAGATGTGCCTTTTCTGGGGTGGCTGGGGCCAGATGTTTGTAGCCAGGGGGGGCCCAAAAACCATGGTCCCTCTCTAGGCTGTTAATATCTGTCCTCAGTCACTGGCTTTCCCTCTCTGGTGGAGAAAATACCGTGGGAGCCCACGCATTTATTGTCAATGAATTTACCCGTTCATTTAACACCTACATGTCCCAAATTTTTCACACATACACTAATCTAAATATTAGTCAAAAACATATATAAAACTAAATGAAATTAAATGGTTTACTGTATGTAAAACATGTGTCATTTCATGTCGGGTTCTGTAATGATTTTACAGAAGCCGACAATTGATTTAGCACCTATTATGCTATGTAGAACTCTATGAACTATAAATATATATAAATATATGTGTCTAAATGACATGTGTGTGTATATGTATGTGTGTGTATATAGTATATATATATATACATATATATATATACTGCTCAAAAAAATAAAGGTAACACTCAAATAACACATCCTGTAGATCTGAATGAATGAAATATTCTCATTGAATACTTTGTTCTGTATAAAGTTGAATGTGCTGACAACAAAATCACACAAAAATCATCACTGGAAATCAAATTTATTAACCAATGGAGGCCTGGATTTGGAGTCTCCCACAAAATTAAAGTCGAATGTAATGTCCTTAAAACAAGTCAAAATGATGCTCAGTAGTGTGTGTGGCCTCCACGTGCCTGTATGACCTCCCTGTGCCTATATGACCTCCCTACAACCCCTGGGCATGCTCCTGATGAGGCGGCGGATGGTTTCCTGAGGGATCTCCTCCCAGACCTGGACTAAAGCATCCCTGAACTCCTGGACAGACTATGGTGCAACGTGACGTTGGTGGATGGAGCGAGACATGATGTCCCAGATGTGCTCAATCAGATTCAGTTCTGGGGAACAGGTGGGACAGTCTGTAGCTTCAATGCCTTCATCTTGCAGGAACTGCTGACACACTCCAGCCACATGAGGTCTTGCATTGTCCTGCATTAGGAGGAACTCAGGGCCAACCGCACCAGCATTTGGTCTCTCAAGGGGTATGAGGATCTCATCTCGGTAACTAATGGCGGTCAGGCTACCTCTGGCGAGCACATGTAGGGCTGTGCGGCCCTAAAAAGAAATGCCACCCCACATCATTACTGACCCACTGCCAAACCGGTCATGCTGAAGGATGTACCTGGCACAGTGTCTCTAGACTCTGTCACGTCTGTCACATGTGCTCAGTGTGAACCTGCTTTCATCTGTGAAGAGCACAGGGTGCCAGTGGCGAATTTGCCAATCCTGGTGTTCTGTGACAAATGCCAAGTGTCCTGCACGGTGTTGGGCTGTGAGCACAACGCCCATCTGTGGACGTCAGGCACTCAGACCATCCTCATGGAGTCAGTTTCTAACCATTTGTGCAGACACATGCACATTTGTGGCCTGCTGGAGGTCATTTTGCAGGGCTTTGGCAGTGCTCCTCCTGTTTCTCTTTGCACAAAAGCGGAGGTAGCGATCCTGCTGCTGGGTTGTTGCCCTCCTACGGCCCCCTCCACGTTTCCTGGTGTACTGGCCTGTCTCCTGATAGCGCTTCTTGCCTCTGGACACTACGCTGATAGACACAGCAAACCTTCTTGCCACAGCTCGCATTGATGTGCCATCCTGGATAAGCTGCACTACCTGAGCCACTTGTGTGGGTTGTAGAGTCCGCCTCATGCTATCACGAGTGTGAAAGCACAACCAACTTTCAAAAGTGACCAAAACATCAGCCAGAAAGCATTGGTACTGAGAAGTGGTCTGTGGTCCCCACCTGCAGAACCACTCCTTTATTGAGTGTGTCTTGATAATTGCCAATAATTTCCATCTGTTGTCTATTCCATTTGCACAACAGCATGTGAGATTGATTGTCAATCAGCGTTGCTTCCTAAGTGGATTTCACAGAAGTTTGATTTACTTGGAGTTATATTCTATTGTTTAAGTGTTCCCTTTATTTTTTTGAACAGTGTATATATGTATTCTATGTGTATATATCTCTTCTTATTTGTTTTTTAAAACCTGTCATTGGGATCCATTATATGTCCATTTTGCAAGTCGGCGAGAAAATCTCACCATACGGATGCAAAACGGATGTCACACGGATGCTTAGATGCGAGAAAATCGCTTCCTCGCATTACAATTGGATGACATACGGATCACTGTTCTGAAACATTTTGTGTGATTCTGGTCCCTGAAAAATGGACCGTATTTTTATACGTTGTGTCTGACTCCAACCTTAAGACTTTTTATGGTCTAGATCTCTGCGAAAATCAGTACCTTCCAGGAACTTCTTCATAACTACAGCATGGGCAATGATCATACCACTCACATTTATTACAATGTAATACCATTATTTAGTCTAATTTAATTTATAATAATTTTCCATGTACACTTGTTAAGACAATAATACAATTATTAAAATAATAGGAATGACATTTGTAACACTCTGATAGATGCATAGTATTCTGCTAGTGATTATGTAAAAATAACTGTAAGGTATTGCATTAACATGCTAGACATTCTAACCATGAAATTGAGTGAGCTTTCATTTGTCTCAGAGATATGGAGATACAACTATCAGGAGCTGTGAAATTAATTTAGCCACATGTTGTTTTATATGCTCCAGGGATGAAGGCAAGATCAGATTTTACTCCGATTCTCAAGTACAGTTTCAATCATCGTAACAACTAGATAAAAATGTGAAGAACCTGCATAAGCCATAATAGTACTAAACATATGTTTACTAACTTTTTTTTTAGTATATGCATTTTTAAGCCTCTTTTTTGTAGTATATAAGATTTGAATACCCACATGGATAACGCTAATTCTTCATTTACAGTACACTTCTTAACATTGAAATTTTAACAACAAAAAGGAAAACTCATGGAGTTTTGAAAATCACAGGATCCATAGATATGTTAATGATATATAAATGATGGAAAAAAATGGGGAAACATTTTCAAAATATTTTGATTTGTTTATTATTGAGTATGAGCGCCACACGCAGAAATACATGCTCCTTGTTATCAATAAGGTTATAAATGGTTGTCTGAGGAATGTTCTGTCACTCTGGATGCACTTGGGCATGCAAATAATAAAGATCTGCTGCTGGCAACTACTTTTGCAATTGTTGACCAATGACGCCCCAGATGTGCTCAATGGGAGACAAACTCAGAGACACTGCAGGCCATAGTAGCATGTTTAGGACAGGTAAACTGCAGCTTGATATTGTTGTGTTGAAAAACAGCTATTGGGACATTATAAAGAAATGACCATAGCACTGGTTCACCACAATCAATGAAACACCGAGCAAACACTATACAACCCCACACCATAATCTCAGGACTATAATTGGTGTAATGTTCCTTTGGAAGACTGTAAGAATGTTACTTTATTTCAGTTCTCATAAACCACAACACAGGAAAACTTAAATACAGCCCTTGTGCGGCATAGTGTAAAACATAAATTAAGAAAGTCCATATAATAGTGCTGGCTAGCCCGCATAGTTTAGAGTCCAGCTTCTTAGTCCTTTAGCAAAGGCACTAAATCCAGGAGACCTGCACACCTCCTACCACACAGCCTGTGTGAGGCAAACAGGTATCATTTGAAGCACACCCAGGGGTGAAGATATGATGAGCTGCCTTTCAGCTGCTCATAATCAACCTGTCATGGCCAATTAACCTCTTTTAATTCTATATGCACTAAAGCACTACTCCAGGTTTATCTCCCATCCACTATGCCACTATGTCTCTAGAAGCCACCTTATATAGCTCCCCCCTCTGCCTAAAGCCGTGGACTCGGCATCTTCTACAACTAGACACAGAATTCTCGAGAGGCAGCATCATTACTATGTAACTCCCAACTTTATGTTCCATATTGAAGAGGAAATCCAGCAGGGCTAGAAACCAGTAGGTAACACGAGCATTCTTCTCCCTTTTTTTCCTCATCGACATGAGTGGGCCATGGTCTGACATTAATTTAAATTCTCGCTTTAAGAGATAGTATCTCAATATGTCCACCGCCCACTTTATGGCCAATCATTCCTTTTCTACAATGGAATAATTTTTCTCACATGCTGATAGTTTCCTATTCAGGTAGACAACAGGATGCTTATCTCTGTGTATCTCCTGAGAGGGGAACACTCCTAATGTGACTTCTGAGGAGTCTGTTTGGAGTCCAAGTTACTTTTTAAAGTCTGGGGCAATCAGAACTGGCTGCTTATACAGAGCCACTTTCAGTTCTTGAAAGGCCATCTCCACCTCCAATGTCCATTTGGCCATGACTAATTTTGTCCCCTTAAGGAGGATGACAAGGGGTGCGACCACAATGGCAATATTTGGAATGAACCTCGTGTACTACCACACAATTCCCTCCCTTGCTTTTTTGAGAGTGGTGTTAGCCAAATGTAAGGATTCCGGATTTTCCATTGAGCTCGCTTTCCCTTGTCCAAGATGGAGTCTTGTACCTCACCCTGTCCTGGAATTTCCTGTCTATCCTGCTATTTAACTCCAGCTCAGGAGATCTTCCTTGCCTGAGTATTTTGTCTGCTGCTTGCCTCTGAGCTTCCTCCTAGTCTGCTTCTGGAGTTCTTCCTGCTGCTGCTGCTCATTATCGGTGCTTTGCCTTTCCACTTACAGCTGCCTTCAGCTCTCTGTGTGGCTCCCTGATCCTGGCCAGTGTTACTTATTGTCCGGACTTTTAGTGTGGAGCTACTCATCTCTGGAACTGCTGTGGTCAGTAACAGATTCTGACATTGTTATCTCCTTCTTGGACGGTGTTCTGTGTGGGCTGCGTTGCTGGACTTAAGCAGGACTTTAAAGCCCTAAAAGGTACATTTAGTAACCTTCCCCTGTTAATGCTCCACCTGTGTATTGCTGGACTTTTATGTTAAGTGCTATGCGCACCCTTGCTCATATTATTGCTGGACTTCTACGTTAAAGTGTTGTGCACACTCTTGCTCATATATTTGCTGGACATCTATGATATGTGCTGTACTTACTCTCGCTTCATATTACTGCTGGACTTATGCTTATTAGCGGTCACGCCCCACTATTTAGTTTGCTGTTAATTTCTATATTGTGCTGAGCACTTCGTTACTATTGCAGGAAGATCTCTGTTAGATTTGGTTCAATTTCTTATTTTGTTCAATACAATTGTTTCCCTCAGCTTTGGTCTCAGTTTCGTTTTATCCCACACAATTTGATTACATAGTACCCACATAATTGTTACACCAGTTCTGGATTGCGTCCGCTTTACTGATATGGGGTTTGATTTTGTCTCTACCTACTACATAGCCAAGGTTTTTAGCCGCCTCTTTTCCCATGGCACATTTTTGAGGCTTTATAGAGATACCAGCCTTACTGAAAGCATCAAACACCTCTTGAACCTTTCCTTGATGACTTCCCTAATCTGGCTTATAATCATGATATCATCCAGGTATAATGAAGCATAATTCTTATGAGGTGCGATAATCTTATCCATAACCCTCTGAAATGTGGCCAAAGCTCCCTGCAGTCCGAATGGCACCCGGACATATTGTAAACTACTGTCTGGCGTAGAGAAAGAAGTCTTCTCTTTTGTTTCTTGTGACATATGAATGTGCTAATATCTCTTTGTTAGATCCAAGGGGTTATGTTCCTTGCAGGCCCAAGTCTTTCGATCAGCTCATCAACATACGGAATCGGATATGCGTAGAACTTGGAGACACCGTTCAGCTTCTGATGATCATTACAAAATCTCCATTTGACATCGGGTTTTTGATCAATGACAATCGAGTTAGACTACCTGCTCTTAGAGTATGATCGTACAGCAACTATGAAGGAGCAGTATTAGCAAAGAGCATAATAAAATTAAAATTTTATTGAAAAAAGTTATAAGATACATAATTCATTATATAAAAAAATCAGGATTAATAGAATCATTTACACATGGGATGGCAAAGAAACAAGAAACAATAGTATAGCCATACAGCCAACAATAAGATTAATTTAACAATAATCCCAATATAGATAATATGTAGCATATATAAATATAGAATCTCTTGATGTCACTACATACAGAAGTAATAAAAAAAGATATCTATGTAGTGAACCATTACTACAAACAGGTTGCACAAGCGGATCACCCTCACAAGTAATTATTGCACCAGTATTTATATATATATAATATATATATATACA
The DNA here is from genome assembly GCA_033576555.1 of Oophaga sylvatica. Classification (NCBI taxonomy): domain Eukaryota; kingdom Metazoa; phylum Chordata; class Amphibia; order Anura; family Dendrobatidae; genus Oophaga; species Oophaga sylvatica. The sequence continues at coordinate 249,802,600 of JARQOD010000004.1, read as the reverse complement.
TATATATATATATATATACATACAGCACAGACCAAAAGTTTGGACACATCTTCTCATTTAAAGATTTTTCTGCATTTTCATGACTATGAAAATTGTACATTCACACTAAAGGCATCAAACTATGAATTAACACATGTGGAATTATATACTTATGTCTTATATTCTAGGTTCTTCAAAGTATCCACCTTTTGCTTTGATGACTGCTTTGCACACTCTTGGCATTCTCTTGATGAGCTTCAAGAGGTAGTCACCGGAAATGGTTTTCACTTCACAGGTGTGCCCTGTCAGGTTTAATAAGTGGGATTTCTGGCCTTATAAATGGGGTTGGGACCATCAGTTGTGTTGTGCTAGAAGTCTGGTGGATACACAGCTGATAGTCCTACTGAATAGACTGTTAGAATTTGTATTATGGCAAGAAAAAAGCAGCTAAGTAAAGAAAAGCGAGTGGCCATCATTACTTTAAGAAATGAAGGTCAGTCAGTCCGAAAAATTGGGAAAACTTTGAAAGTGTCCCCAAGTGCAGTTGCAAAAACCATCAAGCGCTAGAAAGAAACTGGCTCATATGAGGACCGCCCCAGGAAAGGAAGACCAAGAGTCACCTCTGCTTCTGAGGATAAGTTTATCCAAGTCACCAGCCTCAGAAATCGCAGGTTTACAGCAGCTCAGATTAGAGACCAGGTCAATGCCACACAGAGTTCTAGCAGCAGACACATCTCTACAATAACTGTTAAGAGGAGACTTTGTGCAGCAGGACTTCTTGGTAAAATAGCTGCTAGGAAACCACTGCTAAGGACAGGCAACAAGCAGAAGAGACTTGTTTGGGCTAAAGAACACAAGGAATGGACATTAGACCAGTGGAAATCTGTACTTTGGTCTGATGAGTCCAAATTTGAGATCTTTGGCTCCAACCACCGTGTTGGAAAAGGTGAACGGATGGACTCTACATGCCTGGTTCCCACCGTGAAGCATGGAAGAGGAGGTGTGATGGTGTGGGGGTGCTTTGCTGGTGACACTGTTGAGGATTTATTCAAAATGAAGGCATACTGAACCAGCATGGCTACCACAGCATCTTGCAGCGGCATGCTATTCCATCCGGTTTGCGTTTAATTGGACCATCATTTATTTTTCAACAGGAAAATGATCCCAAATACACCTCCAGGCTGTGTAAGGGCTATTTGACCAAGAAGGAGAGTGATGGGGTGCTACGCCAGATGACCTGGCCTCCACAGTCACCAGACCTGAACCAAATCAAGATGGTTTGGGGTGAGCTGGACCGCAAAGTGAAGGCAAAAGGGCCAGCAAGTGCTAAGCATCTCTGGGAACTCCTTCAAGATTGTTGGAAGACCATTTCCGGTGACTACCTCTTGAAGCTCATCAAGAGAATGCCAAGAGTGTGCAAAGCAGTCATCAAAGCAAAAGGTGGCTACTTTGAAGAACCTAGAATATAAGACATATTTTCAGTTGTTTCACACTTTTTGTCAAGTATATAATTCCACATGTGTTAATTCATAGTTTTGATGCCTTCAGTGTGAATGTACAATTTTCATAGTCATGAAAATACAGAAAAAAAATCTTTAAATGAGAAGGTGTGTCCAAACTTTGGTCTGTACTGTATATATATATATATATATATATATATATATATATATATATATTATCCCTATTCATAAATTATAAAGATGCTCCGCTATAAGTTAATTACTTGCAGTTTCCTATCCATGTTTGTTTTATATGCATTTTAATTACCGTCTTCACAAATGCAATTTTTACACATTACATTACTTTTATCCTGAATGTTTCATCAGTTTTCCCTTGCAGCCTCTATTTCTAATTTTCAGTTATCTCTGAACTTGTTAGTGGAGACTGGCAGCTAATGAGTATTTATTAGTGGATGGTTTATGGGTATGCCTCAGATGTACTATGGCATTGAACAGAAATGAGCCCCATTCAATGGGGTTAATCTGCATATGTTGAATCAGCCAGTCTTTTATAAGCAAAATCCAAAAGAAGAATGTCTATAATCACCCGCCTTGTAGATATTTTTCCATGTTACAGGAAAAAATCCATGCAGATAGTTTTATGATACATGTGTCCAGGGTTACAAATATATTGCTTGCATGCATTAGATGTTGCAAGTTTTGTTGTGGATTTTGGTACAAAATCAACGCTAAAATCCTCATTGAAGCTGGAATGTATGAATAAGTCTTTACAGTGAAGAAGCAGGGTGTGTATGTTTCTGTCTGGGTCTTTCTCTATCTCTATATTACTGCTCCCTCCTCAATCTTCTCTCTATATACAATTCTATTGGCAGGTGTTGTAATATTTTTCCTCCGCAGGGAAGCTGAAAACATCCCTCTTATCTCTGCCTCGTTGAAGACAGGTATGACTTTTACTTAAAGGTGTTGTCCTCTACTAGGACAATCCCTTCTCGATCTGAATGCTTACCCAGTGAAAATTAAAACACTTATTCTCGTCCTGTACCGCATCTTTTCCAGCGGTGTCAGCACATGCGTTCCCGGTGCTCACATGCAGTTGTTCTGCAACACATGAGCCCTGATCCCAATCTACACTGATGTCACTGTCCCCGCCTTTGGACATATTAGAAATCAAGAGAACGTAAGCAGCCAGCCTTAGCTCTCACCTGCTATTGATTAGGTATAATTTCGAAGGCAGGGACAGTGACATCAGCGCTGATTGGTCATAACAGCCGTATGTGAACCCTGGGTGGGCAACCCATTTAAATGGTATAATTTTCTATGATCATTCACATATATTGTCTTTAAAAATGTTGCTGACAAACTTATTGGCTCTCATATTATAACACATAAGAAAACAAAAAAGGACAAAGCCAGAAATATTCAAAACTTTGTCACACTGTAAAATATAAATGTATGTAAGAAAGGAAAATTATTTCTACTTTTTGTTAAAAAGTATAATTTGTACTTAACTAACACAAAAAATAACAGAAGGTTTAATATTTTGATTTGTTACAAAGACTTTTATGCCTTAGGAGTCTCCTTCATGGTCATCATTAGAATATGTTCCAATTAAACACATTTTATTTGGACGTTATTTTTTAAATAGAAGCAAAATGATTAAATTAAAATAATTATTAAAGATTATTTTCTGCAGTATAAATAGTTCCATTTTGATGTTTATTATACACCTTTAACCTCCCAAGGACCATGAACATTTTTTTATATTTCTCATTGCAGAACAGCAGTCAGTATTTTTTTTTATCTTGTGGTCGCAGTGGCTGCATATTGTTTTTTGTGTGTGGTTCTTTTTTTTTTTTGCTGAATTTTTTTAAACATTGTTTTTTGTTGTACTTTTTTTCATTCTATAAGCCACGATCTCTGTCTTTGAATGTCATGATTAGTATTGATAAAGTTGTCTGCGACTGTCAATGGCAGGCATTGGCCTACACTTATTTATTCAGTGCCCATGCCATAAGTATAAATATGCTCATCATGATGCTATGATGCCTGCAGGTCATGACAAACATTCATTGTAAAATATTCTAAGGTTTCTATTCGTGATGTCTTTCTTGATGACTATTTTGTTCTTTTCCACTTTAGACTATTTTCCAATATAAAGTAACCTCATATAAAATATGTGCAAACACAATCCAACATGGAGACTGAAACAGAGGATTAATAATTAGTGATGAGTGAATAGTGAAATATTCGAATTCGGGAAAATCGACACAAATAATTTCTAATATCCGTGTATTCGTACCGAACAACGAATCCAATGCAAGTCAACGGGAAAGCTGAATATTTTCTGCTGGACCCAACAAACAGGCCTGGGGGCATGAGAAAAATGCTGAAGTTGATGGGAAAGAACTAAAATTAAATGGGAACAGCATGGAGACTATGCCTGCATGCCTTTCTGACTCACATATGGTATCTGGGAATAATGTTGTCAGACTATTGCGCCGGTTTTACTGATTTTTAAAAAGACCTACCTACCTTTTTAAAAGGGAAAAATGCTAAGAAACATTTATTCCTTCATAATTACATGAGTATAACGCAAAATAAAAATGTAAAATATATATATATACCCCTTTAGCATATGTTCACACGGAGCTTTATGGCTTTATTTTTACGTTAAGGTGTGTGAGGGCTCTCACTCCTACATTCAGGAGGTCCCGTCCTCATGCCATATAGTTAGCTAGATAGTGGAATACATATTCTCCATCCCTTTACAATGTCATTTCAAACATGGCCATTTGAATTTTGGGCTTTGCCTGCCACCACCACCATGTCCACTGCCATGTCATTATGCCGCCCTCACTTGCAATTTGCAGAGGGCCAGCAGGTGCTGTGAAATCAGCATTTTGTAAGCTCCACAGTTCATTTTTGCCTCCGGATCTCATTGGAACAACTGTCATAGCGGATGAAGTCACTGTAAGGTGAACATAATACAGGAGTTGGGGGAGCTGTATGATCAATATCAGTAAATTGGATTCTACCAGACACCAAAAACATTAGAATTAAATTCTGAAAACAGTGTATGCAAGCGAGGGCCTGTATTGTGGTCAGTCTTTCAGGCCTGAAACCCATGTTAGGAACATGTACAAGCCTCATTTTACTTGGAAGCAGCGTCCTCAAGGGAAAGAGACAGGAGTGCAATTGACCGATCTGCACAAGCCCCCGCATTTCCATACGTTTAATAAAAAGAATATCTGTATCTAACAGCTGTGCGACTGGCGCAAAGCCTGCAAAGATATGCAAACGTGACTAGTTTTCTCTAATTTTCATGACTCTGCTGTTGCCGTGTGTAATAAAGCTAAATTCTTAAAAAAAATTGCAACACATTGCTAGATACAGTGCCTTGCGAAAGTATTTGTTTAAGGTTTGCAACAAGCCACCTGAGAGACAGGTGCTCTGGTCAGATGAAACCAAAATCGAACTTTTTGGCAACAATGCCAAATGATATGTTTGGCGCAAAGGCAACACAGCTCATCACCCTGAACACACCATCCCCACTGTCAAGCATGGTGGTGGCAGCATCATGGTTTTGGCCTGCTTTTCTTCAGCAGGGACAGGGAAGATGGTTAAAATTGATCGGAAGATGGATGGAGCCAAATACAGGACCATTCTTGAAGAAAACCTGTTGGAGTCTGCAAAAGACCTGAGACTGGGACGGAGATTTGTTTTCCAGCAAGACAATGATCCCAAACATAAGGCAAAATTAAAATAATAATAATATAATAATAATCTTTATTTTTATATAGCGCTAACATATTCCGCAGCGCTTTACAGTTTGCACACATTATCGTCGCTGTCCCCGAAGGAGCTCACAATCTAGATTCCCTATCTGTATGTTTTTTTTTTTTTTTATGGAATGGTTCACAAATAAATGTATCCAGGTGTTAGAATGGCCAGGTCAAAGACCTGAATCCAATCGAGAATCTGTGGAAAGAGCTGAAAACTGCTGTTCACAAACCATCTCCATCCAACCTCACTGAGCTCAAGCTGTTTGCCAAGGAACAATGGGAAAGAATTTCAGTCTCTCAATGTACAAAACTGATAGAGACATACCCCAAGTGACTTGCAGCTATAATCACAGCAAAAGGTGGCGCAACATAGTATTAAGTTAAAGGGCCGAATAATATTGCATGCCCCACTTTTCAGTTTTTGTATTCCCATAAGAATTTAAAATAACCAATAAATTTCATTCAACTTCACAATTGTGTCCCACTTGTTGTTGATTCCTCACCAAAAATTTAAATTTGGTATCTTTATGTTTGAAGCATGATATGTGGGAAAAGGTTGAAAAGTTCCAGGGAGCCGAATACTTTTGCAAGGCACTGTATATTGAATTTTTAAATAACACCTCTGTAAGGGTACTTATGAAAAAAAAATTCCTGTCTTTATTTTTCACAAGCATAAAGCATTCAATATGAGAAAGGGTGATGTTGAGGGACGTGTATGTGGTGGTGCCCACCAAGGTCGTGTTACAGATCAGAAGGTGACTGGATCTTGTTCTAGCTTCCTGTCCAAATGTGGTCAGCATGGTACACCACTGACGAACCCAGACAATTGCCAGAATGTTGTGGTTTGGATGGCAGACAAAGGCACCAGTGTGTTGACAAGCAGCACCATGAAGTCTTCCACATGGTCCAGTCTCAGTAGCCAATAGGCTGGGTCTCTGAATCCACAACCTGGTCTTCTTTTTTCCCACCATCAAAAGTTCCAGGAGACATATAACCCCAATGCTGGCCACCGTGAGGAACTGTTTACGTCCCCTTGTAATTTGTCAGGCCTCTTAACGTGCACCATTAAAGAGGGTCATGAGTGAGTGCAGTGATGCCCAAACATTTGAGCACCCACAACCCAGAGAAAGCCACGTTGGGGAAGGGCAATTCATGTCTGAAGAGGTGGAGGATAATCATGACGCAGAGTTGCTATGAGGTCAGCCTAACATCGCAACTCAGAAAGAGGATCAGATTGAGGAATTGGAAGAAGACGTGGTTGATGAGGAAGCCACTGATCTAACCTGGCACAATGGCATGCAGTGCAGGCAGCGATGGATCCGTAGCATAAAAACAGGCAAGAAGAGGTAGTGGTTTGACCAGAGGGAGAACTTTGTCAACTGTTCCACAGAGCCCCATATACTCAGCTAGATAACTGTTATGTTTTGGTAGCTGAGGAGAGCAGGCAAAAACGGCAATACACCAGAGAGGTTGGAATCTATTGGATTGCAGTACCCTGACTAACCACCACAACTAAAGGCAGCCGTGGAGCGTTCCTACGTTGGTCCTAGAAGAGAAAATGACGTGCACTCAGTAAGTATGTGAGGTGCTGGTGTAAAGGACGAATAGTCCTAAAATATCAAAATTAATCAATACACCGCACTCAAAATGGAAAATAAAGCTTCAAAGTCTAGTTGACATTTATTAACTGATTGTGGCAACAGATAAGGACAAAAAGAAAAGAGCGAATTTAACGTTTCGGCTATAATTTAGCCTTTCTCAAAATGTCGCTGTGGAAACAAAATAATTAAAATAAGTTTCTCCAAACAAAATAAAATAAGAATATACATGTGACCAAAGATAACCATAGTGCACCCCAAGAGACCTAATATATACATGGTACAACGAAAAATATACAGATATAAGTTAAAAAGATCGATCAACATAACATACAGGTACTTAGAACATAATGAGTTTATAAATAATTACCTCAGGAATAGTCCAGTGCCAAAATAGTGAGTAAAGGAAAAGAGAGCCAAGGTTCAGTCCTTCTATGGCTATAATAATAAGATACTGAGTAAATGTATGGTTATAAAAATAGAGAGTAAGCCAGTATTAAAGATTTACCCAATAAATGAGGCGTCACTATATGGAGAGTCAGCTATACAATGATATGGTCCGTGGGAGCTATGAGAGATGAATGTAACTATGAGAACATAAACTATTTGCTACAGGATCGATCAGTAAAGGTAATTTACCCACATAGAAGGATGATCCAATGTATTAGGCTGCGCTCTAATTCAGGATCGTGTTGTGGGCGCTATGGAGAATGATGGCAATACTGAGTATCATGCCGCAAAATGTAAAAAAGTCGGTCAGCAGAGTCAATTACCTTGGTGCAGAGTCAATGCGTATGGCAGCGCTCCCGCGCTGTGCCATGTGTCAGCACGCTAGTGAGACTGTCAGTGGACGTCTGTATATGTAGGTTACTAATCGTTAGGGCGGAAGTGCGTGGCCTAAAGCGGAAGTGACGTAACGTTACCTAACTGGTGAAGTGCGCATGTCCAAACCCCCGTGTGGGTGAAGCAAATAGCAATGTCATGTGACCGTATTGTCATAGTATTATCATGTGATAGCATTGTCATAGCAACGAGATATACTATGTGAACGCCGTAATTAAGTCATGGGTAACTAAATAAAGTCCGGACATAGCAAAAAGATAAATAAGTAGACGAGATACATAGAGGCACTGGACAAATGGACAGACATGATATTAGCATAGAAATGGGACGGAGCACAAGAAAAAAAGGGAACCATAAGTAAAATAAGAATCATGGTATGACAACAAATCATAGACACTGGGGGTAAGTATACAACTCACCTACAATCAAGGTATTCTAGCGGGTCTGTGAACAATACAAAAAATATATTAATAGGGCATTAGAGAGACCAATCAATTTCCCTATTGAGGCCTCTGGGGGCCAGCGTATCTAGTGTATAGATCCAATAGGATTCTCTAGCTTTGAGTAAACCGACATGGTTGCCTCCTCTTCTAGGTCGGGGAACCTGTTCAATAATCTGGTACTTGAGCTGCGCCACTGTGTGTCTCATCTTGGTAAAATGGTCGGGTAGTGGCAGCCAAGTTTTTCCACATCGAATTGTGGACTTATGGCTAGCTATCCTATCCTTTATGTGTTGAGTGGTTTCCCCCACGTATAACAAACCACAGGGACATTTAATCATGTATATCACAAAATTAGAGTTACATGTATGGAAACCTCGGATAGGATAGTTTTTGCCAGTCCTGGGATGAGTGATGTTCTCTGATTTGATAATATTAGAGCATGATGCACAATTCATAATGGAAATGTGCCATTACGTCTTGGGGCAAGTAATGTTTGCGTGTTAGAAGGGCGCAGACTTCCCATATCAGCCCTGACTAATTTGTCTCTAATGTTAGTAGGTCTTTTGGTACACATAAGTGTTGGTTTCTTGAATGACTCTATATCAGGATAGGAACGAGTTAGTAAAGACCAATGTTTTCTGATCACAGAATAGATTTTGGGCATCAGAGGGTGAAAGGTATGCACAAATGGGATCCTGGAAGTGTTTTGGGACCTTGGAAGTGGGGAACGCGGTGTTAGCGCCAACGTTTTCTCTTTAGCCAATAGTGACAGTGGATAGCCTCTGTCCAAAAATCTCTGAGTCATATTGTCCAGTCTCTCTGTTAGGGTGCTAGGGTTTCATACAATTCTCGAAACCCTTTTGTACTGAGAGCGAGGTAGACTGTCACGTATGTGTCTGGGGTGGCAACTGTTAAAATGTAACAAACTGTTAGTGTCGGTCGGTTTTTGGTAAAGGTCTGTAAAAAGATTTCCAGATGAATCCTTGTGGACCATAGTATCCAAAAAAGGGACTTCTGTCATACTCTCATGCATGGTGAACTGCAGATCCGGAAGGATGGAATTAAGAAAACAATGGAATGCATGTAATGTGGTAGGGGCACCTGTCCAGATAAGGAAAATATCATCGATGTATCGGTAATATTTCAAGGCATATTTTAGGAAAAGCTCATTGGTAAAGACGTGTGAAACCTCAAAAAAGTTCATAAAGGCATTAGCGTAGGCGGGCGCCACGTGCGAACCCATCGCGGTACCCCGTTTTTGGATATAGAACGTGTCTTCATATAAGAAGTAATTCTCATAAAGTATCAGACGTAGCAAATCTAAGCTCAGTGTTATAGAGTCGGCAGTCATGTCAGAATGGTCTAAAAGATATTTGGTGGCCTCAATGCCATATTCATGTTGGATAGAGGTGTAAAGACTATTAACATCTAAAGTGACTAAGATACTATCAGTTGGTATGGTATCAAGCTGGCGAATAATACTTAAAAAGTGCCCTGTATCCAGTAAAAAGGCTTTGGTAGATTTAATGAGAGGTGTCAGGATTTTCTCTAGGAACATCGATAGTGGGGATAGAATAGAGTCTGTCGATGCCACTATTGGTCTGCCCGGGGGATCATTTAAAGACTTATGTATCTTGGGTAACACGTAGAACACCGGGGTAATGGGATGTGGATTATTCAAGAAGGTGGCCGTTTTCATATCAATAGTGTGACGTGCTAGATGTGGTTCAATAATGGATTGAATTTTTCTTCTAATGTCGAAGACTGGGTCATGTGAAAGGACGCCATAGGTATCAGTATCAGAAAGTTGACGTTTCACCTCATTGATTTATTGAACCCGGTTCATCACCACTATTGCGCCCCCCTTGTCAGCCGGTTTAATAATGATACCCTCATTATTTTGTAGCGAGAGCAACGCTTGTTTCTCATGAGTTGAGAAATTAGAATGTACTGGAAACATGCCTAGACGCTGTTGTTGTGTGATTCTCCCAACCTCACGGTCAACTAGTGAGATAAAGGTCTCAGCAGCATGATAAGTCTGAGGAGGACAAAAATTACTCTTGTTAAATAGACCATAGTCACTAATTGATAGATCAGGAACCGTCGTTGCTGGAAGGTCACTGTTGGTATTATGTAGCGATCCAAAATGCGTTTTCAGTCTAATAGTTCGGTAGAACTGTTCCAAATCCTTTTTAAGTTGAAAGGAGTCCCATGGAGGAGTAGGGCAAAAAGAGAGTCCCTTTTGTAGAACTGAAAGTTCCATATGGGACAGAAGGTGGTCCGAGATGTTGACCGCTATGTTGTTTGTCTCACCTGTGACCGGGTGGTCATTCTTTCTCCTTGCCCGTCGGGTTGCTCTAAATTTGGGGGCCCTCTCCTTTGGTCCCTGGTAAAAAAAACGATGTCGACCCGTGGAAGAGTCGCTTCCCGAGCTGAAGGAACCGTCTCTGCGTGGTGGGCGTGGTCGACGCATTGACTCTGCACCAAGGTAATTGACTCTGCTGACCGACTTTTTTACATTTTGCGGCATGATACTCAGTATTGCCATCATTCTCCATAGCGCCCACAACACGATCCTGAATTAGAGCGCAGCCGAATACATTGGATCATCCTTCTATGTGGGTAAATTACCTTTACTGATCGATCCTGTAGCAAATAGCTTATGTTCTCATAGTTACATTCATCTCTCATAGCTCCCACGGACCATATCATTGTATAGCTGACTCTCCATATAGTGACGCCTCATTTATTGGGTAAATCTTTAATACTGGCTTACTCTCTATTTTCATAACCATACATTTACTCAGTATCTTATTATTATAGCCATAGAAGGACTGAACCTTGGCTCTCTTTTCCTTTACTCACTATTTTGGCACTGGACTATTCCTGAGGTAATTATTTATAAACTCATTATGTTCTAAGTACCTGTATGTTATGTTGATCGATCTTTTTAACTTATATCTGTATATTTGTCATTGTACCATGTATATATTAGGTCTCTTGGGGTGCACTATGGTTATCTTTGGTCACATGTATATTCTTATTTTATTTTGTTTGGAGAAACTTATTTTAATTATTTTGTTTCCACACCTACGTTGGTCCTAGACGCCTCTTCACAGCCTGAGAGATTAACTACACCTAAAGATAGAAAGAGGAAAGCTATCTGCCCCGGTGCAGATCCCCAAAGAACATAGGAAGCCCCCAAACATGTAATGGCGGTTAGACAAGAGGAAATACAGACACAGACAGAAAACAGTATGAGCAAACGCTGGGGCCCAATCTGCCTAGACAGAAAAGGATAGAAAGGATACTCACTGCAATCCAAAAAAACCCTAAAAAATGCCAATGCTACTGATTGCAAAAACACCTGAGATCACACGACCTCTACCACCTAAATCAGTTCTCTGGTGTAACAAAACTAAGCCGCAGCTTAGAAAAAAATGGAAAAGGCAAATGAACAAATAACAGTGGCTCCAGCGGAACTGAGAGGAGCCCAAGCCCCCCGGGGGGAACCTGGCTAACCTCACAGAAATGCAGAGAAATATGCAAATGGTAAGCACAAAAACAAAAACAGAAAATATCTTATCTGAAAGCAGAAGAAGAGGCAAGACTCAGCAAGCTTCCAAGTGAACCAGGAACCACTGTTGAGACAAGAACAATTGCTCACCGGCAACCATGATGGGAGGGAACCTCCCTTATATCAAGCCAGTCTGTAACTCCTGATTGCCAATCCTCATTGAATGGTTCAGTACTGTTTGTAACCACCAGAGGGAGCTTCTGCTCAGAATTCATTTCCAAAACATTCACAACAGATAACAGTGTGCGTTGTTCCCCTGTACAGCAGTTTTTTTCTGAAATTCCTTCAGACAAAACAACTGTAATTTGCGTCATCTGCCAAACCAAGCTAAGAACAGGCAAGAAAATTGTCAATAGGAGAAATTAATTGATGTTTCAATAGAAAAACTAACATGCCTCATTGTTTTTAAACATGTTTGTATTTTTATTCTGTCCTATTTAGGACCTTTGGATAAATCATGTGACTGTGAAATTTGTTTTTCATTGGTTGTTCTCTGTCTTAAATATGTGTCAATTGTCGGTGTAAGCAAGCTGTGATAAAGATCCCTGTGAGCAAAACGCGTTGCTCAGCCCTGAGCTTGTCCAGGAGCATGTCATCACTGATTTTTTATATGGATTAATAAAGATCAAGATTTTATTTGAGCTGGAACGTCTTCCTTTTTTTTCATGTTTAACCACGTCTGATCAAGCGGAGTTCCGTGCACCTTTGGTATACCGGTGAGCTGGTTTGCGTTTGGTTCTCTAATTGTTTGATTACCGTGTCCCCGGTTTCATGCTCATTATTCACTGAATTTTTCTGCATATTGGACTATTTATTAGCTTGGGCACCAGCTTTATTATGGCAACAAATTTTTTTAAAGACAGATCGAAGAAAGCTGCACAGGTGTTTTCTGGTGAAATTAATGAGACTTTAGATATGCCTGACTTGAATGAAAGTCATCTTTAAACAAGATGGAAAAACTTCTGTTTCAGGAAACTAAACTTTGGTGGGATCATACCACGTTGCAAAATTACTTATCTAAGAATTTTGCGAATCAAAAAAATCCCCACCACAGTTTATTCTGATGTCTTTATTGAGGAATGGAATCAGGTGCTAAGTAATTGTTCTTCAAATTTAATGCAATTAATTGTGAAATATGAAAGTGCCAAACTTGATGATGTTCAAAAACAAATAAATGATGCTAATTTAGCTCTTAATGAATTTAAATCTTTGGCACAATTCAACTCTTTAATCACCAAGATGCATGACAATGTTTCCAATCTTGAAAAAGAAATCATGGATAGAAAGAAACGCAAGTTTGCATGTGACCTGAAGGATTACTCTACCAAAAAAGTTTATGATTGGGGTCAATGGGAATATGGACCGAAAACTCCCAGATCTATCTTAAAACGCAACCATGCTTATAACAAAACGATTACCAAGCCACATGTATGCTTTACGTCCTCTGAATTGGATTCATCCGATAACAATTTTGAGCATTTCGGACATTTCTTTAAATGAAGGATCAAGCATGCATATTAGCAAGTCTTACCGCAGACAAAAAACGCAAAAGGCGGGGTGGCAGGAAACATCATAAAGGATCACGGAATGGTCACACGTCAAAAGAAGAATTTCTACAAATAAAGAGTCATGACAATATTCTGAACCTTTCCTCTAAAGAATTTTCTAAAACGCAGTTGGATGTTTTGTCCTCAGGTTTGAATTTTGTTCCAGACCAGAACTTTAACCTTTTTTCTTACCATTTTGGATGTTAATAAATTCATGCGAGATCTCACTATCAAAAAGCATTTTTTGAGTCAGTCTGAGGATAATTATCAACGGAAGTCACCTGTGATTGTGAATAAATTTCCGGATGTGACTTTTAAGGAGCAAGTATCTTTGAATGTTTTACATAATTTGTCTACTCATTCTGATGAAAATCAATCTGACATTATTCACACACCTTTGTTCAACACTAAAAATCCTTCCTTTTATCCTATTCTAGACCTGAGTTCATGAATAGGTATCAGGAAGTGATTGAAAGTCGAGTTAAAAAATTTGCATGATAGGGTTAAGACAGGCAAAATTAAAAATCGTTCCAATTTGTCAAATGATCAGAGAGTTGCATTGGACGAAATAAAAAACGTGTCTGACATAATTATCGAGATGTCGGGCAAGGGTGGCATGGTTGTAGTTTTAAATGAAAATGATTACCATGCCCAGATGATGTTGCTTCTGTCTGACACTAATACTTATGAGGAACTTAACACCAATCCCTCTGTTAAATTTAAAAATGAAGTAAATCAAATCATTAAAGGGAATCTGTCACCCTAAATTGGCGGAAAATTTAAATGATGGCAGTCAGGTCAGATGGGCGGTGTTATGGGTACTTGCCTTAACATGTTGTTCGCCGCTGTCTCCATTATTTGTGGGAACTGTAGTCGTTGCCCTCCATATAACGCGCCTGTGCATTGCAATCTTGAATTGCGCACGCGCAGTATGCTTTGCCCGCAGATTGCAATGCACAGGCGCGTTATATGGAGGGCAATGACTACAATTCCCAGAAATAATGGAGACAGCGGCGAACAACATGTTAAGGCAAGTACCCAAAACACCGCCCATCTGACCTGACTGCCATCATTTAAATATCCCGCCAATTTAGGGTGACAGATTCCCTTTAAAGAAGGTCTTATTCTTGGCATTTTGACCAAGAAGCAAGTTGATTACTTGGAAGTTCTTCATCCTGTCATCCCTATCATGCATGGTCTTCCTAAAATCCACAAGATGCCAAAATTCCCCCAATGAGACCTATTGTCTCAGGAATTGGATCTGCAAATTTCAGTCATTACTCCCAAGATCTTATTGATTACATTTTGCAGGTTACTTATTTTTTGTTGACTCACAATTTTTTTTTCATTTGATAACAAATTTTATTTACAGAAATCCGGCGTGGCGATGGGTGCCAAATTTGCACATTCTCTGGCAAATCTCGTCATGGCCTATTGGGAGTTTCAGTGTACTTTTTCAGCCACCAATCCCTTTGCTGAGGCTATTGTCTGGTATGGCAGGTACATTGATGACATACTCATCATTTGGGGTGCCGATGTGCCTGCCATACCAGACTTCATTAATTATATTAATTCTAATAAGTTTAATATTCATTTTACTCATAGATTCGATCTTGCCAGAATTTATTTTCTTGATCTTGATTTACAGGGTACACATGGCAATGTCATAGCCACCAAGACATTTTGCAAGCCTTTTGCGGCCAACACCATTTTTCACGCAGCAAGTAGCCACCCAAGGCATACTATTAAATCTATTCCACTAGGAGAGTACACAAGGATTAAAAGAAATTGCAGTGTTGTTGAAACTTTAAATAATGAATTTGATCTATTAGATAAGAAATTGGAGGAAAGAAGTTATCCTAAATGGTTACTCAAAAGGGCACGAAAAAATGTGAGCAATAAAGCACGTGAGGACCTCATTGGTGGAGTGCGATGCAGAAATAATCTTGCACAAAAACCTTATTTTTGTGCACAATATAGTCCCCAATTTAGAGATATTAAGAATATCATTATTAAATCTCTGCCAATACTGTATGAAGATTCATCATTAGCTAGCATCTTATCATCAGGTGTTAATGTCGTCTCGAGAAAAGCACCAGCAATAGGCAATTAAGTGTCTCCCAGTATGTTCAGCAGGTTTTCAAAAACACATCTTGGATTGAACAAAAAGGCTTTTACAAATGCGGTCATAATAGGTGCACAATGTGTAAACATGCGTTTGTAACAAAAACCTTTGAGAACCAAGGTAGTACTGCAACCTATGTCATTAATAAATATATTAATTGCAACTCTACCTATGTAGTGTACAAAATTTTCTGTACTGTTTGTCAATTATCCTACATAGGCTGTACTACTAGGAAATTCAGGGTCAGAATTGCTGAACATCTGCAGGACATAAGAAATGTATCTTTGAACCGCAACACTTCAGCTGCGGCTAAACACTTTATTTCCTGTCATTCCTGCAGTGTTTCTTCCCTCCGAGTCACTGGCATTGAAAGTGTCAATTTCCCTTTGCGCCGTGGGGATGCTAGACAGCGTCTCCTGACACGTGAGGCATTTTTGGATTTTTAGTTTAAATACTAGATTTCCAAATGGTCTCAATAGGAGAAATGAATTGATGTTTCATTATAAAAACTAACATGCCTCATTGTTTTTAAACATGTTTGCATTTCTATTCTGTCCTATTTAGGACCTTTGGATAAATCATGTGACTGTGAAATTTGTTTTTCATTGGTTGTTCTCTGTCTTAAATATGTGTCAATTATCGGTGTAAGCAAGCTGTGATAAAGATCCATGTGAACGAAACGCGTCGCTCAGCCCTGAGCTTGTCCAGGAGCATGTCATCACTGATTTTTTATATGGATTAATAAAGATCAAGATTTTATTGGAGCTGGAACGTCTTCCTTTTTTTTTCATGTTTAACCACGTCTGATCAAGCGGAGTTCTGTGCACCTTTGGTATACCGGTGAGCTGGTTTGCATTTGGTTCTCTAAGAAAATTGTCAACCTGAGCACCACCAGTATATAAAAGCACATGGTAGCCAAGCACACCAGTAGCTGAGCGGAAAGCCTCGGTACAAAATCTTTGTCTGATGGTGAAACTACTGCCCCTTCCCCTGTGTTATGGCCTTCCAAATCCATTGTCCATGAAGAAGGCGCTGAAGCCTCCTCCCCACAACCTGCAGTTGCACAGACACAACAGTCAGCAACCATGTCCAGTTCATTGTCCCAGCGCAGAGATCACTGGTCCCTTCCTTAGATGTTTAACAGAAAGTAGAAATATCCACCCACCCACTCAAAGAAAAAACTAAACACCTACATTGGCAGAATGGTAGCTCTGGAAATGTTGCCATTTCGACTTGTGGTAACTGAGCTTTTCCGCAACCTCTAGGAGGTGGCAGCACCATGGTACTCGATTCCCATCCGACACTATTTTTAATGGTGTGCCATCAACACATTACATAAGCAAGCATGTGTTACACAATATCAGCCGTGCTCTGGCCAATGCAGTCACAGGGATTGTCTACTTGACCACAGAAACATTGACAAGTTCTTGTGGACAGGGATGCTACATTTCCCTTATGGCACACTGACTGAACCTGGTGGAGTCTGGGACAGAGCCAGAGGCTGGGACATCACACATCTTACCCACAACCAGATTAGAAGGCCCAACTTCTCTCAGGGTTTCAGTCTCCTCATATAACAGTTCCTGTCTCTCTTCCTCACTGAAAGTAGCCTCCCAACCACTCCCCAGCTGGGAGGTCTGTAGCACTCCCTTGGCAAAGTGGTAGCACACTCTGCTGAATCTCATCTGTTTGGGTAATAAAGCTCATAACTCAGCCGAGCTGTTGAAGGGGATAAAAGAAAAGACAGATCAGCGGCTCACCCTGCTGAGCCTCCTGGTTATGTGCGATAATGGGTGTAACTTGGTGGTGGCTTTAAAGTTGGTAAACATGTTCTATGCATGGATCACATGCTGAACTTAATTGTGCAGCGTTTTTTAAAAACCTACCCTGATTTACCAGACATACTTGTCAAAGTACAGCTTGTCAGCACACATTTGCGAAAGTGATCTCAGGCTTTCATCATACTAGCTTAGCTGCAGCAGTGCTTTAATTTACCTCGTTACCGACTAATTTGTGACTTGCACACATGCTATAATTCAACCTTTAATAATAATAATAATAAATCATAATAATTGTATTTCTACAGTGCCAACATATTCCGCAGCACTTTACATTTTAGAGGGGACTTGTACAGACAGTAAAATACATTACAGAATAACAATAATCACATAAACAACAGATACCAAGAGGAATGAGGTCCATGCACGCAAGCTTACAATTTATGAAAAAATAGGGGAGACAATATGCGAAAGGTGCATGCTAACAATTTCTTTCATTGTTCTGACCAGCCATAATGTAATAAATCGGATGTTCATATAATGCTGCATGAACGGGTTGCCAACCAGTATGTGTATAAGTACAGACACAGAGATCTATTAAATGAATAAAGCGTGTGAAAACAAGATACAAGGATCCTGGTTGTGAAGAAAAATTTGAATGAGCAACAAAAGGATAGTTAGATAAATGTGTTGAGGCGGAAGGCGGTTCATATGCTGGCAAAGCTTAGTGAGCAGCAGAGAGCAGTGTCTGATGAATTCCAGCTTCTCAATGCCCATCAGAGTAACACTCAGCCCCCACACTTAACACCTGCCGAGTGGGTGTGGACATTTGTGAGGTTCTTCAAAACTTTGAGTACTGCACCAAGATGGTGAGCGCTGATGATGATATTGTCAGTGTAACCATCCCACTGCTCTGTCTATTAAAACGTTATCTGCAGAATCTCATGTTGGTTGGTAGAATCTCAAAGAGGAAGCTTTGAATATCTAAATGCTCGTCAATAGAGTCGAGCGAAACAGGTCGGTCAGATTCAAAAGTCGCCGACTTTAGCCAAAGTCGAGTTTCGTCAACCGAAACCGACCATAGCGTGAGGTCGGCCATGCAGTCGTCGAAACGAGAGCCAAAGTCGGATTTTCCAGAATGCTTGCAGGTGCCTTTTTTCAGCCAATGAGCAAGGACGTACACTGTGTGCAATGAGATGACATGTGCAGCGTCCACCACCATCGTAGAGAAGGGCATTGCAGTGATTGGCTTGCTTTGGGGGGTGTCATAGTGTCTATAAAAGCTCTGAGCACCGACCTCCATTTTACTTCTGCCGATATTAACAGTAGGGAGAGGTTGCTGTTTATCAGTAGGGAGAGCGTTAAGGCTGTAAAGAGAAGTTCTTATGTGCTTGTGCTGATAGCAATTGTGCTGTACAGTTAGTGTGCAGTGACAGGGGAGGATTTTCTTGTGTGCAGCAGCGCTGGTTATTAGGCTGCCTGCCAGTGACAGGGGAGGATTTTCTTGTGTGCAGCAAGAAATTATTAGGCTGCCTGATAGCTGTATTGCTCTGTGTACACTGCTGTGCAGACTGCTTTTTACACAGCACTAATACTTTTATTCTTTTTTTCTGCACAGTTAACGACCATTCATTTTTTCCCACACCGTATAGAGCTGTACACTCCTCAAACACTACCGTGTACCGTCTGGTATCACAGACAAATACATGCTGACTATCTATGTGTGACTCCGGAAATAAATACAGAGATTTAAATTTTTCCCTACACCGTATACAGCTGTACGCTTCTGATACAGCACCGTATTTCTGCTGTTTTTATTACGGTCAAATCCATACTGAGTGAGCGTCTGTGTGTGACTCCGGAAATATATACGGAGATTTAAATTTTTCCTTACAACGTATACAGCTGTACGCTTCTGATACAGTACCTTTTTACTGCCTTTTGTATTACGGTGAAATCCATACTGAGAGAGCGTCTGTGTGTGACTCTGGAAATATATACGGAGATTTAAATTTTTCCCTACACTATATACACCTGGTTTCTTCTGATACAGTACCTTTTTTCTGCTTTTTGTATTCTGGTCAAATCCATACTGAGTGAGCGTCTGTGTGTGACTCCGGAAATATATACTGAGATATAAATTTTCCCCTACACTGTATACAGCTGTACGCTTCTCATACAGTACCATATATCTGCTGGTATTTTTGTTACATTTTCCCAAACATGAGGAAGTATGGTGGAAGAGGCCACGGACGTGGGTGGGGGGGCAGCTGGTACTGATGGTGGTGGTGGTGCATCTGCTGGTAGTGCCAAAAGCACAATAGCACCTAAGGCAGAAGGTGTTGAGCCTGCTTCATCGTCTTGCTCCAGAAGGCCTGGAAAGCTCCCTTTTCTGGGAGTAGGTAAACCGCTTTTAAAGCTGGAGCATCAGGAACAGGTTTGGGCTTACATTGCCGAAATAGCCTCCAGCTCTATCGCCTCCTCTTCTGAAGTTTCAAAAACTGCAAGCACTGCGTCGTCAGTGCAGGCTCCTGGTCAGGAACAACAGCTTTCCTTGTGTCCTTCACCCCCACCAAAAGTGAAGAATGCGGCAGGCCACACATCAGATTACTCCCTGGAGCTCTTTTCACAAACCATGCCTAATTTATCAAGTGAAATCCTGAATTCCCCAGTACAAGATGAATATGACATGGAGTGCACTGATGCACAGCCAGTGCTATATGATTCTGATGGTACATAACCCAGAGAACTGCATTGCCCTCGCAGTCTACTGAACCAGATTCTGACCCTGATGAAACTCAGGTGCCCCTTCCCGCATACTATACCACCTTACATGGAGACACAGAGGAAGGTGCAGATGAAATTGAAGAGGAGTGATGGATGACCCAGTTGTTTACCTGGATTGGCATCCATTGGGGGAAGAGGGTGCCGCTGGAAATAGCTCAGAAGAGGAGGAGGATCCACAGCAGGCATCGACATTGCAGCTGCGGTTATCTGGCAGGCCCGTAGCAGTCCAAAAATGTGTTAAAAAAGCAAGAAGAGTTTCAGGACAGCTTGGCCAGACGGTCAAATTAGCACAGCCTGCAAGCCCTGTAAATTTTTCCCATAGTAGGAAGAGTGCAGTGTGGCACTTTTTTGACCAAAATCCTATTGATGAGGCAAAGGTTATCTGTAAGAAGTACGGAAGGACCTTTAGCCGAGGGAAAAATCTCGGACATTTGAATACCAGTTGCATGCTTAGACATGTAAACACCATGTACTTGAAAGCATGGACGGACTACAAAACCTCTCTGGCTTTGAACGCCTCCACTGCCAAACTCAGCGTTCCGAGAGTTCATGGACTTCGCTGTCCCACGCTATGACCTACCCAGTCGGCACTTCTTTTCTAGAAAAGCCATCCCTGCCCTCCACCTGCATGTGAAAGACCACATTGTCAATGCACTCAAACAATCAGTGAGTGGAAAGGTGCACCTCACAACAGATTAATGGGCCAGTAGGCATGGCCAAGGCCGTTACGTGTCCATTACTGCGCACTGGGTGAATGTGGTGGATGCAGGGTCCACAGGGGACAGTGGCAGTGGGACAATGCTGCCTAGCCCACGGTATAGGCAACAGTTGGCTGTAGGCATTCGACCATCCTCCTCCTCCTCCAGAAGCGAAAGCTCGTCGACAGAGCGCAGTCGCACAAGCACTCCATCCGCAGCTGCCAGTGTTGCAGACGAGGTATCCCACTATCGAACAGCTAGTGGTAAGCGTCAGCAGGCTGTTTTAAAGATGATGTCTTTGGGCGACAACAGACACACTGCGGAGGTACTGGCCGACTACTTACAGCGAGAAATTGAGTCATGGCTGAGCAGTATACATCTTGAGCCAGGCAAGGTAGTCAGTGATAACGGATGTAATTTTGTGGCAGCCGTAGCCCTGGCAAAACTCAGACACATACCTTGCTTTGCTTACACCTTGAACCTGGTGGTGCAGTGCTTCATAAATAATTATCCGGAGTTACCAGCCCTGCTCCATAAGGTGTGAAGACTGTGCTTGCACATCCATTGCTCGCCCGTAGACTCCAGTCGTATGCAGAGGCTGCAGCGATCTCCCCACCTCCCCAAGCACGGCCTAATCATAAAAGTTGCAACAAGGTGGAACTCTACCATGCACATGGTTGAGAGGCTGTGCGAACTGAGGCAGGCTGTAATGCATTTGTGGGAGGATACACGGGCAGGCAGTTTGAGGGCAGACATCGAGTTGTCGGGTGTGCAGTGGTCAAAGCTGAAAGACCTCTGTAAAGTCCTTCAGTGTTTTGAGGAATGCACATGGCTCGTAAGTGCAGACGACGCCATCATAAGCATGAGCATCCCACTTATGCGTCTGCTCATGCAAACTTTGACGCACATTAAGGATCAGGCGTCTGCAGTGGAGGAGGAGGGAAGCCTTGATGACAGTCAGGCATTGTCTGCTCAGGGAACTGTCCTGGACGAGGTAGAAGAAGAAGAGGAAGAGGAGGAGGTTGAGGGGGATGATTATTTTGGGGAGGAGGATGCTTCTCGGGGCAAGAGAAAATGTTGGCTTGCCAAGGTCAGGTCCAGGGTTTGTGCATGACTGGAGGGATGTGGATTTGGCAGAAAGTGCTCCTCCACCCACCACTGGCAGTGCATCATTGACACCAGGAACATCGGCCCACATGTGTGATTATGTCTTGCGGATCTTAAAAAGGGACCCCCACATTGCCAAAAATGATAAAGGATGACGACTACTGGTTGACCAGCATCCTCGATCCATGCTATTAAGGCAAATTACAGAACATCATGCCACAGGAGAACCTAGAGCTAATATTGGTGAACAAACAAGCAACTCTGGTACACCGTTTGTTAGAGGCATTCCAGCATACAGCAGCAGTGCAGGTTCTACCACGAGGTGTTCGTGGTGCACACAGCCAAAGTGGCGTTGGAGGCAGTGGTTTCATGACCATCTTGTGGACTGATACCTCGACTAAAGCTCAACAACTGCTAATACTGAATCGATTGCAACAGACAGGAGACATCTGTTGTCAACTATGGTTCAAAATTACCTCTCCTCCCCTATCGATGTTCTCCCTCACAGTTCATTCCCCTTTGACTACTGGGCCTGTAAAACTGGACACCTGGCCTGAATTGGCACAATATGTCATACAGGAGCTCGCTTGCCCTGCTGGCAGTGTGCTATCAGAAAGAGTCTTCAGTGCTGCTGGATCAATCCTGACAGAAAGAAGGACCCAGCTGTCGACCCAAAATGTTGTTGATCTCACTTTCATTAAAATGAACCATGCCTTGGTTTCAAAGGATTTTGTAACAAGCTTAAGTAATAAGAATTGATGTCGTTGGCATTGAAATGGGCACTGTAGGTGTGTTTACTGTCCTCCACTCCCTGCTGACTTTTATTCCCCATTGACTTGCATTGGGGTAGGGTTTCCGACGCCGACTCGACTTTTGCTGACAGGCCTCCGATTTAGTTCCACTCGACTTTTGGAAAAGTCGAGCCGACCGAAACCCGATTCGACCCTCCCGGAGGCAAAGTCACTCATCTCTACTCGTCAAGTACCAAATATCCCAAATACCATACTATTCGTGCAGGTAACGAATAGTGTCGAATGTATTCGCTCATCACTAATTATTATTAGTATTGAACTACAGAAGCTTCACTATTTCCCATTAATTTGCCTGAGTCTGCTGTTGGTGTGCCTCATGAAAGCGATTTAAAAAAAATCCCCCCCAAAAAATATTTGTTTAAAAAATGTTTGTTTATCTAGCAGTTGTACAACTCATGCAATCTGGGTACAGATGATCTTATGTGACAATTTAGCAGGGGCAATAATCTTCATTATTTCGCATT
Source organism: Oophaga sylvatica (assembly GCA_033576555.1). Taxonomy (NCBI): domain Eukaryota; kingdom Metazoa; phylum Chordata; class Amphibia; order Anura; family Dendrobatidae; genus Oophaga; species Oophaga sylvatica. The sequence continues at coordinate 249,779,600 of JARQOD010000004.1, read as the reverse complement.
TGGCGTGTGTCAGAAAGGTGATTTAAAAAAATAAAAAATTTTCTATTGTTTGAAAAAAGTGTGTTTCTTTATCTAGCAGTTATGCAACTGGCGCAATCTGGATAGAGATAAGCTTACGTGACAATTTAGCAGGGGCAATAATCTTCATTACTCTGATTTTGGAGTGTGTCAGAAAGGAGATTAAAAATAAATTATTAATTTTTTTAATCTTAAAAATTAGTGATTGTTTATCTAGCAATTGTGAGACTGGCACAATCTAGGTAGAGATAATCTTATGTGACAATTTAGAGGGCGCAGAAATCTTCATTACTCCACTGTTGGAGTGTGTCAGCAAGGCAATCGATAGGGAGTACAAATTTCACCATTGCACAATGTGCTAAGTTTTCACAAAGTAAAAAACATTATCCACATGTTGTAATCCCCCCCAAAATATTTGGGCTGCTTTTACATTACATTGCTCTCATCCATAGGGCTTACAAATTTGCAGTAAATCCAGCCCTTGTGCACTTTTAGAAGAGTCAGCCTGTCTGCATTTTCCATTGACAGGCGTGTGCGCCTATCCTGTTGTGAATACCTTGGAGGCGACTTCTGAGCTGGGGCTCCCTCCGGTGGTTACTGAGGGTAATGAACTAATTACTGAATGGCCTTCAGCTGGCTCTGAATGGTATGATATAAGTGACCTGAGTTCCCAGCAGTCTTGCCAGTAATCAATTGTTCCTCCTGCTCTTGCTTGGAGCACAGCTTGTTTTCCTGCTCTCATTCAGTTAAGTGTTTTGATTTTTTTTTCCCCTGTTGGATTTTCACTGCTGGTTTGCTGCTGGCAGTGGACTGCAGCCTGGTCCCCTTTTGGGGTCATGCGCTGCAATTGTGCTAATTTTTGTGTTTGCAGTTTTGCTCTGTTCCTTTGTCACTTTTTATTTGCTGTGTTGCTGTGTGTTACATCAGAGATCTGATTTAGGTGGTAGAGATCGTGTGATCTCAGGTTTTTTGTTAAGTAGAAGTATTGGTATTTTTGTCAGGGTTTTTTTGGGTTGCAGTCAGAATTCTTTCCTATACTTTTCTTTTTAGCCAGATTGTGCCCCAGAGTTTGCTCATTCTATTTTCTGTCTGTGTCCATGTTTTCTTCTTGTCTAACCGCCATTACATATTCGGGGGCTTCCAATTTCTTTGGGGATTCTGCTCCAGGGCAGATAGCTTTCATCTTTCTGCCTTTAGGTGTAGTTATCTCTCCGGCTGTGACGAGGAGTCTAAGATCACCGTAGATACGCTCCACGGCTACCTCTAGTGTGGTGGTTAGTTTAGGTTAATGCAATCCAATAGTTTCCAGCCTCTCTGGTGTTTTGCTACTTTGGCTATTTTTTGCAGTTTCTCCTCAGCTACCGAAACATAACAGTATTACCGGCCAAACTGAAAATTATATGGTACTCACAGAAGGGAAAAATAGTAAAGAGGAAAAAGTTTGTTACATTTTTTTTTCCTCTTTTTCTCTGGGCGCTGAGGAGGATTTTTTTTCTCTCAATGGAGTTTGCACAGTTGTCTGGCTGTGTGGAGCAGCTTGCCTCTGAGATTCAGAGTATTACTACCTATCTTGCTAGGTTGCCAGTTGTGGAACCTAGGATCCTCATGCCAGATTTATTTTTGGGGGATCGGTCTAAATTTCTGAATTTCAAAAATACCTGTAAGTTGTTTTTTGCCTTAAAGCCTAAGTCCTCAGGGAACGCAGCACAGCAGGTTCAAATTGTCATCTCCTTGCTGCGCGGCGACCCTCAGGATTGGGCTTTTTCCCTGACACCTGGGGATCCTGTTTTGTATGATGTTGATGTATTTTTTCAGGCTCTGGGGTTATTGTACGATGAACCTAATATCACTGATCAAGCTGAAAAGACCTTGTTGGCATTAAATCAGAGTAGTGAAGACGCTGAGCTGTACTGTCAGAAATTTCGAAAATGTGCAGTCCTGACCAAATGGAATGATGATGCTTTGGCAGCCCTTTTTCGGAAGGGTCTGTCAGAAAATGTAAAGGACGTTATGGTGGGATTCCCTGTTCCCTCTCGTCTCAATGATTCTATGTCTTTGGCTATTCAAATTGACAGATGTTTGCGTGAGCGCAGAGGTATGCGTGAGATAGTGTTGCCTTGTGATCCAGTTCCTGAGCCCATGCAGTGTGATGGAGTGACTTCTGGGGCTCAGCGTCATGAGTTACGTAAGCGCAATGGGTTATGCTTCTACTGTGGTGACGCTTCCCATGCTATTTCCGTCTGCCCTAAGCGGGGAAGACGTTTTGCGCGCTCAGTTGTCTTGGGTAGTGTTCAGACTAAATTTCTGTTGACTGTTACCCTGATTTGCTCCCTGTCCACATTTTCAGCTCAGGGTTTTGTTGATTCAGGAGCAGCTATTAACCTGATGGATTTTGACTTTGCCAAACGTTGTGGTTTCCCATGATACCTCTGCGGAAGTCCATTCCTTTACTGGGCATTGATTCTACCCTTTGGCGGAGAATAAACCCCAGTTTTCTATTCAGGTGATAATGAGGGTTGAACCAGATCATCAGGAGAGTTGCAAATTTCTGGTGTTGCATAATCTGCATGACATTATTGTACTAGGTTTCCCTTGGTTACAGACTCATAATCCTGTTTTGGATTGGAAATCTGTGTCTGTGACCAGTTGGGGCTGCCAATGTGTTAATACTGACCCTCCTGTTCTTTCTGCCTCTCCCCAGTCTCAGGATGTCCCTGACTTTATGACTGATTTTTCGGATGTGTTTAGTGAAAGTAAATCTGCATCCTTACCTCCTCACAGGAGCTATGATTGCGCTATTGAGTTAGTGCCTGGTGGTAAATTTCCTAAAGGTCGTTTTTTTAATTTATCTGTACCTGAACACGACGCTATGCGATCTTATATCAAGGAGTCATTGGAGAAGGGTCATATCAGACCATCCTCTTCACCCTTGGGCGCAGTTTTTTTCTTTCTGGCCAAAAAGGATGGTTCATTGAGGCCGTGTATTGACTATCGCCTACTGAATAAAATCACTGTTAAATATCAATATCCGTTACCCTTGATTTCTGAACTATTTTCCAGAGTGAAAAGTGCTAGATGGTTTACCAAGCTTGACCTCAGGGGGGCATATTACCTTATTCGCATTAAGCCCGGGGATGAATGGAAGACGGCGTTTAATACCCCAGAGGGGCATTTTGAGTACCTAGTGATGCCTTTTGGGCTTACTAATGCCCCTTCCGTCTTCCAATTCTTCATGAATGATATTTTCAGGGATTTTGTGGATAAATTTCTGATTGTTTATTTGGATGATATCTTGATTTTTTCCAACGACTGGGACTCTCATGTGAAACATTCGGACTGTGTTCCAGATTTTGAGAGAGAATGCACTGTATGTGAAGGGATCAAAGTGTCTTTTTGGCGTACAGAAGGTCTAATTTCTGGGATTCATTTTGTCTCCGTCTGTTATTGAAATGGACCCGGTCAAGGTTCAGGCCATCTGTGATTGGGTTCAACCTACTTCATTGAAGGCTCTTCAGAGATTTTTGGGTTTTGCCAATTTTTATCGCAAATTTATTGGTAATTTCTCCGTGATTGTTAAACCATTGACTGATTTGACCAAAAAGGGTTCCGATGTGGTGAATTGGCCTCCTGAGGCAGTTTCTGCGTTTCAGGAACTTAAGCAGAGATTCATTTCTGCTCCTGTTCTACGGCAGCCTGATGTTTCTCTGCCGTTTCAGGTGGAGGTTGATGCCTCTGAGATTGGGGCAGGTGCCGATTTGTCCCAAAGGGATCCAGAGACCTCTGAAAGTAACCCTTGTGCCTTTTTCTCTCGAAAATTTTCTCCAACTGAACGTAATTATGACGTGGGTAGAGTTGAGCGATACTTTCCGATATCCAAAAGTATCGGAATCGGAATGGTATCGCCGATACCCAAAAAATATCGGCGATACCCGATACCGGAAAGCCAATGTAAGTTTATGGGAACAAAATATCGGAATTAAAAAAACCCCATTTTTGCCTTGTTGGTTAATTGTACATGAATGAAAACAACAAAGAGTAATGTAGAATGTATTGGGAAGGTTGAGGAGGCATTAAAGGTATAGATGTTTAACCCAATCAAATGGAATAGCATAAATATTTTTTTTTTTAAAGATGTTCAGATTGACGAAGAAATTGACAATGTTGTTAACGTTTTTTCTATTTTGGCAAATATGTATATTTCACAACTTCCATGCTCTTCACCTTTTTAACTTTTGACACACTTTCTCCTTCATAATCTTCAGCAGCATCATCTTTTTCATCAAATTATTCTTCATCTTCACCTTCTTTATCTTCTTCTTAAACTTCTTGCTATTCATCTTTTTGTTAACATTACTCATATTCTTCTTATTAAACTATTATTCTTCTTCATATTCTACTTCTTCATCTTCTTCCTCTTCATCTTCTTCATCATATTCTTATTTGTGACAGAGATTCCTGTACTTGTAATCTGTCAAAGTATGAATTTTTCATCCTTCCGTTCTTGCTGTCACAAAAGATTTAAATTACAACAGTATTTGTCCGTGTTCAGTTTAGCCTGCAGCAGCAGGCATTTTCCAGGGGCACCACGAGGAGGAACGGACTCACCCAATACACTGCTTAGTCTTCTTCTGCTTATAATTTAGAGCATATATTTTGCTCTTCATTTTGGTCTTATACTTCATGTTCTTCTGCTTTTTGATCTTCTGCTTATTGTTCTTAAGTCTCTTGTTCTGTATCTTGTAGTTTGTCTTAACCTTCTTAGTCCTGTTTGGTAATCTTTTATTTCTTCTTTGTGATGGTGTTTAGGCTGGTTGGCTTGATGCTCGTCGTCCTTGTGGTGGTCATCTTCTTTGGGGTGGTCATCAGGGTCGTCGTCTTCATTGTTGGAGATCCAGAGTGATTTCCCAAAAAAACATTGAAAAAATCTTCAATTTGTAAATGTAGCACAAGGTACAAGAGCCAATGCAAGTAACGAGGACCAGCTGACTGTGCTGGAACCCGGAGGGGCAGCAGAAGGAAAAGAGCCAATGGCACAACCGAGGACCAGCTGATGTTACTGGGACACGGTTACTAAGCAGGAGGTACCTGTGCTCCAAAGCACTACCAAGGACCAGCAGACGTTACTGGAACACGGATACCGAGATGGAGGCACCTAGGCCAAAGGCACTGCGGAGAACCAGCTGATGGTAGTGGAACCCGGACGGGTAGCAGAAGGTACAAGAGCCAATGCAAGTGACGAGGACCAGCTGACTGTGCTGGAACCCGGAGGGGCAGCAGAAGGAAAAGAGCCAATGGCACAACCGAGGACCAGCTGTCGTTACTGGGACACGGTTACTAAGCAGGAGGTACCTGTGCTCCAAAGCACTACCAAGGACCAGCAGACGTTGCTGGAACTCGGATACCGAGATGGAGGCACCTAGGCCAAAGGCACTGCGGAGAACCAGCTGACGGTACTGGAACCCGGACGGGTAGCAGAAGGTACAAGAACCAATGCAAGTGACAAGGACCAGCTGACTGTGCTGGAACCCGGAGGGGCAGCAGAAGGAAAAGAGCCAATGGCACAACCGAGGACCAGCTGACGTTACTGGGACACGGTTACTAAGCAGGAGGTACCTGTGCTCCAAAGCACTACCATGGACCAGCAGATGTTGCTGGAACTCGGATACCGAGATGGAGGCACCTAGGCCAAAGGCACTGCGGAGAACCAGCTGACGGTACTGGAACCCGGACGGGTAGCAGAAGGTACCCATGGAAATTTAAGTTGACAGGCAGCTAGCCGGCCGCAGTTACCGAATCCCACAGTACTACAGTGGGTGATTGTCCTATTCTCACAATGGAAACAGCCTTTATTTGCATATCCCGCAGCACACAAAGGAAGCACCTAAACTCCAGTCACCATAGAGTCGGCTAACCCGACCGCAACACGACAGGACAACTTATTGGAGGCTAAGTGACGTTTACACTGACAGGAAACAGATGGCGTGCTGTAACCAGTCTGGGCAGGAGTGAGTACCCGTGCCAATGACACTTCCGAGCAACAACTGTCGGTGTTGGAGCCCAGGATGAGAAGAGAACAGGGTGGAGGCAGCAGGACTTTTTGCCGTTCACACAGCAGGGGAACAGCTGACATTACTGAACCCCAGTAACACAGGAGCAAGTGTTCACTGTGCTAACAGCATTTCCGAGCAACAACTGGCGGTGTTGTAGCCCAAGGATGAGAAGACAACAGGGTGGAGGCAGCAGGACTGTTTGCCGTACACACAGCAGGGGAACAGCTGACATTACTGAACCCCAGTAACACAGGAGCAAGTGTTCACTGTGCTAACAGCACTTCCGAGCAACAACTGGCGGTGTTGTAGCCCAGGCATGAGAAGACAACAGGGTGGAGGCAGCAGGACTTTTTGCCGTACACACAGCAGGGGAACAGCTGACATTACTGAACCCCAATAACACAGGAGCAAGTGTTCATTGTGCTAACAGCACTTCCGAGCAACAACTGGCGGTGTTGTAGCCCAGGCATGAGAAGACAACAGGGTGGAGGCAGCAGGACTGTTTGCCGTACACACAGCAGGGGAACATCTGACATTACTGAACCCCAGTAACACAGGAGCAAGTGTTCACTGTGCTAACAGCACTTCCGAGCAACAACTGGCGGTGTTGTAGCCCACGGATGAGAATACAACAGGGTGGAGGCAGCAGGACTGTTTGCCGTACACACAGCAGGGGAACAGCTGACATTACTGAACCCCTATAACACAGGAGCAAGTGTTCACTGTGCTAACAGCACTTCCGAGCAACAACTGGCGGTGTTGTAGCCCAGGCATGAGAAGACAACAGGGTGGAGGCAGCAGGACTTTTTGCCGTACACACAGCAGGGGAACAGCTGACATTACTGAACCCCAGTAACACAGGAGCAAGTGTTCACTGTGCTAACAGCACTTCCGAGCAACAACTGGCGGTGTTGTAGCCCAGGCATGAGAAGACAACAGGGTGGAGGCAGCAGGACTGTTTGCCGTACACACAGCAGGGAACAGCTGACATTACTGAACCCCAATAACACAGGAGCAAGTGTTCACTGTGCTAACAGCACTTCCGAGCAACAACTGGCGGTGTTGTAGCCCAGGGATGAGAAGACAACAGGGTGGAGGCAGCAGGACTGTTTGCCGTACACACAGCAGGGGAACAGCTGACATTACTGAACCCCAGTAACACAGGAGCAAGTGTTCACTGTGCTAACAGCACTTCCGAGCAACAACTGGCGGTGTTGTAGCCCAGGGATGAGAAGACAACAGGGTGGAGGCAGCAGGACTGTTTGCCGTACACACAGCAGGGGAACAGCTGACATTACTGAACCCCAGTAACACAGGAGCAAGTGTTCACTGTGCTAACAGCACTTCCGAGCAACAACTGGCAGTGTTGTAGCCCAGGCATGAGAAGACAACAGGGTGGAGGCAGCAGGACTGTTTGCCGTACACACAGCAGGGGAACAGCTGACATTACTGAACCCCAGTAACACAGGAGCAAGTGTTCACTGTGCTAACAGCACTTCCGAGCAACAACTGGCAGTGTTGTAGCTCAGGCATGAGAAGACAACAGGGTGGAGGCAGCAGGACTGTTTGCCGTACACACAGCAGGGAACAGCTGACATTACTGAACCCCAGTAACACAGTAGCAAGTGTTCACTGTGCTAACAGCACTTCCGAGCAACAACTGGCGGTGTTGTAGCCCAGGCATGAGAAGACAACAGGGAGGAGGCAGCAGGACTGTTTGCCGTACACACAGCAGGGGAACAGCTGACATTACTGAACCCCAGTTACACAGGAGCAAGTGTTCACTGTGCTAACAGCACTTCCGAGCAACAACTGGCGGTGTTGTAGCCCAGGCATGAGAAGACAACAGGGTGGAGGCAGCAGGACTTTTTGCCGTACACACAGCAGGGGAACAGCTGACATTACTGAACCCCAATAACACAGGAGCAAGTGTTCACTGTGCTAACAACACTTCCGAGCAACAACTGGCGGTGTTGTAGCCCAGGGATGAGAAGACAACAGGGTGGAGGCAGCAGGACTGTTTGCCGTACACACAGCAGGGGAACAGCTGACATTACTGAACCCCAGTAACACAGGAGCAAGTGTTCACTGTGCTAACAGCACTTCCGAGCAACAACTGGCGGTGTTGTAGCCCAGGGATGAGAAGACAACAGGGTGGAGGCAGCAGGACTGTTTGCCGTACACACAGCAGGGGAACAGCTGACATTACTGAACCCCAATAACACAGGAGCAAGTGTTCACTGTGCTAACAGCACTTCCGAGCAACAACTGGCGGTGTTGTAGCCCAGGGATGAGAAGACAACAGGGTGGAGGCAGCAGGACTGTTTGCCGTACACACAGCAGGGAAACAGCTGACATTACTGAACCCCAATAACACAGGAGCAAGTGTTCACTGTGCTAACAGCACTTCCGAGCAACAACTGGCGGTGTTGTAGCCCAGGGATGAGAAGACAACAGGGTGGAGGCAGCAGGACTGTTTGCCGTACACACAGCAGGGGAACAGCTGACATTACTGAACCCCAATAACACAGGAGCAAGTGTTCACTGTGCTAACAGCACTTCCGAGCAACAACTGGCGGTGTTGTAGCCCAGGGTCAAGGAGGATGTTTAAATACTAGATCAAGTATTTTCCTTGTTACGTGTCAATTAAAAATGTCTATACTCCAAACAAGAGAAATATAACCTTTAGTACCATAAGATGATGATTTTACTTAAAAAAATATATGTAAATTAAGAATTTAAGAACATAAACGCATACATTAACATGTTGAAAAGCAATGCAAACCACAATTAAAATAGGTTAAATTATCTGCTATACGGTTTAAAATAAAAGCATACAAGTACATATCAGAATCCATTAATGATGGCTAAGTAACAGTATGTACACCATTTCTATTGTGTAGACAATGAATGGCTGACTTAAAAACATAATCAGCATTACAAGTTATCTTTGACATTCATAAAAGTTTACATTTTGTGAATAATATCACTAAAAAGTTTTTAAAAATATCTAAAATTTCCATCATGTAATACTGATAATATGTGCCAATCATTTATATTAACAAACAAAAACTTTAAAAAGTGCATAGTGCATAGTCAAAACAGCTATTTATGCCTGACTGTGGACTTGCAAGCATGACAACGGATAGATAAGGTATATATAGATGAGACTGCATAGCCACAGATGTTGAATGGCGATGTAATACTGTACCTCAATAAAGTGTGCGTTACTACTACATCCTTTTTTTTATATAGCTTTATAAAAGGTTACGTGCATGTATGGTTGCGCCTTTGTTTGGACGCACAGACTGGCTTCCTGCTGTGACGCGTTGGGTATTGGAGCGTCTGTGCGTCTTATGACGCAGACTAACATTCACGGTGCGCATCGTTCATCATCGCAAGCGTACCGACAACACAAAGGCGTTGTCATGACTGCTTTACTCAGTAAACATGCACCTATGATGAAACATACACGCATGTGCCCTATTACATAAAAAGCTACAAGAAAAACGCGTGTGAGGTGTGACACAGCTGTTTTGTTAAGGTACAGTATTATATCGACATTGTACAGGTGTCGCTATTCAGTCTGATAAATAGATATCATTCACCTATTCTATCAGTTGTGGTTCTTTCAGCACCACTTACAGGTATATATTTTGCTATTGTGACTATGCACTATTGACTTTAACAAGGTAATGCATGATTTTTGTTAGCGATTATCATGTTTACATGAAGGACCTTTATGATATGGGCTGTTAACTTTCTAATTAAATATGTATTTTTTAAAATGACACAAATATAAGTAATGTTGAAGAGAACTATTCCTACATGCATTGTTTGCACAATATTACAGGTGTACATCACGTCCCTTAATCAACATTGGATTATTATATTTACTTGTATGCTTTTATTTAAAAGCCAAGAACACTGAAGTCTAACCTTCGCACTGCAGCTGTTGTCAAAGTTCAACCCACATTATGCACTTCCAACATTGCAGCATTTGAGTCATGATGTGAGTTGGATTTGTCTAAGCTATGGAGTGACAAGGTTGACCATCAGTATCCTATAGCATAAGTAGGCTTTTGTGTTAGCATTTGTTTTCGACATGTGCATATCTGAAATAATATGTCACAATTATTTTGTTACAGATTTGTGACAAAGACTAATCATTTTATGGTTTTAAAGCTGACGTTTCAAATGTTTACAGCTTAGAAATCAGGGTGTAGCCTCATATCTATGTGTAGCACTAGACACTTTGACATGTCATGCTTTTTTCACCATGTGTAGGTAGCTAGCAGAAATTTTTGCCAGACACACAGCAGGGGAACAGCAGTCGTTACTGAACCCCACAAACACATCAGCGATTGTTTTCATCTGCGCATCTAACACTTCTGAGCAGCAACTGGCGGTGTTGAAGCCCAGGGTCAAGGAGGGTGTAGGCAGAGGCCTTGTATGAGATGTTTGAAGTTGAAGTTGTAGTTAGCAGCAGTAATTTTTGCCAGACACACAGCAGGGGAACAGCAGGCGTTACTGAACCCCACAAACACATCAGCGATTGTTTTCATCTGTGCATCTAACACTTCTGAGCAGCAACTGGCGGTGTTGAAGCCCAGGGTCAAGGAGGGTGTAGGCAGAGGCCTTGTATGAGATGTTTGAAGTTGAACTTGTAGTTAGCAGCAGTAATTTTTGCCAGACACACAGCAGGGGAACAGCAGGCGTTACTGAACCCCACAAACACATCAGCGATTGTTTTCATCTGTGCATCTAACACTTCTGAGCAGCAACTGGCGTTGTTGAAGCCCAGGGTCAAGGAGGGTGTAGGCATAAAATATTGAGTTATTGCCTTGTTACGTGGCCATTGCAAATGTATGTACTTCAAACAAGAATAAATGAAGTTTTACTAGTACAATAAAATGATGAATTTCAATTCCAAGAATAGAAAAATATTTAGACTTGAGAGTCCTCAGTGGTTGATACCGTTTAATGGCTAACTGAAAAGATGGTAACAAATTCCAAGCTTTCGAGACTACTCAGGTCTCTTCATCAGGCTAAGACTAAAACAAAAAATGAAGAATCACATATTTCTACACACAACAGGACACAGGAATAGGTAAGACAAGTGAGGGAGGGACAAGTGAGGGGAGACCGGCCAAAAAATGAGAACAAGGATGAATTATCAGCGCCACACAATAAGAGAAAAAATAATGGATTTACCTGTGGCAAAACACTTTTGTATGCCCGGTCATAGCATGATGGATATGGAATTACTGGTATTAAAATATAACTTCAAATATGAGAAAGATACAAAGGTTTCAGAATATAAGCTCATCATGACCTTTGACACTCTTAGTGATGGAATGAATAGATCACACGGATTTATGTCATTCTATATCAATTAAGGAATATGCGTCTCTGCCCTTCCAGGGGCATGAAAACAGAAAACCAGACCCCAATCAGAGGGCAATAAAACTTTATATCCTTATCTAGGAACTGTTCCAATATTTATGTTCATCCCTCTGTCATAATGACAGTTCTGCTACACGTGACTTACTTGTCTTACCTATTGCACTATTCCTGTGTCCTGTTGTGTATAGAAATATGTGATGCTTCATTTTTTGTTTTAGTCTTTGCCTGATGAAGAGACGTGAGTAGCCTCGAAAGCTTGCAATTTGTTACCATCTTTTCAGTTATCCATTAAAAGGTATCAACCACTGCGGACTCTCAAGTCTAAATATTTGTCTATCTACTGGCTAACACGGTACGAAGATACACATGTTTCCTAACTTCAAGAATAAAAATAAAGACCCTGCAAATATAAACGCATATATGCACATGCCAACAAGAAATGGAACAACACACCACCCAAAAAATTGGTTACAAAATATAGTGTTGTAAATTTAAGAATAAAAGTCCATTTTTGTATTTATGAATAATGCTTAAGGAACGCTATGTTAAACCATAACATAGTGAAGACAATGGATTTTGTAATAGTCACTCATCATCATCATTGCAATTTATATGTGACAGTCACAGACATTTCAATTATTTAAGTTAATAAAATCGTTACTTTGTACAGCATGTATGACATGTCCAGCATGGACTCATCAATGTGATGACGCAATAATGTGCGATAAAAATAACCATTTAAAAAAACATTATGCATTGTCACAATGTAACTGTGTGCCTGCAAGTGTAGGTGAAACAAAGGCTACGGATAGCAAAGGTATATTCTATGTCTGTATCAGACAGTGGACAGCCTCTGATGGGTAATGGCGATGTTATACTGTACGTCAATAAAGTCTGCGGCTGCAATCATGCATTTTTTGCTTGTACAGTGTTGAAGAGGGTAAAAGCATGTCTGGTTGCGCAAGGCTTTATCCGTCAACACTACCTTCCTACTGTCACGCGTAGAGTAGGGTAGCGTGTGTCAATTAGATGACTCTATAAAATGTGACGTTACGCAGCGTTATTGTGCCCTAGGGACGCCAAAAATACGACAGCAGTAATCATTTACTGTCTAATACTCCACCTATGACCAACAAAAAAAGCACGTTCCCTCTTTAACAATCTACAAGACTAACAAGCATAATGGTTGACGCTGACTTTATTGAGGTACAGTATTACATCGACATTGTCCATGAGTAACTATGCACTGTGATACCTATATACCATTATTAATTTATATCTGTTGTGGTTGTTTCAACAGCACTTGCAGGTATAACTACCTATTGTCAGTATGCATGATGCACTTTCTAGATGTAATAATTTATTATTGCACATTATTACCAGGTTTAGATGCTGGCCATTTCATATATGGTGTGTGAAGTTACAGTTGGCATCAGTATGTGTATTTTATAATGTCTGTCATAAATAAAACTCGTGATGATGATGATGATGATTTTATGATTCGTACATCCATTGACTGCATTATCTTACAGGTACAGATAAAGTTCCTTAAAAAGCATTAATTGATAATTAAGAAATGTACTTTTAATGCATTAATTTCAAAAAGTGAACACTATGTTTTAGTTTTTGTTACCATTTCTAATAGAAATTTGTGTAGATATGCGCTGTGATGACAAATTATTATTTGTCCATATTTGTTATAAAAATTTATCATTCTAGGCCTGGAAAACTTCACAATTTCCTGTTTTAAGCATAACAATCAGGGTGACGGCTCTTCCCTATTTGGAGCATGTTCCACATGGGTTTTTCGGTGCATGTGTAGGGAACAGGAGACTTCTTGCCGGCCACACAGCAGGGGAACAGCTGGCGTTACTGAACCCACTAACACTATAGCTTGTGTATTGGTCTGTGGACACGACACTTCTGAGCAGCAACTGGCAGTGTTGTAGCCCAGGGAGTAGAGTTCAGGTGGTAGAAAGATGAACATAACAGGAGACATGGATAATGTTGCGAACCAGTTATTTAATCTGAAAACGGACAGACAAATTCTGGCGAGATCCATGCCTTGTTCATTTTCAGAAAAGTAAGCCGGTCTACATTATCGGAGGATAGTCGCATGCGACGGTCTGTTAGTACACCACCTGCAGCACTAAAGACGCGCTCCGATAATACAGTGGCAGCAGGGCAAGCCAGCACCTCCAATGCATACTGGCTAAGCTCTGGCCATGTATCCAGCTTAGAGACCCAAAACTTGAATGGGGAAGAACCATCTGGGAGTACACTGAGAGGGAAAGACATGTAGTCTGTCACCATCTTACGGAAACGTTGCCTCCTGCTGACTGGAGCCGTCTAGGATGGTGTAGACATTTGTGGCGCTGCCACAAAACTTCGCCACATTTGGAACATACTGGTCTTGCCCTGTGCAGAGGCGCTGCTTGTGCTCCCTCTTGTTGCAGAGCTGTCTCCACTGCCTCGACGCACAGAGCTGCTTTGTAAAGCAGTAGCAGCAGCAGTGCTCTGGGCTGGAATGGAGAACATTATGGATTGCACCAGTGTGTCTTGGTACTCCCGCATTTTACGCTCCCGGTTCAACGGTGTGATGAGGCTTTGTAAGTTGTCCCGGTAGCGAGGGTCTAGGAGGGTGTACACCCAATAATCAGACGTGGTGAGAATGTGGGCGATGCGGCGGTCGTTTCTCAGGCACTGCAGCATGAAATCAACCATGTGCTGCAGACTCCCAACTGGCCAAGAAACGCTGTCCCCTGCAAGAGGCGTCATCTCTGCCTGCTCTGCATCACCCCACCCTCGCTCTACATACTGACTAGAGCGTTGTGTACCTCCCTCTGGAGCGATGTCTTCCTCCTCCATTGACTCCTCCTCATCCTCCTCACAAAGTGAGCCCTGCCCAGCCCTTTGTGAGGAACCACGTTGCGCTGACTGTCCAGAAGGTTATGGAATTTGTGACTCCTCATCCTCCACCTCTTCCAAAACCTCATCCCTTAGTGCTTGCAGTGTTTTTTGAAGCAGGCAGATAAGGGGGACAGTCAGGCTGACTAGTGCATCATCTGCACTCGCCATCCGCGTTGACTCATCAAACGCACGCAAAACGTGGCAGATGTCCTTCATAGAGGCCCACTCAGTAGTGGTGAAGTGAGAACGGTGCAAATTGCGAGTTGATTGCGCCTGATGCAGCTGATACTCCATTACTGCTGGCTGCTGCTCACACAACCGCTCCAACATATGTAACGTGGAATTCCACCTGCTGGGTACGTCACATATGATGCGCTGTTCAGGAAGGCGAAATCTGTGTTGCAGAGCTGCAATGCGCGATCTGGCCATGCTGGAACGTCGCAAGTGAGCGCACTCTAGGCGGACCTTGTGCAGCAGTGCATCAAGATCCGGATAGTCCCTCAAAAAACTCTGCACGACCAAGCTGAGCACATGTGCCAGACATGGTATGTGAGTGAGGTTGCCAAGGCCCAGAGCTGCCACCAGATTTCGGCCATTGTCACACACTACCAAGCCTGGCTGGAGATTCGCTGGCAAAAACCACACGTCGCTCTCCTGCTTGATGGCATTCCAGAGCTCCTGCGCTGTGTGGCTTCGATTCCCCATGGGAATTAATTTCAGGACGGCCTGTTGACGTTTGGCCACGGCTGTGCTCATATCGGTCGCAACAGGTAAGCGTTCACGGGTCCATGTGGAGGTAGACCGTGACGGCTCCTGCAGCGATGATTCTGAGGAACTGGAGTAGGAGGAGGAGTCAATGTGGACAGACTGGATTCCTGCAATCCTTTGAGTTGGCAGAACACGTACAGCGCCACTCGCAAGATCTGTACCCGGCTCCACAACATTGACCCAATGGGCAGTGAGGGAAAGGTATCGTCCCTGGCCATGGGTACTGGTCCACGCATCGGTGGTCAGGTGGACCTTGCTACTGACGGCGTTTAGCAGCGCATGTTTAATTTTTCCCTCAACATGCTTTTGCAGACCAGGGACGGCTTGCCTGCTGAAATAAAATCGGCTGGGCACATTGTATTGTGGGACTGCCAATGCCATTAAGTTACGGAAACTGTCAGTCTCCACCAGCCTGAATGACAGCAATTCAAGGGACAGGAGTTTTGCAATGCCAGCATTCAGAGCCTGTGCTCGTGGATGGTTTGCCGAGTATGGCCGTCTTTTATCCCATGACTGTGCTACTGATGGCTGTTTTGTGGCCTGGGAGTATGAGGATGACAGGGAACTTGCAGCTGTGGGTGGAATAACACTGGGTCTCTGGACAACAGTGACAGAGGTTCTTCCATGGCGATCCTGTGAGGAAGCCGAACCAGCTGTGTGTGAGCTGGAGGAAGAGGCTCCAACACGAGCTGAAGATGTAGGTGCTGCTGTAGGTTGGCCTACATCTCCAGTGTGTCTTTGTAACTGAACCACGTGCTTTGACCGCACATGTTTCCACATATTTGTGGTATTAAGGTTACTGACACTTTACCTATTTTTACTTTTTGATTACACAGCTTGCATTTGACATAGCAAATATCATCTGCAAGTGTGTCAAAAAAGGACCACGCAGTGCAAGTCCTGGGAGCGCCCGTTTTGGCTGTTGGAAGAGAACTGCTACGAACGGGTGCCAAACTGGAGGCTACAGGCAACCGAGTCTGCAGCCTACCTCTCCCTACTGTTTGGACCGTTGGGGCAATCTCTTCCTCAGAGCTGCTACCACCACCTTCCTGTTCCTCACGCCATGTTGGGTCTTGGACCTCATCATCTCCTCTACCCTCTTCCAACACCTGCTGCTGTTGGGTGGTCTGGCCAGCACCATGCTCAACAGAAACTGGCACCTGAGTCTCATCATCATCAGATGCGTTCTGCGGTGTGCTGACCATCGGCACTGGCTCACCCGCCTCTTCACATTCAGAGAGACACAGCTGTTGCGCATCACTGCATACTGCCTCTTCTTCACATTCCATAATGCTGCTTGGCTGGGCCCCTGTTTGCAAGCCAACAGATTCTGAGAACAGAAGCAGAGACTCAGCTGGCTCCTTTACAGAGCTCTCTGAATGCCTGGGCAATTTGGCAGGCGGTGAAGAGACAGATGGTTGTTCAACAGTGCTGTGGTCCTGAGAGGAGGTGGAAGCAATTGAAGTCGATGCATTGGCTGCCATCCAACCAACAACGGCTTCAATTTGTTCTTCCCGCAGCAGGGGGGTACGCCGAGCTCCTACAAAAGTGCGCATAAAGGAACGCTCACGGGGAAAACTGGTGGATGCTGTGTCACTGGGTGCGGCAGCAGCCACAGAATCCCCACGTCCTCTCCCTGCTGAAACTCCACGGCCACGACCACGTGCCTTACTCCCTGCCTTCTTCATCTTGGTAGATTGATAAAGAAAGTCAGAAAAGTTATAAGGCCTAAGTGTGGTTATTCCTCAGAGACTGCAGTGAACACTGCAGACAACTGTTCAGTAGCTGTGAAAGGCCCCTTTGTGTACTTCTATAGTGTTTGCAACCAATGTATTGTATACGGATGGAAGCGCGTCACACTAATAGATTAGATTTTTTTCAAATATAATGGAGCAGCACCAATTTGAGAAAAATGTGAAGGATGAGGCAGTGACACACGCTCAGCAGACTACAACCAGCAGTGGTTGAAGAACTAACTGGAGCGTAATCGGCACTCAAAAAATGAAAAGCTCACAGACTACAGTGAACACTGCACACAACTGTTCACTATCTGTGAAAGGCTCCTTTCTGTACTTCTATAGTGTTTGCAACCAATGTATTGTATACGGATGGAAGCGCGTCACACTAATAGATCACTGTTAATTTCTATTGAATGGAGCTGCACCAATTCCACAAAATAAAATAAAAAAAAGAGTCAGTGAGTGACACGTGCAGATGCCTACAAACAGCGGTGGATGCAGAGCAAACTGCAGCGTCACCTGCACTCTCACACACACACCTTGCACAGAGCTGTTAAAACAACACTGCAAGGCAAAAGGAAGCTTTACACAGCGGTTGGTAAAATAGCCTGCCTAAAGCACAGTACACAAAATCGCAATCTCTAACTGTCCCTCAGAGTCAGCAGAGCAGCATTCTGTCCCTAACTGAGTTCACAGCACAGTGACGCTAAAATGGCAGCGGCGCCTTTTATAGTGCATTCTGACATCATTTCAGCAGCCAATCACAGCCATGCCATTAGTTAACATGAAAGCACCAGTACAGGATGTGCCCACACTTCGTAGGATTCCTCATTGGCTGACTAAAATCACAGTGCATCTCAAAGAATTATGGAAACTTCCGATTCCGGTATACGATATATGAAAAATATCGGAACTAAGTATCGGAATTCCGATACAGCGAATATCGGCCGATACCCGATACTTGCGGTATCGGAATGCTCAACACTAGACGTGGGTAATCGGGAGTTACTGGCCATGAAGTGGGCCTTTGAAGAGTGGAGACATTGGCTGGAGGGAGCCAAACATCAGGTGGTGGTCCTCATGGACCATAAGAACCTGGTTTATCTCGAGTCAGCCAAGCGACTTAATCCTAGACAGGCCAGGTGGGCCTTGTTTTTCACACATTTTAATTTTGTGGTTTCTTTTCTTCTGGGCACTAAGAATGTTAAGGCGGATGTCCTCTCGAGGAGTTTCTTTGCGGATTCTCCTGAGTTATCTTATCCTGCTGTTATTTTGAAAGAGGGTGTAGTTCTTTCCGCCATCTCGCCCAATTTGAGACTGGCTCTGGAGGGGTGTCAGGTGGATAAACCTGAGCGCTGCCCTATTGGGAAATTGTTTGTCCCAGACCAGTGGAAGGAGAGTGTGATGTCTGAGATTCATTGTTCCGCATTGGCTGGACATCCTGGGATTTTTGGTACCAGAGACTTTGTGAGTCGGTCCTTCTGGTGGCCTACTTTGTCTGGTGACGTCAGGGACTTTGTGCAGTCCTGTGAGACTTGCTCTCATTCCAAGCCTTGCTCTCGTTCTAGTGGTTTGTTAATGCCATTACCTGTACCCAAGAGGCCATGGACCCATATTTCTATGGATTTTATTTCCGACCTTCTTGTCTCTCAGAGAATGACCGTTATCTGGGTAATCTGTGATAGGTTTTCCAAGATGATACATCTTGTGCCATTACCTAAGTTGCCTTCCTCCTCCGAATTGGTGCCTTTGTTCTTTCAGCACGTGGTTCGGTAACATGGCATTCCGAAGAATATTGTGTCTGACAGAGGAGTCCAGTTTGTTTCCAGATTTTGGAGGACATTTTGTTCTAAACTTGGTGTTCAGTTGTCTTTCTCCTCTTCATTTAACCCTCAGACCAATGGACAAACCGAGAGAACAAACCAGACATTGGAGACTTATTTGAGATGTTTTGTGTCTGCTGATCAAGATGACTGGGTCTCTTTTTTGCCTTTGGCTGAGTTTGCTCTTATTAATAGGGCTAGCTCTGCCACCTTGATGTCTCCATTTTTCTGCAATTCTGGGTTTCACCCTCGATTTTCTTCAGGACAGGCGGAGGCTTCTGTCTGTCCGGGGATTGACTCTGTTGTGCAGCGTATGCAGCAGATTTGGGACCAGGTAGTGGAGAGGTTGTCTCTCTCTCAAGAGAAGGCCCAGCGGTTTGCCAGCCGGCATAGGACTGATGGTCCTCGTTTTGAAGTGGGGGACTTGGTTTGGTTGTCCTCAAGAAATATCCCTATGAGGGTTGCATCTCCAAAATTTAAGCCAAGGTTCATTGGACCTTATAAGATCATGGAAATTATTAATCCGGTTTACTGCCGTTTGCTTCTTCCAGGGACATTTAAGATCCATAACGTGTTCCACAAGTCCTTATTGAAAAGGTTTGTCGAGCCAGTGGTTCCTATGGCTGCGCCTCCTGATCCTGTTTTGGTTGAGTGCAATTTGGAGTATGTTGTTGAGAAAATATTGGATTCTCGTTTTGCTAGACTGAAACTCCAGTATTTGGTTAAGTGGAGAGGTTATGGTCAGGAGGACAATTCTTGGGTGTTTGCTTCGGACATCCATGCTGGGAGACTTATCCGTGCCTATCATCGAGCTAATCCTGATCGGCCTGGTTGCGCAGGTGAGGGTTCGGTGACCCCTCCTCAAGGGGGGGTACTGTTGTGAATACCTTGGAGGCGACTTCTGAGCTGGGGCTCCCTCCGGTGGTTGCTGCGGGTAATGGACTAATTACTGAATTGCCTTCAGCTGGCTCTGAATGGTATGATATAAGTGACCTGAGTTCCCAGCAGCCTTTCCAGTAATCAATTGTTCCTCCTTCTCTTGCTTGGAGCACAGCTTGTTTTCCTGCTCTCATTCAGATAAGTGTTTTGCTTTTTTTTTCCTCTGTTGGATTTTCACTGCTGGTTTGCTGCTTGCAGTGGACTGCAGCCTGGTCTCCTTTTGGGGTCTTGCGCTGCAATTGTGCTCATTTTTGTTTTGCAGTTTTGCTCTGTTCCTTTGTCACTTTTTATTTGCTGTGTTGCTGTGTGTTACACCAGAGATCTGATTTAGGTGGTAGAGATCGTGTGATCTCAGGTTTTTTGTTAAGCAGAAGTGTTGGTATTTTTGTCAGGGTTTTTTTGGGTTGCAGTCAGAATTCTTTCCTATACTTTTCTTTTAAGACAGATTGTGCCCCAGCGTTTGCTCATTCTATTTTCTGTCTGTGTTCATGTTTTCTTCTTGTCTAACCGCCATTACATGTTCGGGGGCTTCCTATTTCTTTGGGGATTCTGCTCCGGGGCAAATAGCTTTCATTTTTCTGCCTTTAGGTGTAGTTATCTCTCCGGCTGTGACGAGGCATCTAGGATCACCGTAGGTACGCTCCACGGCTACTTCTAGTGTGGTGGTTAGTTTAGGTTACTGCAATCCAATAGTTTCCAGCCTCTCTGGTGTTTTGCTACTTTGGCTATTTTTTGCAGTTTCTCCTCAGCTACCGAAACATAACACTATCCGTTATGAGCGCACCAGCCGAACTAAAAACCTGCTCAGATAACACACTTGCAGCATGGCATGGCAGCACCTCCATGGTGTAGAAGCAGATTTCAGGCCAAATGTGGAGCTTGGACAACCGATAGTTAAAGGGCACTTTACCATCTTGGTCAACTTCTCCCTCCTTGTCATAGTTACACCTACAGATAGCCCTTGCTGATGTGATGGTCTCATGAAAATGGCCCAGTTGGTGGACATTTTCCCCTCTGATTTGCACCTGGTGTGCGTGGCTCTGCCCTGTAATCCCCTGTAGGTGAAAAGAGCTGGTACCTCTGCCAGCAGCGTTGTCTAATGGTAATCTTTATAGCAAGAGTTCCACAATGGCACTCTGGCATACATGCACTGAATATGGCACATCTGACGACATGAGAGAAGCAAATTTCTCCTTGTACTATGGGTAAAGAAAGGTGCACAGCCAGTATTTCATGTTGGACAAAAAGTGTTTCAATCAAGGGTCTTGGGAAAGGCATCTGAACATGAACTATTCGATGTGTGTTAGATTGCAAAGAGTCAAACGTTCAGTGTCTTCACCAGGAAGAACACTAACCAACGGAGGGCAACAAAATTAGTAAAGGGGAATACAATACCCAGAGAGATTAGAAAAATTATGTTTATTTAGTCTAGAAAAAAGATGACTGAGGGGCGATCTAATTACTATGTATAAGTATATAAGGGGACAATAGAAATATCTCTCAGAGGATCTGTTTAAACCAAGGAAGGTGACTGTCACAAGGGGGCATTCTCTGCGTCTGGAGGAGAGAAGGTTTTTCCACCAACATAGAAGAGGATTCTTTACTGTTAGGGCAGTTAGAATCTGGAATTCCTTGCCTGAGGAGGTGGTGATGGCGAACTCAGTCGAGGGATTCAAGAGAGGCCTGGATGTCTTTCTGGAGTGTAACAATATTGTATTTAGATTTGTTCTGATGGAATATAGGTTGAACTAGATGGACAAATGTCTTTTTTTGGTCTTGCTAACTATGTTGCATCCTCTCCTCCTCACGACACATAGCCTCCTCCTCTTTCTCTTCTTCAGGCCATCTATGCTGGACAGGCATGAATGTTATGATTTGGCAGCCGAGGAGGACAATAACAAAAATAGCCAAGGCAGTCAGACACCAGGGAGGTTGGTAACTAATGGACTGCAGACCCCTAAACTAACCGCACAACTAGAAGCAGCCGTGGGACGTACCTACAATGACCTAGACGCCTCGACACAGCCGGAGAGTTAGCTAAGCCTAAAGATAGAAAGGGGAAAGCTAACTGCCCCAGAGTAGCGCCCCAAAGGAATAGGTAGCTCCCACACACATATTGGCGGTGAGACAAGATGAAATACAAACGCAGGCACAAAATAGAGTAAGCAAACTTCGGGGCCCAAAACTATCTAGATAGGACAGGAAAGAATACTGTCTGCAATCCAGCAAAACCCTAGGAAAAATTCCAACACTTCTGATTCTAAAAATACTGAGACCACACGATCTCTCCCCCGCTAGAACAGAACTCTGGTGTGAACAGGTAGCTAACCAGAAGCCACTGAAATAACAGGGGCTGAACAAATAAACTGAGATAAATGAGAAACAGAGACCAGCGCAGGCCCCAGCAAGGGGACCCGGCTGACCTCACTCAGAAGGGCAGAAAAATAAAAGAAAACAAAACCACAGAAACAAGCAGAAAATAACTTATCTGAAAGATGCAGGAGACAGCAGAAAGCAAGCTGACTTCCAAACTGGACCAGGAAAAAACAACTAATCACCGGCTAGCATCATGGGAAAGTTACTCCCTTAAATCTCAACAGTCATCACTCCCAGATTGCCAATCGTCCACAGCTGAATCCTCAGCTGAAGGGCCTCTGTAAGTCAAGGCAGCTTCATCACCATCAGCAGCCACCAGAGGGAACCCCAACTCAGAATCCAGAGCGTTCACAACACATGAAGCTGGGATTGGGAGTGCCCTCTGTAGCGCAGACCAAAAACTCCTGACAATCCTCATCTTCCTCCTCTTGTTTTTCATCATCACCCAATGTGGCTTGAAAATATTGTTAGACGCTGGGCTGTGTGGTATCAGCCACTGTACAATCTTGCTCCATAGCCAACTACTCGGCATTCAAAGCTTCCTCTTTGAGATTCTGCAGCGAACATTTTAATAGACAGAGCAGTGGGATGGTTACGCTGACAATATCATCATCAGTGCTCACTATCTTGGTGCAGTACTCAAAGTTCTGAAGAACCTCACATTAGAGATGAGCGACTTTGCCTCCGGGAGGGTCGAGTCGGGTTTCGGTCGGCTCAACTTTTACAAAAGTCGAGTCGAACGAAGTCGGCCGACTAACGGAAACAGTCGAGTCGGCGACGGAAACCTGACCCCAATGCAAGTCAATGGGGAATAAAAGTCGCCAGTGAGTGGAGGACAGTAAACACACCTACAGTGCCCATTTCAATGCCAACGACATCAATTCTTATTACTTAAGCTTGTCAACCTTAATTTACTTTATAATAATGGTAACGCATTGAAAACTGGGGGTTATTTGGCTAAAGTTGTGGGGGGAGCAGGGCTGGCTCCAGGTTTTCGTTGGCCCCGGGCAAAAGAGTCTCAGTGGGCCCCTTTAACATATACCACAATTCATGATGCTCCGATATGGCAGAGAAATATAGGTATAGTACAATGCCAGACACTTCACTTCTTAAATTACATGAATGATATCTATTGTAAATTCTACAATAGCTCAAAAACTGGATAGTATAGTCCTCCATACAGTATTATGGGCACCACATAGTGCGCTGTTATGTTTAGGTAGCTGAGGAGGCAGGAGCAAAAAAAAAAGCATAGGTAGCCTAACACCAGAGAGGTTGGAAACTAATAGGTTGCAGAACCTGTTATGATTTGGTAGCTGAGGAGAGCAGGCAAAAAAGGAAATACACCAGAGAGGTTGGAATCTATGGGATTGCAGTACCCTGACTAACCACCACAACTAAAGGCAGCTGTGGAAAGTACCTACGTTGGTCCTAGACGCCTCGTCACAGCCTGAGAAGCTAACTACACCTAAAGACAGAAAGAGGAAAACTATCTGCCCCGGAGCAGATCCCCAAAGAACATAGAAAGCCCCCAAACATGTAATGGCGGTTAGACAAGAAGAAATACAGACACAGACAGAAAATAGTATGAGCAAACGTTGGGGCCCAAACTTCCTAAATAGAAAAGGATAGGAAGGACACTTACTGCAATCCCAAAAAACCCTGAAAAGTACCAACTCTACTAATTACAAAAACACCTGAGATCACACGACCTCTACCACCTAAATTAGTTCTCTGGTGTAACAAAACTAAACAGCAGCCACAGAAAAAACTGGAAAAGGCAAATGAACAAACAACAGTGGCTGAACTAAACTGAGAGGAGCACAAGCCCCCGGAGGGGACCCGGCAGACCCCCACAGAAGTGCAGGACAAAATGCAAAAAGCAAGCGCAAAAAACTAAAAGAAGAAAATGTCTTATCTGTTAGCAGAAGATGCAGGCACGAAACAGCAAGCTACAAAGTGAACAGGAATCAAAGATGAGACCAGAACAATTGATCACCGGCAACCCTGATGGGAGGGAACCTCCCTTATATAAGACCAGTCAGTAACACCTGATCGCCAATCTTCACAATCTTCATTGGATATTTCAGTACTGTTTGTAACCACCAGAGGGAGCTTCTGCTCAGAATTAATTTCTAGCACATTCACAACAGTACCCCCCCCTTGAGGAGGGGTCACCGAACCCTCATTTGAGCAACCAGGTCGGTCAGGATGAGCTCTGTGATACGCACGGATGAGTCTCCTAGCATGGATGTCCGAAGCAAACACCCAAGAATTGTCCTCCTGACCATAACCTCTCCACTTAACCAAATACTGGAGTTTCCGTCTAGAAAAACGAGAATTCAATATTTTCTCAACCACATACTCCAGATTGCCCTCAACCAAAACAGGGTCAGGAGGCACAGCCATAGGAACCACTGGCTCGACAAACCTCTTCAATAAGGACTTGTGGAACACGTTATGGATCTTAAATGTCCCTGGAAGAAGTAAACGAAAGGAAACAGGATTAAGAATCTCCATGATCTTATAAGGTCCAATGAACCTAGGCTTAAACTTAGGAGATGCAACTCTCATAGGGATATTTCTTGAGGACAACCAGACTGAGTCCCCCACTTCAAACCGAGGACCATCAGTCCTATGCCGGTTGGCAAACCGCTGGGCCCTCTCCTGAGAGAGGGACAACCTCTCCACTACCTGCTCCCAAATCTGCTGCATACGCTCCACAACAGAGTCAACACCTGGACAGACAGAAGCCTCCGTCTGTCCTGAAGAAAATCGAGGGTGAAACCCAAAATTGCAGAAAAATGGAGACATCAAAGTGGCAGAGCTAGCCCTATTATTAAGAGCAAACTCAGCCAAAGGCAAAAAAGAGACCCAGTCATCCTGATCAGCAGACACAAAGCATCTCAGATAAGTCTCCAATGTCTGGTTTGTTCTCTCAGTTTGTCCATTGGTCTGAGGATGAAAAGCCGAGGAGAAAGACAATTGAACACCAAGTTTAGAACAAAAAGTCCTCCAAAATCTGGAAACAAACTGGACTCCTCTGTCAGACACAATGTTCTCAGGAATGCCGTGTAACCGAACCACGTGCTGAAGGAACAAAGGCACCAATTCAGAGGAGGAAGGCAACTTAGGTAATGGCACAAGATGTATCATTTTGGAAAACCTATCACAAATCACCCAGACAACGGTCATTCTCTGAGAAACAGGGAGGTCTGAAATGAAATCCACAGAGATATGGGTCCATGGTCTCTTGGACACAGGCAATGGCATCAACAAACCACCAGAGCGAGAGCAAGGCTTGGAGCGAGAGCAAGTCCCGCAGGACTGCACAAATTCCCTGACGTCACGAGACAAAGTAGGCCACCAAAAGGACCGACTAACCAAGTCTCTGGTACCAAAAATTCCGGGATGACCGGCCAACACGGAACAATGAATCTCAGACATCACACTCTTTTTCCACCGGTCTGGGACAAACAATTTCCCAATAGGGCTGCGCTCGGGTTTATCCTCCTGACACCCTTCCAGAGCCAGTCTCAAATTGGGCGAGATGGCGGAAAGAACTACACCCTCTTTCAAAATAACAGCAGGATCAGATAACTCAGGAGAGTCCGCAAGGAAACTCCTCGAGAGGGCATCCGCCTTAACATTCTTAGTGCCAGGAAGAAAGGAAACCACAAAAAAAAAAGTGTGAAAAACAAGGCCCATCTGGCCTGTCCAGGATTAAGTCGCTTGGCTGATTCCAGATAAACCAGATTCTTATGGTCCGTGAGGACCACCACCTGATGTTTGGCTCCCTCCAGCCAATATCTCCACTCTTCAAAAGCCCACTTCATGGCCAATAACTCCCGATTACCCACGTCATAATTACGTTCAGTTGGAGAAAATTTTCGAGAGAAAAAGGCACAAGGGTTACTTTTAGAGGTCTCTGGATCTCTTTGGGACAAAACGGCACCTGCCCCAATTTCAGAGGCATCAACCTCCACCTGAAATGGCAGAGAAACATCAGGCTGCCGTAGAACAGGAGCAGAAGTGAATCTCTGCTTAAGTTCCTAAAACGCAGAGACTGACTCAGGAGGCCAATTCACCACATCAGAACCCTTTTTGGTCAAATCAGTCAATGGTTTAACAATAACAGAGAAATTACCAATAAATTTACGATAAAAATTGGCAAAACCCAAGAATCTTTGAAGAGCCTTTAATGAAGTAGGTTGGACCCAATCACAGATGGCCTGAACCTTGACCGGGTCCATTTCAATAACAGATGGGGACAAAATGAATCCCAGAAATGAGATCCTCTGTACGCCAAAAAGACACTTTGATCCCTTCACATACAGAGCATTTTCTCTCAAAATCTGGAACACAGTCCGAACATGTTTCACATGAGAGTCCCAGTCATTGGAAAAAATCAAGATATCATCCAAATAGTGTTGAGCGATACTGCTCGATATCTAAAAATATCGGATCGGAATGGCATCGCCGATATCACTAAATATCGGCGATATCCGATTCCGATACCGGAAGTCCCATGTAAGTCTATGGGAACAAAATATCGCAACTAAAAAAACACTTTCTTTCCTTGTAAACACAAATATACACACTTAGAATACATATATATATATATACATGTCATTGTGACATATATATATATACATATATTTATAGTTTATTCACTTCTACATAGTAAAATAGCCTCTGATTCAATTGCCGTGTAAAGCCGGCATTTGTGAAAAGACAGAAGCACCCGAGGGTCCAGTCGCCACAGAGATGTTGCATCGCACCCAGCGGTGTGACAACTTACTCTCAGGTAAGGAGGAAACACCCCATTGACTCCAACCATTGCATTCAACAGTACACTATGCCAGCTGAGTGTAGGTGGACCCAATGGGATGGTCTAGCTCAGGCTGGTTAGAACAGGGTGTAGCTAGTTGGATGGGAGGGGTTGAGGCAACCTTATGCTGCATGTCTTTGTAGTAAGAATTGTTTCCTTTCCTGCTTTCTTACTACGTCGCATACTCCACTCTGCTACATCACTCTGCACCATTGCTCTATCTCACATCTATCTGCCCTGGAAGGATACCGTCTTACCTGTACAAGACTTATCACCTAGCTGCACTACACCATCCCTGCCAGAGGACCTGCACAGCAGCGCTGGTCACCCTGACCAGGTACTACAGGTGGCGTCACGACAAACTACACAAACATTCTATCATCCCCTGGAAATATCCCACATTCCAGTGAGCGACCAGGGCACGGACATAGCTGTGCTACCCGTCACATCCCCAATAGAAGTCGACGGGCTTGGTGCCGAGTACCCCCAAAACCTGTGGCTCTGTGCGACTCAACTTTGGCGTCACGAACAGGATTCAGAAGCTCGCTATAAGCGAGTCCTGTGTGCCTTAATTGAACTGTTTTTTTGCTTGAGAATTGCAAAAATCATCATAGACTGTATTTGCCATTTTTTTCCGTCATATCTGCGCCACGAGGCACAGGTGAAGAATAAGGGCGTGCTCTCGTGGGCGTACACTCATTCCGTGGCGCGAAAACGATGTCCGCACACTCTAAATGTTACTGCAATGTAAGATCGTGCCCCACAGCTCTGGAGTTCCGCCTCCTCATCCTCCTCAGTGGGCGGAAATGAACGCGAAGGTCCCGCCTCCCTACAAAAGATGTTGCCTCTCCTGATGCTAATGACACATGTGACTTGGCAGAGATGGCGAATGGACGTGAGCAGAAGTGGGAAGGGATGGAGGAGTCAGAGCTCTCCCCCCACGGAAGCGACCCGATCGCCACGGAGCCACCGTTTGGCACCCGGCCTGGAAACCCTCCTATGCTGGAAGAAGCGGAGGATACCCTGAGAGACCTGGCCCGGCACCGGGAGGAGGTCGCCAGGATGGAAGCGAGCTGGCGGGCCCTAAAACTACAATTGGAGCGGCGCCAATCCCTCTTACCCCCTGAAGTGTCTGTACCGGAAGGTGAGGCACCCGTTCCAGTAGAGGAGGCCGTGCGGGCATCCCAGCCCTTGAAATCTGAACCGGTTGCCAGTATCTCAGTGGAGGCACCCGTTCCAGTAGAGGAGGCCGTGCGGGCATCCCAGCCCTTGCAATCTGAACCGGTTGCCAGTATCACAGTGGAGGCACCCGTTCCTGCTGAAAACGCCACACCAGCACCCCAGATCCCGCTGTCTGCCCCCGTTGCTGAGGCAGAAGAAGCGACACCCGTCCTCATGGAGGAGGCCGCGCAGGCACCAGAGCTCTACCTGCCTGTATCGGAGCCCCGACCGTCATCTGTTCCAGAGCCGGCTGCTTCCGACACAGGTGAGCGCCGCCAGGACTGGCGGGCGCCAGGAGAGCTGCCGCAAACCGGACATCGTAAGCTGGCGTTTGATGTTGGAGACATGGAGCTGCTGGTGGAGGAGAATTACAACCGGCGTCAGGAGGAAGAGTGGAGACGTCGGGAGCGGGAAGCAGAGCGACAAAGGGAGCAGCGAGAATCCCAAAAGCTTCGGCAACGTCACCTGGAGAAGGACCTGGCAGAGAAGGCACGTATGAGAAAGGATAAAAGTACGGTGAGGGAGCCGCGGTGTAAGGGTGCAGTACGGAACTTTAAGTTAAAAGGTGGTTGGGGCTTCATCCAGGAGCCTGGACTTTATTTAGAAGTTTTTGTAACCCGGCGGGACGTGGAGGCTCACCTCCCAGAAGGACACCCGGGGAGGGACCTGTTGCCAGGAGACTTGGTGACTTACACCCGACACTGGGGTTACAATGGATGGTACGCCCTAAATGTTACCAGGTGCGACCCCTACTCCCCAGAGTGTCAGGAAACTGACAGACCCTACGAGCCTTCAGCCTCCCCCAACCAGGCCTCTGCACAAGTGCCCACCCCACGCCGTAAATCTCCCCAGCCTCCCTCAGTGGTCTCCTCAGCAGCCCCAGCTATGGACATGATAATGATAGCTGGCCCATACCCGGCGCCTGTTAGGCCCCCTGGGGTTCCAGACCCGGAGGGAGACGAAAGAGGTGGCCACACAGACCCAGATAGCGGGTCACGACGTCACTGTACAGGCCACACGACGTCATCAGGTCTGGGTGGACCCTCCTGTCACGGATGTTTGGCAAGCTCCAGAACAGTACCAGGTGGTACCTGTAAGAGGCCAGCCAAAGAAGTCTAAACAACCCGGACAGGGTCTCTGTATGTAAATAGTTAAATTATTGATGTACCCGGACGGGTGAATGTTCATAAAAAGAAGTTTATTGTTGCCTTAATATACCCAGGTTGGGTAATGGTTTGATGTACCCGAACGGGTGAATGTTCAGAAGAACAAGTTTATTGTTGCCTTAATATACCCAGGTTGGGTAATGGTGTTTCACTGTAATGAAAATGTTGAACTTTGAAGCCATGAACTGTACTGGCTCACAAACTTTTCTGTAAATAGTTGGCACTTCGGTGCTCCATCTTGGTTTTACAAAAAACTTTACTGTGCACTATTTTCAACTACCTCAGAAACTAAAAACCCGTTTGGTGTGGCCGAAAGTGAGGTCTGCTCAAGGAAAGTCTTGCAGCCCACCCAAGACCACAGTTGGAGGTTTGGAGCGGGTCCTCCACAAGCACAAGTAAAGGACACTGTGAAGTTACCCCGGTGGGGTTGTAGTCCGAAGAAGTCTCCATGAACTTCAGCACTAATGCTATTTGCACTTTTGTTGAATATGTATTTATTAACACACATGTATAACACATATCAAGGGTATGAACAGTAACAAAACATGTCACATAATATAAGCCATTTGCACTTTTGTAATGTTATTATTAAAATTTTTATTATGCAACGTTTAACTTGAAGTGTTTCCTGCTTTCTTACTACGTCGCATAGTCCACTCTGCTACATCACTTTGCACCATTGCTCTATCTCACATCTATCTGCCCTGGAAGGATAGCGTGTTACCTGTAGAAGACTTTTCACCTACCTGCACTACACCATCCCTTCCAGAGGACCTGCACAGCAGCGCTGGACACCCTGACCAGGTACTACAGGTGGCGTCACGACAAACTACACAAACATTCTATCATCCCCTGGAAATATCCCACATTCCAGTGATCGCCCAGGTCACGGACCGAGCTGTGCTACTCGTGACATCCCCCATAGAAGTCGACGGGATCGGTGCCGAGTACCACCAAAACCCCTGTCTCTGTGCGACTCAACTTCCCTCACTGTGCTGGCACTTTACATTTACAATGCCTCTGGGTTTTTTTTTGGGGGGTGGGGAACATTCAGACTTTTGCTATGGGGCCCCATGATTTATATGTACGCCCCTGCTGCTGAGGCATGGTATTTAAGGCTGTTAAGGAGCCAATATCCATGGACCTTGCCAGCAGCGTCGGACTGGAGTACCTTGGGCCCACCAGAGAAAAATTATTCTTGGGGCCCACCATCATACTTCCCAACTTTTGAAGAAGGGAAAGAGGGACAAAGGCTGTGGCACGCTGTGCCTGCTGCAGCAAATTTTAGGCCATGCCACGTTGCACCACAGACTGTCCAGGAGTTGGTGGATGCTTTAGTCCAGGTGTGGGAGGAGATCCCCCACGAGACCATCCGTCGCGCTCATCAGGAGCATGGCCAGAAGTTGTAGGGAGGTCATACAGCATACCTCCCAAATTTGGAAGACAGGAAAGAGGATTAAAGGCTGCAGCGCGTGTTGCGCGCCGCTGAAAATTTTAGGCCACGTCCCGACAACACCCATTTCACAGCTAATCACACCCATATCCTCGCCCCAAGCGTAACCATTTAGCACTGCTGATCACACTGACTGGTAATGAGGGCACAGTGGCTGGTACTGAGGAAAAGAAAGAAAGAGCAGCGAGAGAGAAAGAACAAACAGAGAAAGAAAGAGAGGAAAGAAAGAAAAGAGAGAAAGAAAGAACAGAGAGAAAAAAGAACAGAGAGCGAGAAGGAAAGAACAGAGAGCGAGAAAGAAAGACTAGAGAGAGAGCCATAGGCGTAGCTAGGGTTTTGGTTTAGTGGGGGCAAAACTTCTGAGTGGGCCCATCATCAGAGAACCTCAGCAAATGACCACGCTGTTGGCCAAAATAATCTATATATAAAAAGACCAATATTGATATTACCGCCATATGGTCTGTGTTAAATAATACCAGTCCTACAGAACATATAATAGATTACAGCACAGGTACAGATAATGACTTACCGCTGATGTTCTTTCTAATGGAATTGTTCACTTTTCATGTCTTTTCCATCTGGCCCACACCGACATGACGACTTCTCCAGCCAGGACTCGACTGCACCCCCATTAAAAAAAAACTAAAAAAAAAACTCACCTCCCGGCTCCTGTGCTGCTCACTGTTCTCCCTCTCAGCGTCTGACAGCGGGCGCCGGCAGGTGATGTTATTGCGCCCGCTGTCATACGCTGAGAGGGGATTATGGGAGAGAAGGAGCTCCTTCTCTCTCCATGCGGTCAGCTTTATCGGCTGGATGCCGATACAGCTGACCCTCCGATGACGGGTGGGGGGCCCACTGCTGGCACCGGGCCCCCCCAACGCCTGTTCAGGCCCCATAGCTTCCGGGCGGCAGAGCAGGGAGAGCGATTCTCCCTGCTCTGCCGCAGAATGTAACTGTATCGTAGCTCGGGTGGGCCCCCTCAGAGCGCGGGCCCCGGGGCCACTGCCCCCTCTGCCCCGCGACCTATCCTTTCAAATCAGGGCCCACCACGCAGGAGCTGGGGCCCACCGTAGGTTTCTCCGGTGTCCCGGTGCCTCAGTCCGACCCTGCTTGCCAGCCTGATAATACCAGGCCACAGCAGTCTGCATATCTTGGCTGGTTAACAAAAATAGGGGATCCCCTCGAAAAAAATTTGGCGTGGGGTCCCCCCTATTTTTGTTAACCAGCCAGATGAAGCAGACTGCTGAGGCCTGGTTTTTCAGGCTGGTAAGGATCCAATATCCATGGACCTTGCCAGCCTGTTAATACCAGGCCACAGCCGTCTGCATATCTTGGCTGGTTAACAAAAATAGGGATCCCCTCGAAAATAAAACGGCGTAGGGGTCCCCCTATTTTTGTTAACCAGCCAAGTAAAATGCAGACTGCTGCGGCCTGGTATTAAAAGACTGTCAAGGCCCATGGATTTTGGCCCTCAACAGCCTGATAATACCAGGCTACAGCAGCCCCACATTTGGCGCATCAAAAGATGTGCCAATTGTGGCACTTTACCCGGCTCTTCCCACTGCCCTGTAGCGGTGGCAAGTGGGGTAATAAGGGTTAATGTCACCGTTGAATGCACGGTGAGAATAAGCCCGGTTAATAATGGAGAGGTGTCAATAAGACACCGATCCATTATTAATCCCAAAGTTTTTAAATGTATAAAAAAAAAGACACAGCAAGAAAAAAGTATTTTAATGAAATAAAAGAGACAACAGTTTTCATTAATTTTATTATACTCTCATTCCTGCGACGCCATCGATCTCCTGTAAAAAAAGAAAAAAAACAAACCAACAGTATACCACCTGTCCGACGCAGTCCATAGTAACGAGTGTCCCATGACGATCCAGCTCTGCTACATCGCAATGACAGGCAGAGCCTGTCATCGCGACGCAGCACAGCTGATTACCTGCTTCCCCGGCGGTGACGTCATCGGACTGACTGCTTTACGGCCGGGATTACCCAGCAGTCACTGCAGTTATCGCGAGAAACTGCATGAGACCGCCGGGAAAGATGATGGCGGCCATCAAGCAGTCCAGCCCGTGACCGCCGGAGATCTTCTGCCAGGTAAGTGCCGCTGACTCCTGACAGACCCGACCGACGGACACTGACAGTGACAGTGACAAATCCGATTCCGGTATCCGATAAGACGAAAATATCAGAACTAAGTATCGAAAGTCCGATAGAGCTAATATCGGCCGATACCCGATACTTGCGGTATCGTATCGCTCAACACTACATCCAAATAAACAATCAGGAATTTATCCACAAAATCCCTGAAAATGTCATTCATGAAGGACTGGAAGACAGAAGGAGCATTAGTGAGCCCAAAGGGCATCACTAGGTACTCAAAATGCCCCTCTGGGGTATTAAATGCCGTCTTCCATTCATCCCCGTGCTTAATGCGAATAAGGTTATACGCCCCCCTGAGGTCAAGCTTGGTAAACCAAGTAGCACTTTTCACCCTGGAAAACAGGTCAGAAATCAAGGGTAACGGATATTGATATTTCACAGTGATATTGTTCAAGAGACGATAACCAATACACGGCCTTAATGAACCATCCTTTTTGGCCACAAAGAAAAAACCGGCACCCAAGGGTGAAGAGGATGGTCTGATATGACCCTTCTCCAATGACTCCTTGATATAAGACCGCATACCGTCATGTTCAGGTACAGACAAGTTAAAAAGGCGACCTTTAGGGAATTTACTACCAGGCACTAATTCAATAGCGCAGTCATAGCTCCTATGGGGGGGCAAGGATGCAGATTTACTTTCGCTAAACACATCAGAAAAATCAGTCAAAAAGTCAGGAACAACCTGAGCCTGGGGGAGGCGGAAAAAACAGGAGTGTTGGTATTTACACATTGGCAGCCCCAACTGGTTACAGACACAGATTTCCAATCCAAAACAGGATTATGAGACTGTAACCAAGGGAAACCCAGTGCGATAATGTCATGCAGATTATACAGCACCAAAAATTTGCAACTCTCCTGATGATCAGGTTCAACCCTCATTATCACCTGAGTAGAGAACTGAGGTTTATTCTCAACCAAAGGGGTAGAATCGATCCCCAGTAGGGGAATAGACTTCCGTAGGGGTATCAAGGGAAACCCACAACGTTTAGCAAAATCAAAATCCATCAGGTTAATAGCTGCTCCCGAATCAACAAAAGCCTGAGCAGAAAATGTGGACAGGGAGCAAATCAGGGTAACAGTCAACAAAAATTTAGTCTGAACACTACCCAAGACAACTGAACGTGCAAAACGTCTTCCCCGCTTAGGGCAGACTGAAATAGCATGAGAGGCATCACCACAGTAGAAACATAACCCATTGCGTTTTCGAAACTCATGACGCTGTGCCCCAGAAGCCACTCTATCACACTGCTCTTGTTCAGAAGCTGGTTCACAAGGCAACACTATTCCACGCATACCTCTACGCTCACGCAAACGTCTGTCAATTTGAATCGCTAATGACATAGAATCACTGAGACCAGAGGGGCAGGGAATCCCACCATAACATCCTTTACATTCTCTGACAGACCCTTCCGAAAAAGGGCTGCCAAAGCATCGTAATTCCATTTGGTCAGGACTGCCCACCTTCGGAATCTCTGACAGTATAACTCAGCGTCCTCAAGCCCCTGATTTAATGCCAACAAGGCTTTTTCAGCTTGATCAGTGACATTAGGCTCATCGTACAATAACCCCAGAGCCTGAAAAAATGCATCAACATTACTCAAAACAGGATCCCCAGGTGTCAGGGAAAAAGCCCAATCCTGAGGATTGCCGCGCAGGAGAGAGATGACAATTTGAACCTGCTGTGCTGCGTTCCCTGAGGACTTAGATTTCAAGGCAAAAAACAACTTACAGTTATTTTTGAAATTCAGAAATTTAGCTCGATCCCCTAAAAACAAATCTGGCATGGGAATCCTAGGTTCCACAACAGGCAACCCTGCAAGATAGGTAGCAATACTCCGAACTTCAGTGGCAAGCTTATCCACACGGCCAGACAACTGTGCAAACTCCATTGAGAGAAAAAAAAATCCTCCTCAGCATTCAGAGAAACAGAGGGAAAAAAAAAAAATCTCTGACAACTCTGACAATCTTCTTTCTTTAACACTATTTTTCCCTTCTGTGAGTACCATACAAATATCAGTTTTGGGCCGGTGATACTGTTATGATTTGGTAGCTGAGGAGAGCAGGCAAAAAAGGAAATACACCAGAGAGGTTGGAATCTATGGGATTGCTGTACCCTGACTAACCACCACAACTAAAGGCAGCCGTGGAAAGTACCTACGTTGGTCCTAGACGCCTCATCACAGCCTGAGAAGCTAACTACACCTAAAGACAGAAAGAGGAAAACTATCTGCCCCGAAGCAGATCCCCAAAGAACATAGAAAGCCCCCAAACATGTAATGGCGGTTAGACAAGAAGAAATACAGACACAGACAGAAAATAGTATGAGCAAACGTTGGGGCCCAAACTTCCTAAATAGAAAAGGATAGGAAGGACACTTACTGCAATCCCAAAAAACCCTGAAAAGTACCAACTCTACTAATTACAAAAACACCTGAGATCACACGACCTCTACCACCCAAATTAGTTCTCTGGTGTAACAAAACTAAACAGCAGCCACAGAAAAAACTGGAAAAGGCAAATGAACAAACAACAGTGGCTGAACTAAACTGAGAGGAGCACAAGCCCCCGGAGGGGACCCGGCAGACCCCCACAGAAGTGCAGGACAAAATGCAAAAAGCAAGCGCAAAAAACTAAAAGAAGAAAATGTCTTATCTGTTAGCAGAAGATGCAGGCACGAAACAGCAAGCTACAAAGTGAACAGGAATCAAAGATGAGACCAGAACAATTGATCACCGGCAACCCTGATGGGAGGGAACCTCCCTTATATAAGACCAGTCAGTAACACCTGATCGCCAATCTTCACAATCTTCATTGGATATTTCAGTACTGTTTGTAACCACCAGAGGGAGCTTCTGCTCAGAATTCATTTCTAGCACATTCACAACAAGAACCCTAAACTAACCGCACAATTAGAAGTAGCCGTGGGACGTTCCTAAGGTGCCCTAGATGCCTCGTCACAGCCGGAGAGATAGCTGTCCCTAAAGATGGAAAGAGGAAAGCTAACTGCCCCGGAGTAGACCCCAAAAGAATAGGAAACCCCCAGACATATAATGGCGGTTAGACAAGATGAATATACGAACACAGACAGACCCAATCACAAATGGCCTGAACTTTTACCGGGTCCATTTCAATAACACACGGAGACAAAATGAATCCCAGAAATGAAACCTTCTGTATGCCAAAAAGACATTTTGATCCCTTCATATAAAATACGTTTTCTCTCAATCCGGAATACAGTCCGAACATGTTCCACATGAAAATCCCAGTCATTGGAAAAAATCAAGATATCGTCCAAATAAACGATCAGAAATTTATCCACGAAATCCCGGAAAATATCGTTCATAAAGGATTTGAAGACGGAAGGGGCATTAGGGAGCCCAAAAGGCATCGCTAGGTACTCAAAATGCCACTCTGGGGTATTAAACGCCATCTTCCATTCATCTCCGTGCTTGATGCGAATAAGCTTATACGCCCCCCTGAGGTCAAGCTTGGTAAATCAACAAGCACCCTTCACTCTGGAAAATAGGTCAGAAATCAAAGGTAACGGATATTGATATTTAACAGTGATCTTATTCAGGAGACGATAATCAATACACGGCCTCAATGAACCATCCTTCTTGGCCACAAAGAAAAAGCCGGCGCCCAAGGGTGAAGAGGATGGTCTGATATGACCCTTCTCTAAAGACTCTTTGATATAAGATCGCATAGCCTCATGCTCAGGTACAGATAAATTAAAGAGCCGACCCTTGGGAAATTAACAACCGGTACTAAGTCAATAGCGCAATCATAACTCTTATGAGGAGGTAAGGATGCAGACTTACTCTCACTAAACACATCAGAAAAATCAGTCAAATAGTCAGGAACATCTTGAGACTGGGGGAGGCAGAAAAAACATCTTGAGACTGGGGGGGGCAGAAAAAACAGGAGTGTCAGCACGAACACATTGACAACCCCAACTGGTCACAGACACAGATTTCCAATCCAAAACAGGATTGTGAGTCTGTAACCAAGGAAAACCCAGTACAACAATGTCATGCAAATTATGTAACACCAAAAATTTGCAATTCTCTTGGTGGTCCGGGTCAACTCGCATTATCACTTGGGTTGAAAACTGGGGTTTATTCTCCGCCAAAGGGGTAGAATCAATACCCAGCAAAGGAATAGACTTCCGCAGGGGTATCATAGGAAAACCACAACGTTTGGCAAAATCAAAATCCATGAGGTTTATAGCTGCCCCTGAATCAACAAAAGCCTGAGCTGAAAATGTGGACATGGAGCAAATCAAGGTAATAGTCAACAGAAATTTAGTCTGAACACTACCCAAAACAACAGAGCGCGCAAAACGTCTTCCCGCTTGGGGCAGGCGGAAATAGCATGAAAAGCATCACCACAATAGAAGCACAACTTATTACGCTTATGAAATTCATGATGCTGTGCCCCAGAAGTCACTCCATCACACTGCATGTGCTCAGGGGCTGGCCCGCAAGGCATCACAATCTCACGCATATTTCTACGCTCGCGCAGACGCCTATCAACTTGAATATCTAATGACATAGAGTCATTGAGACCAGAGGGGACAGGGAATCCCACCATAACATCCTTTACAGTCTCTGCCAGACCCTTCTGAAAAAGAGTTGCCAGAGCATCATCATTCCATTTAGTAAGGACTGCCCACTTTCTGAATTTCTGACAATACAGCTCAGCGGTTTATGACCCTGATTCAATGCCAACAAGGTCTTTTCAGCTTGATCAGTAACATTAGATTCATCGTACAATAACCCCAGAGCCTGAAAAAACACATCAACATCATTCAAAACAGGATCCCCAGGTGTTAGGGAAAAGGCCCAATCCTGAGGGTCACCGCGCAACAGGGAGATGACAATTTGAACCTGCTGCGTTGTGTTCCCTGAGGATTTAGGCTTCAAAGCAAAAAGCAACTTACAGTTATTTTTAAAATTCAAAAACTTAGACCGATCCCCCAAAAATAAATCCGGCAGAGGGATCCTAGGTTCCACAGCAGGCAACCCAGCAAGATAGATAGCAATACTCCGAACTTCAGCAGCAAGCTGCTCCACACGATCGTACAAATGCTTGACCTCCATTGAGGAAAAAAAACCTCTTCCTCAGCCCCAGAGAAAAATAGGGAAAAAATGCAACAAACAGGAAAAAAAAAAAAAAAGTTTCTGACAACTCTGACAATTTTTTTTTTCCTTTATTATTTTTCCTTTCTATTGAATACCATAGAATTTTCAGTATGGCCGGTGATTCTGTTATGTTTAGGTAGCTGAGGAGGCAGGAACAAAAACTTCATAGGTAGCCTAAAACCAGAGAGGTTGGAAACTAATAGGTTGCAGACCACTAAACTAACCGCACAACTAGAAGTAGCTGGGGGACCTTCCTACGGTGCCCTAGACGCCTTGTCACAGCCAGAGAGATAGCTATCCCTAAAGATGGAAAGAGGAAAGCTAACTGCCCCGGAGTAGACCCCAAAAGAATAGGAAGCCCCCAGACATATATTGGCAGTTAGACAAGATGAATATACGAACACAGACAGAAAATAGATTGAGCAAACGCAGGGGCCCAAAACTGTCTAGATAGGACAGCAAAGGAGAGAATACTGTCTGCAACCCAAAAAACCCTAGGAAAAACTCCAACACTTCTGAATCCAAAAATACTGAGACCACACGGTCTCGACCACCTATATCAGATCTCTGGTGTGGACACGTAGCAACCCAGCAGTAAAATATCACAAGAACTGAGCAAATGAACAAATACAAAAAATGAACGGAGACCAGCCAAAGCCCCCCAAAGAGGACCCGGCAGAAGACAAAAAGCAATGCAGCAATAAGCAAGGAATTCAAACCACAGTAAAAAAAACTGAAAGAGACTTATCTCAATGCAAGCAGGAGACAGCAGAAAAGCAAGCTGAATTCCAACCTAGACCAGGAAGAACAATTGATCACAGGCAAGGATCATATTAGGTCAGCTCACCTACATCAGGCCAGTCAGTATCACCTGACAACCACTCGTTAACTGCAGGTGTAGGACTCTTGGTGTTCAACATAGGTTCAATACCCTCAGCAACCACCAGAGGGAGCTTCAGCTCCGAAGTCGTCTCCAATACGTTCACAACAGTGCGACATACTGAATAATGAGCCCCATATATTGCTACATACAGAATGGGCTCCATATAGTGCTCTATACAGAATAGGCCCCATATGTGCTCCATACGATGCTCCATATATAAAGGGCCCTATATGATGCCCCATAAATAATGAATCCCATATGATGCTCTAGTATATGATGGGCCCCATATATGATGCACCAGTGTATAATGGGCACCTTATATGATGAACCAGTGTATGATGGGCCCCATATATAAAACTCCAGTGTATAATGGGCCCTATCTATGATGCTCAAGTGTATGATGGGCCCCATATATAATTCTCCAGTGTATAATGCTCCCATATATTGCTTCAAACATTAAAAAAAATGAAATACCTCTCCTCGCTGGGCACTGCTGTACTCTGGACTCCTCAGCGTCGCCATCTTCCAGCTATCTGCACTGTGACTGTTCAGGAAGAGGGCGCACAGACGTGACGTCATCGCTCTCTCTGACCTGAATGCCACTGTCAGGAAACGCGGAAGACGTCACAGCGATGGAGCAGGGAGAGGTACGAATTGCAAGTACTTGGGCTCTGAGCAAGCAGGGGGCACACTCGTGGGCACCGGAGCCGGCACAGGGCCCCTCATAGTATGCCGGTGTCTCTGAAGGCGAGTGGGCCCCCCCACTTGCTCAGGGCCCCGGCACTAGCCTGGGTGCGCCAGGTGCTGACGCTGGCCCTGGGGGGGTACAGCTCAGTTAGGGAGGTGGAAAAACTGGTATATGTTGAGGTGTAGGCTGGACATTCAGGAGCTACAATTGGAGAAGTCGGAGGAAGAGGAGGACAAAGCGAACCATTTTGCTGGCAACCTATGTGTCATCAGGGGAAGGTGCTACAAAATCCTTTGAAACCCAGGCATGGTTCATTTTAATGAAGGTGAGATCACCTACATTTTGGGTCGACAGCCGGGTCCTTCTTTCTGTCAGGATTGATCCAGCAGCACTGAAGACTCTTTCTGATAGCACACTACCAGCAGGGCAAGCGAGCTCCTGTAAGGTATATTGTGCCAATTCAGGCCAGGTGTCCAGTTTACAGGCCCAGTAGTCAAAGGGGAATGAACTGTGAGGGAGAACATCAATAGGGGGGAGAGTAATTTTGAACCATAGTTGACAACTGCTGTCTCCTGTCTGTTGCAATCGATTCAGTATAACCAGTCGTGTGAGCGTTACTCAAGAAATCAGACCACAACATGGTCATGAAACCCCTGTCTCCAATGCCACTTTGGCTGTGTGCACCACGAACACCTCTTCCATTTGGCCCAGTATGGCTCGTGGTAGAACCTGCACCGCTACTGTGTGCTGGGAATGCCTCTAACAAACGGTTAACCTAAGTTGCTTGTTTGTTTGCCAATATTAGCTCTAGGTTCTCCTGTGGCATGATGTTCTGTAATTTGCCTTTGTAGCGTGAATTGAGGATGCTGGCCAACCAGTAGTCA
This sequence comes from Oophaga sylvatica, assembly GCA_033576555.1. Classification (NCBI taxonomy): domain Eukaryota; kingdom Metazoa; phylum Chordata; class Amphibia; order Anura; family Dendrobatidae; genus Oophaga; species Oophaga sylvatica. Next base: position 249,739,129 of record JARQOD010000004.1, on the reverse strand, counting down.
TCATCCTTCATCATTTTGGCAATGCGGGGGTCCCTTTTTAGGATTCGCAAGACATAATCTCACATGTGGGCCATTGTTCCAGGTGTCAATGATGCACTGCCAGTGGTGGGTGGGGGAGCACTTTCTGCCAAATCCACATCAATCCAGTAATGCACAAACCCTGTACCTGACCTTGGCAAGCCAACATTTTCTCTTGCCCCCTGAGAAGCATCCTCCTCCCCAAAATAATCATCCCCCTCATCCTCCTCCTCCTCTTCCTCCACCTTGTCCAGGACAGTTCCCTGAACAGACAATGGCTGACTGTCATCAAGGCTTCCCTCCTCCTCCGCTGCAGATGCCTGATCCTTAATGTGCGTCAAAGTTTGCATGAGCAGACGCATAAGTGGGATGCTCATGCTTATGATGGCGTCGTCTGCGCTTACCAGTCGTGTGCATTCCTCAAAACACTGAAGGACTTTGCAGAGGTCTTTCAGCTTTGACCACTGCACACCCGACAACTCGATGTCTGCCCTCAAACTGCCTGCCCGTGTATCCTCCCACAAATGCATTACAGCCTGCCTCTGTTCGCACAGCCTCACAACCATGTGCATGGTGGAGTTCCACCTTTTTGCAACGTCTATGATTAGTTGGAGCTTGGGGAGGTGGAGTGATCGCTGCAGCCTCTGCATACGACTGGAGTCTACGGGCGAGCGACAGATGTGCGAGCACAGTCTTCGCACCTTATGGAGCAGGGCTGGTAACTCTGGATAATTATTTATGAAGCACAGCACCACCAGGTTCAAGGTGTGAGCCAGGCAAGGTATGTGTCTGAGTTTTGCCAGGGCTATGGCCACCAGAAAATTACAGCCATTATCACTGACTACCTTGCCTGGCTCAAGATGTATACTGCCCAGCCATGACTCAGTTTCTCGCTGCAAGTAGTCGGCCAGTACCTCCGCGGTGTGTCTGTTGTCGCCCAAAGACATCATCTTTAAAACAGCCTGCTGACGCTTACCACTAGCTGTTCGATAGTGGGACACCTCGTGTGCAACACTGGCAGCTGCGGATGGAGTGCTTGTGCGACTGTGCTCTGTCGACGACCTTTTGCTTCTGGAGGAGGAGGAGGATGGTCAAACGCCTACAGCCAACTGTTGCCTATACCATGGGCTAGTCAGCACTGTCCCACCGCAACTGTCCCCTGTGGACTCTGCATCCACCACATTAACCCAGGGCGCAGTGATGGACACGTAACGGCCCTGGCCATGCCTACTGGCCCATGCATCTGTTGTGAGGTGCACCTTTCCACTCACTGACTTTTCTAGCAAAGAAGTGCGGACTGGGTAGGTCATAGCATGGGACTGCGTAGGCCATGAGCTCTCGGAATGCTGCGCTTTCAACCAAACGGAAGGGCATCATCTCTAATGAGATCAGTTTGGCAATGTAGGCGTTCAAAGCCAGTATGTAAGGTTCTTTGTCTCTGTTGACATGTTCCTTGAAACTCAGTTTTCCGTCGGCCATTTTGCTTTCTGTCTTTCTGCAACTCTTGCCCTCAGTTAATATGGAGTTTCCAGTTTTCATGTTCCCGCCCTGATTCTTCCCTCTTGCTTCTTAAGCAGCCTCAGCTGAACAATCAGTGCTCCTGAATCAAGCCTCAGTCAGTCTGTGACCTGACTCCTGGAAGCCTTGGACTTGTACTCCAGCTATTCCCTACTGAGGAACCTTGGAACACTTTTGGACTCTGGAAACCTGCTGTTTGGTGAATCCATGTTTGCAGAGGAATTACGGTACAGAGAAGAGATCCTGAACCTGCTTTGGAGATTTATTGTAGTGCTTGAAGTTACTCTGGCCTGCTGTGTCTCCTGTCGCTGTTCCTGCAAACTGTGTGAACTTTTCAGCATGCTTGTATGAAGTAATACAAGTCATTTCATTTCAACCTATGTCTCCTGTGTTTTCCTCGCACCCAAGCACAAGACGCTATAGGAACTGTACACTATACATGACAAGATTCAGGAGCCAATGTTTAGTGTCTGCTGGGTCTGGGAAAGCCGTGTCTGCTGTGACTGTGGATATCAGATGTCCGTTAAATACCTTATGTGATGACAGTGGTTGTGACTTCTCACAACCATTCCAGGTGAGCGCATTCCCTTAAAATTTTACTCTGGAGTGTTACCACAGGTAAACACTATTGTTTTTTTTTTTTTCCTTTCCTCTTCTCCTTCCAGCACTTCTGCCTTAAAAGATGTGGAAGATGGAGGCCCGCATAAAGGAACTTTGCGGAGTGACTGATACAATCCTTTCAGATGTACAGACTTTAAAAACCCGTTTTGCAAGCCTACAGGACCTCACTAATCATAATTTGCAAGTGTTTGGACAGACTACCCAGGAATTGCGAGCCAGGATTGAGGCTCTAGAGGAACAAGCCCAGGCTCCTGCCATAACCCCAAGTTCTGGGATCCCCAAATTACCTCCTTTTCGTTTTGGCGGTGAACGTGAGAAATTCAGGGGATTTATTAATCAATGCAATTTATTTTTCTCTACACATGCTTCACAATTTCCCACTGAACGATCCAAAGTGCTTACTATAATCATGTTGCTTACCAATAAGGCTTTGATGTGGGCAAACCCTCTGATTGAGACTGAGGATGATTGTTTGAATCACCTTGATGCTTTTATTTCAGCCATGGGGCAGGTGTTTGATGACCCCAATCGAGGTGCAACAGCTGAAGCAGCCATGTTAACTTTGCGCCAAGGTAAGCGTTCAGTAGCCGAATATGCCCTGGATTTCAGGAGATGGGCTCTTGATACCACTTGGGACACTTCAGCTAAAAAATCTATTTTTCGGAAAGGGTTGTCTCCACTGATTAAGGATGAACTTGCTCGTGCCGACCCTCCCACTGCGTTAGGTGACTTTATTAACTATTGTATCCGTATTGATGCTCGTCTGACTGAACGCAGACAAGAGAGATGGTTCGAAAATAATCGCACTAACCTTTTACTACCTCCCTCCTCAGCTAAGGAACCTTTGAGTAGGATCACAAGGGAACCAGAACCTGAACCCATGCAGGTGGACTCTTTACAAAGACGGGTTAGTGATGCACGCAAAGAACATCGTATAAAGGAAAATCTATGTTTCTACTGTGGTAAGTCAGGGCACTTCATTATAAACTGCCCCAGCCGTTCTCGTAAGACTACTGCAGCAGTCATTCACTGTGAGTGTTGCGAGAGGAGCTCTGTCATGTCCGAGCCTCAGGCTCCAGAGAGATCTGCTGCAAGAGATCTTGATTTCTCGGACTTAAACTCTGTTAGTTCTGGGGACGATGACGGTATAAACGCTGCAATTTTTCAAGTTTCCTCAGCGGTGTCCCAGCTGAGTTGTAAAAGAAACAATTCTCATTGCTTCCTTTCCATCAAACTCTGGGTTGACTCAGTCTGGGTGTCTAGCTCTGCTATGATCGACTCAGGAGCAAGTGGAAATTTTATGGATATCTCCTTTGCTCTGAAACAGGGGATACGTTCAGTGAAGAAGGCTACTCCAGTACAGATGGAGACTGTGGATGGCTCTCTACTGACTTCTGGACCAGTGGATCAAGAAACAGAGCCTTTGAGGGTCCTTATGGGTAAAGATCATCAGGAGAAAATGTCTTTTATGCTTATCTTTTCTCCCCACTTTCCCATTATTCTAGGGCTACCATGGCTGCAGGCGCAGAATCCTACGATTAACTGGGAGACCAAGCAATTACACTTTCCGGAGAAACAGATGAATCAAGGAGTTTCAGCTTGCTCTGTTCCTAAAGGAACCATGTCAGTCCCTGAACTACCAGCTGTATACCAGGACTATGTGGATTTATGTGACAAGAAGAACGCTGATCAGCTTCCTCCTCACCGTCCATATGATTGTCCAATTGAATTATTGCCTGGAGCCGAGATACCTTTTGGTAAGATCTACCCCCTAGCGGGGCCCGAGCTAAAAGCTTTGAAGGATTATATAGACGAAAATTTAGCCAAGGGCTTCATACGCCCCTCTTCATCTCCCGCAGGTGCACCCATCTTCTTTGTGAAGAAGAAAGATGGATCTCTGAGACCCTGCATAGGCTATAGGGAACTCAGTAAGGTTACTAATAGAAACCGTTATCCATTGCCTTTAATCCCTGAGTTGTTGGAGAGAGTGCGGCATGCCAAAATTTTCTCTAAACTGGATCTCCGTAGGGCCTATAACTTGGTCCGTATTAGACCTGGGGATGAATGGAAGACTGCTTTCAGGTCACGCTATGGACACTTTGAATATCTAGTTATGCCTTTTGGTCTGAGTACCGCCCCAGCCACTTTCCAACACTTCGTGAATGATATCTTCAGGGATCTCCTAGATACATTTGTGGTGATTTATCTGGATGATATTCTAATTTTTTCTAACTCCACAGAGGAACATCATGGACATGTGAGAATGGTCTTAGAACGCCTAAGACAAAACCATCTCTACATCAAACTTGAAAAATTTGAATTCCATAGGACCGAAATTCAATTTCTGGGGTATGTACTATCTACGCAAGGGATTAGTATGGATGGAAGCAAGACCCAAGCCATCAAGGATTGGCCAATTCCTAGAAATGTGAAGGAGGTGCAGCGTTTCATCGGGTTTGCCAACTTCTATAGACGTTTCATTAAGAATTTTTCTGATGTAGTGTCACCTATCACCCAACTTACCCGGAAACAGTCTAGGTTCTCCTGGACCCCGCAAGCTCAGGAAGCATTTTCCTGTTTAAAGGATAAATTTACCACCGCACCTATCTTAGTACATCCCAACCCCGAGCTTGCCTTCATAATAGAGGTGGATGCTTCAGACTGTGCCGTTGGAGCTATACTCTCTCAGAGAACAGGTGAGAAGAATGTCTTGCATCCCTGTGCCTTCTTTTCCCAGCAGTTGTCTTCGGCTGAGAGGAACTACGATGTGGGCAATAGAGAATTGTTGGCCATTATTGCCGCCTTCAAGGAATGGAGACACCTTCTTCAGGGAGCTGCACAGCAAATAGTCGTCCTGACAGATCATCGTAACCTTGAATTTATCAGGTCGGCTAAGTGCCTGACTCCTCGCCAGGCTCGCTGGAATCTTTTCCTAAACCAATTTAATTTTGTCATTTCTTATAGACCAGGATCGCGCAATGGAAAGGCTGATGCACTCTCTAGGATTCATTCAGCAGAGACACGTCCACTTACTCCTCCTAAGACTATTCTTCCTGACTCTAGATTCCTGGGAGTGATTCATAATCAAGACCTACTTAAGGACATCAAGGAAGCATACCATGCGGATTCTTTGTTGGCTCAACCCCCAAGGGACGTAAGTCTTGTCTTTAAGAATGGTGTGTGGATTCAGGGACAACGTCTGTATATACCTGAAACAGTCAGATTGAGAGTATTGCAACTCATCCACGATTCCAAGATAGCCGGGCATAGGGAATTCTAAAGACACAAGAATTTCTTTCTCGTTTCTTTTGGTGGCCCACTTACAGGAAAGATGTCTTAAACTATGTCACTTCATGTGAAGTCTGTGCAAGATGCAAAACACCTCGCTCCTCACCAACTGGTCTGTTGCAACCTCTTCCCACCCCGTCCCGCCCGTGGGGATCCATTTCTATGGACTTCATTGTGGAGTTACTAACATACTAACAAAGGCAGCTCATTTTATCCCTTGTGTCGGCTTACCCACTGCAAAACAGACATCAGACTTGATGATTAAGAATGTGTTTCGCTTACATGGAGTACCGGATGAGGTCATTTCGGATCGAGGAGTGCAATTCACTTCAAGGTTTTGGCAAAATTTCTGTGCAGCATTGGACATTAAAGTAAACCTTTCTTCTGCTTTTCATCCCCAGACTAATGGACAGACAGAACGAACGTATCTCCGCTGTTTTATCTGCCACCTACAGGATGATTGGGTGGATCTACTTCCACTGGCTGAGTTCTCTTATAACAACTCTCAGAGCGCCTCCACTAAGCAGTCTCCTTTTTACTCCAATCTAGGTTATCATCCTAACATTCTTCCTCAATTTCCCATAGATACGCCCTTGCCGGCAGTGGCTGAAAGAATCACTTCTTTACAAAAGAATATGGATCTTCTAAAGGAAAATCTAGAATTGGCTCAGGAAAGGTACAAGAAAGCAGCAGATAAATTTCGTAAACCTGCACCAGCTTTCAAGGTAGGAGATTTGGTCTGGCTGTCAACCAGAAATCTTAAATTAAAGATTCCATCGTCTAAATTGGGACATAAGTACATTGGACCTTATAAGATCAATAAGATTATAAGTGCTGTTGCTTGTCGTCTTCAACTGCCCAGAACTATGAGAATCCACCCTGTCTTTCATGTATCCCTACTAAAGGCTGCAACACCCAATACGTTTCCTGGACGTTCTTCTCCTTGCCCTGACCCAGTGCTGGTCGATGGTCAGGAAGAATTTATGGTGGAAAGGATTCTAGATTCCAGGTTGTACAGAAATCAGTTGCAATATTTGATTAAATGGCAGGGCTACCCAGTGGAGGACAACTCATGGGAACCAGTCAATAATGTAAATGCTCCTCGCCTGCTCCGCCAGTTTCATCAGAGGTACCCTGACAAGCCTGGTCTGAGGTCATCCGGAGGTTGTCCCTAAGGGGGGAGTAATGTAAGGTTCTTTGTCTCTGTTGACATGTTCCTTGAAACTCAGTTTTCCGTCGGCCATTTTGCTTTCTGTCTTTCTGCAGCTCTTGCCCTCAGTTAATATGGAGTTTCCAGTTTTCATGTTCCCGCCCTGATTCTTCCCTCTTGCTTCTTAAGCAGCCTCAGCTGAACAATCAGTGCTCCTGAATCAAGCCTCAGTCAGTCTGTGACCTGACTCCTGGAAGCCTTGTACTTGTACTCCAGCTATTCCCTACTGAGGAACCTTGGAACACTTTTGGACTCTGGAAACCTGCTGTTTGGTGAATCCATGTTTGCAGAGGAATTACGGTACAGAGAAGAGATCCTGAACCTGCTTTGGAGATTTATTGTAGTGCTTGAAGTTACTCTGGCCTGCTGTGTCTCCTGTCGCTGTTCCTGCAAACTGTGTGAACTTTTCAGCATGCTTGTATGAAGTAATACAAGTCATTTCATTTCAACCTATGTCTCCTGTGTTTTCCTCGCACCCAAGCACAAGACGCTATAGGAACTGTACACTATACATGACACAGTATACGAGGATGAGAGGATGAGTACTTTCTTGTACTACTCAGATTATCTGCTAGGGTGATCTGGACTTGAGAGCTGCATATGGGGGAACTAGCAGTGGACATGGCGGACTGAGAGGGGGTTGGTGATGGTGATATTGGTGGTGGTGGTGATGGCCTAGATTCAGTCTTTCATTGGAAAAACATTGTGATTCCCTGACTACTTTGGCCTTGCGACGACACCTCAATATTTCTTGCTGGTGGTGTGCTAACCGGTGGGCTTACAGTGGGGGAAGCGATGTAGCGTTGCTGGCTACCTTCAGTCAGAACAGGTGCACGTGTGCTACCAGAGGTTTTGTATTCCTTTCACGCTTGCAAGTGCATGGTGTTTAAATGTCTAAGCATGCAACTGGTATTCAAATTTCAGAGATTTTTCCCTCGGCTAAAGGTCCTTCCGCACTTCTTACAGATTACCTTTGCCTCATCAATAGGATTTTGGTCAAAAAAGTGCCACACTGCACCCTTCCTACTTTGGGAAACACTTTCAGGGCTTGCACGCTGTGCTAATTTGACCGTCTGGCCAAGCTGTCCTGCAACTCTTTTTGTTTTTTTAACATGTCTTTGGACTGCTACGGGCCTGCCAGATAACCCCAGCTGCTATGTTGATGCCTGTTGTAGATCCTCCTCCTCTTCTGAGCTATTGCCAGCGGCACCCTCTTCCCCAGTGGATGACAATCCGGGTCAACAACTGGGTCATCCATCACCTCCTCTTCAATTTCTTCTGAACCTTCCTCTGTGTCACCATGTAAGGTGGTATAGTATGCGGGAAGGGGCACCTGAGTTTCATCAGGGTTAGAGTCTGGCTCAGTAGACTGCGAGGGCAATGCTGTGCTCTGGGTGAATGTACCAGCAGAATCATATAGCAGTGGCTGTGCATCAGTGCACTCCATGTCATATTCATCTTGGACTGGGGAATTCAGGATTTGACTTGATAAACCCAGGCATGGTATGTAAAAAGAGCTCCAGGGAGTAATCTGAAGTGTGGCCTGCCACATCCTTCACTTTTGGTGGAGGTGAAGGACACAAGGTGTTCCTGACCTGGAGACTGCACTGACGACTTGGTGCTTGCATTTTTTTAAACTTCAGAAGAGGAGGCGATAGAGCTGGAGGCTGTTTCGGCAATGTAAGCCAAAATCTGTTCCTGTTGCTTCAGCTTTAAAAGCGGTTTACCTACTCCCAAAAAAGGGAGCCTTCCAGGCCTTCTGGAGCCAGACGATGATGCAGGCTCAACACTTCCTGCCTTAGGTGCTATTGTGATTTTGGCACTACCAGCAGATGCACCACCACCACCATCAGTACCAGCTGGCCCCCCCCACCCACGTCCGCGACCTTTTCCATCATGCTTCCTCATATTTGGGAAAATGTACCAAAAATACCAGCAGATATATGGTACTGTATGAGGAGTGTTCAGCTGTATACGGTGTAGGGAAAAATTTAAATCTCCGTATATATTTATGGATTCACACACAGACGCTCTTCAGTATGGATTTCACCGTAATACAAAGAGCAGATATAAGGTACTGTATCAGAAGCGGACAGCTGTATACGGCGTAGGGGAAAATTTCAATCTCTGTATATATTTCCGGAGTTACACACAGACGCTCACTCAGTATGGATTTGACTGTAATACAAAGAGCAGATATACGGTACTGTATGAGAAGCGGACAGCTGTATACGGTGTGGCTGAAAATTTCAATCTCCGTATATATTTCCGGAGTCAGACACAGACACTCACTCAGTATGGATTTGACCGTAATACAAAGAGCAGATATACGGTACTGTATCAGAAGCGGACAGCTGTATACGGTGTAGGTAAAAATTAAAATCTCCGTATTTATTTCTGGAGTCACACACAGATAGTCAGCATATATTTGTCCGTGATACCAGCCGGTACACGGTAGTGTGTGAGGATCGTACAGCTCTAAACGGTGTGGGAAAAAATGAACGCTTGGTAACTGTGCAGAAAAAAAGAATAAAAAGTATTAGTGCTGTGTAAAAAGTAGTCTGCACAGCAGTGTACACACAGCAATACAGCTATCAGGCAGCCTAATAACCAGCGCTGCTGCACACAAGAAAATCCTCCCCTTTCACTGGCAGGCAGCCTAATAACCAGTGCTGCTGCACACAAGAAAATCCTCCCCTGTCACTGTACACTATCTGTACAGCACAATTGCTATCAGCACAAGCACATAACAACTTCTTCTATCTTTACAACCCTAACTCTCTCCCTACTGATAAACAGCAACCTCTCCCTACTGTTAAGATCGCCAGAAGTAAAATGGAGGTCGGCTGTGAGGGTTTTTATAGACACTATGACGACCCCAAAGCAAGCCAATCACTGCAATGCCCTTCTCTACTATGGTGGTGGACGCTGCACATATCATCTCGTTGCCCCCAGTGTACGTCCTTTCTCATTGGCTGAAAAAAGGCACCTGTAAGCATTCTGGGAAATACGACTTTGGTGCTCGTTTCGATGACCGCATGGCCGACCTCACGCTATGGTCGTGTTTCGGTTGACGAAACTTGACTTTGGCTAAAGTCGGCGACTTTTGAATCTGACCGACCTGTTTCACTCAACTCTACCTCACATATGTCATTGATCCACACCCATTCGGCAGTTGTTATGTGTGGGGGCTGAGTGTTACTCTGATGGGCATTGAAAAGCTGGAATTCATACACTGCTCTCTACTGCTCACTAAGCCTTGCCATCATATGAGCTGCCTACCACCTCAACACATTTATCTAATTATCCCTGTATTGCTCATTCAAAATTTTCTTCATAACCAGGATCCTTGTATCATGTTCTCACACGCTTTATGTATTTAATAGCCCTCTGTGTCTGTACTTTTACACATAATGGTTGGTAACCGATTCATGCAGAATTACATGAAAACCCCATTTATTACATTATGGCTGGTCAGAACAATTAAAGCAATTGTTACTATCCACCTTTCATGTCTCCCCTATTTCCTCATAGATTGTAAGCTTGCTAGCAGGGCCCTTATTCCTCTTGGTATCTGTTGTTTATGTGATTATTGTTATTCTGTAATGTATTTTATTGTCTGTACAAGTCCGCTCTAAAATGTAAAGTTCTGCGGAATATGTTGACGCTATAAATAAAATTATTATTTATTATTATAAAAGGTTGAATAACAGCATGTGAGCAGGTCACAAATCAGTCAGTGATGCACTGAGGAGGCATATTAAAGCGCTGCTGCAGCAAAGCTAGTCCGGCGAAAGCCTGAGATGACTTTCGGAAATGTGCGCTGACCTTGGCAAGTAGGTCCAGCAAGTCAGGGTATGTTTTTAAAAAACGCTGCACAACCAAGTTCAGCACATGGGGCATGCATTGAACGTGTTTACCAGCTTGCCGAGCTTTAAAGCCACCACCAAGTTACACTCATTATCTCATACAACCAGAGCAGGTTGGAGGTTCAGCAGCGAGAGCCACTGATTGGTTTGTTCTTTTATCCCCTTCAACAGCTCAGCTGAGTTGTGAGCTTTATCACCTAAACAGATGAGCTTCTGCAGAGCATGCTGCCGCTTAGAAGGCAATACTGCAGACCTCCCAGCTGGAGAGTGATGGGGAGGCTAGTTTCGGTGAGGAGAAGGAGGAGAGACAGGAACTGTTATACGAGGAGACTGAAACCCTGATGGAAGTTGCGCCTGCTATTCTTGGTGTGGTTAAGATGTATGATGTCCCAGCCTCTGACTCTGTCCCAGACTCCACCAGGTTCAGTCAGTGTGCCATAAGGGAAATGTAGCATCCCTGTCCACAAGAACTTGTCCAGGTGTCTTTGGCAAAGTAGACCTTCCCTGTGACTGCATTGGCCAGAGCAAGGCTGTTATTGTGTAACACGTCCTTAATAATAATAATGATGTTTATTTATATGGCGCCAGCATATTCTGCAGCGCTTTACAGTTTAACAGTTCATGCACAGGTCATAAGTAACAACATTAAAAATAATACAATAATTAAAGCAAAATAAGGTGACCCTGCTTGTGAGAGCTTGCAACCTACAATGAGATGGGGGGAGACAAAGTACAGGGGCTTATTTACATTGATGGTCCAGCTATCTTGAGGGAGTGGGGAGAGAGTAAAGGCAGCATGAGCTAACCACCAGTCAGTATTTGTGGTGCTATTGGGTTTGGTGGACTTTGATGGAGGGTTATTCTCAGATAGTGAATGGGCTATACACACACACACACACACAAGGTAACATGTTAGGCCACCCTAAACAGATGTATTTTTAGGGAGCTCCTAAAAGTGTGTAAGTTGTGGATAATCCTAATTTCTTGGGGTAGAGCATTCCAGAGAATTGGCGAGACCCGGGAGATATCTTGGAGCAGGGAGTGGGAGGTACGGATTAGTGCAGAGGTTAGTCAAAAGTTGCTTGCAGAGCGTAATGAGCAGGTAGGCCGATAAACAGAAATGAGGGAGGAGATTTAGGGGGTGCCACAATGTGGAGTGCTTTGTGGGTGAAAACAATCAGTTTAAATTGGATCCTACAATGAATGGGCAGCCAGTGCAATGACTGGCAAAGAGCGGATGCGTCTGAGTACCGATTAGCCAGATGGATGACACTGGCTGCTGCATTAAGGATGGACTTGAGAGGGTAAAGTCGAGTGAGGGGGAGGCCAAAAAATAGAGCATTACAGTAGTCCAGGCAGGAGTGGATCAGGGCAACAGTGAGGATTTTTATTGTTTCCATGGTGAGAAAGGTGCAGATTTTAGAGATGTTCTTTAGATGTAATTGGCAAGAGCAGGCAAAAGATTGTATATGGGAGGTGATGGAAAGATTGGTGTCAACAGTAACACCCTGCTGCTTAGGCGTTATTATGTTGCCACCCAATGATAGTGAGATGTCATATTTAGGGAGATAAATATAGACCACATAGGAAAAGTGATTGGATACATTTTTTAAAAAATGGGAAATGGAAATAGTACAGAAAAAGACTAATAAATAGCAAAGGGATCTAGCAGTCTAGCAGATCGGCAGCAAGACCGTGTATGTGCAGCTCTGGCCAAAATTAAGAGACCATCACATCAAAACCCTGTCATGGGCAGCCCAATCTACAGAACTGAACCCTGTAGAAAACGTCTGCAATGTATTCAAGAGAATGATGGATAGTCAAAAGCCATCAAACAAAGAAGAAGGCTGTGGTTCCACGGTCTGGAACCACAGCGCTTTGGACGGAGCGAAAATTCCGCTCCGTCTAAGCCCCGCCCCCTTTATGACGCGCGATCTTTCCGGAGGTGTTCAGGACACCTCCGGAACACCTCCGGAAAGAGCGCAGGGCTACATAGCCCTGTGTTAATTCTGTTGCGGCGACGCACCGTCGCCGCAATACGCGAGGACATGCTGCGGTCTAAAAAGACGCGCCGCATGTCCGTTTATGCAGGCCTGCCACCTGCATATTGTTACGCATAGTGGAGACGGGATTTCTTGAAATCCCCTCCACTATGCTGTAATATCTGGACGCTGCGTGTTTGGCGCTGCGCCAGCGCACAGCGCCAAACACGTAGCGTTTCCTGACCGTGGAAACTCACCCGAACTGCTTAAATTTTTGCGCCAGTAGCTGTGTGAAAGACTGATGTAAAGCATGCCAAGAAGCATGAACGCTGTGATTAATAATCATGGTTATTCCACAAAATATTGATTTCTGAACTCTTCCTGAGTTACACATTAGTATTGTTGTTTCTAAATGATTCTGAACTTGTTTTCTTGCATTATTTGAGATCTGAAAGCACTGGTTTTTTTACTTAATATTGATCATTTCTCATTTTTAGAAAAAAATACTAAATTTATTGCTTGGAAATTCGGAGACATGTTGTCAGTAGTCTATAGAATAAAAGAACAATTAACATTTTACTCAAAAATATACCTATAAAGAGAAAAAACAGACAAACTGAATATTTTGCAGTGGTCTCTTAATTTTTGCCAGAGCTGTAGATGGCGGAGATACCATCTGAACAACAACAAAACACTAGAACTAAATCAACCTCGTTTTCTTCTGTTTCCTTGGCTGAGGATGCAACGCAATGTCTGGATAATATGAGACCCCTTTGGGATAGTAGAGACCATGTGAAGGATAGTCGTGGAAAGGAGGAAGATTTAACAACAAAAGGAAAGTTATAGTTTCATCAGAAGGTGATAAAAAAGCCAGCGCAAACACACTTGAGGTAATTAACCTATCTTCACATGTTCTCTCTGAATCACAAAAACAAGTATTGGGGTTGGGGCTTTCATTCTCTCCTTGTTACAACTTCAACTTCTTTACAGCCTTAAAGAACCTGCATCTATTCTCTCGCAAGATCATTCTAAAATGGCTTCATTTACATTTATCTTCAAATCAAGAAATGAACAAAATCGAATTGGAAGCAATATGCATTTTGGAGGAGCTGGAGTGTGAATCCAATTTGGATTTGGTAAGTACCGTATATACTCAAGTATAATCTGGCCCGAGTATAAGCTGAGGCACCTAATTTGGCCACAAAAAACTGGGAAAACATATTGACTCGAGTATAAACCAGGTAGGCTTTGCCCCTTCAACCCTATCCGTGTATGCATGGCTCCTCATCCCTATCCTTGAATACATGGCTCCTCATCCCTGACCTGGTATGCATGGCTCTTTATCCCCATCCTTGTCTGCATGGCTCCTCATCTCTGTCTTGGTATGCATGGCTCCTCATCCCTGTCCTGCTATGCATTGCTCCTCATCCCTATCCTTCTATGCAAGGTTCCTCATCCCGATCCTTGAATGCATGGCCGCCCATGAGAAAAGCATAAAAACCTCCTACTTACCTTCCCTGCATGCCCTTGCAGCATCTTATTGTTCTGGCTTCCAGCAGCTCCTGCGGCCGAGCTATTATGTGACCCCGCTCATTAAGGTAATGAATATTCACCTCTCTCTACTCAGCTGGGGCATGTGATGGCCCGGCCACAGGAGCTGCTGGAAGCCGGAACAACAATATGCTGCGAGGGCGCACAGGGAAGGTAAGTAGGAGGGGTTTTTTTTACAGCTACTGGAAGCCGGTGGCTCCAGCGTAACTGTATGAATGCTTTAAGAGTTATGAATGTTCATTGCTAGTGCAGGGAATATTTATTTCTCTTTAGCAGTGGGCACATTTACAGCCACAGCTGCCGGCTCCTGCCGCACCCTGTGACCAGCTGCTCCATAGCTTCCCATCCACAGCCGGCTTCTGGGACAATGACTCATGTATAAGCCGAGGGTTGGCTGTTACACTCGGTCCCCGTGCTGGCTCTGCACTCCGTTCTGGTCACTCACCCCTGTCCCTGTGCAGCAACGAGCTCCCTGTCTGGGATCTCATGCTCTCTCTGCTTCTCAGCATCCTGCTCCCTCTCCAATTTCCTGGCACGCTGCCAGCAGGACTCCAGGGAGAATGCTTAGGATGCGAATACGCCTCCCTCTGGTCACTTAAAGAGACAGCACACATTTTTTGAAAATATTAACTAACCAATAGCAGTGCACTGATTACTATATCTGACCACTCCGCCATAGGGGGAGTGCAGGAGAAACGAGTATCTACCATTGCTACATCCGGTTCTGTTTCTGAACTGTCTGCGTTGCGTTAGCAGTCTCTGTGCATTTGCTCATACTATTTGTCTCCACAGAGTATCGGTATCCTGTATCTTGCTATCCCCTACAACCTCTGCAATCATTTGTGCAAGTGTCATCCCGTTCCACCAACAGCAATGCGAATCCGTGGACTGTGACAAGGTTACTGGAGCCAGCTTGCTACCATCTACCCGGAACCAGTACCTTCCTCACCTGTGTCTACATCTCCACGGTCTCTTCTATTATATCTGTTACCCCTTTTGGTCCTGCTGGGACAGCTGCCACGTGTCCTGGTTCTAACTGGAGGTAGCACCTGTGTCCTCCTGCTATTCCATTCTGGTCCTGTTTGAGTGGCCTTACTACGGGTACCCGAGGCTCACTAGTTACGCCCCATTCAAAGCCCCCCAGACCGTGGTCCCGAGGTTCCACTTCAAAAATAAAATATGAATGTGAACTTCACCATCTCTGCCTCGGCTTCCATTCGTTACAGGGGCAATTTCAGCACAAAAAAAGTACTGAAAAACTCGGCTTATACATGAGTATATACGGTACCTCTCTGTCCCCTGTTTCTGCTAAGTGTACCACGTTTTCCCCCTTGTTTTTATGTCCCCTGGTGGAAATCTTTACTAGATTAGTTACTGAAGGCTTTAAAACCATCAAGAACTACAAGGAAAGAGATAATTTGACTCCATCTCAAAGACAAGCTTTGGGAGAAATCAGCACATGTTATGATGTAGTCATTAAACCTGCAGATAAGGGGGGAAACGTGGTCATATGGCCGGTAGAGAGATATGAAAATGAAGCCATGAGACAATTACGCAATAAGGACATCTATACTCAGCTACCCCAAAGCCCCTTATCCAGTTTTCAAAGTCAATTACACAGCAACTTGGAAATTGTGTATGTAAGGGGAATCATCACTGAAAAAAAATTCTGGGGGGACTCTTAGTTCAGTTCCCAGTCATTCCTACATGCTGCTTTCTCCCCAAGGTCCATAAGGATCCTGTTTCTCCTTCTGGGCATCCTATTTTCTCTGGCATAGGAGGGCTTTGCGATCCGACCTGCAAATTTATTGAAAACTATTTACGTCCACAGGCTAAGATTCTGCCCTCCTATGTCATGGACACTACAGACGTCCTCAGGTAGGTAGATGGCCTTTTCATGGACGCTAATATAGTCCTCGTTACGGCGCATGTTGAATCTCTTTATACCAGCATCCGCCACGAGGATGGTATAAGGGCTGCCAGGTTTTTCCTTGAATTCAGTAACCTTAAGGCAGACACATGTGAGACTAGAAGCTGCGATTATCCGATCGATTGTGCTACACAGAGCAGGGCTTCAGCCCTCCTCTGTGTTTCAGAGATGCTCACTTGCTATGAGCGCCGACCGCTAGGGGGCGTTCATAGCAATCTGGCAATGACAACAACAAGGGTCTGCTGCAGACCACGGGTTGTCATGCCAATCCATCGGTTACCCGTAGTCATGTGACATGGGCGCTGATGGACAGGATTAGTGACGCACTTCTGATGCGATCACATTAAATGCCGCTGTCAGAGATTGACAGCGGCATTTAACAGGTTAACAGCCACAGGTGGCTCATGATTCCACCCGCAGCTGTTAGGGGCACATGTCAGCTGTTCAAATCAGCAGACATGTGCCAGGAAAGATGTGGGCTTAGCGACGGAGTCCATATCAAAGGGAGAGACACGACATGCACTGTACATGTACGGCACATGTCATGAAGGGGTTAATAACTACTAAAGATGCTTGTCATGAAGAGGTTGAATAACTTACATTTTGCCAATACAACTGATTTACATTGTGGGAATGAATCATTATACAACTGTACATTTATTTATTCCTTCCCCATCGGATACTATTGTGAGTGTTAAAGGGAGCCAGAAATTTAACAGGAAAAAAAAGAAACGTGAACAATATCTTGTGATAAAATGCAACCTGCTGACACATGCCGGGCTCTGCACACAGCGCTCTGCTGCAGCCTGCAGACACACGCCGGGCTCTGCTGAAGTTTACTGACACACGCTGGGCTCTGCTGCAGTTTGCTGATACACGCCGCGCTCTGCTGCAGTCTGCAGACACACGCCAGGCTCTGCACACAGCGCTCTGCTGCAGTCTGCTGACACACGCCGGGCTCTGCACACAGCGCTCTGCTGAAGCCTGCTGACACACGCCCGGCCCTGCTGCAGCCTGCTGACATATTCTAGGCTCTGCACACAGAGCTCTGCTGCAGTCTGCTGACACACGCTGGGCTCTGCACACAGCGCTCTCCTGCAGTCTGCTGACACATGGCGGGCTCTCCACACAGCGCTCTGCTGCAACCTGCTGACACACGTTGGGCTCTGCACACAGCCGTGCACCATTCTTCCTGGGCACCACACAGGCTATGTAGTTCGCCTTTCTATTCACATGTCACAATTACACATCACCAAGCACAGCCCACAGCCTCACTCTCTTCCCATAGAATCACGTGGTCCTGACATTATCAACTGTCCTTTGGCCAACTAGGCTCACGCATTTTACAGTAGGGAAGTGTTGGGTGTCACGGAGGAAGCTCTGTGCACTCAGTCCTCCCCTTTTTGTAGGAGTACGGAGCAGGACATAAGAGGAGAAAGGGGTGAGGAGTCTGCACTGCGCATATCTGCAGCACACAGGACGTGCACTTTCCCCACCGGCTTCTATGTGATGTGAGAAGCGTCGGCACCACATTATCTGACTGCAGGGGGCGATGAGGTGAAAGGCAGAGTTATCGGTCCTTAGCATAAATTTGTAGTGGATGAAGTTTTCTGGTGTGCGAGTTTTCCTCCATAGGCGTTCAGCTCTCCTAGACCATCGCTGGAGAAATTGAGTTTGCGATGTGAGCCAGGGCTATTTTACTCTGTGTTTGGAGGTTCTAAGGGTGAGGGGTGCTTCTTGGTCCAGGGTGCTTCTGAGAGTGTCATTGTAGTGATGTACAGCCAAATCAGGACAGGAAAAAGAGGAGATGGGGACAGTGATGAGTGTAGGGAGTCTGAAAGTGTATGAGGGTTAATGGCTTGTAAATTTCTGCATGCATGGTAGGTAGGAGTGTGCTGGGGTGGGCAAGGATTTGTGAGCGTGAAGGAGAAAATGTTGTGGTCAGAGAGTGGAAGAGGTGAGTTATCTAGGTAGGAAATTGAACAGAGTCGGACAAAGACCAGATCAAGGGTGTTACGGTCTTTGTGTGTTTCTGAGGTTGAGAGCTTTGAGAGGCTGAGAGAAGTGGTTACAGATAGAAGCTGGGATGCAGATGAAGAAGTGGGACTGCTTATGGGGATGTTGAAGTCTCCCAGGATAAGGGTATGTAGTTCTGAGGACATGAAGTGTGGCAGCCAGGCAGAGAAATGGTCAAGGAAGTGGGAGGGTGAGCCTTGGGGACGGTATATGTCAGCTACTCTGAGGGAGAGAGGATGGAAGAGCCTAATGGAGTCGACCTCAAAAGAAGGAAATGAGAGTAGTGTTGAGCGATACGATACCGCAAGTATCGGGTATCAGCCGATATTAGCTCTATCGGCCTTTCGATACTTTGTTTCGATATTTTCCATATATCGTATACCGGAATCGGAAGTTCCCATAATTCTTTGAGAGGCAATGTGATTTTAGTCAGCCAATGAGGAATCCTAAGAAGTGTGGGCACATCCTGTACTGCTGTGGTCATGTTAACTAATGGCATGGCTGTGATTGGATGCTGAAATGATGTCAGAATGCACTATAAAAGGCGCCGCCGCCGCCATTTTAGCGTCACTGTGCTGTAAATTCAGTTAGGGACAGAACGCTGCTGTGCTGACTCTGAGGGACAGTTAGAGATTGCGATTTAGTGTAGTGTGCTTTAGGCAGGCTAGCACCAACCGCTGTGTAAAGCTTCCTTTTGCCTGCAGTGTTGTTTTAACAGCTCTGCAAGGTGTGTGTGAGTGCAGGTGACGCTGCAGTTTGCTCTGCATGCAACGCTGTCTGTAGGCATCTGCACGTGTCACTCACAGACTCTTTTTTTTTTCTTCAGTGTAATTCTTGCTGTTCCATGCAATTTAAATTTTAGTGTGACGCGCTTCCATCCGTATCCAAGACATTGGTTGCAAACACTATAGAAGTAGACAAAGGAGTAGCCTTTCACAGATTGTGAACAGTTGTGTTTCAGTGTTCACTTCAGTCTGTGTTTTTTATTTTTTGAGTGCACATCACGCTCCAGTTACTTGTTCAAGCACTGCTGCTTGTACTCTGCTGAGCGTGTCTCAGTGCCTCATCCTTTTCATTTCTCTCCAATTGGTTCTGCTCCATTCCATTTAAAATAAATATAATCTATTAGTGTGACGCGCTTCCATCCGTATCCAATACATTGGTTGCAAACACTATAGAAGTAGACAAAGGAGTAGCCTTTCACAGATTGTGAACAGTTGTGTTTCAGTGTTCACTTCAGTCTGTGTTTTTTATTTTTTGAGTGCACATCACGCTCCAGTTACTTGTTCAAGCACTGCTGCTTGTACTCTGCTGAGCGTGTCTCAGTGCCTCATCCTTTTCATTTCTCTCCAATTGGTTCTGCTCCATTCCATTTAAAATAAATATAATCTATTAGTGTGACGCGCTTCCATCCGTATCCAATACATTGGTTGCAAACACTATAGAAGTAGACAAAGGAGTAGCCTTTCACAGATTGTGAACAGTTGTGTTTCAGTGTTAACTTCAGTCTCTGCGTAATAACCACACTTAGGCCTTATAACTTTTCTGACTTTCTTTATCAATCTACCAAGATGAAGAAGTCACTGAGTAAGGCATGTGGTCGTGGCCGTGGAGTTTCAGCAGGGAGAGGACGTGGGGATTCTGTGGCTGCTGCCGCTCTCAGTGACACAGCATCCACCATTTATCCCCGTGAGCGTTCCTTTATGCGCACTTTGGTAGGAGCTCGGCGTGCCCCCCTGCTGCGGGAAGAACAAATTGAAGCCGTTGTTGGTTGGATGGCAGCCAATGCATCGACTTCAATTCCTTCCACCTCCTCTCAGGAACACAACACTGTTGAGCAACCATCTGTCTGTTCACCGCCTGTCAAATTGGCCAGGCAGTCAGAGAGTTCTGTACAGGAGCCAGCTGAGTCTCTGCTTCTGTTCTCAGAATCTGTTGGCTCGCAAACACGGGCACAGGCAAGCAGCATTCTGCAATTTGAAGAAGAGGGAGTATGCAGTGATGCGCAACAGCTGTGTCTCTCTCAATCTGAAGAGGCGGGTGAGCCAGTGCCGATGGACAGCACACCGCAGAACGCATCTTATGATGATGATGAGACTCAGGTGCCAGGTTTTGTGGAGCATGGTGCTGCCCAGACCATCCAACAGCAGCAGGTGTTGGAAGAGGGTAGTGGAGATGATGAAGTCCGAGACCCAACATGGCGTGAGCAACAGGAAGGTGGTGGGAGCAGCTCTGAGGAAGAGATTGGCCCAACGGTACAAAGAGGAGGGAGAGGTAGGCTGCAGACTCGCTTGCCTGTAGCCTCAAGTTTGGCACGTGTTGGGAGCAGTTCTCTTACAAATGTCAAAATTGGCGCTCCCATGACTTGCACTGCGTGGTCCTTTTTTGACAGACTTGTAGATGATATTTGCTATGTTCAATGCAAGCTGTGTAAGCAAAAAGTTAAAAGAGGTAAAAATATCAGTAACCTGAATACCACAAATATGTGGAAACATGTACGGACAAAGCACGTAGCTGAGTTACAAAGACACACTGGAGATGTAGGCCAACCTACAGCAGCACCTACATCTTCAGGTCGTGTTGGAGCCTCTACCTCCAGCTCACACACACCTGGTTCGGCTTCCTCACAGGATCTCCATGGAAGAACCTCGGTCACTGTTGTCCATAGACAAACTGTTATTCCACCCACAGCAGCAAGTTCACAGTCATCGTCACACTCCCAGACCACAAAACAGCCATCGGTACCACAGGCATGGGATAAAAGACGGCCATACTCGGCAAACCATCCACGAGCACAGGCTCTGAATGCTGGCATTGCAAAACTCCTGTCCCTTGAAATGCTGTCATTCAGGCTGGTGGAGACTGACAGTTTCAGGAACTTAATGGCATTGGCAGTCCCACAATATAATGTGCCAAGCCGATTTTATTTCAGCAGGCAAGCCGTCCCTGCTCTGCAAAAACATGTCGAGGGAAACATTAAACATGCGCTACTAAACGCCGTCAGTAGCAGGATCCACCTGACCACCGATGCGTGGACCAGTACCCATGGCCAGGGACGATACCTTTCCCTCACTGCCCATTGGGTCAATGTTGTGGAGCCGGATACAGATCTTGCCAGTGGCGCTGTACGTGTTCTGCCAACTCCAAGGATTGCAGGAATCCAGTCTGTACACATTGATTCCTCCTCCTACTCCAGTTCCTCAGAATCATCGCTGCACGAGCCGTCACGGTATACCTCCACATGGACCTGTGAACGCTTACCTGTTGCGACCGATATGAGCACAGCCGTGGCCAAACGTCAACAGGCCGTCCTGAAATTAATTTCCATGGGGAATCGAAGCCACACAGCGCAGGAGCTCTGGGATGCCATCGCAGGAGAGCGACGTGTGGTTTTTGTCAGCTAATCTCCAGCCAGGCTTGGTAGTGTGTGACAATGGCCGAAATCTGGTGGCAGCTCTGGGCCTTGGCAACCTCACTCACATACCATGTCTGGCACATGTGCTCAACTTGGTCGTGCAGAGTTTTTTGAGGGACTATCCGGATCTTGATGCACTGCTGCACAAGGTCCGCCTAGAGTGCGCTCACTTGCGACGTTCCAGCATGGCCAGATCGCGCATTGAAGCTCTGCAAGTCAGATTTCGCCTTCCTGAACATCGCATCATATGTGACGTACCCACTAGGTGGAATTCCACGTTACATATGTTGGAGCGGTTGTGTGAGCAGCAGCCAGCAGTAATGGAGTATCAGCTGCAACAGGCGCAATCAACTCGCAATTTGCGCCGTTCACACTTCACCACTACTGAGTGGGCCTCTATGAAGGACATCTGCGATGTTTTGCGTGCGTTTGATTTCTCAACGCGGATGGCGAGTGCAGATGATGCACTAGTCAGCATGACTGTCCCCCTTATCTGCCTGCTTCAGAAATCACTGAAAGCACTAAAGGAAGAGGTTTTGGAAGAGGTGGAGAATGAGGAGTCACAAATTCAATTACCTTCAGGACAGTCAGCGCAACGTGGTTCCTCACAAAGGGCTGGGCAGGGCTCACTTTGTGAGGAGGATGAGGAGGAGGAGGAGGAGTCAATGGAGGAGGAAGAAATCCCTACAGAGGGAGGTACACAACGCTCTAGTCAGTATGTAGAGCGAGGGTGGGGTGATGCAGAGGAGGCAGAGATGACGCCTCTTCCAGAGGACAGCCTTTGTTGGCCAGTTGGGAGTCTGCAGCACATGGTTGATTTCATGCTTCAGTGCCTGAGAAACGACCGCCGCATCGCCCACATTCTCACCACGTCAGATTATTGGGTGTACACCCTCCTAGATCAATAAAGCAATATAATAGAGGTATACCCCAAAATGTGTTTCAATGTATAGCAGCAAAAGAATTGGGATGTAAAACTTAACATTTAATGAACCTAATGTTAAAAAGGGGACACACAGACAATTACCATCCTCCAAACAAACAGTGAGGATACATGATATAATCAGAGAGTAAAGTCCAATAGGGACTACAAAATATAGGAGATATAAATATAAACCAGACAACTTATAGTTTGCTCTGCACCGCAAGAGCAAAAAATTGACTACCTAAATGCAAGTGTATGCATCGCTCATTTGTAAGTCATTTGTCTGGAACGCAATCAAACGTGTGTGAGACAGTATGTATAAAAGGAATGATCTCACCCATTTGAATGGAGATATGCGCTCCAAAATTCATCTCCTAATAAAATATGCATCTGGTCATTTCCAGAGTAGATAAGGCCCTTTCCCAACGCGTTTCCTCCTTTCAGGATTCATCAGGGGATATGGCGACTAGAGACATCTATATCAAATGCATTGCTCTCCAATGAGAGAGAGCAATGCATTTGATATAGATGTCTCTAGTCGCCATATCCCCTGATGAATCCTGAAAGGAGGAAACGCGTTGGGAAAGGGCCTTATCTACTCTGGAAATGACCAGATGCATATTTTATTAGGAGATGAATTTTGGAGCGCATATCTCCATTCAAATGGGTGAGATCATTCCTTTTATACATACTGTCTCACACACGTTTGATTGCGTTCCAGACAAATGACTTACAAATGAGCGATGCATACACTTGCATTTAGGTAGTCAATTTTTTGCTCTTGCGGTGCAGAGCAAACTATAAGTTGTCTGGTTTATATTTATATCTCCTATATTTTGTAGTCCCTATTGGACTTTACTCTCTGATTATATCATGTATCCTCACTGTTTGTTTGGAGGATGGTAATTGTCTGTGTGTCCCCTTTTTTAACATTAGGTTCATTAAATGTTAAGTTTTACATCCCCAATTCTTTTGCTGCTATACACCCTCCTAGACCCTCGCTACCGGGACAACTTACAAACCCTCATCACACCGGTGAACCGGGACCGTAAAATGCAGGAGTACCAAGACACACTGGTGCAATCCATACTGTTGTACATTCCAGCCGAGAGAGCTGCTGCTGCTACTGCTTTACAAAGCAGCTCTGTGTGTCGAGGCAGTGTAGACACCTCTACAACAAGAGGGAGCACAAGCAGCGCCTCTGCACAGGGCAAGAGCTGTATGTTACAAATGTGGCGAAGTTTTGTGACAGCGCCAGCAAGGTCTACACCATCCGAGACGGCTCCAGTCACCAGGAAGAAACGTTTCCGTAAGATGGTGACAGACTACTTGGCTTTCCCTCTAAGTGTACTCCCAGATGCCTCTTCCCCTTTCAAATTTTGGGTCTCTAAGTTGGATACATGGCCAGAGCTTAGCCAGTATGCATTGGAGGTGCTGGCTTGCCCTGCTGCCAGTGTATTATCTGAGCGCGTCTTTAGTGCTGCAGGTGGTGTAGTAACAGACCGTCGCATGCGACTATCCTCAGAGAATGTAGACCGGCTTACTTTTCTGAAAATGAACAAGGCATGGATCTCACCTGAATTTGCCTGTCCGTTTTCAGATTAAATAACTGTTTGGCAACGTTTTCCATGTCTCCTGTTATGTTCATCTTTCTACCACCTGAACTCTACTCCCTGGGCTACAACACCGCCATTTGTTGCTCGTAAGTAATTGGCAGGGGTACTGACTCCTGGCCAGCCTGGTTACAGCACGACAGCTGTTTCCTGGCAGTGTGAACGTCAATTATCCTCCAATAAGTTGTGCTGTCGTGTTGCATTCGGGTTAGCCGACTCTATGGTGCCTGCAGTTTAGGTGATTCCTATGTGTGCTGTGGGATATGTAAATAAAGGCTGTTTCCATTGTGACAATAGGACAAGCACCCACTGTAGGACTGTGTGATTCGGTAACTGCGGACGGCTTGCGTCCTGTCAACTTACATTTTCATGGGTGCGTTCTGCTACCCGTCCGGGGTCCAGTACCGTCAACTGGTTCTCCCCAGTGCCTTTGGCCTAGGTGCCTCCATCTCCGTATCCGAGTTCCACCAACGTCTGCTGGTCCTTGGTAGTGCTTTGGAGCACAGGTACCTCCTGCTTAGTAACCGTGTCACAGTAACGTCAGCTGGTACTCGGTTGTGACATTGCCTCTTTTCCTTCTGCTACCCGTCCGGGGTCCAGTACCGTCAACTGGTTCTCCCCAGTGCCTTTGGCCTAGGTGCCTCCATCTCCGTATCCGAGTTCCACCAACGTCTGTTGGTCCTTGGTAGTGCTTTGGAGCACAGGTACCTCCTGCTTAGTAACCGTGTCACAGTAACGTCAGCTGGTACTCGGTTGTGACATTGCCTCTTTTCCTTCTGCTACCCGTCCGGGGTCCAGTACCGTCAACTGGTTCTCCCCAGTGCCTTTGGCCTAGGTGCCTCCATCTCCGTATCTGAGTTCCACCAACGTCTGCTGGTCCTTGGTAGTGCTTTGGAGCACAGGTACCTCCTGCTTAGTAACCGTGTCACAGTGTAATGTAAGGAGTACAGTTCATATAGTGTCTTGTGCTTGGGTGCGATGAAAACACAGGAGTCACAGGTTCAATATAGAAGGTCTTGTATTACTTCATACAAGTGGCAATAATAGTCACACAGTTTGCAGATACAAAAGCAGGAGACACAGCAGGCCAGAGTAACTTAAGCTCAGCAATCACTCTCACAACAGGTTCAGGATCTCTTCTCTGTTACCATAAGTCCATGCAAACGTGGATTTATCAAATAGCAAGGTTCCAAAGTCCATGAGTGTTCCAAAGTTCCACAATAGGAAATAACTGGAGTACAAGGTCCAAGGCTTACAGGAGTCAGGTCACAGGTTCACTGCAGGCTTGATTCTGAAGCACTGATTGCTCAGCTGTGGCTGCTTAAGAAGCAAGAGGGAGAGAATCAGGGTGGGAACATGCAAGCTGGAAACTCCATATTGACTGAGGGCAAGACAGCTGCAGCAAGACAGAAAGTAAAATGGCTGACGGAAAAACTGAGTTTCAGGAACATGTACACAGAACCTTACATTACTCCCCCCTTAGGGACAACCTCCGGATGACCTCAGACCAGGCTTGTGTGGGTACCTCTGATGAAACTGACGGAGCAAGCGAGGAGCATTAACGTTATTGACTGGTTCCCATGAATTGTCCTCCACTGGGTAGCCCTGCCATTTAATCAAATATTGTAACTGATTTCTATACAACCTGGAATCTAGAATCCTTTCCACCACAAATTCTTCCTGACCATCGACTAGCACTGGGTCAGGGCAAGGAGAAGAACGTCCAGGAAACGTATTGGGTGTCGCAGCCTTTAGTAGAGATACATGAAAGACAGGGTGGATTCTCATAGTTCTGGGCAGTTGAAGACGACAAGCGACAGCACTTATAATTTTACTGATTTTATAAGGTCCAATGTATTTATGTCCCAACTTAGATGATGGAATTCTTAACTTAAGATTTCTGGTTGATAGCCAGACCAGGTCTCCTACCTTGAAAGCTGGTGCAGGTTTACGAAATTTATCTGCGGCTTTCTTGTACCTTTCCTGAGCCAATTCCAGATTTCCCTTTAGAAGATCCATATTCTTTTGTAAAGACGTGATTCTTTCAGCCACTGCTGGCAAAGGCGTTTCTATGGGAAATCGAGGAAGAATATTAGGATGATAACCTAAATTGGAGTAAAAAGGAGACTGCTTAGTGGAGGCGCTCTGAGAGTTGTTATAAGAGAACTCAGCCAGTGGAAGTAGATCCACCCAATCATCCTGTAGGTGGCAGATAAAGCAGCGAAGATACTGCTCCAGGGTCTGATTGGTTCGTTCCGTCTGTCCATTAGTCTGAGGATGAAAAGCAGAAGAAAGGTTCACTTTAATGTCCAATGCTGCACAGAAATTTTGCCAAAACCTTGAAGTGAATTGCACCCCTCGATCCGAAATAACCTCATCTGGTACTCCATGTAAACGAAACACATTTTTAATCATCAAATCTGATGTCTGTCTTGCAGTGGGTAAGCCGACACAAGGGATAAAATGAGCTGCTTTTGTTAAACGATCAACCACCACTAGAATGGTGTTCTTCCCTTGAGAGGTTGGTAACTCCACAATGAAGTCCATAGAAATGGATCCCCACGGGCGGGACGGGGTGGGAAGAGGTTGCAACAGACCAGTTGGTGAGGAGCGAGGTGTTTTGCATCTTGCACAGACTTCACATGAAGTGACATAGTTTAAAACATCCTTCCTGCAAGTGGGCCACCAAAATAAACGAGAAAGAAATTCCTGTGTCTTTAGAATTCCTCTATGCCCAGCTATCTTTGAATCGTGAATGAGTTGCAATACTCTTAATCTGACTGTTTCAGGAATATACAGACGTTGTCCCTGAATCCACACACCATTCTTAAAGACAAGACTTACGTCCCTTGGGGGTTGTGCCAAAAAGGAATCCGCATGGTATGCTTCCTTGATGTCCTTAAGTAGGTCTTGATTATGAATCACTCCCAGGAATCTAGAGTCAGGAAGAATAGTCTTAGGAGGAGTAAGTGGACGTGTCTCTGCTGAATAAATCCTAGAGAGTGCATCAGCCTTTCCATTGTGCGATCCTGGTCTATAAGAAATGATAAAATTAAATTGGTTTAAGAAAAGATTCCAGCGAGCCTGGCGAGGAGTCAGGCACTTAGCCGACCTGATAAATTCAAGGTTACGATGGTCTGTCAGGACGACTATTTGCTGTGCAGCTCCCTGAAGAAGGTGTCTCCATTCTTTGAAGGCGGCAATAATGGCCAACAACTCTCTATTGCCCACATCGTAGTTCCTCTCAGCCGAAGACAACTGCTGGGAAAAGAAGGCACAGGGATGCAAGACATTCTTCTCACCTGTTCTCTGAGAGAGTATAGCTCCAACGGCACAGTCTGAAGCATCCACCTCTATTATGAAGGCAAGTTCGGGGTTGGGATGTACTAAGATAGGTGCAGTGGTAAATTTATCTTTTAGACGGGAAAATGCTTCCTGGGCTTGGGGAGTCCAGGAGAACCTAGACTCTTTCCGGGTAAGTTGGGTGATAGGTGACACTACCTCAGAGAAATTCCTAATGAAACGTCTATAGAAGTTGGCAAACCCGATGAAGCGCTGCACCTCCTTCACATTTCTAGGACTTGGCCAATCCTTGATGGCTTGGGTCTTGCTTCCATCCATACTAATTCCTTGTGTAGACAGTACATACCCCAGAAATTGAATTTCGGTCCTATGGAATTCACACTTTTCAAGTTTGATGTAAAGATGATTTTGTCTTAGACGTTCCAAGACCATTCTCACATGTCCATGATGTTCCTCTGTGGAGTTAGAAAAAATTAGAATATCATCCAAATAAATTACCACGAATGTATCTAGGAGATCCCTGAAGATGTCATTCACCAAGTGTTGGAAAGTGGCTGGGGCGGTACTCAGACCAAAAGTCATAACTAGATACTCAAAGTGTCCATAGCGTGACCAGAATGCAGTCTTCCATTCATCCCCAGGTATAATACGGACTAAGTTATAGGCCCCACGGAGATCTAGTTTAGAGAAAATTTTGGCATGTCGCACTTTCTCCAATAACTCAGGGATTAAAGGCAATGGATAACGGTTTCTAATAGTAACCTTATTGAGTTCCCTATAGTCTACGCAGGGTCTCAGAGATCCATCTTTCTTCTTTACAAAGAAGATGGGTGCACCTGCAGGAGATGAAGAGGGGCGTATGAAGCCCTTGGCTAGATTTTCGTCTATGTAATCCTTTAAAGCCTTTAGCTCGGGCCCCGCCAGGGGTAGGTCTTACCAAAAGGTATCTCTGCTCCAGGCAATAATTCAATTGGACAATCATATGGACGGTGAGGGGGAAGCTGGTTAGTGTCCTTCTTGTCACATAAATCCACATAGTCCTGGTATACAGCTGGTAGTTCAGGGACTGACATGGTTCCTTTAGGAACAGAGCAAGCTGAAACTTTTGGACTCATCTGTTTCTCTGGAAAGTGTAATTCCTTGGTCTCCCAGTTAATGGTAGGATTCTGAGCCTGCAGCCATGGTAGCCCTAGAATAATGGGAAAGTGGGGAGAAGAGATAAGCATAAAGGACAGTTTCTCTTGATGATCTTTACCCATAAGAACCCTCAAAGGCTCTGTTTCCTGATCCACTGGTCCAGAGGTCAGCAGGGAGCCATCCACAGTTTCCATCTGTACTGGAGTAGCCTTCTTCACTGAACGTATCCCCTGTTTCAGAGCAAAGGAGACATCCATAAAATTTCCACTTGCCCCTGAGTCGATCATAGCAGAGCTAGACACCCAGACTGAGTCAACCCAGAGTTTGATGGAAAGAAAGCAATGAGAATTGTTTTTCTTACAACTCAGCTGGGACATCGCAGAGGAAACTTGAAAAATTGCAGCGTTTACACAGTCAACGTCCTCAGAAGTAACGGAGTTTAAGTCCGAGAAATCAAGATCTGTTGCTGCAGATGTCTCTGGAGCCTGAGGCTCGGACCTAACAGATCCCCTCTCGCAACACTCACAGTGAATGAGTGCTGCAGTAGTCTTACGAGAACGGCTGGGGCAGTTTATAATGAAGTGCCCTGAGTTACCACAATAGAAACATAGATTCTCCTTAAAACGATGTTCCTTGCGTGCATCACTAACCCGTCGTTGTAAAGAGTCTACCTGCATGGGTTCAGGTTCAGGTTCCCGTGTGATCCTACTCAAAGGTTCCTTAGCTGGAGAGGAAGGTAGGAAAAGGTTAGTGCGATTGCTTTCGAACCATCTCTCTTGCCTGCGTTCAGTCAGACGAGTATCAATACGGATGCAGTAGTTAATAAAGTCACCTAACGCAGTGGGAGGGTCGGCATGAGCAAGTTCATCCTTAATTAGTGGAGATAACCCTTTTCGAAAAATAGATTTTTTGGCGGAACTGTCCCAGGTGGTATCAAGGGCCCATCTCCTGAAATCCAAGGCATATTCAGCTACCGAGTGCTTACCTTGGCGCAAAGCTAACATGGCTGCTTCAGCTGTTGCACCTCGATTGGGGTCATCAAACACCTGCCCCATGGCTGAAATGAAAGCATCAAGATGATCCAAACATTCATTCTCAGTCTCAATCAGAGGGTTTGCCCACATCAAAGCCTTGTTGGTAAGCAACATAATTATAGTAAGCACTTTAGATCGTTCAGTGGGAAATTGTGAAGCATGTGCAGAAAAAAAAAGATTGCATTGATTAATAAATCCCCTGAATTTCTCACGTTCACCGCCAAAACGAAAAGGGGGCAACTTAGGAATCCCAGAACTCGGGGCTACGGCAGGAGCCTGGACTCGCTCCTCTAGAACCTCAATCCTGGCTCGCAAATCCTGGGCAGTCTGTCCAAACACTTGCAAATTGTGATTAGTGAGGTCCTGTAGGTTTGTAAAACGGGTTTTTATAGTCTGCAAATCTGCAAGGATGTTATCAGTCACTCCGCAAAGTTCCTTTATGCGGGCCTCCATTTTCCAGATCTTTTAAGACAGGAGTACTGGAAGGAGAGGAGAAGAAAAAAAAAAAAAACAATAGTGTTAACCTGTGGTAACACTGAACAGAGAAAAAAAAATTAAGGGAACTGCTCACCTGGAATGGTTGTGAGAAGTCACAACCACTATCATCACAGAAAGTTCAACCGGACATCTGATATCCACAGTTACAGCAGACACAAAAGAGAAAAGAAAAAAAAAAACAATAGTGTTTACCTGTGGTAACACTGCAGAAAAAAAAACTTAAGGGAATTGCTCACCTGGAATGGTCGTGAGAAGTCACAACCACTGTCATCACAGAAAGTACAACCGGACATCTGATATCCACAGTTACAGCAGACACAGCCTTTCCAGACCCAGCAGACACTAACGTTTCAGAATCTTGTAATGTAAGGAGTACAGTTCATATAGTGTCTTGTGCTTGGGTGCGATGAAAACACAGGAGTCACAGGTTCAATATAGAAGGTCTTGTATTACTTCATACAAGTGGCAATAATAGTCACACAGTTTGCAGATACAAAAGCAGGAGACACAGCAGGCCAGAGTAACTTAAGCTCAGCAATCACTCTCACAACAGGTTCAGGATCTCTTCTCTGTTACCATAAGTCCATGCAAACGTGGATTTATCAAATAGCAAGGTTCCAAAGTCCACGAGTGTTCCTAAGTTCCACAATAGGAAATAATTGGAGTACAAGGTCCAAGGCTTCCAGGAGTCAGGTCACAGGTTCACTGCAGGCTTGATTCTGAAGCACTGATTGCTCAGCTGTGGCTGCTTAAGAAGCAAGAGGGAGAGAATCAGGGCGGGAACATGCAAGCTGGAAACTCCATATTGACTGAGGGCAAGACAGCTGCAGCAAGACAGAAAGTAAAATGGCTGACGGAAAAACTGAGTTTCAGGAACATGTACACAGAACCTTACACACAGTAACGTCAGCTGGTACTCGGTTGTGACATTGCCTCTTTTCCTTCTGCTGCCCCTCCGGGTTCCAGCACAGTCAGCTGGTCCTCGTTACTTCCATTGTCTCTTGCTCCATCTGATACCCGTCCGGGTTCCAGTAACGTCAGCTGGTTCTCGGAAATTAGACGACCTTAAAGACCACCCAGAAGAAGATGACGACAACAAGGACGACGAGCATGAAGCCAACCAGCCTGAACACCATCACAAAGAAAAAATAAAAGATTACCCAGAAGAAGATCACCAACAGGACAAAGAAGGTTAAGACAAACTACAAGATACAGAACAAGAGACAGAAGAACAATAAGCAGAAGATCAAAAAGCAGAAGAACATGAAGTATAAGACCAAAATGAAAAGCAAAATATATGCTCTAAATTCTAAGCAGAAGAAGACTAAGCAGTGTATGGGGGTGAGTCCGTTCCTCCTCGTGGTGCCCCTGGAAAATGCCTGCTGCTGCAGGCTAAACTGAACACGGACAAATACTGTTGTAATTTAAATCTTTTGTGACAGCAAGAACGGAAGAATGAAAAATTCATACTTTTACAGATTACAAGTACAGGAATCTCTGTCACAAATAAGAATATGATGAAGAAGATGAAGAGGAAGAAGATGAAGAATTTGAATATGAAGAAGATTAATAGTTTAATAATAACAATATGAGTAATGTAAACAAAAACATGAATAGCAAGAAGTTTAAGAAGAAGATTAAGAAGGTGAAGATGAAGAATAATTTGATGAGAAAGATGATGCTGCTGAAGATTATGAAGGAGAAAGTGTGGCACTGGCAAAAGTTAAAAAGGTGAAGAGCATGGAAGTTGTGAAACATACATATTTGCCAAAATAGAAAAAAGGTTAACAACATTGTCAATTTGTTCGTCAATCCAAACGTATTTCCAAAAAAAAAATATATTAATGCTATTCCAATGCATTGGGTTAAACATGTATGCCTTTATTGTCTCCTCAACCTCCCCAATACATTCTACATTACTCTTTGTTGTTTTCCTTCATGTACAATTAACCAACAAGGCAAGAATGGGTTTTTTTTAATGTCGATATTTGGTTCCCATAGACTTACATGGGACTTCCGGTATCGGAATCGGATGTCGACGATATTTAGTGATATCGGCGATACCATTCCGATCCGATATTTTTAGATATCGAGCAGTATCGCTCAACACTAAATGAGAGTGATGGAACTGGAAAGTGCATTGTGGGGACAGGAGTATGCCGACACCACCACAAACTCTGCGGGTCTCGTGGAATGGGAAAAATGTAAGCCGCCATGAGAAGTGGCAGCAGGGGAACAGTGTCAGAATCCTGAATCCAGGTTTCAGTGAGGGCCAACAGATTAAGAGAGTTGGTCATAAAGTAGTTGTGCAGGAAAGGAAGATTATGGCATACAGACCGTGGATTCCAGAATGCACAATTAAAAGAGGGAGATGAAGGAGTACAACTAATAATAATCAGGTTAGTAAGGTGTTGATGTGAGGGGGGAGGGATTGAGGATGATGGATGGTGGGCAGGGGTTGGGGGAGATGTCTCCTTAAGTAAGTAGCAGTAGAAAGAGAAAGAGCAAGTAGTTTTTGTAATTGTGACAAGGTTTTTTGTGCAATGTCTTTGGGCAAGACGGCCCAAAGGTTTTTCAGGAAAGTGAGAAGTGCATGGGAGCTGTACAGGGGAAAGGGAAGTAGAGAGGGGCTGATGCGCATAAGGGTTGATGGAGGGGGATGGGGAGGTGAATGTGGATGGCAAGGGCACACAGGGAGATAGAAATAAACCACATGGCTAAAAGGGAGTGCAAAGTGTGGGTTACCTGTCTCCTGCCCTGACTAACTGCCATTGAGTTAACTGCTTCTTCTGGATACTTAGCTATGGGGATACTTTGCTAAAGGGGACACCACATGCATGCACCCCCACACCTGTGCATCCCTTAGAATGCTTCTAAATTTATAGGGCTGACTAGAGGGTCAGGTGGAGGGATTGTGGGATCTGGTTTATGATAAATTAGCAGCTGGTCAACTCACCAGGGGGTGGATAGATGATCAAAGACAGCCAGACCTAACACAAGGCCTGACTCCATCTATATGCTATAACACCTTTCACCAGATAACATCTACAGAGACCTAACGATGGATATACAGCAGTGAGTATTGGATACAATGCAACAGATGAATTATAGCAGAGATACAGCAAGCAGTGTTATACCATTAAAAATAGTTGCAGGATCACAGAGCAAGCGTTGACAGACAACAAGCAGTGTTATACCTGTGTGAAGAGAATTACATTGAATTAACTGTTTCTTCTGGATAGGGGGATACTTTGCTAAAGGGGACACCAAATAAATGCACCCCACACCCGCTTATGTAACACGTTGACAGCGCACCGGGAAATAGTGTCGGATGGGATTCGAGAACCGTAGGGCTGCAACCGCCAGGAGGTCGCGGAAAGTCTCAGTTCCCATAAGTCGAAACGGCAACATTTCCCGGGCTACCAATCTGGCAATGTGGGTGTTTAGTATTATGGCATGTTGGATATTTCTGCTTTCTGTTAAACGTATGGGGCAGGGACAAGTGACCGCTGTGCTGAGACAACAACCTGGACGTGGTTGCTGACTGTTGTATCTGTGCAACTGCAGGTTCTGGGCAGGAGGCATCAGTGCCTACTTCATGTACAGCAGATTGGGAAGGCGGTAACACAGGGGAAGGGGCAGTGGTTTCACCATCAGACAAAGAATTTGTACCCAGGCGTTCCGCCCACCAACTAGGGGTGCTTGGCTGCCATGTGATTTTGCATGCTGGTGTTGCTCAGGTTGGCAGTGTTCTTGCCTCTTCTTAGTTTGATTTGGCAGATGATGCAAATTACCGTTGTTTTGTCTGAAGGAATTTCAGAAAAAACTGCTATACAGGGGAACAACGCACCCTTGGCCTGTTAACTAGCTGAGTGCGGGGGGACTCGGTGGAATAGTTTACCGAGTTCTCCCCCTGGTCAAACCACTACCTCTTCTTGCCTGTTTTTGTGCTACAGATCCATCCCTGTCTGCACTGATGCTCGCTACACCTGCCACCGTGCCAGGTTGGATCAGTGGCCTCATCATCGATCACGTCATCTTCCAATTCTCATCTGATGCTCCTTGTGAGTTGCGATTTTAGGCTGACCTGATGGCAACTGTGCATCATGATTATCCTCCACTTCTTCAGACATGAATTGAACATGGCTTTCTTCTAGCCGTGGGTGCTCAAATATTTGGTCACTACTGCACTCCACCTCCTAATGACCATCTTTAATTTTGCATGCAGAGAGGCCTGAAAAATTACATGGGAACGTTAACAGTTCCTCAGAGTGGCCAGCATTGGGGTCATATGTCACCTGGGACTCTTGATGATGGGAAGAAGGAGAACTAGGTTGAGGACTCAGAGGCCCAGCCTCTTGGCTACTGAGACTGGACCGTGTGGAAGACTTCGTGGTTCTGCTTTTGGAGGGCCCCCAAGGGCCGTAGGGTACTCGGATCCGGGTCTGACGGTTCTTCAGGGAATTGTCACAGCAGCAGTGACCTGGTCCATGGCCCTGGGCATCCAATAAAAAATGAAAATATAAAGTAAAAACTGGATAGTTTATAGGGAAATAAGTTTGTGACGCCACCTGTGGTATTCGGCAATAAAGGTGTTAACCGACGCTGCTTCAGAGTCCGCTGTGGCAGATGGTGATGCAGTAAAGTTGTTAGAGCTCCCCACGTAGAGCTAGGCCCCAGGGCAGCTGTATGAGTAAGAGATGATGATGGTGGTTGTAGTGCAGGGCAGATGACGCAGTAAATAATTGTGAGGACACAGCAGGGTCCAGTCTTTTCAGTTTACTCACAGTTTGTTGTTACAATCCCCAGCCGGGTTGCTGTGTCCTTCGGGAAGGTGGTCCAGACAGCTCTCAGGTAAATTGGGGTACACTGTCTCAGAACCCCCCTCAAATGTTCCTTTCCTGGCCATCTCACTGCGCTGACTCCTTCCTCTCCTGCCCTGCGCCTTCACACACAGTGTCCCTAGCCAGTAGCCTCGGATCCTGTCAGGCAACGTACTCTGAGTCCCTTTGATCCTATACAACTGCCTTTTCAGCGAATGTGTGTGGATGTGGCTGTAGCACATGCAGATACTGCAGCCTCTGGTTAGCTAGCTGAGTCCTTAGTTTCTCCACTAGACTGGGGCTCGTCCCCTTACTGCGACCTGGTCCCTCCACCAGACTACGGTCAGCATGGATACGGGCTCGACGGGTAGATTCCTCACTTCCCATGTCCCTAAAACCCCTTCTTCCCCTCTTTCATTGGAGCTTCTTTCTCTCTCTCCCTCTTTCTTAAGCTGCTCTGTCTTCTCTGTCTCTCTTCTGTCGTCTGGTCTAGGGACGAGTTACTCTCTGCTCCAGTCCCCAGTACCACTCTCTCCTCTCCTCCCACCAACTGCCTCTCTCTGTATTCTCACTGACCACTCACTAAGCCCCTCCCCTTCTCTACTTACTCCACCCACACTCTCTACTTAGTCCCTCCCTGGCCTTGAAAGGTCTGGTGTTGGACGTAAGTGTGTGGGTTCTGGGTAATGTCCCCTCCTTACCTGAGAGGGAGCACCACACCTCCAACTGAGGTGCAGTACCTCTGTGGTGACTGGACCTCAGGGGCAACACACTTGTCAACACACTGGAACCTTTGTCTGTCATCCAACCAACAACATCCTCGCACTTGTCTGTGTTTGTCAGTGGTGTAGTGCGTTGACCACATTTTGACAGGAAGCTAGAACAAGATCCAGTCACCTTCTGATCTGTAACATGGCCTTGGCGGGTACCACCACATCCTCGTCCCTTAAAGTCACCCTTTCTCATATTGAATGCTTTATGCTTATGAAAAAATATTTCCTGTCTTTAATTTTGACTATTACCCTCACAGAGGTGTAATGTACAAATTCAAGAAATGTAGCAATGTGTGGTAATTTTTTTTAAGATATCAGCTTCAGAGGTAAATAGTCATGTTTGTTTATTTCTGCAAGGCATTGCGCCAGTTGCACAACTTCTAAATAAAGATAAGTTATTTATTAAACCAATAGAAAATTATGATTTTTTTTATATACCTTGTAGTGAAAGTAAGACTTCACTATACCTTTGTATGTGGTTTGAGGACCTGTGATGAGGTCACAAGAGCACATGACAGGTCATGTGCTCTGTGTTAGCTGAACGGCTGGTGTATATAAGTGAGCCTGCTGCTGACCACAGGTGTGAGTGGCTGGAGGAGTGGAAACCTCCAGTGTGGGAGTTCTGAGGAGACAACCAGTCTGGTTGCTGAAAGAGTGCTCAGTTAGAGTACCAGGACTTTATATCTGTTTTTGTTACTTTGTGCCAGAGAAGGCTGTTTTCTTTTTCTGTTTTAAGGCAAGTTTATGAAGTTGTAATAAACTTGCTTAAAGAACCTGGAAGAGTCGCCCTCCTGCTTACCTCCGGTTGCACACCAGCGAGACCACATCCCTACAATTGGTGGCGTAAATGCGGGCAGCGTTCCCAGCAGAGAAGTGAGACTGGTTACTGCATGTCGTGGGTCAAGGCTATAGCAATCCAGCCAGCATTGCCGGAGAAAATGGAAGACCTGTTGAAACACTTGGTCCAAGCACAGGTACAGCAGCAACAGGCACTGGAACAGTAGCAAGAACCCAACAGGATGTTCTTGCAGCAGATGCAGCAGGAGCATCGGCAGCAGATGCAGCTTTTGACAACCGCCATCCAGGGCAGGACGAGCGCCCCAACCACAGGTCTGGCTGATGACAACCACGTCAGAAAGGCGGTAAGACGCACATTACAAAAAATGACCCCCGGGGATGATGTGGAAGCCTTCCTGGCTGTATTTGAGAGGGTTGCTGAGAGGGAAAGACTTCCCCAGGGCAGTGGGCAGAGATATTGGCCCCATACCTGACAGGTGAACCCCAGAAGGCGTATTATGATTTGACTGTGCAGGACGCTCAGGAATATCCTAAGCTAAAGGTAGAGATCCTCGCACGTATGGGGGTAACAATGATTATCAGGGCACAGAGGGTGCACCGCTGGGCTTATCACCGGGACAAACCACCTCGCTCCCAAATGTTTGACTTACTGCACCTGGTCCATAAATGGCTACAGCCAGAGTCCGCTACGCCGGCACAGATGGTAGAAAGAGTCGTCATGGATCGGTTTGTGCACTCTCTGCCAAAACCCCTATAGACTTGGGTTGCCCAGGGTGATCCCCGGAATGCTGATGAACTGGTCGGACTGGTTGAGAGGTACCAGGGAATGGAAGGTGCCTTGGGGAAGCAGCCTATTCCGTACTGGCGGCCCCAACAGGGGGCAGAGTCCCAAAAAGGGGTGGGGAGCCCGGGTCAAAATGGCGGGGGGAGGTGGTGCCCAAGGTCACTACGGGTGATATTATTTGTTGGAGGTGCCGCGAGCCAGGACATATAACTGCCCGGTGTCCGCAGACCGCTGAGCAGATGGACTGCAGCATAGGACACCGTATTTCATGGTATGCATATCCAGCCTGCAGTGGAAACCCGTTCCCCAATCAGGGTCCTCAAGTATGTCCCGTGAAGGTGAACGGTGAAGCAGTAACGGCGCTGCTAGACTCTGGGAGCTTAGTGACCTTGATTAGGGCCACTTTTCCTCTCAACATACTACCAGGGAAAAAAGTTGGTGTTCAATGCATACATGGTGATGTAAAGGACTACGCTATGGCCAGAGTAGACATTGAAACGACGCATGGCACTGAGTCCCATGAAGTCGGCGTCGTTCGGGACTTGGTGCGTCCTATAATTATAGGCCTGGATTTCTGTCTGTTTTGGGATCTGTGGAGAAAGGGTTCTGAGGTCCCTAGCGAGAATGGGGAACCAATAAACCCTAACAAACTACTGCCACACTCAGAAGGGGCGGAGTCTCAAGCTGAGTCGATGAGGAGAGGAGAGGTGGCGGCGGATGAGCCGAGGAACTGTTGCCGGGTTCGGGGTTTGAACACTGTATGTCGCGAATGGTGTACTGACTTTACATCTGACCGGGGGCATTGAACTGTTCTCTAATAGTGAATGGAGAGTGTGTGAGTGGACTTCTAGACTCAAGAAGCCAGGTGACTCTGCTGAGCGACACACTCCCTGTCTATCTGATTCCGGAAAAAAGATGGAAGTCCCTTGCATTCATGGGGTCACTAGGGAGTATCAGGTAACCAGGGTAATTGTTGAGACGGACACTATTATTTCTACCCAGGATGTCCCTGTAGTCCCAGACTTACCATATCCTATAAAAATAGGCCAGGATTGTAAACGGTTTTGGGAGGTGTGGGACGAAGCACTGGCTGATTGCTCAGAAGGGAACCAGAATGACCCTAAGAGAGGCCCACCCCTGCAAGAGGCTGTAGTGGTTGCTGATAGTGTGGTGGGTAAACCAGAGGTAGTCACCCCTAAAGTCAAAGATACCCAGTGCCTGGTAGCCGTAAGAAAGGGTGGCTCAGACCAAAGTGAGGACTTTGGAGTGACCAAATATAGGTCCGCAGAAAACTGGGTCGCCCCAGGAATAGGGGCCGACACCTGGTTAAGTGGGGACTTGCCGTTCCAAGATGACAGAGGGAGTGGGAATGACTCCTATGCAGACTGTAACTTAACAGCAAGTGAAAGCGAGTGCAGCAAGGTGGAGTCAGGTACAAGTGACAGATCTTCTCCTCACCGCAGGGGCTGCAGGAAGGCCAGACAGCCTATGCTCTCTAAGAAGAGAAAAAAGGGGAGAAGGATGGTGCCACATGTACTGGATAAAAGAGAGCAGGGCCATGAGATAGAGCTGCTTAAAGAGACAGTCATGCGAGAAAAGATACGGGGACAAGAGATGGAGCAACGAATGAAGGACCTGGAGAAAGAACTCTCTAAAGTTCAAGGTCAACTATCAGCGTGCCTGACGGCGAACCAAGTCCTTGTGAAAGATACGGAGATGCTCAGAGAGGCCCAGGGAAGCATCAGCAGGAACTTCTACGGAGAGAAGAAGAGCACCGATGCTGGGCAGAGGAGCAAGAGAAAATTCTCCAAAAACTCCAGATAGAGAAGGAAGCTAACGCACAGCTCAGGAAATCCACGACAGACCAGGAAATCGAACGGTTGCGCTCTCCCGGTCCGTGCGTACAGGAAGAGAGTGAACTGAAGAGGTTGACCAAAGAAGGGGCCTCGACGGCGAAAGAAAGCCAGCAAGGGAACCGCCACCCAGATGGCCACACCCGGAAAGTCACAGTGAAGCGGGAGGCGGACATAAGAACTATGCCACTACAATACCTCCACGAGAAGCAGAGATGTCGGGAGCCAACAAGGAAACCTCCAAGTCGGAGGGCGTTGGTGGAAAGCCTTGGGAAGATCCGGATGCTCTTGGAGATGAACCAGGGAAGAATAGAGCAGCTAAAACTTGAGAAGAAGCAGACCAACAGACAGCTGCAAGAGTTGAGAAAAAAAAGGCAGTCACCTTCAACTCACAGTATAGAGAGGCGCAGAGGTTCGCTACAGAATGAAGGTCATCGAAGTGAAACTAAGACAGAACATAGATGGCCTGAAATAAGAGCTAGAGGCAGTTACACCTCAATTAGATCAGGACTCAGTGACCTAAGGCAAACTGTGACAGACCGGCTGATTGTGGAGACGACTGAA
Organism: Oophaga sylvatica; assembly: GCA_033576555.1. Taxonomy (NCBI): domain Eukaryota; kingdom Metazoa; phylum Chordata; class Amphibia; order Anura; family Dendrobatidae; genus Oophaga; species Oophaga sylvatica. The sequence goes on along the minus strand of JARQOD010000004.1, from coordinate 249,699,606 downwards.
AGGAGTTTCTAGTCGGTGAATGAAATGTGCCAAGCCCACGGCTTTAGGCAGAGGGTGGAGGTATGTAGTGATAGTAAGACTTCACTATACCTTTGTATGTGGTTTGAGGACCTGTGATGAGGTCACAAGAGCACATGACAGGTCATGTGCTCTGTGTTAGCTGAACGGCTGGTGTATATAAGTGAGCCTGCTGCTGACCACAGGTGTGAGTGGCTGGAGGAGTGGAAACCTCCAGTGTGGGAGTTCTGAGGAGACCACCAGTCTGGTTGCTGAAAGAGTGCTCAGTTAGAGTACCAGGACTTTATATCTGTTTTTGTTACTTTGTGCCAGAGAAGGCTGTTTTCTTTTTCTGTTTTAAGGCAAGTTTATGAAGTTGTAATAAACTTGCTTAAAGAACCTGGAAGAGTCGCCCTCCTGCTTACCTCCGGTCGCACACCAGCGAGACCACATCCCTACAACCTCTTGTAATAACTGCAAAGTGTACTGTGATGTCCATATCACGGCGTCTTTTAGCGTGTATGATACAGACCCCTTGGGTTAATTTTTGGAAACCTTTGTACATTGTGCAAAGGTCAAATTTCTACTCTCAATCTCTATATATTCTATTACTATAGCTTGTTTATTGTGTTGCCCTTCTTGCAGTCTCATAAAGTATGTATCTGGTAGACTGATGTTGATTTTTGGTTGTGCACTTGGACATTTTGGTACATGAATGCATTAATATGCTCCACACAGTTCTTCAGGTTTCAGCCTTAGAGAGAATAATAATATGAGCAATGAAACATGCTCTATATATATGCTGCTAATTCGGAAATCATACCCACACATCCCTTTATAAAGGTAAATTCGACATAATACCTCTGTTAACATACGCCATATATTGATCATATATGCAGCACCCTAGTAGGTGAGTGGAACACCTGGGTACAAAATCTGTGTCTGAAGGTGAAACCACTGGCACTTCCCCTGTGTTACATCTTTCCCACTCAGTTGTCCAGGAAAGAGGCGCTGAAGCCTCCAGTCCACAACCTGCAGTTGCACAGACGCAAAAGTCAGCAACCAAGTTCAATTTGTTGTTCCAGCGCAGTGTTCAGTTGTCCCTTGTCAGGATATACTGTATGTCTGTTCAAGAATTGTTAGTTAGATAGGGCATGCATATTTGTTAGCACTTAACATTGTACGGTGCTGGACAAAGACAATTGCTGACTTTTCCAGGCTCCTAAATGAGACTGTCACGCTGTCTAATGATATGTATACAATGTCAGTAAACTATTAATACAGGAACAACACTCTATACAACAACTAGTATAGCAACATCAGCATGTAAGTATAGAATAGATTTACCTGACACGATATCTGCTGAACTCAGGGTTAATCTTGAGGACTTGATGAGCTGAAACAGGAAAGAGGTGGACCGGGATCTAACCTGACCCTAAACTGGGGTCCTAACTAATCCCTCACCTTGGAGGTACTGATAATGGTTCAGAGGTCCAAGTCTCCAACCTAAAGGGTATGCCACACTGAACAATATCGCTAACGGGATCGCTAAAAAACGTCACTATTTAGCGATCCCGTTAGCGATGTTGTTCAGTGCGGCATCTGCCAGCGACGAGCTTCCTGCTGTGATCTCGCTCGTCGCTGGAATCGTTCCGGACCCTATTTTCTCGTCGGCGCTCCCGCTGGGTAAGTATATATCGCTAGTGTGGCACCTTTTCTTAGCGATTTAGCGCTACTTTTGTACCGCTAAAGTCGTTAAGAAGATCGCTAACGGTGATAGCGTCGTTAACTATATCGCTAAATGTGGCCGCACTTAGCGATATAGAAACAATCCCGCTAGCGATTTCATTAGTATGCGTCATTATCGTGATCGCTAGCGGGATTGTTTAGTGTGGCAGTACCTTAACCCTGTCTCCTATCAGACCCTGAACCCTGTAATCAGTCCTAAGAAGGATCCTGACTACCACCAAAGGGATATGGGCTGATCTTAGCTAAATACACAGATTAGACATATAAGACAGACAGGATAACACTCGCTTGCATACACACTCAAACACCAAAGGAACATAAATGGTCTGGGAAATAAACTCTACCCAAGTTGAGCTTAGAACAACTAAGGAGCTCACAACTAAAGTCTATACAGATTCATTCCTATCTGTGGTCTGCATGAAGGTTTCACTAGCAACTCCCCAAGCAGACAACCAGGAATTTAAAGGAAACCAATCAACAAATAATCAATTGCAGCCGGGAGAAACTGCACCCAGTCCCAGCACCGAGCACAGACAGAATTAACTCCCTAGCTGCCAAACACAAAGAAACAGCAGCTCAGCTGTGAGAAGTCAAAATGTGCAACCGCGACGATCTTCGTGGCAATGCACACATGACAGTACCCCCCCTTCTAAGAGGGGCCTCCGGACCCTCAGGGCCAGGCCTGCCCGGGTGAGTTCTGTGGAAGGTCCGAACCAAACGATCTGCGTTAACATCAGACGCAGGGACCCACGTCCTCTCCTCTGGACCATACCCCTTCCAATGCACCAAGTACTGAAGGGACCGGCGATTCAGACGTGAGTCAATGATCTTTGATACTTGAAATTCCAAGTTACCATTGACCAACACAGGAGGAGGAGGTAGAGGTGACGGTATGACTGGTGCCACATACCTTTTAAGTAATGACTTGTGGAACACATTATGAATTTTAAACGTAGGAGGGAGGTCCAGACGAAATGCCACAGGATTAATTATGGAACTGATCCTGTACGGCCCGATGAATCTGGGGACCCAGTTTCCAGGAGGGCACTTTAAGTTTTATATTCCTGGTAGACAACCATACCAGATCGTTCACATTCAGATCTGGACCAGAAACTCTCCTCCTATCAGCCATACGTTTGTAACGGTTCCCCATCGCACTCAGATTATTCAATATACCTCTCCACACAGAAGCAAGTGACGACGAGAAACGCTCCTCCTCAGGAACCCCAGAAGGGCCCCCCCATTGAAAGTACAAAACTGGGGATGAAAACCATATGCCCCAAAAAACGGGGACTTACCAGTGGACTCGCTCCGCCTGTTGTTAAGAGCGAACTCTGCCAGAGGCAAGAAAGAAGACCAGTCCTCTTGGTTCTCTGAGACAAAACACCGGAGATATGTCTCTAAGCTCTGATTCAGACGCTCTGTCTGACCATTGGTCTGCGGATGAAAAGCCGAGGAAAATGACAATTGCATCCCCCGACGTAAACAAAATGCCCTCCAAAATTTGGACACAAACTGAGACCCCCTATCTGACACCACATCAGAAGGCAACCCATGAAGTCTAACGATCTCCCTAATGAACACCTGCGCCAGAGTTTTAGCATTAGGGAGTGCAGGAAGAGCAACGAAATGTGCCATCTTACTGAACCTGTCAATAACCACCAGTATGACAGTATTCCCTGACGACGGAGGAAGGTCCGTAATGAAGTCCATAGATAAATGAGTCCATGGACGCTCCGGAAGTTTCAAGGGTAAAAGGGTCCCAGAAGGACGGGTATGAGGGGTTTTAGAGCGAGCACACACCCCACATGACGCGACAAAAGTTATAACATCTTTATTAGCATTAGGCCACCAAAACCGGCGAGAAAGGAGATCTAAAGTAGCCTTACTCCCTGGATGTCCTGCTAGAGCAGAATTATGATGTGCCTCAATAACCTTTTGTCTCAACAGATTTGGGACAAACAGTCTCCCTGGAGGTCCTGCAGGGGCGTCCCCCTGAGCCTCTAACACCTCCTCCTCAAGCTCAGAAAATACAGCCGACACTACCACCCCCTCCTGAAGGATAGGACTCGGGTCATCCGTTTTCCCGGCCCCTGGGAAACTGCGAGACAAGGCATCAGCCTTTACATTCTTAGACCCCGGGCGATAAGTGACGACAAAATTAAACCTGGTAAAAAACAACGACCATCGAGCTTGTCTGGAATTCAGACGCTTAGCGGATTCCAAATACAACAGGTTCTTGTGATCAGTAATAACGGTAACCGGGTGGACTGCCCCCTCCAAAAAGTGACGCCATTCTTCAAAAGCTAACTTAATGGCCAAAAGTTCCCTATTGCCGATATCATAATTCCTTTCGGCGGACGACAATTTCTTAGAAAAGAAAGCGCACGGATGCCATTTACCAGGGGACGGACCCTGGGACAATATAGCACCCACCCCTACGTCAGACGCATCCACCTCCACAATGAACGGCTGAGATGCATCTGGTTGGATGAGAACGGGTGCCGAAGCAAAACATTTCTTCAAAGAGGAAAAGGCTTGGCAAGCTTTGTCCGACCATTTAGAAAAATCCGTCCCTTTTCTTGTCATGTCAGTGAGAGGTTTGACGACAGATGAGAAATTACAAATAAATCTCCGGTAGTAGTTAGCAAACCCCAAAAAACGCTGCAGAGCCTTAAGATCCCCTGGCTGATCCCATTCAAGCACTGCTCTCACCTTTTCAGGGTCCATACGGAAACCGGAGGCTGACACCAAAAAACCCAAAAACTGAAGTTCCTGTACGGCAAATACACACTTCTCCAGTTTGGCGTATAATTTATTGTCTCGCAAGATCTGCAACACCTGTCTCACATGCTCCTGATGAGACACAAGATCTGGCGAGTAAATTAAAATGTCGTCCAAATATACAACCACAAACAGCCCCACAAGGTGACGAAAAATGTCATTAACAAAATGTTGGAATACTGCTGGTGCAGTAGTCAGACCAAAAGGCATGACTAGGTTCTCATAATGTCCCTCCGGCGTGTTAAACGCCGTTTTCCACTCATCCCCCTCTTTTATCCTAATCAGATTATACGCCCCCCTGAGATCCAATTTAGAAAACCATTTGGCGCCAACAATTTGATTGAAGAGATCAGGAATAAGAGGGAGTGGATACGGATCTCGAACAGTAATCCGATTAAGTTCGCGGAAATCCAAGCAAGGGCGTAGGCCTCCATCTTTCTTCTTCACAAAGAAGAACCCCGCGGCTACTGGGGAAGATGAAGGTCTAATATGCCCTTTGGCCAGACTTTCAGAAATATAATCTTTCATAGCCTGCCTCTCAGGACCAGAAAGATTATACAACCTAGCTTTAGGCAACTTAGCATCAGGAAGGAGATTAATAGAGCAGTCATACACGCGATGAGGAGGCAACTCCTGACACCCCTCCTCAGAGAAAACATCCCCAAAATCCTCCAAAAAAGGAGGCAATGTACTAGGCACGACCGCACTGATGACTGTGTTCATGCAGTTGCTTTTGCAAAACTCACCCCATTGGCTTATTTCTCTGGACTTCCAATTAATCACAGGGTTATGTTTAACCAACCAAGGAAGTCCCAACACAATGGGAGTAGGTAGACCCTCCAACACATAACAAGATAATTGTTCCCTATGTATTGCCCCTACCCGAAGGTCAATGTTATGAACCTCATGAACAAAGCTACCTTGGCCGAGAGGCCTGGCGTCAATGGAGAATATAGGGATCGGTTTGACCAATACACTCAGATGCATACCTTGAGCCTGAGCAAACTGAGCGTCAACCAGATTAGCCCCGGAACCACTATCAAGAAGAACAGACAATCTCTCCACTCTCGTACCAACTACCACCTCCACTAGTAAAAGGAACTGAGAAGAACTGGCGGATGAAATACATACTCCCAGGTTGTCGTCCACCACACAACCTGGGATTAACAGTTTTCCGGCGACTTTTGGCTCAACAAGGCACGGGATGGACATTCTCCAACAAAATGTCCCTCTTTCCCGCAGAAAAAACATCTTCTAGTCCTGCGGCGTACCGCCAATCCCCTCCTACGAAATGATGTCCCTCCCAACTGCATAGGCTCATCCGAACAGACAAGGGGAACCTCAACATAAGGGACTTTAGTGGTAGGTGGAGAAACAACAGGGAGTGGGGTTACCTCACCCCTCTCCCGAAGCCGTCTATCAGTACGGATAGCTAAGGCCATAGCAGCCTCCAGAGAAGGAGGAGACTCATACTGAGCCAAAACGTCTTTTAATTTATCAGAAAGCCCATGACAAAACTGGCTCCTAAGAGCTGGGTCATTCCACTGAGTATCTGTGGCCCATCTACGAAACTCAGAAGCAAATTCCTCTGCCGGACGATCTCCCTGCTGTATCTTACGTAATTTTGTCTCAGCAAGAGAGACCCGATCTGGGTCATCATATACCAATCCCAGGGCAGTAAAAAATTGATCTACAGACAGTAGAGCCGGGGATCCCGGAGGAAGGGAAAATGCCCAGGATTGAGGGTCCCCTTGCAGAAGTGAGATAACAATTCCCACTCTCTGCTCCTCACTCCCTGATGATCGAGGCCGAAGCCGAAAATACAATTTACATGCCTCCCGGAAGGTGAAAAATTTGTCTCGCCCACCAGTGAACCTGTCCGGGAGAGCAACCTTAGGTTCAACTCTGGTTTGCTCCAGGGGAGACAAAACTTTGGACTTAATGTCCGTCAGCTCCATGGATAATCCCTGCAACTGCAGAGCCAGCTGGGCTACTGGATCCATGGTAACTGGAGATAATTTTTAAGGCCAGTGAAAATGTCACGCTGTCTAATGATATGTATACAATGTCAGTAAACTATTAATACAGGAACAACACTCTATACAACAACTAGTATAGCAACATCAGCATGTAAGTATAGAATAGATTTACCTGACACGATATCTGCTGAACTCAGGGTTAATCTTGAGGACTTGATGAGCTGAAACAGGAAAGAGGTGGACCGGGATCTAACCTGACCCTAAACTGGGGTCCTAACTAATCCCTCACCTTGGAGGTACTGATAATGGTTCAGAGGTCCAAGTCTCCAACCTAACCCTGTCTCCTATCAGACCCTGAACCCTGTAATCAGTCCTAAGAAGGATCCTGACTACCACCAAAGGGATATGGGCTGATCTTAGCTAAATACACAGATTAGACATATAAGACAGACAGGATAACACTCGCTTGCATACACACTCAAACACCAAAGGAACATAAATGGTCTGGGAAATAAACTCTAACCAAGTTGAGCTTAGAACAACTAAGGAGCTCACAACTAAAGTCTATACAGATTCATTCCTATCTGTGGTCTGCATGAAGGTTTCACTAGCAACTCCCCAAGCAGACAACCAGGAATTTAAAGGAAACCAATCAACAAATAATCAATTGCAGCTGGGAGAAACTGCACCCAGTCCCAGCACCGAGCACAGACAGAATTAACTCCCTAGCTGCCAAACACAAAGAAACAGCAGCTCAGCTGTGAGAAGTCAAAATGTGCAACCGCGACGATCTTCGTGGCAATGCACACATGACAGAGACCTCTGTCTCTTTATTAATTGTCGCTTCCCTTGCATATTCTAAATTTGGGTACTTACAAAAAAATTATGATTAGGCCAGTTTATGAACATTTGAAGCACATCTAAGGCTGGCCTCACACTAGAGAGGAATATGCACAAGTGCTATGCGAGAAAAAAAATCGCATAGCACTCGGACCAATGTTAATCTATGGGGCAGCTCCCATCATCTGTTTTTTTCTCGTCCGTATTATATGTGCGAGTGAAATTGCAACATGCTGCGATTTGCACCGTATATCGGACGAGACTCGCCAATGCAAGTCTATGGGTGCGAGAAAAACTCGCACACCACACCGACAAGCAGTGTGACTTGCGAGAAATATGCACCGGTGTCCTTAGAAAAGCCGGCAATTCATGTGCGGTGTACTGTAAAATCACACTGACAGCTTACAATAGAATAGATATATACACATAGTATAGGTGTATATATGTCAGAGACACACATATCTGACAGGATAGGAGACATGGTTTACATACAGTAAACCATTGCAGAACAGTTCGATTTATATATGTCTCTGACTACTACTGTAAGTAGTATATGTGTACAAAATTTGGGAGCTGTAGGTATTTAGTAAAAGAATGTACAGTACTGTATTCACGGAAAAAACTGGCGTGGGCTCCCATGCAATTTTCTGCGCTAGAGAGGGAAAGCCAGTGACTGAGGGCAGATATTAATAGCCTAGAAAGGGATCATCATTTTTGGCCCCCCCATGTCTCCTATCCTGTCGGCTCTTGCAGAGATTCTACAGGAGCCGACAAATGAATTAACGGCTATTCTGCCATCTATCTCTCTATGAAATATAAAAATATATGCAAAAAATACATTCTGCCTGGTTGAGTAGTTTGCAGAAGAAGTGCGTAGGCTTGTGCAGATTGGTCAATGGCACTTCCTGTCTCTTTCCCTTGAGGAGGCTGCTTCCAAGTAAAATGAGGCTTGTACATGTTCCTGACATGGGTTTCAGGCCTTGACAGACTGACCACAATACAGGCCCTCTTTTGCATACACTGTACTCAGAATTTAATTCTAATGCTTTTGGTGTCTGGTAGAATCCAATTTACTGACATTGATCATACAGCTCACGCAACTCCTGTATTATATTCACCTCATAGCAGTTTCACCCACTATGACAGTTGTTCCATTGGGATCGGGTGGCAAAAATGAACTGTGAGCTTACAAAATGCAGGTTTCACAGCATCTGGTGGCCCTGAAAATTTGAAGCGAGGGCCGCATAATGACATGGTCATGTTTGCAATGGCATTGTAAAGGGATGTGGAATATGTATTTGAGTATCTCCCTAACTATTTGGCATGAGGGAGGGACCTCCCAAATGTAGGAGTGAGAGCCCTCACAAATGTTAAAGGAAAAAGTAAAGCCAAAACGTAGGAGTGAAGAGCTCTCCAAAATGTATGATACAGGGCCACCTAAGAGCCATTACCAAATTCAGGTTTCGTGGCACCTGCTGGCACTCTGAAAATTGCAAGCAAGAGCCGCATAATGACATGGTGGTGGACATGGTGGTGGTGGCATGCAAAGCCCGGAATTCAAATGGGCATGTTTGAAATGGTATTGTAAAGGGATGGGAAATACTGTATGTATTCCATTATCTTGCTAACTATATGGCATGAGGCAGGAAACTCCCAAATGCAGGAGTGAAGAGCTCTCCCAAATGTATCATACAGGACCACCTGAGGGCCCTTTCCAAACTCAAGTTTTACGTCACCTGCTGGCATGCTGTAAATTGTAAGCAAGGGCTACATAATCACATGGCGGTGGACATGGTGGTGGTGGCGGGCAAAGCCCAAAATTCCAATGGGCATGTTTGAAATGGCATTGTAAAGGGATGGGGAAAATGCATTCCACTATCTTGCTAACTATTTGGCATGAGGGAGGAACCTTCCAAATGTAGGAGGGAGAGCCCTCACAAATGTTAAAGGAAAAAGTAAAGCCAAAGCGCTCCGTGTGAACAAATGCTAAAGTGGGGGTATCATTTTTTAATTTTTTTTATTTAGCGTTATATTCATGTAATTATGAAGGAAAAAATGGTTTCTTAGCATTTTTACCTTTAAAAATAAATTTTAGTTTGGTAGGTCTTTTTAAAAATCCATAAAACCAGCACAATAGTCTGACAACATTATTCCCAGACACCATATGTGAGTCAGAAAGGCATGCAGGCTTCTTCTCCATTCTGTTCCCATTTAGTTTTAGCTCTTTCCCATCAATTTCAGCTTTTTTCCCATTCCCCCAGACCTGTTTGTTGGGTCCAGCAGAAAAATATTCAGCTTTCCCATTGAATTGTATTGGATTTGTTATTCGGTACGAATACACGGATATTAGAAATTATTCACGACGATTTTCCTGAATCCTAATATTTCACTATTCGCTCCTCACTAGCTATTACTTTCAGACAGCTGAAATCATCATCATGCATTACCGATAAATGATTAGATACACTATGATTTTTAACTTTGTGTTTGGTGTTGTATCTATGTTTGTTAGTCCTTTCTCTTAGGGTCATGGTGGTTTTTCTCACATACTGGAGTCCACAAGGGCACTCCAGTACATAAATAACAAAATCGCTCCCACAGTTTAAAACTGTTGAATTTGAAATAATTCCCCTGTATTGTTGCTTTTAACTGTTTTTGTCTGTGGGTGATCACTTCACATGTATCACACTTTTATTTCCCACATTTATAAACCACTTTTATATATAACCAATTATTTTTAGTACCCTCACAGATTTTCTTTTTGTGTAGACTCACTGTTGTCTTCGGCTGGCGCTCCTTTTTTTTGTAAAAAATTCCAAGCTTTTATTAAAATAGTCATTGATTACCCCTTCCCGACCTATGACGCCTACGTAAGCGTCATGAAAACCTGTGCCTTCCCGACCTATGAAGCCTACGTAGGCATCATGGTATAAATCGCATTACTGCGGGTTGGGTGACCGGGGTAACTGAAAGGTCACCTGACCCGCAGGCACAGGAGGCTTTGTGCTTCACCCAGGGGAGGTGGCTTTCCCCCCCCCCGTAGCTACAATCTCTCTGATTGGCTGTTGAAAGTGGAACAGCCGATCAGAGCGATAGTAATATTTCACCAATGAAACTTGGTGAAATATTACAATCCAGCCATGGCCGATGCTGAAATAGCATCGGCCATGGCTGGAGACACTGATCTGATCCCCCTACACTGACTGACAGGGGCGTTCTGCCCCCAACACCAACTTACGGTGGCGATCTGCCGCCACCGTCACCATCTGCTCTCCCTCTCCTTCCCTCTGCTCCCCCCTTCCTTCCCCCGGAACCTTACGACTCCTGGTGTCCCTCCTCGCTGCTGCATGGGCGCCGCAATCTTCCAAAGATGGAAGATGGCGGGCGAATGCGCAGTGCGCCAGCCGAATCTGCCGGCCAGCAGATTCATTCATTCATTCATTCAGGGACATTTTGATCACTGTGATAAACCCTATCACAGTGATCAAAATAATAAAAATACTAAATAACCCCCCCTTTATCACCCCCATAGGTAGGGACAAATAATAAAATAAAGAAAATATTTTTATTTTTAATTTTCTATTAGGGTTAAATTAGGGTTAGAAGTAGGGTGAAAATTAGGGTTAGGGTTAAAATTAGGGTTAGAATTAGGATTAGGGTTGGAATTAGGTTTAGGGTTGGAAGTAAGGTTAGGATTGGAATTAGGGTTAAGATTAGGGTTAGGGATGTGTTGGGGTTAGGGTTGGGATTAGGGTTAGGGTTGCAATTAGGGTTAGAGTTGGAATTAGGGTTAGGGTTGGAATTAGGGTTAAGATTCAGGTTAGGGGTGTGTTGGGGTTAGAGTTAGGTTTAGGGTTAGGCTTGTGGTTAGGGTTATGGTTAGGGTTGGGATTAGTGTTAGGGGTGTGTTGGGGTTAGGGTTATGGTTAAGGTTGTGATTAGGGTTAGGGGTGTGATTGGGTTAGGTTTGGAGTTAGAATTGGGGGTTTCTTCTGCTTAGCACATCAGGGGGTCTCTAAATGCAACATGGCACCACCATTGATTCTAGCCAATTTTGCGTTCAAAAAGTCAAACGGTGCTCCCTCCCTTCCAAGCCCCGATGTGTGCCCAAACAGTGGTTTACCCCAACATATGGTGTATCAGCATACTCAGGAAAAATTGCACAATAACTTTGGGGGTCTAATTTCTCCTTTTACCCTTAGGAAAATAAAATATTGGGGGTTAAAAAATAATTTTTTGGAAAAAAAATGATTTTTTTATTTTCACTGCTTTGCGTTATAAACTTCTGTGAAGCACTTGCTGGTTCCGAGTGCTCACCACACATCTAGATAAGTTCTTTGGGGTCTAGTTTCCAAAATGGTGTCACTTGTGGGGGGTTTCCACTGTTTAGGCACATCAAGGGCTCTCCAAACGTAACATGACGCCGCAGACCATTCCATCAAAGTCTGCATTTCAAAACATCACTACTTCCCTTCCGAGCAACGACGTGTGCCCAAACAGTGGTTCCCCCCCACATATGGGGTACCAACGTACTCAGGACAAACTGGACAACAACTTTTGGGGTCCAATTTATCCAGTTACCCTTGGGAAAATAAAAAATTGCTGGCTGAAAAATCATTTTTTGAGGATAATAAATGATTTTTTATTTTCACTGCTCTGCGTTATAAACTTCTGTGAAACACTTGGGGGTTCAAAGTGCTCACCAGACATCTAATTAAGTTCCTTCGAGTTTCCATTGTTTAGGCACATCAAGGGCTCTCCAAACGTGACATGACACCCGCAGACCATTCCATGAAAGTCTGTATTACAAAACGTCACTACTTCTCTTCCGAGCCCCGACGTACTCACACAGTAGTTTTCTCCCACATATGGGGTATCAGCGTACTCAGGACAAATTGGTCAACAACTTTTGGGGTCCAATTTCTCCTGTTACCTTTGGGAAAATAAAAAATTGGGGACTAAAAGATCATGTTTGTGGAGAAACATTTTTTTCCCGCTCGGGCGTTATAAACATTAGTGAAACACCTGGGGGTTCAAAGTTTTCACCACACATCTAGATAAGTTCCTTAGGTGGTCTAGTTTCCAAAATGGTGTCACTTGTGGGGGGTTTCCCCTGTTTAGGCACATCAGGGGCTCTCCAAACGCGACATGGCGTCCAGCCAATTCTGCGTTGAAAAAGTTAAACGGCGCTCCTTCCCTTCCAAGCTCTGCCATGCACCCAAACAGTGGTTTACCCCCACATATGGGGTATCAGCGTACTCAGGACAAATTGCACAATAACCTTTGTGGTTTTGTTACCCTTGGGAAATTAAAAATTGGGGTGAAAAGATCATTTTTGTGGAAAAAATATGATTTTTTTATTTTTACGGCTCAACGTTATAAACTTGTGTGAAGCACTTGGGGGTTCAAAGTGCTCACCACAGATCTAGATAAGTTCCTTAGCGGGTCTAGTTTCTAAAATGGGGTCACTTGTAGGGGATTTCCACTGTTTAGGCACATCAGAGGCTCTCCAAACGCGACATGGCGTCCAATCTCGATTCCAGCCAATTTTGGTTTGAAAAAGTCAAATGGCGCTCCTTCCCTTTCGAGCTCTGCCGTGCGCCCAAACAGTGGTTTCCCCCCACATATGGGGTATAAATGTACTCAGGACAAATTGGACAACAACTTTTGTGGTCCAATTTCTCCTGTTACCCTTGGGAAAATAAAAAATTGGTGACTAAAATATAATTTTTGTGGGAAAAAAATAGGAATTTTTATTTTCATGCCCGGGCATTATAAACTTGCGTGAAGCACTTGGGTGTTCAAAGTGCTCAACTCAGATCTAGATAAGTTCTTTAGGGGGTCTAGTTTCCAAAATTAGGTCACTTGTGGGGGTTTCCACTGTTTAGGCACATCAGGGGCTCTGCAAACTGAACATGACACCCATCAAAGTCTGCATTCCAAAACATCATTACTTCCTTTCCGAGCCCTGCCGTGTGCCCAAACAGTTCCCCCCCCACATATGGGGTATCAGCGTATTTAGGACAAATTGGACAACTTTTCGGGTCCAATTTCCTTGGGAAAATCAAAAATTGGGGACTAAAAAAATCATTTTTGTGGAATTTTTTTTTTTCACACCCAGGCATTATAAATTTTAGTGAAACAATTGGTTCAAAGTGCTCACAACAGATCTACATAAGTTCCTTAGGAGGTCTAGTTTCCAAAATGGTGTCACTTGTGGGGGGTTTCCTCTGTTTATGTACATCAGGGGCTCAGGGCAGTATTTAGAGTTTATGCTGCCCTAGGCACTTTTAGCGCTGCCTCCCCCATTGGCGAGTATGACTAATGCAGACACATGCGTCAGGTCCACACGGAGACACACTCTGTGCGGTATCACGGACATGTGAAGGGGGGGCAAAGAGGAACATTGCTGTCCGTATATCCGTGCCTCTGGCATGTATAGGCACAGTTCACACACGTGCCGAAGGCACGGATGTGTAAAAGAGACCTTAGTGTGTGAAAAAGTGATTCTGCACATGTATATATTATGTGGCACCTCTGGAGGGGCAGCAGGAAAGGTTTAAAATCACTACTTTATTACTATCACTGTTTGAAGTCCTGTCGGGTTTTGCCAGCGGATCAGGACTTCTGCGAGAGTTCTACGCATAGAACAGTCAGAATTGGCGTAGGAGCGTGATCTACACTGCATTTGACAGTTCTGTGCATAGAGAAGAGGCATAGAAGTCTCACTCCACAGGTAAAACCCGACAGGAACACGCTGAAGGTCTGTGTGCCACCCCCCAATATAACACGCTGCAGGTCTGTGTGCCTGGCCAACACCCCATATAGCACGCTGCAGGTTTGTGTGCCCCCCCATATAGCACGCTGTAGGTCTGTGTGCCGTGCCCCATATAGCATACTGCAGGTCTGTGTGCCTGCCCCCCCATATAGCATGCTGTAGGTCTGTGTGGCTGCCCCCCATATAGCATGCTGCAGGTCTGTGTGCCTGCCACCCATATAGCATGCTGTAGGTCTGTGTGGCTGCCCCCATATAGAATGCTGTAGGTCTGTGTGCCCCCCATATAGCATGCTGTAGGTCTGTGTGCCCCCCCATATAGCATGCTGTAGGTCTGTGTGCCCCCCATATAGCATGCTGTAGGTCTGTGTGCCTCCCATATAGCATGCTGTATGTCTGTGTGCCTGCCCCCCATATAGCATGCTGTAGGTCTGTGTGCCCCCCATATAGCATGCTGTGGGTCTGTGTGCCCCCCCATATAGCATGCTGTAGGTCTGTGTGCCCCCCATATAGCATGCTGTAGGTCTGTGTGCCTGCCCCCCATATAGCATGCTGTAGGTCTGTGTGCCTGCCCCCCATATAGCATGCTGTAGGTTTGTGTGCCCCCCATATAGCATGCTGTAGGTCTGTGTGCCTGCCCCCATATAGCATGATGTAGGTCTGTGTGTCCCCCATATAGCATGCTGTAGGTCTGTGTGCCCCCCCATATAGCATGCTGTAGATCTGTGTGCCCCCCATATAGCACACTGCAGCTCTATGTGCCCGCCCCCCATATAGCATGCTGCAGGTCTGTGTGCCTGCCCCCCATATAGCATGCTGTAGGTCTGTGTGCCCCCCATATAGCATGCTGTAGGTCTGTGTGCCTGCCCCCATATAGCATGCTGTAGGTCTGTGTGTCCCCCCATTTAGCACAATGTAGGTCTGTGTGACTGCCCCCCATATAGCATGCTGTAGGTCTGTGTGCCCCCATATAGCATGATGTAGGTCTGTGTGCCCCCCATATAGCATGCTGTAGGTCTGTGTGCCCCCCCATATAGCATGCTGTAGGTCTGTGTGCCTGCCCCCCATATAGCATGCTGTAGGTCTGTGTGCCTGCCCCCCATTATAGCATGCTGCAGGTCTGTGTGCCACCCCCCCATATAGCATGCTGCAGGTCTGTGTGCCTGCCCATATAACATGCTGTAGTTCTGTGTGCCTGCCCCCCATATAGCATGCTGTAGGTCTGTGTGCCTGCCCCCATATAGCATGCTGCAAGTCTGTGTGCCTGCCCCCATATAGCATGCTGTAGGTCTGTGTGCCCCCCCCAAATAGCATGCTGTAGGTCTGTGTGCCTGCCTCCCATATAGTATTCTGTAGGTCTGTGTGCCCCCCCATATAGCATGCTGTAGGTCTGTGTGCCTGCCCCCCATATAGCATTCTGTAGGTCTGTGTGCCTGCCCCCCATATAGCATGCTGTAGGTCTGTGTGCCTGCCCCCATATAGCATGCTGTAGGTCTATGTGCCACCCCCCCATATAGCATGCTGTAGGTCTGTGTGCCTGCCCCCCATATAGCATGCTGTAGGTCTGTGTGCCTGCCCCCATATAGCATGCTGTAGGTCTGTGTGCCTGCCCCCCATATAGCATGCTGTAGGTCTGTGTGCCCCATATAGCATGCTGTAGGTCTGTGTGCCTGCCCCCCATATAGCATGCTGTAGGTCTGTGTGCCCCCCATATAGCATGCTGTAGGTCTGTGTGCCTGCCCCCCATATAGCATGCCATAGGTCTGTGTGCCTGCCCCCATATAGCAAGCTGTAAGTCTGTGTGGCTGCCCCCCATATAGAATGCTGTAGGTCTGTGTGCCTGCCCCCATATAGCATGCTGTAGGTCTGTGTGCCTGCCCCATATAGCATGCTGTAGGTCTGTGTGCCTGCCCCCATATAGCCTGCTGTAGGTCTGTGTGCCCCCCATATAGCATGCTGTAGGTCTGTGTGCCTGCCCCCATATAGCAAGCTGTAGGTCTGTGTGCCTGCCCCCCATATAGCATGCTGTAGGTCTGTGTGCCTGCCCCCCATATAGCATGCTGTAGGTCTGTGTGCCTGCCCCCCATATAGCATGCTGTAGGTCTGTGTGCCTGCCCCCCATATAGCATGCTGTAGGTCTGTGTGCCTGCCCCCCATATAGCATGCTGTAGGTCTGTGTGCCTGCCTCCCATATAGCATGCTGTAGGTCTGTGTGCCTGCCCCCCATATAGCATGCTGTAGGTCTGTGTGCGACCCCCCCATATAGCATGCTGTAGGTCTGTGTGCACCCCCATATAGCATGCTGCAGGTCTGTCACACAGTCCCATACAATGCCGCACCATGTCCAAAACACTGAGGAGCTGCAGTCACATGGAGCAGGAGCCTCCACAGAAACAGATCTGATCTCACCCCACACTCTCCTCTCACAGATTTACCACAAGCACCAAAACTCCACCAAACCCTCCTGTAATCTCACCGGAATGTTGTCAACTGGAAATCTGCTGCTGGCTGATACCAGAGAGCACGAGCTGCACACAACCAGGAGCTGATGCACTGAGAGCTGAAGAACCTGTGGTGACATCATTGTCATGTGACTAGGGGGCGGAACTGATAAATAGTGAAGGCCTGTGATAATGATAATGTCACCACAGGTCCTTCAGCTCTTCCTTTCTAACCGTTCAGGACACTTCGTGTCGCTCTCTGGTGTAGGCTTCAGCGGCGTCTGTGCTGAGGTGAATGGGTGGATGGGCGGGCTGACCCGGGCCGACCTCGGACTGGAAAAAATAAAAAAAACAACTTGCTCAGGTGCCACCCCTCCGCATCCTGGCGCCCTAGGCACGTGCCCTCAAGTGCCTAGTGGCAAATACACAACATGGCATCCAATCTCAATTCCAGCCAATTTTGGTTTGAAAAAGTCAAATGGTGTTCCTTTCCTTCCGAGCCTTGCCGTGCGCCCAGACAGTGTTTTTCCCCCACATATGGGCTATTGGCGTACTCAGAAGAAATTGCAAAACAACTTTTTCTGTCCATTTTCTCCTTTTACCCTTGTAAAAATAAAAAATTGTTTGTAAAAACCATTTTTGTGACTAAAAAGTTAAATGTTCATTTTTTCCTTCCACGTTGCTTCAGCTCCTGTGAAGCACCTAAAGAGTTAATAAACTTCTTGAATGTGGTTTTGATCAGCTTGAGAGGTACAGTTTTTAGATTGGTGTCACTTTTAGGTATTTTCAGCCATGTAGATCCCTCAAAGTGACTTCAAATGTGAGGTGGTCCCTAAAAAAATGGTTTTGTAAATTTTGCTGTAAAAATGAGAAATCGCTGGTCAACTTTTAACCCTTATAGCTTCCTAAAAAAAAAAATTGGTTTCCAAAATTGTGCTGATGTAAAGTAGACATGTGGAAAACGTTATTATTAACTATTTTGTGTCACATAACTCTCTGGTCTAAGAGAATAAAAATTCAAAATTTGAAAATTGCGAAATTTTAAAAATTTTCGCCAAATTTCCGATTTTTTTCACAAATTAACGCAAAAATTATTGACCTAAATTTACCACTAACATGAAGCCCAATATGTCACGAAAAAACAATCTCAGAATCGCTAGGATCCGTTGAAGCGTTCCTGAGTTATTACCTCATAAAGGGACACTGGTCAGAATTGCGAAAAATGGCCAGGTCATTAAGGTCAAAATAGGCTGGGTCATGAAGGGGTTAATCATTGCAGTGATTAAGGACATGTACCCAAAATGTATCTGCCAGACCTTTTAACCTCACAAGTGGTGGTGGTTGAGGTGTGTTTGTGGATTTTAATGACTATTTGAATACATTCTTGGAATTTTTTTTGCCAGATCTGCCTGCTGCTGGAATACCTCCCGTCAGGGCCGGCGTCAGCACCCAGCATACCCGGGCAAGTGCCCTGAGCAGGCGGGGGGGCCCACTCGCCGTCAGGCACCCTGGCGCCCGTTAGCAGATGAGAGCTGTACCAGCGCCGCCACTGGGCCGCCACCTCTTGCTCAGGGCCCCGGCAGCAGCCGGTGCAATACTTACCTCTCCCGTGCCTCCGCAGCTCTGGGCTCCAGGGGGCGCCTGCAGGGCGCCCGCGCTTCCTCTCACAGCAGCGCCGCTGAATGACGTCATCATTCAGGGGCTGGCTTGGCAGAGCAAGCGCGGGCGCTGGACAGGTGAGATGTGAGGTGTATGTGTCTGTGTGCGTGTGTGTGTGTATCAGTGTGTGTGTATGTAGTCCGGTGCTTTTTGTGTGTGTATGTGAGAGAGTGCTGCGGTGCTGTCTGTGTGTGGTGCTGTATGTATGATGGTGGTGGGGGGAGGCAGTGATGGTGGTGAGGAGCCGGAGGCAATGATGTTGATGATGGGGAGGCGATGATGATGGGGAGGCAATGATAATGATGATGGGGTGGCAATGATGATGATAATGGGGAGGCAATGATGATGATGATGGGGAACCTTTCCACAGCGCCCTTTCCTGAGCCGTAACAGCGCAGAACGCAGCACAGTGCAGAGGAGAGCTACATATTTTGTATGGAGCATTATATGGGGACCAGTATCCTGTATGGAGCATTATTTGGGGTCCAATATACTTTATGGAGCATTATATTTTGCCCATAATACTGTATGGAGGACAATGTGGTGCCCATAATATTGTATGGAGGACTGTACTATCCAGTCTGTACTGTGCGCTGTGAGGATTTGGCGGTTTTTGAGCTATTGTACAATTTACAATAGATTATCACTCATGTAATGGAAGAAGTGAAGTGTTTGGCATTGTACTGTACCTATATTTCTCTGCTGTATCTGTGCATCGTGTTCTGTGTTAAAGGGGCCCACTGAGACTCTTTCGCCCGGGGCCCATAAAAACCTGGAGCCGGCCCTGCCTCCTGTCTCTATTTTTCAGTATATGTGATTACAGAGATAACGGATTTATATCTGTTTTCTTATGGTTGGCTGCTATCACAGACTAAAAAATGCTTTTTTTGCAAAAAAGTTGTCATATCACCATATTTTTTAGAGTTATAATTTCTTTATATTTGTGCCGACAGAGTCATGTGAGGGCTTGTTTTTTCAGGTCGATTTGATGTTTTATTGGTACAATTTTTGGGCATATATCCTTTTTTATCACTTCCTATTCTGATTTTTAGTGAGTCAAAATGAACAAAAACTATCATTTCAGGATTTTTTTTTATATATCGTTCAATGTGTGGTAAAATTATTTTTGTGCATGTTTTTTATAGACCCATAGACTTGTATTGAACCTTGTCATGCATGCTGCCTGAAGAAAAAAGGACATATTTCCTAGTGATTTCCAATGATACAAGGTCCATGTAAAAAACACAAGACATATGACTAACACCATAGATTATAATGGGTACGCGTTGAAAAACATAGATACAACATGTACATGCAACACAACATGTACATGCAACACAACATGGATGTGTGAATGAGGCCTAAGAATAAGCAGAGTCATGTAAGAAGGAATAACTACTTACATTTTGTTCAGCAACCTCTAAGATTTCAAATTCCCTTAATTTTCCCCATTTAGCAACATAGTGTATATTTTATTAATATTTACATCTTGTTTTTTTAACCCCTTAACGACCGCCGATACGCCTTTTAACGGCGATAGTGGAGGGTACTTAAACCACAGCGCCGTTAATTAACGGCGCTGTGGAAAAAGTGTATTGCGCCCCCCACAGTCGCATTTTCTCCGGGGTCTCGGCTACCGGGAACATGAATCGGGTCGGTTTTTACTGACCCCGATGTTGCGATTGACGTTATTAACCCTATAACGGTGATCGCAACAACAACAAAAAAAATCTGATGTGTCATTTAATTTCTCTCGCCTCTGATGTGATAGGACATCAGAGGAAGAGAAAAAAGGGTCCCCGATCCCACCCTTGTGGCCCCCAATCCCCCTTGTGGCCCCAGGGCCCTCCTGCCTCCTCTGGTGGGCGCCGCCGGGGGGGTTGGGCAATTTTCTCCGGGGTCTCGGCTGCCAGGGGTAGAACATGATCCGGGTCGGTATTTACCGACCCCGGTGTTGCGATCACTGTTATAACAGTATAACGGTGACGCAACAAAAAAAAAGATTTCCCTCCCCTCTGATGTGATTGCACATCAGAGGGGTGAGAATTAGGGTCCCCAGGACCCCCAAATCCCCCCTGTGCCTCCCGGAGTCTCCTCTGTCCGCCGGCAGCTCCTGCAGCTCCGGACTCTTCATCCTGTAAAAAAAAATTGCGGGCGCATGCGCATTGCCCCAGCCAAATATGCCTAGCAGCAGATTCAAAAAATTAATGATTCATTCATTCTCTAAAAGTACATTTTGATCACTGTGATAAACTATCACAGTGATCAAAATAAAAAATACAGTACATAAACCCCCCGTTTATCACACCCTTAGTTAGGGACATATAATAAAATATAGAATTTGTATTTATTTTAATTTTTCCGTTAGGGTTAGGGTTAGGGCTGAGGTTAGGGTTAGGGTTATAATTAGGGTTAGGGTTAGCATTAGGGTTAGGCTGGGTTCATGCTGCATTATGGTAGTCCGTTAGACGGACTGCGTTACACCGCGGTATAACGCGGTGTAACACAATCCGTTAATGCTGCCATTCACCCCCATTTGAGGGCGCATCGCGATGCATTCCGTAAAGCAGCATGCGTTCGCGATGTGTCGTCATTCAGTGACGGAGCCTCGGACGCGGCCTGCAGCGTCTGGGCTCCGTCACCGCTAGCGCAGATGAATCATCTGCTGATTCCTCTGCACTAGCGGGTATAGCATAACGCGATCGCGTTGTGCTAAACCGTTACCAGCCCGTCAACGCTATGTGTTGAACGGGCTGGTAAAATGCAATATGAACCTAGCCTTAGGGTTAGGGTTATAATTAGGATTAGGGTTGGAATTAGGGTTAGGGTTAGGGTTGCAATTGGGGTTAGTGTTACAATTAGGGTTAGGATTACAATTTGGGTTGGAATTAGGGTTGGGATAAGGGTTTGGATTAGGGTTAGGGTTGGAATTAGGGTTAGGGTTGTGTTGGGGTTAGGGTTGGAGCTAGAATTGAGGGGTTTCCACTATTTAGGCATATCAGGGGGTCTCCAAACACGACGTGGCATTCAAAAAGTCAAATGGTGCTCCCTCCCTTCCGAGTCCTGCCGTGAGCCCAAACAGTGGTTTACCCCAACATATGGGGTATCAGCGCACTCAGGACAATTTTGGGTTTCTAATTTCTCCTGTTACCCTTGGGAAAATAAAAAATAGATGGCTAAAAAAATCATTTTTGAGGAAAAAAATGATTTTTAATTTTCACGACTCTGCGTTTATAAATTTCTGTGAAGCACTTGGGGGTTCAAAGTGCTCACCACACATCTAGAGAAGCTCCTTGGGGGGTCTAGTTTCCAAAATGGTGTCACTTGCAGGGGGTTTCTACTGTTTAGGCACATCAAGGGCTCTGCAAACAACATGACGCCCGCAGAACATTCCATCAAAGTCTGCATTACAAAATGGCGCTCCTTCCCTTCCAAGCTCTTCCATGTGCCCAAAAAGTGGTTCCACCCCACATTTGGGGTATCAGCGTACTCAGGAAAAATTGCACAACAACTTTTGGGGTCCAATTTCTCCTGTTACCCTTGGGAAAATAAAAAAATAGCGGGCTAAAGAATCATTTTTGAGGAAAAAAATTATTTTTTATTTTCATGGCTCTACGTTATAAACTTCTGTGAAGCACTTGGGGTTCAAAGTGCTCACCACACATCTAGATAAGTTTCTTAAGGGGTCTAGTTTCCAAAATGGTGTCATTTGTGGGGGGTTTCCACTCTTTAGGTGCTTCAGGGGCTCTCCAAACGCGACATGGCGTCCAATCTCAATTCCAGCCAATTTTGGTTTGAAAAAGTCAAACAGCGCTGCTTCCCTTCCAAGCCCTGCCGTGCGCCCAAACAGTGGTCCCCCCACATATGTGGTATCAGCATACTCAGGACAAATTGGACAACAACTTTTGTGGTCTAATTTCTCCTGTTACCCTTGGAAAATAAAAAATTGGGGACTTAACGATCAAGTTTGTGGAAAAATATGATTTTTTATTTTCACGCCCGGGCGTTATAAACTTCTGTGAAGCACTTTGGGGTTGACAGTGCTCACCACACATCTAGATAAGTTCCTTAGGGGGTCTAGTTTCCAAAATGTGGTCACTTGTGGGGGGTTTCTACTGTTTAGGCACATCAGAAGCTCTCTAAACGCGACATGGCATCCAGCCAATTCTGCGTTGAAAAAGTCAAATGGCGCTCCTTCCCTTGCGACCTCTGCCGTGCACCCAAAAGTGGTTTACCCCCACGTATGGGGTATTGGCGTATTCAGGAGAAATTGCACAACAAATTTTGTGGTTCATTTTTTCTTTTAACACTTATGAATTAAAAAAAATTGTTTCCGAAGTAACGTTTTTGCAAAAAAAGTTAAATGTTAATTTTTTTCTTCCGCATTACTTCAGTTCCTGTGAAGCACGTAAAGGGTTAATAAACTTCATGAATGTGGTTTTGAGCACCTTGAGGGGTGCAGTTTTTAGAATGGTGTCACTTTTGGGTATTTTCTATCATATAGACCCCTCAAAGTGACTTCAAATGTGATGTGGTCCCCAAAAAAATGGTGTTGTAAAAATGAGAAATCGCTGGTCAACTTTTAACCCTTATAACTTCGAAGCAAAAAAAATGTTGTTCCCAAAATTGTGCTGATGTAAAGTAGAGATGTGGGAAATGTTATTTATTAAGAAATTTGTGTGACATATCTCTCTGATTTAAGGGCATAAAAATTTACATTTTTGAAAATTGCTAAATTTTCAAAATTTTCGCCATATTTCCGTTTTTTTTCATAAATAAAAGCAAGTCATATAAAAAATTTTTTACCACTAACGTGAAGTACAATATGTCACGAAAAAACAGTATCAGAATCAGCTGGATTTGTTAAAGCGTTCCAGAGTTATAACCTCATAAAGTGACAGTGGTCAGAATTGTAAAAATTGGCCAGGTCATTAAGCTGCAAATTGGCTCTGTCACTAAGGGGTTAATGACATGTTTATGTGAACTGGGTTGACTTTGCAACTGCGCTCATTAGTGTATAAATATAGCATATACAAGTATTGGAAACATAGATGCATTAAGAAGCTGTGCCACTGCCCTGCAGCTCCCTTCTTGTATTTCAAGCGCTCAATAACTTTCAAACCATGTAAGTAAATGTGTTCCGCTGCCATCTGGTAAACGACTTTGGAAATTAGTTGGAGGTTAATTCTCTGCTTCATTGGTCCCCAAAAGTAGCCAAACTATAATAGATTTTGATTGCTTTTTAAAGTACTTTGCCCTGCTGAATATTAAAGGGCCACTTTAATACTGGCCTTAGATTTTACAGTTATTGAATATATCAATGAAAAATAATTAACTAAATTTAATGTTTCTGTGCTTAATCAAGCTTTCCATGGCACAAAGAATTTTATGGTAACACAGAATCCATTGCATTTTCAAGTTCTTAAAGAAATGATGTAGACAGAGAGGGCAATATTTTGCACCAAACAACATGTTCTGAATGATTAATTTAATGAGTTACAATTCTTTGACATGAATTTTCTTAGCACCTTTCCAAAAGTTCAGTATTCCAGCTATCTAATAGTTGTATTTAATTTGTCATAGCAGCAGTGGAGATTAAAATGTAGCTGTAAAGTAATTTATTGGTTACTCCCAAGGGTTAGCATTACCAGCTGCCTGTATTAAATAACCACTCAAGCGGAGGCCACATGGATATTGGGAGGTAATGAGCCCAAAACTCATTGTTTCGAAAATGTACATATGCTTTATTACTATGTTTCCAAATGCCTAAATATTTCTTTAATTTGTGCTATTATATTTATTTATTCTGTTTATTACTTTACAATTACATCAGATGTTTTGTTATCATTGTTGACTATTTAATTTTTGTTTCAATACTCAATAGGGAAGGGGTAATTGTTTTAAATCAACTGGCATTAAATATATTCTTTCAAATCAATAATTTCATAAAAGTGTTTATGTGAGAGATTATTCCAAAATAGTGATGCCGTTTGAAGAAGTTGAGCAGTACGAAAAGTAGCACACTGAGCTGCCAATTGTCTTTGTTTCAATGAAGAAATGCTGAAATGCACCATGAACAGAGGTACAGTATAAATGCAATTTTGTAGGAACCAGAGACTTAATACATATATGTATGAGTACAAGTATATGTTCTATACGTTTGTACATTTGCATACATTTTGGTATATATATCTATATATATAGATCTATATACTGTATATATACTGTATATATCTATATACAGTATATATCTATATATATATAGATATATATATATATATATACACTATATACTGTATATATATATAGATATATATACACTGCATATATCTAATATATAAAGCTGAATGTATGTATGTGTGTATGTATGTATGTGGGTATGTTTGTCCGGGATTGGAATCCGCACCGTCGCACTTACGGGCATGAAATTTTGCACGCCCGCACGTCTCGACCCCGAAAGAGTCCTAGGCTATGTTTTGAATCGAAATTTTAACCCCGCGCGTTCCAAATCGCCAAACAATTTTGGCCCTATCTACATAATGGGGAGAAAGCTGAATGCTTGTGTGTATGTCCGGCATAGGAATCTGCATTTACGGGCATGAAATTTTGCACACCCGCACGTCTCGACCCGGGAGCGTCATAGGCTAGGTTTTGAGTCGAAATTTTAACCCTGCGCATTCCAAATCGGCAAATAATTTTGGCCCGGGATAGGAATCTGCACCGTTGTACTTACGGGCATGAAATTTTGCATGCCCGCACATCTCAACCCCAGGAGCATCATAGGCTATGTGTTGAATGGAAATTTTAACCCCCGCACGTTCCAAATCGCCAAACTATTTTGGCCCTATCTACATAATGGGGAGAAAGCTGAATACTTGTATATAGATATAATCATTACAATTTGTTATAACTAACCGTAGTTAGGTACTATGCCCGGGCAGCGCCGGGCTCTTCAGCTAGTATAGATATATAGATAAATAGATAGATAGATAGATAGATACACACACACACAAACTTGAAACCAGAAGTTTACATACACTATTACAGTATATATGCATGTTTTTCTCAATATCTGAAATGAAATCAGAATAAACTTTTCCCATTTTAGGTCAATTATGATTATAATAATTATTAATATTTGTGAAATGCCAGAATAATGAGAGAGAATGTTTTAAGGCATTTTATTACTTACTGCAGAGTCAAAATTTGGATACATTTCATTAGTATTTGATATCATTGCCCTTAAATTGAATGACTTGGGTCAAACGTTTGGGATCTCCTTCCACAAGTTTCTCACAATAGTTGGTCGGAATTTGGGCCTATTCCTCCTGACAAAACTGGTGTAACTGAACCAGGTTTGTAGGTCGCCTTACTCGCACTGGCCTTTTCAGTTTTGCCCATAAATTTTCAATAGGATTGAAATCAGGGTTTTGTGATGGCCACTCCAAAACATTGATTTTGTTATCCTTAAGCCACTTTGTCACCATTTTGGCAGTATGCTTCAGGTCATTGTCCATTTGGAAGACCCATTTCTGCCCAAGTTTAAACTTCCTGGCTGATGTCTTGAGATGTTGCTTCAGTATTGTGACATAATCTTCTTTTCTCATGATGCCATCTATTTTGTGAAGTGTACCAGACCCTCCTGCAGTCAAAATAACCCCACAACATGATGCTGCCTCCCCCCGTGTTACACAGTTGGGATGGTGTTCTTAGGCTTCCAAGCTTCTCCCTTTTTCCTCCAAATGTAACGATGGTCATTCTGCTCAAAAAGTAAAATTTTAGTTTCATCACACCATAGGACATGTCTCCAAAAATTAAGATTTTTGTTTCTGTGAGCATTTGCAAACATTAATCTGGCTTTTTTATGTTTCTTATGGCATAATGGCTTCTTCCTTGCAGAGTGACCTTTCAACCCATGTTGATACAGTAGGTTCGTCTCTGGGACACAGAACCCATCTCCTTCCTGAGCGGTATGATGGCTGGACATTTCCATCTTGTTTTTACCTGCATGTAATTGTTTGTATGGATGAAAGAGGCGCCATCATGTATCTTGAAATTGTACGCAAGGATGAGCTAGACTTGTGCAAGTTCACAATTCTCTTCCTGATATCTTGGCTGATTTCTTGAGACTTTCCCATGATGCCACACAAAGAAACAATGTGTTTCAGCTGTGCATTAAAATACATCCAGCTTACTTTCTGAGAGAGATATACACTCCGTCCAGCACATATACACATATATGTTATAGGTGATCGTCAGGGGGGATGTTCGATGGAGTGTATATCTCAGAAAGTTAAGCTGGGCAAGATATTAAAGGCAGGGTAGTACTGGTTGGAGCAACAGCTTACGTGCTGAGCCATTTAATTAACCCCTTCATGACCCAGCTTATTTTGACCTTAAAGACCTGGCCATTTTTTGCAATCCTGACCAGTGTCCCTTTATGAGGTAATAACTCAGGAACGCTTCAACGGATCCTAGCGATTCTGAGATTTTTTTTCGTGACATATTGAGCTTCATGTTAGTGGTAAATTTAGGTCGATAATTTTTGCATTTATTTGTGAAAAAATGGAAATTTGGCGAAAATTTTGAAAATTTGGCAATTTTCAAATTTGTAATTTTTATTCTGTTAAACCAGAGAGTTATGTGACACAAAATAGTTAATAAATAACATTTCCCACATGTCTACTTTACATCAGCACAATTTTGGAAACAAAATTTTTTTTTGTTAGGTTATAAGGGTTAAAAATTGATCAGCGATTTCTCATTTTTACAGGAAAATTTACAAAACCATTTTTTGTAGAGACCACCTAATATTTGAAGTCACTTTGAGGGGTCTATATGGCAGAAAATACCCAAAAGTGACACAATTCTAAAAACTGCAACCCTCAAGCTACTCAAAACTACATTCAAGAAGATTATTAACCCTTCAGGTGCTTCACAGGAACTAAAGCAACGTGGAAGGAAAAAATGGACATTTTAATTTTTCCAACAAAATTTTCTTTTAGCATCAATTTTTTCATCTTTACATGGGCAACAGGATAAAATGGATCTAAAATTTGTTCGGCAATTTCTCCTGATTATAAAATATGCTGGAATATTTAGCGGTTGCCATGTTGCATTTGGAGAGTCCCTGTGTGCCTAAACATGGGAGCTCCCCCACAAGTGACCCCATTTTTTGAAGCTAGGCCCCCCAAGAAACATATCTAGATGCATAGTGAGCACTTTGAACCCCCAGGTGCTTCACAAATTGATCTATAAAAAAAAAGTACTTTTTTTTCACAAAAATTTTCTTTTAGCCTCAGTATTTTTATTTTCACATGGGTAACAGGATAAAATGGATCATAAAATTTGTTGGGCAATTTCTCCTGAGTACACTGATACTTCATATGTGGTCATAAACCGCTGTTTGAGCGCACGGCAGGGCCCAGAAGGGAAGGAGCGCCATTTGACTTTTTGAATGGAAAATTAGCTCCAATCGTTAGCGGACACCATGACGCGTTTGGAGAGCCCCTGAGTGCCTAAACAGTGAAAATCCCCCACAAGTGACACCATTTTGGAAACTAGACCCCTTAAGGAACTTATCTAGATGCTTCACAGAAGTTTATAACACAGAGCAGTGAAAATAAAAAATCATTTTTTTCCTCAAAAATGATTTTTTTAGCCCGCTATTTTTTATTTTCACAAGAGTAACAGGAGAAATTAGACCATAAAATTTGTTGTGCAATTTGTCCTGAGTACACCGATACCCCATATGTGGGGGGAACCACTGTTTTGGTGCATGGGAGAGCTCAGAAGGGAAGGAGCGCCATTTTGGAATGCAGACTTGATGGAATGGTCTGCGGGCATCATGTTACGTTTGCAGAGCCCTGATGTGCCTAAATTGTGGAAAAAAACCCAAGTGACCCCCATTTTGGAAACTAGACCAACCAAGGAACTTATCCAGATGTGTAGTGAGCACTTTGAATCCCCAAGTGCTTCACAGAAATTTATAACCCAGAGCCATGAAAATAAAAAAATCTTTTTTTTTCCTCAAAAAAATCATATTTTAGCCGGCAATTTTTTTTTCACAAGAGTAACAGGAGAAATTGGACCCCAAAAGTTGTTGTCCTGTTTGTCCTGAGTATGCTGGTACCCCATATGTGGGGGGAACCACTGTTTGGGCACAGGTCGGGGCTCAGAAGGGAAGTAGTGATGTTTTGAAATGCCGACTTGATGGAATGGTCTGCGGTCATCATGTTACGTTTGAAGAGCCCATGATGTGCCTAAACAGTAGAAACCCCCACAAGTGACCCCATTTTGGAAACTCGATCCCCCAAGGACCTCATCTAGATGTGTGATGAGCACTTTGAATCGCCACGTTCTTCACAGAAGTTTATAACGCAGAGCCGTGTAAATAAAAAATAATTTTTATCCACAAAAATAATTTTTTTAGTCCCCAATTTTTTATTTTCCCAAGGGTAACAGGAGAAATTAGACCCCAAAGTTGTTGTACAACTTTTCCTGAGTACGATGATACCCCATATGTGGGGGTAAACCATTGTTTGGGCACACGTCGGGGCTCGGAAAGGAAGGAGCACTGTTTGACTTTTTGAACGCAAAATTGACTGAAATAAATGGTGGCGCCATGTCACATTTGGAGACCCCATGATGTGCCTAAATAGTGGAATCACCTCAATTCTAACTTCAACCCTAACCTCAACACACCCCTAACCACAACCCTAACCCCAACACACCCCTAACCCTAATCCCAACCCTAACCATAACCCTAACCCCAACACACCCCTAACCCTAATCCCAACCCTAACCATAGCCCTTACCCTAATCTCAAATCTAACCCTAACCACAAGCCTAACCCTAATTCCAACCCTAACCCTAATTCCAGCCCTAACCCTATTTCTAACCCTAACCCTAATTCCAACCCTAACCCTAATTCCAACCCTAACCCTAATCCTAACCCTAACCCTAATCCTAACCCTAATCCTAACCCTAATTCCAACCCTAACCCTAGTTCTAACCCTAACCCTAATGCTAACCCTAATGGAAAAATAAAAAATATTTTCTTTATTTTATTATTTGTCCCTACCTATGGGGGTGGTAAAAGGGGGGGTTATTTACTTTTTTTATTTTGATCACTGTGAGAGTTTATCACAGTGATCAAAATAAATGAATGGAATCTGCCGGCCGGCGGATGCACTGCACACAGGGACATAGCAGGTACCAGGAGAGGTGAGAGGGGGATCGGAAGGTGGGGGAGCAGAGGGAAGGGGGAGGGGAGCAGATAGTGATGGTGGCAACCGATCGCCGCCATCAATCGGTGGCAGGGGCCGATCGCCCCGTCACTCGGTGTGGGGGGTCGGATCTCGGTCTCCAGCGATGGCAGATGCTATTGCAGCATCAGCCATGGCTGGATTGTAATATTTCACCAAATTTCATTGGTGAAATATTACAAATCACTCTGATTGGCTGTTTTACTTTTTAACAGCCAATCAGAGCGATCGTAGCCACGGGGGGTTAAGCCACCCTTCCTGTGATGAAGTACAAAGGGTCTTGTGCCTGCAGGTCGGGTGACCTTTCAGTGACCCAGATCACCCAACTCACAGGAACGGGATTTATACCATGATGCCTACGTAGGCGTCACAGGTCGGGAAGGCACAGGTTTTCATGATGCCTACGTAGGCGTTATAGGTCGGGAAAGGGTTAATGATAGTTCTGGGCCAGGTTTTATTGGAGTGATGAGGAGGATTTAGTGGTGGGACTCATCTCTTCCACTTCCGCTCCAGTACGGGTTTTGATGGAGGCTTAGCCATCTCATTACTAACACAGAAAAGGCTGAAGGAAAACTTCAGTGTGCTACAGCCTGGAGACTGACATGATGTGCTCCTGAGGAGAAAATTTACAGCGGTTACTTGTGCTAAATGCTGAGTTGCTGAAAAGCAAAGCCAGCATAAACCCCTGGTAACGTGAGTTAGCGGAATGGTGTTAGTCCCTAGCTAGGCAAGTCTTTGTTGTTTTGTTTGCTATTTGTAACCTTTTTGTCAGAAGATATATATATATATATATATATATATATATATATACACACACAACAGCAGCACTATGTGGAAAACCCTATAAGAATTGGACAGCAGTTCAACCATGATTTCAAGTTACATATAGCCACAATGAGACTGCCACACTTGTAGAATTTCACAGTGGAAGTGTAGTGTAATTGATTCACTAATATTCAATGCTACGTTCCAGTCCTACCTCAGTAGGTGTTGTGGCAACATGGTTACGAATATTTAACTGCTTTTGTGGCCACATATGTTTACTTTGAATGGTAAAAAGAGGCTATCTCATGTGCAAAGTCATTACTTTGTAATCAATGTGACCGTTTTTTTTTTTATCAACAGCCGAACTGGCCTTGAATTATATTTTACCTAAAGCAAATACAAAGTAACATAAGATTATACGCAAGCTAATAGATGGCAAATGCAGCAATGTCAGTCCTATCTGTGTTTCGATAGTAGAGATGAGAGAATCGTTCAGTGAAAATTTTTCAAAATTTGTTAGAGCTTGCAAATTATTCTTTAATTCAAACGAATTATCTAAAATGGCCATTACATGTTATACATACAGGAGTCACATGCACTTAGGCTCCCCATAAATCTTTGCATTTACTCCACTATATAGCACAACCAATCATGAGGGACTATAAGTAAGAGGTCACAATCACTCATACTCATTATAGGAGCACTATTTTGTTGGGAATGTGGATATGAAAGAAGTTATCAGAGACAAAGTACACAGAATACAGAAAGATAGTTGAAAGTTTGTGAGGAGAAGAGAATGGATAGATTATTTTTCAAGGAATTGATAGAGGGAGAAAGATAGGAGTCAGTGATGGTGTATTAAGCTTCATTCACACGTTCATGTTTAACCCCTTAATGACCAGATGTATTTTCGTATTTTTGTTTCTTGCTCCCCTTTTTTCCATAGCCACAATTTTTTATTTTTTGGTCAAAATGGCCATGTGGGGGCTTGTTTTTTGAAGGACAAGTTGTAATTTTGAACAACGTCATTGGTTTTAACATATCGTGTACTGGAAAATGGGGAAAAAAAAATTTCAAGTGCGGTGAAATTGCAAAAAAAAGTGCAATCCCACAGTTGTTTTTTTTAACCATGCTCACTAAATGCTAACGCTGACCTGCCATTATGATTCTCCAGGTCATTACAAGTTCATAGAATCAAAACATGTATACGTTCTTTTTTTATTTAAGTGTTGAAAAAAATGTAAAATGTTCGTTGAAAAGAAAAATTGCACCATATTCCAATACCCATAGCATCTCCAATTTTTGGGATCTTTGGTTGGGTGTGGGCTAATTTTTTGCTTGCCGAGCTGACGTTTTTAATGATACCATTTTGTTGCAGATATGATCTTCTGATCACCCGTTATTGCATTTTAATGCAATGTCGTGGCAATCAAAAAAAATATAATTCTGGTGTTTTTACTTTTTTCTCATTATGGCATTTAACGATCTGATTAATTATTTTTTTATATTGATAGATCGAACGAATGTGAACGTGTTGATAACAAATGAAATGAATTTTTATTTTTTCTTATATTTTGAAAAACTTTTTTTTTTTTACTTTTGGCATGCTACAGTAGTCTCCATGGAAGACTAAAAGCTGCAGTTGTCTAATCTGCTTTGCTACATATAGGCCAGGATCAAATCACCTGTATATGATAAGCACACTACCCAAACCCATCTCCTTAGGCTGGCGTCACACTGGCGAGTTTGATGCAAGTAAGTCGCACGACTTTCTCGCATCAACACCTGGCACAGCCGCCCGCTCTCGGAGCCGAGTGTGCGGCTGCATGTATTTCTATGCAGCCGCACACTCGGGTCCGAGAGCGGGCGGCCGTGCCAGGTGTTGATGCGAGAAAGTCGTGCGACTTATTCGCATCAAACTCGCCAGTGTGACGCCGGCCTAAAAAAAGGAGTGGGTCACACTTCAATTACCAATATAACACACTGATCATATTAGAGTTGTGAGCTCATTATGAATCAAAAAGTGTTATATGAACACATATTTATCTTAAAAAATTTATTTTATTTCAAAACATATAGAGCAGAATAAATTAGCAAGATACCTCAAACCTTCTACAATAACATGGAGTTTAGTAAATATGGTATAGCAAGGAAGAATTCATTCATAGTAATTGCAAGAGATATCACAAGTGAAAGATAGCCTACATTCAAGTACAGATATTGAAATTATATATTACATATAGATTACATTTTCTCCATCCTCACTGTCTAAACAATTATTAAAAAAATCACCTGTATGTAGCAGAAATGCTCACTTGCTAAGAGAGCCGACCACAGGGTATCACTCATAGCAATCCAACAATGACAACCATAGAGGTCTGCTGGAGACCACTGGTTGTCATGCTGACCCATCGGTCACCCGCGATCATGTGATGGGGCCACCGATGGGCGAGTTTAGTGACGCTCTTCTGGTAAGCGCAAGTTAAATTGCGCTGTCAGAGACTGACAGCGGCATTTGTTGTGAATGGGCTTGAGATGAGTTCTGAGCAGAGGCTCCCTCTGGTGGTTACAAGCGGTGCTGGTCTGTCCAGTGGAGATTGTGAGGATTGGGAGTCAGGTGTTACTGACTGGTCTTATATAAGGGAGTCACCTTCCCATCAGGGTTGCCGGTGATCAATTGTTCTGGTCTCAATCCTTGAATCCTGTTTCCCTTGTAGCCTGCTGTGTCGTGTCTGCATCTCCTGCTATCAGATAAGACATTTTCTTCTTTTTGTTTTTGTGCTTGATTTTTGCATTTTGTCCTGCACTTCTGTGGGGGCCTTCAGGGTCCCCTCTGGGGGCTTTTGCCCTCTCAGTTTAGTTCAGCCACTGATGTTTGTACTTTTGCTTTTTACAGTTTTTTCAGTGCTGCTGTTTTGATTTTGTTACACCAGAGAGCTAATTTAGGTGGTAGAGGTCGTGTGATCTCAGGTGTTTTTGAAATTAGTAGAGTTGGTGCTTTTCAGGGTTTTTCTGGGATTGCAGTAAGTACCCTTCCTATCCTTTTCTATTTAGTTAGTTTGGGCCCAGCGTTTGCTCATACTATTTTCTGTCTGTGTCAGTATTTCTTCTTGTCTAACCGCCATTACATGTTTGGGGGCTTTCTATTATCTTTGAGGTTCTGCTCCGGGGCAGATAGCTTTCCTATTTATATCTTTAGGTGTAGTTAGTTTCTCAGGCTGTGACGAGGCGTCTAGGACCAACGTAGGAACGCTCCACGGCTGCCTCTGGTTGTGGTGGTTAGTCAGGGTACTGCAATCTCATAGATTCCAACTGCTCTGGTGTATTGCCTTTTTACCTGCACTCCTCAGCTACCGAAACATAACAGTATCACCGGCCCAAAATTTAATATTGTATGGTACTCACAGAAGGGAAAAATATTGTGAAAGAAAAAACGGTTGTCAGAGTTGTCAGAGATATTCTTCTGTTTGTTGCATTTTTTTTTTTTTTTTTTTCCCTCTGTATCTCTGGGTGCTGGGGAGGATCTTTTCTCTCAATGGAGTTTGCACAGTTGTCTGGCCGTGTGGATCAGCTTGCCACTGAGGTTCAGAGTATTGCTGCATATCTTGCTAGGTTGCCTGTTGTGGAACCTAGGATCCCATGCCAGATTTGTTTTTTAGGGGATCGAGCTAAGTTTCAGAATTTCAAAAATAATTGTAAATTGTTTTTTGCCTTAAAATCTAAGTCCTCAGGGAACGCAGCGCAGCAGGTTCAAATTGTCATCTCTCTCCTGCGCGGCGATCCTCAGGATTGGGCTTTTTCCCTGACACCTGGGGATCCTGTTTTGAGTGATGTTGATGCATTTTTTTAGGCTTTGGGGTTATTGTACGATGAGCCTAATGTCACTGATCAAGCTGAAAAAGCCTTGTTGGCATTAAATCAGGGGCTTGATGACGCTGAGTTATACTGTCAGAGATTCCGTAGGTGGGCAGTCCTGACCAAGTGGAATGACGATGCTTTGGCGGCCCTTTTCCGGAAGGGTCTGTCAGATAATGTAAAGGATGTTATGGGGATTCCCTGTCCCCTCTGGTCTCAATGATTCTATGTCATTAGCGATTCAAATTGACAGACGTTTGCGTGAGCGGAGAAGTATGCGTGGAATAGTGTTGCCTTGTGAACCTGCTTCTGAATCCATGCAGTGTGATAGAGTGATGTCTGGGGCACAGCGTCATGAGTTTCGAAAGCGCAATGGGTTATGTTTCTACTGTGGTGATGCCTCTCATGCTATTTCAGTCTGCCCTAAGCGGGGAAGACGTTTTGCACGCTCAGTTGTCTTGGGTAGTGTTCAGACTAAGTTTTTTATTGACTGTTACTCTGATATGCTCTCTGTCCTCGTTTTCTGCTCAGGCTTTCGTTGATTCTGGAGCAGCTATTAACCTGATGGATTATGATTTTGCTAAACGTTGTGGGTTTCCCTTGATACCCCTACAAAAGTCTATTCCCCTACTGGGGATCGATTCTACCCCTTTGGCTGAGAATAAACCTCAGTTCTCTACTCAGGTGATAATGAGGATTGAACCTGATCACCAGGAGTGCTGCAAATTTTTGGTTCTGTATAATCTGCATGATATTGTCGTACTGGGTTTCCCTTGGTTACAGTCTCATAATCCTGTTTTGGATTGGAAATCTGTGTCTGTAACCAGTTGGGGCTGCCAATGTGTTAATACCAACACTCCTGTTTTTTCTGCCTCCCCCCAGGCTCAGGATGTTCCTGACTTTTTGATTGATTTTTCTGATGTGTTTAGCGAAAGTAAATCTGCATCCTTGCCTCCCCATAGGAGCTATGACTGCGCTATTGAATTAGTGCCGGGTAGTAAAATTCCCTGAAGGTCGCCTTTTTAACTTGTCTGTGCCTGAACATGACGCTATGCGGTCTTATATCAAGGAATCATTGGAGAAGGGTCATATCAGACCATCCTCTTCACCTTGGGTGCCGGTTTTTTCTTTGTGGCCAAAAAGGATGGTTCATTAAGGCCGTGTATTGATTATCGTCTTTTGAACAATATTACTGTGAAATATCAATACCCGTTACCCTTGATTTCTGACCTGTTTTCCAGGGTGAAAAACGCTACTTGGTTTACCAAGCTTGACCTCAGGGGGGCGTATAACCTTATTCGCATTAAGCACGGGGATGAATGGAAGACGGCATTCAATACCCCTGAAGGGCATTTTGAGTACCTAGTGATGCCCTTTGGGCTCACTAATGCTCCTTCCATCTTCCAGTCCTTCATGAATGACATTTTCAGGGATTTTGTGGACAAATTTCTGATTGTTTATTTGGATGATATCTTGATTTTTTCTAATGACTGGGACTCTCATGTGAAACATGTTCGAACTGTATTCCAGATTTTGAGAGAGAATGCTCTGTATGTGAAGGGATCAAATTGTCTTTTTGGCGTACAGAGGATCTCATTTCTGGGATTGATTTTGTCCCCATCTGTTATTGAAATGGACCCGGTCAAGGTTCAGGCCATCTGTGATTGGGTCCAACCTACTTCATTAAAGGCTCTTCAAAGATTTTTGGGTTTTGCCAATTTTTATCGTAAATTTATTGGTAATTTCTCGGTTATTGTTAAACCATTAACTGATTTGACCAAAAAGGGTTCTGATGTGGTGAATTGGCCTCCTGAGGCAGTCTCTGCATTTCAGGAACTTAAGCAAAGATTCACTTCTGCTCCTGTTCTACGGCAGCCTGATGTTTCTCTGCCATTTCAGGTGGAGGTTGATGCCTCTGAAATTGGGGCAGGTGCCGTTTTGTCCCAAAAAGATCCAGAGACCTCTAAAGTAACCCTTGTGCCTTTTTCTCTCGAAAATTTCTCCTACTGAACGTAATTATGACGTGGGTAATCGGGAGTTATTGGCCATGAAGTGGGCTTTTGAAGAGTGGAGAACATTGGCTGGAGGGAGCCAAATATCAGGTGGTGGTCCTTACGGACCATAAGAATCTGGTCTATCTGGAATCTGCCAAGCGACTCAATCCTAGACAGGCCAGGTGGGCCTTGTTTTTCACACGTTTTAATTTTGTGGTTTCCTTTCTTCCTGGCACTAAAATGTTAAGGCGGATGCCCTCTCGAGGAGTTTCCTTGCGGACTCTCCTGAGTTATCTGATCCTTCTGTTATTTTGAAAGAGGGTGTAGTTCTTTCCGCCATCTCGCCCAATTTGAGACTTGCTCTGGAGGGGTGTCAGGAGGATAGGCCCGAGCGCTGCCCTGTTGGAAAATTGTTTGTCCCGGACCAGTGGAAAAAGAGTGTGATGTCTGAGATTCATTGTTCCGCATTGGCTGGGCATCCCGGAATTTTTGGTACCAGAGACTTGGTTAGTCGGTCCTTTTGGTGGCCTACCTTGTCTCGTGATGTCAGGGAATTTGTGCAGTCCTGGGGACTTGCTCTCGCTCCAAGTCTTGCTCTCGCTCTAGTGGTTTGTTGATGCATTGCCTGTGCCCAAGAGACCATGGACCCATATCTCTATGGATTTCATTTCCGACCTTCCTGTTTCTCAGAGAATGACCGTCATCTGGGTAATTTGTGATAGGTTTTCCAAAATGATACATCTGTGCCATTACCTAAGTTGCCTTCCTCCTCTGAATTGGTGCCGTTGTTCCTTCAGCACGTGGTTCGTTTACACGGCATTCCTGAGAACATTGTGTCTGACAGAGGAGTCCAGTTTGTTTCCAGATTTTGGAAGACTTTTTGTTCTAAACTGGGTGTTCAATTGTCTTTCTCCTCGGCATTTCATCCTCAGACCAATGGTCAAACTGAGGAACAAACCAGACATTGGAGATTTATCTAAGATGCTTGTGTCTGCTGATCAGGATGACTGGGTCTCTTTTTTGCCTTTGGCTGAGTTTTCTCTTAATAATAGGGCTAGCTCTGCCACTTTGATGTCTCCGTTTTTCTGTAATTCTGGGTTTCACCCTCGATTCTCTTCAGGACAGACGGAGGCTTCTGTCTGTCCAGGTGTTGACTCTGTTGTGGAGCGTATGCAACAGATTTGGGACCAGTAGTGGAGAGGTTGTCCCTCTCTCAGGAGAAGGCCCAACGGTTTGCTAACCGGCATAGGACTGATGGTCCTGGGTTTAAAGTAGGGGACTTGGTCTGGTTGTCCTCAAAAAATATTCCTATGAGAGTAGCATCTCCTAAATTTAAGCCTAGGTTCATTGGACCTTATAAGATCATGGAGATTATTAATCCATTTTCTTTTCGTTTGCTTCTTCCAGGGACATTTAAGATCCATAACGTGTTCCACAAGTCCTTGTTGAAGAGGTTTGTTGAGCCAGTGGTTCCTGCTGCTGTGCCTCCTGACCCTGTTTTGGTTGAGGGCAATCTGGAGTATGTGGTTGAGAAAATATTAGATTCTCGTTTTTCTAGACGGAAACTCCAGTATTTTGGTTAAGTGGAGAGGTTATGGTCAGGAAGACAATTCTTGGGTGTTTGCTTCGGACATCCATGCTAGGAGGCTTATCCGTGCGTATCATAGAACTCATCCTGATCGACCTGGTTGCTCAAGTGAGGGTTCGGTGACCCCTCCTCAAGGGGGGGTACTGTTGTGAATGGGCTTGAGATGAGTTCTGAGCAGAGGCTCCCTCTGGTGGTACAAGCGGTGCTGGTCTGTCCAGTGGAGATTGTGAGGATTGGGAGTCAGGTGTTACTGACTGGTCTTATATAAGGGAGTCACCTTCCCATCAGGGTTGCCGGTGATCAATTGTTCTGGTCTCAATCCTTGAATCCTGTTTTCCCTTGTAGCCTGCTGTGTCGTGTCTGCATCTCCTGCTATCAGATAAGACATTTTCTTCTTTTTGTTTTTGTGCTTGATTTTTGCATTTTGTCCTGCACTTCTGTGGGGGCCTTCAGGGTCCCCTCTGGGGGCTTTTGCCCTCTCAGTTTAGTTCAGCCACTGTGTTTGTTACTTTTGCTTTTTACAGTTTTTTTCAGTGGCTGCTGTTTTGATTTTGTTACACCAGAGAGCTAATTTAGGTGGTAGAGGTCGTGTGATCTCAGGTGTTTTTGAAATTAGTAGAGTTGGTGCTTTTCAGGGTTTTTCTGGGATTGCAGTAAGTACCCTTCCTATCCTTTTCTATTTAGTTAGTTTGGGCCCCAGCGTTTGCTCATACATTTTCTGTCTGTGTCAGTATTTCTTCTTGTCTAACCGCCATTACATGTTTGGGGGCTTTCTATTATCTTTGGGGTTCTGCTCCGGGGCAGATAGCTTTCCTATTTATATCTTTAGGTGTAGTTAGTTTCTCAGGCTGTGACGAGGCGTCTAGGACCAACGTAGGAACGCTCCACGGCTGCCTCTAGTTGTGGTGGTTAGTCAGGGTACTGCAATCTCATAGATTCCAACTGCTCTGGTGTATTGCCTTTTTACCTACACTCCTCAGTTACCGAAACATAACAGGCATTTAACTAGTTGACAGCTGTGGGTGGAATCCCTCTGTTTATATCAGCTGTCATGTGCACAGAAAGGTGCAGGCTCAGCGCCTTAGCCCGCACCAAACAAGGGAGTCTGACAATGGCATTTTGAAGATAGAAATTTCATTCTCCAGCAGGACTTGTCACCTGCCACACTGCCAAAAGTACCAATACCTGGTTTAAATACAACAGTATCACTGTTCTTGATTGGCCAGCAAATTCACCTGATCTTAACCCCATACAGAATCTATGGGGTATTGTCAAGAGGAAGATGAGACACAAGACCCAACAATCCAGAGGAGCTGAAGGCTGCTATCAAAGCATCAATAACACCTCAGCAGTGCCACAGGCTGATCGCCTCCATGCCACGCCGCATTGACGCAGTAATTGATGCAAAAGGAGCCCCGACCAAGTATTGAGTGCATTTACTGAACATACATTTCAGTAGGCCAACATTTTGGATTGTAAAATCATTTTTCAAGCTGGTGTTACAAAGTATTCTAATTTACTGAGTTAATAACTTTTGGGTTTACATTGGCTGTAAGCCATAATCATCAATATTAACAGAAATAATCGCCTGAAACAGATCACTCTGTTTGTAATGAGCCTATACAATATATTAGTTTCACTTTTCGGATTGAAGAACTGAAATAAATTAACTTTTCGATATTCTAATTTTGTGAAGAGCACATGTAAGTGCTCTCTATATTCTATTAACATAACAAAGGACCACATACCACAATACACAATTGCCTTCCTGCCTCACAACTTTTGCAAGCAATCCCTTTACAGTTAGGCCTTAGGTGTTACTGGAATTCAATGCTCTTATTCTACACGCAATGTCCATGTTGACCTCCAACAGCAGGTAGCCAGAGGCGTATCCAGAGGGGGACAGATGGGGCATGTGCCCCGGCGCAGCCGGTATGGGGGGACAGTCGGGCCGCCTTATGCGGCGGTCTGCCGTGTCTCCCCCGGAGACTGCATTCTCCACCCCCCGGACTGGAAGTCAGTCTTTCTCTGTGTCGGCTGTCAAGCTGACAGCCGGCACAGAGAAGCGCAGCACGCCGGCTTCCAGGGATAAATTGTACTCGCGTCTGTACAGATGCAGGTTCCAGTAGTCATCACAATGGACACTTCACACATATGCAACTCTCATAACTTATGGTCCTGTGACAACAAGCTTCTCTTCCTGCTTCTCTCAGTTTTTGACTGAACATTGAGAGCATTAGGGAGAGCAGCTTGTCAGTGCATGACTAATTATGCAAATCGCATATGTTCTGCTGGGGGTGGGCACAACCGAATTCTTGCCCCATGTGCCAGAAAGCCTAGATACACCTCTGCAGGTAGCTGCTATGTGTATTGCAACTGAATCAGTCAGTCTGCTGTTGCACAACACTCAGGTTTTGCACCTGTGTTTCTATTTCTGGACTCAATGTAGCTGTATTTCTTGGTTAAACTACTAGTGTAAGGGTGAGTTTCCACGGTCAGGAAACGCTGCGTGTTTGGCGCTGCGCGTTGGCGCGTCCAGATGTTACAGCATAGTGGAGGGGATTTCAAGAAATCCCGTCTCCACTATGCGTAACAACACGCAGGCGGAAGACCTGCGTATCCGGACATGCGGCTCATCTTTTCAGACCGCAGCATGTCCTAGCGTATTGCGGCGACGCTGCGTCGCCGCAATGGAATTTAACACAGGGCTATGTAGCCCTGCGTTCTTCCGGAGGTGTTCCGGAGGTGTCCTGAACACCTCCGGAAAGAGCCGCGTCAAGAAGGGGGCGGGCTTTGGGCGGTGCGGAATTTCCACTCCGTCCAAAGCGCTGTGGTTCCGGACCGTGGAACCACAGCCTTAGAATAAAAGGTGGTGTAATATATTCAGATTCAATATGTGAAAATTTATGGAGGCACAGTACTCAGTAATATATTATAAAACAGGAGAAGCACAGAAGTGTTTAAAGATGTACAAAAATACTTTATTAGCACCTAAAATATTACATACTAATCACACACAAACAAGTGCAAAATAAGGACACACAGTGATGGTTCTCTGCAGAAGTGTATAGTTACAGAAGGTTCAGATACAGTTCAGAAGTTCTTTATGGTAAGGTCTACTATGTAAGTTGTATCCCTTTAATTAGATTCAACCTCAGATAGGTAAAACAATACATAAATCTCCCATATCAAGAAGAATCATTACTATCCCTTCAGAAGTAACAAACACAAACGTGGAGTAAAAAAGTTATATACTGTAAATGAAAATACATTTTACTCACAAACAAATTCATTTTGCCACAAATTATTAATTTTCACACGGGTAACCGGAGAAAATAAACCATACAATTTGTTGAGCAATTTCTCCTGAGTATTCAGATCGAATATGGTAGAAAACTCTTGTGTAGGCGCACAGCAGGCTATGAATGGAAGGAGAACCGTTGACTTTTGAAGCTCAAAATTGTCTGGTATAGATAGCGGACGTTTATGTTGCGTTTGCAGAGCCCTGATGGGGGAATTTTGGAAACTAAACCCCTTAAGGAACTTGAACCGACAGGTGCTTCCACTGCGAGAAATACGTCCGATTCTCGCATGTGAAATCCCAGTTCTGGTGCCGGCATTCGGGAGTGGAGCGAGCAGCTGCATACAAATACATGCAGCCGTACACTCCTCTCCCGAGTGTCGGGGCCAGAGCTGGGATTTCACATGCGAGAATTGGACTACTGGCATATCCTATTCCGCACTCCATCTGGAGTTTTTGTTTGAGAGGTCCACCATCTCTGGCATTGTGGTTGATACCTGCTCACAACTCTGGGACAGACTGCATCAAGTGGTCATGCCTGAGCCAAAGATGGAAGACTGGAAAAGGATTGCCAGGGGATTTGAGGAGCAATGCCACTTCCCAAATTGTCATAGTCTCTGTCTGGTGTTAATGATCATAACAGATGTGTTGGTGTTAGAGTACAAACAACTTATGAAAAAGACTCCAAAGTTTTATAAAATAATATATTTATATGTGCAAACTGCCACCGACTCAGCAGTCTGATCTGTAGTCGGGGTGACTACTGCGAACTTGGAGAAATGATCGATCATCAACAAACAGTACTGTAGGCCCCGGGCTGAGTGTCCCACAAGGAGATAGTCAATCATCAAGACTTC
>JARQOD010000004.1:249314351-249657655 GCA_033576555.1 Oophaga sylvatica | reverse complement strand
CCTATTGAACTTTTGACTGAACGCGGCAAGAGAGAGGGTTCGAAAGAAAACGTACTAACCTTTTCCTACCCCCTTCCAAAGGAATTTGAGTAATTCACGGGAACCTAAACCGAACCAGGGGTGACTCTTTACAACGAGGGGTTATGAGCACGAAGGCATCGTTTTAAGGAAATCTATGTTTCTTTGTGGAAAGCGGGGGCACTCATTAAAACTGCCCCCCTTTCTAAATACGAGCACCATTCAGTGGTGGGAAGGGGGATCTGTCTTTCGAGCTCGGGCTCCAGGAGTCTGCAGCAACAGATCTTGTTTCTCGGATTAAACTCCGTTACCTTGGGGACGTTGACTGTGAAAACCTCCTTTTTTCAATTTTCCCTCAGGGGTTTTTTCCCCAGGGTTTAAAAAAAAAAATCTCTTTTGCTTTCTTTCCATAAACTCGGGGTTGACGCTTGGGTTCTACTCGGGCTTGATCGACCGGGGGAAAGTGAATTTTTTATGGTGCCCCTTGCCAAAAACAGGGAATACGTTCAGGAAGAAGGCTACCCCCAGAAAAGAGGAAACTGTGATGGCTCGCTCCCTCGGGACCGGGGTCAAAAGGGGCCCTTTAAAGGCCCTTAGGGAAAAGACATCAAGAAAAGTCCTTTATGTTTTTATTCTAGGGCTACCATGGCGCGGCCGAATCCTAATTAAGGGGGCCCCAAAGGAAATTTACACTTTCCAGAGAACGATGAGTCCAAAAGTTCAGTTTTGCTCTTTTCCCAAAAAGGAACATGCGCCCCCAAAATACCACTGTATACCGGACTTTTGGGGATTTATTCAAAAGACGCTGACCAGCGCCCAATATTGCCAATTGAATTAGCCTGGAGCGGGAAAAACCTTTGGAAAGATTCCCCCCCCGGGGGGGGGCCCGACAAAAGTTTTAAAGGTTTACATAGATGAAAAATCTACCCAAGGGGCTTATACGCCCCTCTTCTTCCCTCCGCAGGGCACCCATTTTCTTTGTAAAGAAAAAGAGGGTTCTGGCCCATGGTAGACATAGGGAAAATCAATAAGGTTACTATTAGAAACCGTTTTTCCCTTGCCTTTAATCCCCGATTAGGGAGGTGGGCAGCCAAAATTTTTTTAAAAATAATTTCGTGGGGCCTATAACTTTTGCCGTATTAGACCGGGGGTAATGGGAAAACGCATTCGGGCCCCTATGGAACTTTTAATATCTGTTATGCCTTTGGTCTGAGTAAGCCCAGCCCTTTCCAAACTTGGTGAAAAGACTCTTCCGGTCTCCTAGATACATTGTGGAATTTATTTGGGATATTTAAAATTTTTTTTTTTTAAATCCACGAGGAACATCAGGGGAAAGTAAATGGTCTTGGAACGTTAAGACAAAAACCCTTTTAATCAACTTGAAAAGTGTGAATTTCCCTAGGGCCCCAAATCAATTTTTGGGGTTGTACTGTCCACAGGAAATTGTATGGGGAAGCAAAACCCAAACCATCAAGGATTGGCCAAATCCTAAAAATTTGGGGGGTAAGCGCTTCATCGGGGTTTTCCAACTTCTAAGACGTTTCATTGAAATTTCTTGAGGTGTGTCACCAGGAAGGTTTTTTTAAATTATGTCCTTATGTGAGGTCTTGCAAATGAAAAAAACCTCGCCCCTCCCCAACTGGTTTTTCACCTTTCCCACCCCGTTCCCCCCCGGGGGGGCCATTTTAGGATTCATTGTGGATTTCCAACCCTAGGGAAAACACCTTCTGTGGTGGTTGAGTCAACAAAGGCACTCTTTTTCCTTGGGTCGGTTCCCCCTGCAAAAAGGGCATCAGATTTGATGATTAAAGGTTTTGCTTAAGGGGGTCCCCGGGTGAGGTTTTTGGTCGAGGGGGCAATTCACTTCTAGGTTTTTTGGAAAATTTTGGCAGCATTGGACATTAAAGAAAAAACCTTTTTTTGCTTTTCTCCCCGACTAAGGGGAGACCGAACGAACCCCAACAAAACCCCGAGCAGTATTCCGCTGCTTTTCTGCCCCTACAGGATGTTGGGGTGGATCTACTTCCATTTTCGAGTTTCTTTTAAAAAACTCTCAGAGTGCCTCATAAACGTCTCCCTTTTTTCTCTAAAATAGGTTATCTCCTAACATTCTACACGATTTCCCCGAAACGCCCTTTTTCCAGCGTGGCTGAAAAATCACGTCTTTTTCGAAGAATATGGATTTCTAAAGGGAACTGAAAAAGGGTCAGGAAAGGTACAAGAAACAGCAGTAAATTTTTAAACCTCCCATTTTTAAAAGGAGGAGACCTGGGGGCTGTCAACCGAATCTTAAATTAGGTTTTCCCCGTCTAAGTTGGGACATAAATACATTGGACCCTTAAAAAAATAAATTAAGTGCGTTGTTGTCGTTTTAAATGCCCAGAATATGAGAAAACCCCCCTGTCTTTAGTATCCCTACTAAAGGTGGACCCCAATCTTTTTTTGGACTTCTTCCCTTCCCCCCACCAGTTATCGTGGTCGGAAGATTTGTGGGGAAAGGATTTTGATTCCGGTTGTATAGAAATCAGTTACATATTGATTAAAGGCGGGCACCCGTGGAGGAAACTAGGGAAAACCCCCCCAATAACGTTAAGTCCTGTTGCCCGTCATTTTCTAAGGTACCCCCACAACCTGGTTGAGGCCCCGGAGGTTGTCCTTAAGGGGGGTAATGTAAGGTTCTATGTTTATTTCCTGAAACTCAGTTTGTTCGTCAGCCATTTTACTTTCTGTCTTGCTGCAGCTATCCTTGCCCTCAGTCAAAATGGAGTTTCCAGCTTGCATGTTCCCGCCTGATTCTTCCTTTGCTTCTTTAAGCAGCCACAGCTGAGCAATCAGTGCTTCAGAATCTAGCCTGCAGTGAACCTGTGACTTGACTCCTGTAAGCCTTGGACCTTGTACTCCAGCTATTCCTATG
The DNA here is from genome assembly GCA_033576555.1 of Oophaga sylvatica. Lineage (NCBI taxonomy): Eukaryota > Metazoa > Chordata > Amphibia > Anura > Dendrobatidae > Oophaga > Oophaga sylvatica. The sequence goes on along the minus strand of JARQOD010000004.1, from coordinate 249,654,723 downwards.
AGGAACTCTGAAGCAATTGTGGACTCTGAACCCTGCTCTTTGAAAGACCCACGTTTGCATGGACTTCGGTAACAGAGAAGAAGATCCTGAATCTGTATTGGAGAGTGATTGCTGAGCTTGGATTACTCTGGCCTGCTGTGTCTCCTGTTTCTGTGTCTGCAAACTGTGTGACTATTTCTGCCAACTTGATGAAGTAATACAGGACTTTTCTATATCAAACCTGTGTCTCATGTATGTTCATCGCACCCAAGCACAAGACGCTATATGAACTGTACTACATACATTACACAAGGTAGGCCACCAAAAGGACCGACTAACCAAGTCTCTGGTACCAAAAATTCCGGGATGACCGGCCAACGGGGGAACATTGAATCTCGACATCACACTCTTTTTCCATGGTCAGGGACAAAACAATTTCCAAAGGGCAGCGCTCGGGCCTATCCTCCTGACCCCTCCAGAGCCAGTCTCAAATTGGCGAGATGGCGGAAAGAACTACACCTTCTTTCAAAATAACAGAAGGATCAGATACCTCAGGAGCAGTCCGCAAGGAAACTCCTCGAGGGGCATCCGCCTTAACATTCTTAGTGCCAGGAAGAAAGGAAACCACAAAAATTAAAACTTGTGAAAAACAAGGCCCCACCTGGCCTGTCTAGGATTAAGTCGCTTGGCAGATTCCACATAAAACCAGATTCTTATGTCCGTAAGGACCACCACCTGATGTTTGGCTCCCTCCAGCCAATGTCTTCACTCTTCAAAAGCCCACTTCATGGCAATAACTCCCGATTACCCACGTCATAATTACGTTCAGTAGGAGAAAATTTTCGAGAGAAAAAGGCACAAGGGTTACTTTTAGAGGTCTCTGGATCTCTTTGGGACAAAACGGCACCTGCCCCAATTTCAGAGGCATCAACCTCCACCTGAAATGGCAGAGAAACATCAGGCTGCCGCAGAACAGGAGCAGAAGTGAATCTTGCTTAAGTTCCTGAAAATGCAGAGACTGCCTCAGGAGGCCAATTCACCACATCAGAACCCTTTTTGGTCAAATCAGTTAATGGTTTAACAATAACCGAGAAATTACCAATAAATTTACGATAAAAATTGGCAAACCCAAAAATCTTTGAAGAGCCTTTAATGAAGTAGGTTGGACCCAATCACAGATGGCCTGAACCTTGACCGGGTCCATTTCAATAAAGATGGGGACAAAATGAACCCCAAAAATGGATCCTCTGTACGCCAAAAGACACTTTGATCCCTTACATACAGAGCATTCTCTCTAAAAAATTGGAATACAGTTCGAACTTGTTTCACATGAGAGTCCCAGTCATTAGAAAAAATCAAGATATCATCCAAATAAACAATCAGAAATTTATCCACAAAATCCCTGAAATGTAAATTATGAAGGACTGGAAGACAGAAGGAGCATTAGTGAGCCCAAGGGCATCACAAGGTACTCAAAATGCCCCTCAGGGGTATTAAATGCCGTCTTCCATTCATCCCCGTGCTTAATGCGAATAAGGTTATATGCCCCCCTGGGTCAAGCTTGGTAAACAAAGTAGCGTTTTTCACCCTGGAAAAAAGGTCAGAAATCAAGGGTAACGGATATTGATATTTCACAGTAATATTGTTCAAAAGACGATAATCAATACACGGCCTTAATGAACCATCCTTTTTGGCCACAAAGAAAAACCGGCACCTAAGGGTGAAGAGGATGGTCTGATATGACCCTTCTCCAATGACTCCTTGATATAAGACCGCATAGCGTATGTTCAGGTACAGACAAGTTAAAAAGGCGACTTTTAGGGAATTTTTACCAGGCACTAATTCAATAGTGCAGTCATAGCTCCTATGGGGAGGCAAGGATGCAGATTTACTTTCGCTAAACACATCAGAAAAATCAATCAAAAAGTCAGGAACATCCTGAGCCCGGGGGGAGGCAGAAAAAAACAGGAGTGTTGGTATTTAACACATTGCAGCCCCAACTGGTTACAGACACAGATTTCCAATCCAAAACAGGATTATGAGTCTGTAACCAAGGGAAACCCAGTACGATAATGTATGCAGATTATACAGAACCAAAAATTTGCAGCTCTCCTGATGATCAGGTTCAACCCTCATTATCACCTGAGTAGAGAATGAGGTTTATTCTCAGCTAAAGTGTAGAATCGATCCCCAGTAGGGGAATAGACTTCCGTAGGGGTATCAAAAGGAAACCCACAACGTTTAGCAAAATCAAAATCCATCAGGTTAATAGCTGCTCCCGAATCAACGAAGCCTGGGGCAGAAAATGAGGACAGGAGAGCATATCAGAGTAACAGTTAATAAAAACTTAGTCTGAACACTACCCCAAGACAACTGAGCGTGCAAAACGTCTTCCCCGCTTAGGGCAGACTGAAATAGCATGAGAGGCATCACCACAGTAGAAACATAACCCATTGCGCTTTTGAACTCATGACACTGTGCCCAGAAACCACTCTATCACACTGCATGGATTCAGAAGCAGGTTCCCAAAGGGAACACTATACCACGCATACTTCTCCGCTCAGCAAACGTCTGTCAATTTGAATCGCTAATGACATAGAATCATTGAGACCAGAGGGGACAGGGAATCCCACCATAACATCCTTTACATTATCTGACAGACCCTTCCGAAAAAGGGCTGCCAAAGCGTCGTCATTCCATTTGGTCAGGACTGCCACCTACGGAATCTCTGACAGTATAACTCAGCGTCATCAAGCCCCTGATTTAATGCCAACAAGGCTTTTTCAGCTTGATCAGAGATATTAGGCTCATCGTACAATAACCCCAAGGCCTGAAAAAAACGCATCAACATCACTCAAAACAGGATCCCAGGTGTCAGGGAGAAAAAGCCAATCCTGAGGATCGCCGCGCAGGAGAGAGATGCAATTTGAACCTGCTGCGCTGCGTTCACTGAGGACTTAGATTTTAAGGCAAAAAACAATTTACAATTATTTTTTAAATCAGAAACCTGGCTCGATCCCCCAAAAACAAATCTGGCATGGGAATCTAGGTTCCACAACAGGCAACCTAGCAAGATAGGTAGCAATACTCCGAACCTCAGTGGCAAGCTGTCCACACGGCCGACAGCTGTGCAAACTTCATTGAGAGAAAAATCCTCCCAGCACCCAGAGATACAGAGGGAAAAAAAAAAAAAATGTAACAAACAGAAAAAAATCTTGACAACTCTGACAACTTTTTTTTTTTTTTTTTTTCACATATTTTTCCCTTCTGTGAGTTACCATACAATTTTCAATTTTTAGGCGGATGTACTGTTATGTTTCGGTAGCTGAGGAGTGAGGTAAAAAAGGCAATACACCAGGCAGTTGGAATCTATGAGATTGCAGTACCCTGACTAACCACCACAACTAGAGGCAGCCGTGGCGCGTTCCTACGTTGGTCCTAGACGCCTCGTCACAGCCTGAGAAAACTAACTGCACCTAAAGATAGAAAGGGAAAGCTATTGCCCCGGAGCAGTCCCAAAGAAACATAGAAAGCCCCAAACATGTAATGGCGGTTAGACTGAAGAAATACTGACACAGAAGGCTACAAAGGAAACAGGAATCAAGGATTGAGACCAGAACAATTGATCACCGGCAACCCTGATGGGAAGGCGACTCCCTTATATAAGACCAGTCAGTAACACCTGATTCCCAATCCTCACAATCTTCACTGGACAATCCAGTACCGCTTGTAACCACCAGAGGGAGCCTCTGCTCAGAACTCATTTCAAGTCCATTCACAACATCTTTCTTGTTTGCCAGGTTTCCTCTTCTGAGTTACCCACCATTTCATAGGTCATAGCCCTTCATCTTCATCCTGAACATGTCCCCATTCCTCAATGGTTCTCCCAGGGACCGGGGTAATGTGCAGGCCTCCCTACTTGACTGGGCCGCAACCACGGGAGCTTAAACTTACGAAAGTCTGGGTTTCTTCCTCTTCGAGTTGTTCATCGAGATCCCCCACTGGAGTCTCCACACTGACTCTTGACATCCTGTCGGCATTTGCATTTTTGGTAGCAGAGCGATAATGAATGGTAAAGTCAAACTTGGCTAGGCGAGCTACCCACCATTGTTCTAAGGCCGGCGTCACACTGGCGAGATTGATGCGAGTAAGTCGCAGGACTTTCTCGCATCAACACCCAACACGGCCGCCCGCTCTCGGACCCGAGTGTGAGGCTGCATGTATTTCTATGCAGCCGTGCACTCGGGTCCGAGAGCAGGCGGCCGTGCCGGGTGTTGATGCGAGAAAGTCGTGCGACTTACTCGCATAAAACTCGCCAGTGTGACGCCGGCCTAAGGTCCCCAATTTAGCATTCTCGAGGTGGGCCAGGGGATTATTGTCTGTTCGAACTTGCATCTTGGTCCCTGTCAGGAAGCCCGCAAACTTCTCTGTCATGGCCCACACTAGGACTAGGAGCTCTAGCCGGAAGGAGCTGTAATTGTGGGGGTTTCTTTCGCTGTCCTGCATGGACCTACTGGCATACCGATGACTCTCTCATGTCCATCCTGTATCTGAGAAAGTACTGCACCGAGTCCATGGAGGCTACTGTGTACAACAGGAACGGTTGATCGAAATCTGCGTAGGCCAAAATCGGGGCTGAAGTAAGGGCATTCTTTATGGCCTGGAAGGCCTCATCCTGTCTCTGGGCCCAAAAGATGCACTGGTTCTTTGGCACTCTGGCGGTTCCCCTCAGCAGCTAATTCAGAGGACCCACCATCTTCGTGAAGTCTTTGACAAACCGGCGGTAGTACCCGGCGAGCCAAAGAAAGGCCTGGAGTTCTCTCATTGTTCGAGGGACTGGCTACTTTTGGATAGCAGCCACTTTTTCTGGTGAGGGTAGAACTCCATCTTGTGACACTATGTGGCCCAGGTACTCGATCTCTCTCTTGAAGAGGTGGCACTTCATTGGCTTCACCTTCAGGTTATGAGCCCGCAGTCTTTCGAGTACTTGTCCAAGCCGGGCAAGGTGTTCTTCGGATGATGCAGAAAATACAACAATGTCATCCAGATAGATCAGGGTAGCTTCAAAATTTAAGTCTCCCAAACACTTTTCCATCAGCCGTTGAAACGTGCCCAGAGCATTGGAGAGCCCAAAGGGCATCCGATTAAACTCAAACAATCCCATAGGGAGGATGAAGGCGGTTTTTGCTTTCTCTTTCTCTGCCACAGCTAAGTGCCAGTATCCACTTGCTAGGTCCAAGGTGGAGAAGTACTTGGCTATCCCCAACGCTGTCAAGGATTCCTCGATGCGGGGTAATGGATACGAGTCTTGAACAGTGCAGGCATTGAGTTTCCTGTAATCTACACAGAACCGGATAGTCCCATCCATTTTCTTGACGAGCACCACCGGGGCCGCCCAAGGGCTCTGACTACTCTGCACTACTCCTGAATCCAGCATCTGCCTCAGTAATGTCTTCACCTCTTGGTACATATTGGGCGGGATCTGCCGTTATCGTTCTCAAATTGGACGAGCTTCCCAGGTCGGCATCTCGTGCGTGATGGCTTCAGTACAGCCAAAATCTTCAGTGTGAAGGGAGAATGTGGCCTGATTCTCCCACAGCATAGCTTCTATCAGGGCCAACAGCCTTCACATCCACTTCCATTTGATCAAGGATGACCCGTCTACTCCACTCTGGGGATGGCGTCTCTTCGGCCCCCGCAGCAACTGTTAGAGTCCACCCCACACCTTCTATCGGTGATAAAAACATCTCCTTCAGACTCATCACTTCACCCTTATGTAGGTATACCAGGGCCAGATCTGTCCCTCGTGGCAAGGTGACCTCCCTGGGGCCCACATTCAAAACTCTTATAAGGATGTGTCTTTGCTGGACCACAGCTATTGTACGAGCTATCATGACTTCTTGGTCCACTCTTCTGCCTACCATAGGCTGAACAATCACTTCCAACCCGTCGAGGTTGCGATGAGTCCCCACTGGAAGGTGTAATATACTTTCTCGCTCGGGAAGCAGGATTACAGGCTCTTTCCCAGGAGCCCTGATGACCCCTACCGTCTGATAAGATGACACACTCTTCTGCGTCCAGACGCGGATCAGTCGCTGAAGGGCTTCTTGAGTAGGCTTATGTGTAGTAGCCTTCTTCCAATAACCGGACCCTTTTGGTAAACATAATCTGATCGAGTACACGTAGGATATTCATTCCCAGTACGACAGGCACATCTTCTTTGATGGGCTCAGGGACTAGCAGGATCCCTTTTCTCCCCACTTCTTGCCCACAGATTCGAATATTCATCCACACGACCCTGTGACTGGGATCGGTTGTTGGTTGGCAGCAAGCAACCGGATCAACGTCTCTTTTTCTGGCTTGGCCAGGGCCTGGAAATGCTGCTTGAAATACGTTTCAAGCATCGTCATCACTTGTGACCCAGTATCTATCAAACAGTCCACTGGAACACCTTCGAATTCAGCATGCAGGATGGGACACCCAGCAATCAAGTGTTCGTTATGATAGGGAGCGACCTCTCTCCTCGCCTCCCCCGCAGAGTGCCGCACTACTGCAGGGGTTGGTAGTTTAACGGTGGTTTCCACTGACCTTGAGCGTAATTCCGACAGTCTCTGGCAAGGTGTCCCTGTCCTCCACACTCCCAGCATTGTATGCCTCCTCCTCACGGGGAGGGCACCTCGAGCCTGTCCTCATGCCCCTTGTAGTTCTCTCATGGCAGGCGACGGGCAGGGCTGACAGGGGTCCATCACGGCCGAATAGGGACGTTCAGTGGACGGATTTCCCATTCTTCGCTCCATCTGGGTCAGTTTCTCTTGCATGTTGACAAAGGACCGCTGCAAGTCTTGCACCACCTGGACCAGCACCTCCTGATGGTTTGGGTCCCCTCTGATATTGGCGCACAGGACGCGCGTCACCCCAGATGTGTAGCTTTCTTCCTTGCTTCGGGCCACTGTTTCTGCCAAGATTTGATGAAATGTAAGAGCTAGATCTGCCCGAACCTGTTCTGACAGTGCTCGCCTCAAGGATGTGTTGTGCAGTCCCAGAATGAATTGTTCCCGCAGTATTCCGTCTTTAGAGCCCATGCCGCCAAGTCCATCCAACTCCTTTCTCTGCACTTCCACTAACACATCTTGCAGTGCTATCGCATATTGAGAAATTCCGTCTTCTTCCTGCTGCAGCCTCGAGAAAAATTTGTCGCAGAGGTGTCCCACACTAGCAGTCTCGCTGTAGATTTCTTCCAGGAACTTCACTAACTCCTACAGGGTACTACGGGTGAGTTCTGATTGTAGGCAGACGTTTATACGGACTTCTCCCTCTAGGGCAGTTAAAGCGATCTCCACTTCAAGGTCTGGGCTGATGTTATAAATCTTCAGGGTGCTTTGCAGCCGGGACACCCAGTCAGATAGTGGCATATTATTGCCATTAAACTTTGGTAGTACACTAAGTATGGTGCCCATAGGGAGTGTCCTTGCAGGGGTTCCACCAATGCCCACAGCATTCCTATTAACATTAGCATTCCCGCAGTTGCTGTCTGCTGCCTCCATCTTGGTGACAGTACCCTGCTCGCAGCGCCACTTGAAGGGATGGCCGGAGAACCACCACGGTGCAGTGAGACTACGGTACACAAGATGAGGTGCAAACAACAAAGGGTAAATTTCTTGGAAGGCAAGGAATGAAGTGGATAAGGAAGGTGCAAACATGGGTATGCAATGGCAAAAGAAAAAAAATGGCTGTGCGACCTTTTTACACAGCTTCATGCACAGTAGCTCACAGCAACAGCTCCCAGCTCACACGCTCTCAACGGTTTCAACTGCTCCTCTCCTCAGCCTCGGACAGTTCATTAACACAGTCCTTTACAGGGGGAGCAGATCATTCCATCACACCAGACAAGGGGGTGCTGTCTCTTAAAGTTGCAGCATGTTTCTTACTGTCCATAACAGCACCACCCCCTTACACTAAATGCAATTTAGGCAAACCGTGGGGCTCAAATGTGACGGCATTTGGATTTGGTAGTGCAGAATTCACTGGATTTCTTTATGGGGGAGCCATAGCGTTTTTCCAGAACATTTGTGCTTACCGTAACATAGAAGACAACTATGTTTTCATTGACGGGTGGTGGATTTTAGTGGAGACTTGCCATTTGTGAATTAAGTTGAAGCTTTAGTTGGGAACGTTTTACATAACATTTTGTTTCACATTTATTCTGTGCTCAACGCTGAGCACTTACATTGGGATTTCCATTTAAATCTCCCAGTGAGGTGATTCAGATGAAACCTCGAGGGATCCATTCACTATAATTTGGCACCAGAATTACTCTGTACTCCCTCTGGCCTGTTTAGTGGTGTTTTTCTTTTCAGAGCTGCACAAACTGTGGACAACCACACTTTTCTGCATGTTAAAAAGATGGACATTGCTGGATCATAGGCCAGAAGGCATCCAGTATTTCCATCTGCCTCATTACAGGGAATTTTCCTTCAAGGGTTCTGTCTGAATCAAGTATTTCAGAGATTTACATGGTATTAGCCTTCAGCGTTGAGCACAGAATAAATGTAAGCTGAGCCTTAGGCTGGGGTCACACTAAAAGTATGGAAAATCGGTCCGAGTCTCTCTGCCGACAGTCGCACGAGTGTTTTCTCTATGGTCATCCATGTGCAATGCGATGATGCGATTTTCTCGCACCTATGTATCCGTATGACATCCGTATGATATGCGTATGGCTTTCCATTTCTGACTGATTTTCCTCATTGAATTTAATGGGCTGAAATGAGGAAAATGTGTGCATATTTCTCGCAAGCTATACTAATGGTCCATGTGGTGTCAGATTTTTTCTCGCACCCATAGACTTCCATAGGCGAGACTCGGCCGATATATGCGTACAATCGCAGCATGCTGCGATTTCTCTCGCACGGAGACTATTCCAGAGAAAAAAAACGGTGATGGGAGCTGCCCCATAGATTAACAATGGTCCGAGTATTATGCAATGTTTTCTGCATAGCACACGTCCATACTCAACGCTAGTGTGACCCTGGCCTTAATGTGATCTTTGTGAGGCAAAATGAACAGCAGGTAAAGAATTGGTTTTATTTGGTTTTTAAGTCGTTCCTCATGCGGTATAAATGATTAGATAACTTTATTATTCGGGCCTGGGTGATTTCAGCGATACCAGATTTACAGTATATATTTTTTTATGTTTGGCTACTATCCAACATTAAAAACAAGGGTTTTCTGCAAAACAAAAGGTTATTTCGTCATGTTTTGAGAGCTATAATTTTTCGATATTTAGACATGTTAGGTGTTTTGCAGGGAAAGTTGATGTTTTTATTGCTACAGTTTTCAGGCAAATAATAATATTTGATTCCTTTCTATTCAGATTTTTGGGAGGCAAAATGAAGAAAATCTAGCAATTCAGCCACTGTTTTTATGCTATTCTTCAGGTCATTACGATTACAGCGATACCACATTTATATATTTTTTTTGTTTTGGAGCATTTACACAATAAAAGCTATTTTGAAGAATGCTTTGCTCTATTCTGAAAACTATAGCTTTTTTAATTTTTCCACTGATGGAGCTTTATGGTGGCTTGTTCTTTGTGAGACAAGATGTTTTCAGCTATACCATTTTTATTTACATTCATCTTTTTGATCTTGCTTTATTCTATTTTTTGATCAGTGGTATGATGAAACGCACTTTATTTGCGATTTTCTTTTTATGGTGTTCACTGAAGGGGTTAACTAGTGGGGCAGTTTTACAGGTCAGGTCATTCCAGATGTGGCGTTACCAAATACTTTTTGTTTATTTTTATAGAAATATATGTATTTGGTTAATGTTTAATCTTTTTGTTGCTGTTCATCATGTGATATATACACTTGTGGTCAAAATTGTTGTTTTTTCAACAATGGTGTCCTTCTTGGTCGTCTCTCATTAAATCCACTTTGGCTCATACAATGACGGATGGTGCGATCTGACACTGATGTTCCTAGAGCTTGAAGTACACCTTTAGGCCTCTTTCACACGTCAGTGGCTCCGGTACGTGTAGTGACAGTTTTCTCACGTACGGAATACACTGACACACGTAGACCCATTAAAATGAATGGGTCTATCCACATGTCAGCGTGTTTTCACGGACCATGTGTCCGTGTGCAAAATACGCTGACATGTCCGTTTTTCTCTGGCAGCACGGTCCACAAAATTGCGCTACACGTGCACATGGAGAACAGTTCACACTGTCCTCCGTGACACGGACGGCCGCCGGGGAAGAAGCGGCCGCTGTTCCCCTGCCTGAGGTGCTGAAGTCAGATGTCATTATTCTCCCTGCTCTGCTGGCAACAGTGAGCAGGGAGAATGAATGAAAGAAAACCCGACGTGGGGTCCCCCTTAGTTTTTGAACCAACCTGGCAAAACTATACAGGTGCGGGCTGCTATTCTCAGACTGGAAAGGGGTCATGAATATGGGCCCCCAAGCCTAAAAACAGCAGCCCGCAGCTGCCCAGAAAAGGCCCATCTATTAGATGCGCCTATTCTGGAGCTTTGTCCGATTCTTCCCACTTTTCCTGTAGCAGTGGCAAGTGGGGTTAATAAGGGATTAATTTCACCTTTCTATTGTAAGGTAACATTAATCCAGGCTTAGTAATGAAGAGGTGTCAATAAGACACCTCTTCATTACTAACCCTAGAGTTATTCAAGGGTTAAATAAACACACACACAATAAGAATAAAGTATTTTAATGAAAGAATACACTGCACAGTTTTCCATTATCGAAGCCATCGATCTCCTGGAAAAAATACAAAATAAAATAACAACAATATACCCATACTCGTCCACAGTACAGTGAAGTCCCACGGTGCAATCCATCTCGGGGGGTTAATCAGTTTACAGCTGGAGCGCTGCTAATGCGACTGACCAGGCTGTAGACTACTGGGGAATGAATGGAAGCAGCTCGCACAGGCTCAGTGAGTAGCGGTGACGTCACTGAGTCTGTGCTTGCTGACAGCTGAACTCCTGTGACCTCAGCACCATCATTTTCCTACGGTGCTGAGGTTACAGATATTCAGCTGTCAGCAAGCACAGACTCAGTGACGTCACCGCTACTCACTGAGCCTGTGCGCGCTGCTCCCATTCATTCCCCAGTAGTTTACAGTGGGAGTGGCTGCATTAGCAGCGCTCCGGCTGTAAACTGATTAACCCTCCAAGATGGATTGCGCCGTGGGACTTGACTGTACGCCGGAGAGGTATGGGATATTGTTGGTTAATTTTTTTTACTTTTTTACAGGTGATCAAGGGCTTTGCGGAATAGCAGTGTAAGATGGAAAACCTGTGTGATGTATTATTTCATTACAAGACTTTATTCTGTATGTGTGTGTGTTTATTTAACCGTTTACTTACTATAGGATTAGTAATGATTAGGTGTCTTTTTGACACCTTTTCATTACTAAGCCTGGCTTAATGTCACCTTACAATAGTAAGGTGACATTAACCCCACTTGCCACCACTAGACAAAGCTCCAGAATAGGTTCATCTAATAGATGCACCTTTTCTGGGCTGCTGCGGGCTGCTGTTTTTTAGGCTGGGGGGCCCATATTCATGGCCCTTTCCAGCCTGAGAATAGCAACCCACACCTGTATAGTTTTGCCGGGTTAGGTGAAAAAACGAAGGGGGACCCCACATCGGGTTTTCTTTCATTCATTCTCCCTGCTCGCTGTTGCCAGCAGGGCAGGGAGAATAATGACAGCCGACTTCAGCACCTCAAGCAGCAGGACAGTGCTTACTGTAGCGCTTCTTCACCTGCAGCAGTCTGTGTGGTCCTGATGCGGCACACGTGCTGCACACGTGTGTCACACGGATATACCATGTATTTACATGGACACATGGACACATGGACACGGATATCTCTGGTACCGTGTTTACCGGTACCGGAAATATCTGGACGTGTGAAACTGGCCTTAATCTGTTTAGAAGTTTTTCTGGGCTCTTTCGTTACCATTCGTATTATCTGTCTCTTTGATTTTGTCATAAATTTTCCATCTGCAGCCACGTCCAGGAAGGTTGGCTACAGTCCCATGGAGCTTAAATTTCTGAATAATATGTGCAACTTTAGTCACAGGAATATCAAGCTGCTTGGAGATGGTCTTATAACTTTTACCTTTAACATGTTTGTCTATAATTTTCTTTTCTAATCTCCTGAGTAGGGTTGAGCATTCCGATACTGCAAATATCGGGTATCGGCCGATATTGGCTGTATCGGAATTCCGATTCCGAGTTCCGATATTTTCGTCATATCGGATACCGGAATCGGGATTGTCACTGTCACTGTCAGTGTCCGTCGGTCGGGTCTGTCAGGAGTCAGCGGCACTTACCTGGCAGAAGATCTCCGGCGGTCACGTCCTGGACTGCTTCATGGCCGCCATCATCTTTCCCCGGCGGTCACATGCAGTTTCTCGCGATAACTGCAGTGACTGCCGGGTAATCCCGGCCGTAAAGCAGCCAGTCCGATGACGTCACCGCCGGGGAAGCAGGTAATCAGCTGAGCTGCGTCGGGATGACAGGCTCTGCCTGTCATTGCGATGTAGCAGAGCTGGATCGTCGTGGGACTGTCGTTACTATGGACTGCGTCAGACAGGTGGTATACTGTTGGTTTGTTTTTTTTGTTTTTTTACAGGAGATCGATGGCGTCGCAGGAATGAGTGTATAATAAAATTAATGAAAACTGTGTTGTCTCTTTTATTTCATTAAAAGACTTTTTTCTTGCTTTGTCTTTTTTTTATACATTTAATAACTTTGGGATTAATAATGGATCGGTGTCTTATTGACACCTCTCCATTATTAACCGGGCTTATTGTCACCGTGCAATCAACGGTGACATTAACCCCTTATTACCCCACTTGCCTCCGCTACAGGGCAGTGGGAAGAGCCGGGTAAAGTGCCACAATTGGCACATCTTTTGATGCGCCAAATGTGGGGCTGCTGTAGCCTGGTATTATCAGGCTGTTGAGGGCCAAAATCCATGGGCCTTGACAGTCTTTTAATACCAGGCCGCAGCAGTCTGCATTTTACTTAGCTGGTTAACAAAAATAGGGGGACCCCTACGCCGTTTTTTTTTCAAGGGGATCCCCTATTTTTGTTAACCAGCCAAGCTAAGCAGACTGCTGTGGCCTGGTATTATCAGGCTTGCAAGGTCCATGGATATTGGATCCTTACCAGCCTGAAAAACCAGGCCTCAGCGGTCTGCTTCATCTGGCTGGTCAACAAAAATAGGGGGGACCCCACGCCAATTTTTTTCGAGGGGATCCCCTATTTTTGTTAATCAGCCAAGATATGCAGACTGCTGTGGCCTGGTATTATCAGGCTGGCAAGGTCCATGGATCTTGGCTCCTTAACAGCCTGAAAATCCAGGCCTCAGCGGTCTGCTTCATCTGGCTGGTTAACAAAAATAGGGGGGACCCCACGCCAATTTTTTTCGAGGGGATCCCCTATTTTTGTTAATCAGCCAAGATATGCAGACTGCTGTGGCCTGGTATTATCAGGCTGGCAAGGTCCATGGATCTTGGCTCCTTAACAGCCTGAAAATCCAGGCCTCAGCGGTCTGCTTCATCTGGCTGGTTAACAAAAATAGGGGGGACCCCACGCCATTTTTTTTTCGAAGGGAACCCCTATTTTTGTTAATCAGTTCCCTCTGACGTCACTGATGGTGTCCCTGGCTGACCTGAAGTGAAAGTGGAAAGCAATCAATTAAGCTTTCCACTTCCTCTCCTGTCAGCCAGGAGAGGAGCTCATTCATTTGGGGGTTTACTGTGAGGCTGCAGCATTAGCTGCGGTCCCTGCAGTAAACATTAACCCTTTCTGAAGGATTACACCGTGGGACCTGACTGTGCATGGGATAGGTAAGAATAATTTTGCTTTATTATTTTATTTTTATTACAGGAAATGGTTTTAGCAGGTAAATAAAATATGGTCAAAAACTGTGTGATTATTTCATTAAACTTTTTTATTAAAGTGTGTGTGTTTGATTTTTCTTTCATACAATAGGATTAATAATTGATAGTTGTCTAATTGACAGCTCTCAATTATTAACCTGGCTTAAAGTGACCTTTCAATTGCAAGGTCATTTTAACCCCTTATTACCCCATTCGCCACCGCTACAGGGCAATGGGAATAGACGGGCAAAGTGCCAGAAAGGGCAAATCTAATTAGAGATTTGCCCTTTCTGGGGTGTCTGGGGGCAGATGTTAGTAGCCGGGGGGGGCCAAAAATAATGGTCCCTCTCTGGGCTATTATTATCTGCCCCCACTCATTGGCTTTGTCTGTCTGGTTGCGAAAATAGGGCGGGAGCCCACACATTTTTTTTTCAGCAATTTTACACCTCATATATATATATACATGTCATTGAGTTTGTGACACATATATATATATATATATATATATATATATATATATATATTTATAGTTCATACACTTCTACATAGTATAATAGCCGCTAATTCAATTGCCGGCTTTTGTGAAAATGCAGAACCCGACATGAAATGACACTTGGTTTACATAGAGTTAACCATGTCTTTTCATGTAGTTTGATATCTGATTTGCACAAACAATTACATGAGTGTAAGTGTGCAAAATTTCACACCTGTAGGGGTTAATCAAAGGTGTAAATTCGTAGCAAAAAAGTCCGTTTTTTTTTACAACGAATTTACACCTTTAATTAACCCCTACAGGTGTGAAATTTTGCACACTTACACTCATGTAATTGTTTGTGCAAATCAGATATCAAACTACATGAAAAGACATGGTTAACTCTATGTAAACCAAGTGTCATTTCATGTCGGGTGCTTCTGTCTTTTCACAAAAGCCGACTTTACCCGGCAATTGAATCAGAGGCTATTTTACTATGTAGAAGTGTATAAACTATAAATATATGTATATATATATGTCACAATGACATGTATATATATATATATATATGTATTCTATGTGTGTATATTTAGTGTTTACAAGGAAAGAAAGAGGTTTTTTTAGTTACGATATTTTGTTCCCATAGACTTACATTGGATTTCCGGTATCGGTATCGGGTATCGCCGATATTTTAATGGTATCGGTGATACCATTCCGATTCCGATACTTTTGGATATCGGAAAGTATCGCTCAACTCT
Source organism: Oophaga sylvatica (assembly GCA_033576555.1). Classification (NCBI taxonomy): domain Eukaryota; kingdom Metazoa; phylum Chordata; class Amphibia; order Anura; family Dendrobatidae; genus Oophaga; species Oophaga sylvatica. The sequence goes on along the minus strand of JARQOD010000004.1, from coordinate 249,639,604 downwards.
ACTCCTGAGACAACTCTTTCCTTCGCTTCTTCTTGTCCATGTTGAGTGTGATACACACCATCTCACCAAACAGCACTGTGAGTATCTGTAGCCCTCTATACAGGCCCACTCACTGATTCCAAGATTGTAGAGACCTGTGATGCTAGTTAGTTGACACACCTTGATTTAACATGTCCATTTTGTCACATTATTATCAGGGGTACCATCATTTCTGTCCAGGCCCATTTCATGAGTTTTATTTTTTTTTAATTATTTGGAAGCATGGTTGAAAAACAATGTCTGACTTTCATTTTCATAGATTTTTGATGTATTACTTGTGTCAGATTCAAGTTATTTCTGTGACCATTGTGGGTTTTTCTGTCATTAAACAAAGGGTACAAACAATTTTGACCACGTGTGTATATATACAAATAGTGAAACACATATATTATTTATTGTCATTGCAGTGATCTATTTTGAGTATTTCTGCTTATGCTGATGACAGCCAATGAAAACTCAAAAGCTATTATCTCATTAAATTAGAATAGTTTATAACACCAGCTTGAAAAATAATTTCAAAACCTGAAATGTTGGCATACTGAAATGTATGTTCAGTAAATGCACTCAATACTTCGTCGGGAGTCCTATTGCATCAATTACTGCATCAATGTGGAGTGGCATAGTGGCAATAAGCTTGTGGCACTGTTGATATGTTTTGGAAGCCTAGGTTGCTTTGATAGCAGCCTTCAGCTCGTCTGCATTGTTGGGTCTGGTGTCTCTCATCTTCCTCTTGACAAGGTCAGTCAAGTTTGCTGGCCAATCACAGTGATACTGTTGTTTTTAAACCAGGTATTGGTACTTTTAGCAGTGTGGACAGGTGCCAAATCCTGCTGGAGAATGAAATTTCCATCTCCATAAAGCTTTAGGAGTAATCTAAGGGGTGCATGCAGTGTGGGGCGCATGCATCCCAGAAGCAAAGCATCACAGAAGACAAGCGTCTTGAAAACGGCAGTTATTCATGGCAGTTAATCAGGGCTGGAATCAGGTACCCCACACTTTGCCTTTTTTTTCATTATGTACTTTATCGCTTTCCTCCTGTGTTCCCTTGCCATCCACATTCACTGACCCATCCCCCCTCCATCACGACTCATACACATCAGCCCATCCATACTTCCCTCTCCCATGTACAGCTCCCATGCACTCCTCACCTTCCTGAAAAACCTCAGCCCATCTTGCCCAAACACATCACAGAAAAAACCTACTTACAATTCCAACAACTACTTGCTCTTTATCTTCCTACTCCTACTGATTTCAGGGGACATCTCCCCCAACCCTGGTCCACCATCCCCCAACCTCAATCCCTACCCTACCTCATACCGAAACCATAATAATCTTATTAATATTACTTGCACTCCCTCATCTCCTTCTTTCAATTGTGCCCTCTGGAATCCACGGTCTGCATGCAACAAGCTATCCTTCCTGCACAACTACTTTCTGAACCACTCTCTAATCTGTTTGCCCTCACTGAAACCTGGATTCAGGATTCTGACACTGTCTCCCCTGCTGCCATTTCCTATGGTGGTTTACAGTTCTCCCATTCCCCGAGACCCACAAACAGACATGGTGGTGGAGTTGGCATACTCCTGTCCCCACAATGCACTTTCCAGGTCATCCCCCCAATTCCATCACTCTCATTCCCTTCTTTTGAGGTCCACACCATCAGGCTCTTCCATCCCCTCTCCCTCAGAGTAGCGGTCATATATCGGCCCCCAGGCTCGCCCACCCAGTTCCTTGACCACTTCTCAGCCTGGCTGCCGCACTTCATGTCCTCAGAACTACCAACCCTTATCCTTGGAGACTTCAACATCCCCATTAACAGCCCTACTTCCACATCTGCATCTCAGCTTCTATCACTAACCACTTCTCTAGGCCTCTCACAGCTTTCAACCTCTGAGACACACAAGGATGGCAACACCCTTGACCTGGTCTTTGTCCGCCTCTGTTCAATCTCCCACCTAAATAACTCACCGCTTCCACTCTCTGACCACAACATTCTCTCCTTCACGCTCACAAATCCTCCACCACCCCAGAGCACTACTACCTACCACACATTCAGAAATCTACAAGCCATTAACCCTCAGACACTTTCAGACTCCCTACACTCATCGCTGTCCCCAATCTCCTCTTTTTCCTGTCCTGATCTGGCTGTTCATCACTACAATGACATTCTTAGAAGCACCCTTGGCCAAGTAGTAACGCTCACCCTCAGAACCTCCAAACACACAGTAAAACAGCCCTGGCTCACATTGCAAACTCAACTTCTTCAGCGATGCTCTAGGAGTGCTGAACGCCTCTGGAGAAAAACCCGCACACTAGAAGACTTCATCCACTTTAAATTCATGCTAAGAACTTATAATGCTGCCCTTCACCTCACCAAACAGACCTACTTCACCACCCTGATCTCCTCACTAGCCAACAACCCCAAGAAACTTTTTGACACTTTTCACTCCCTCCTCAGGCCAAAAGCACAAGCCCCTATCACAGACATTTGTGCTGACAACCTGGCCTCCCACTTTATAGAAAAAATAGATACTATCCGTCAGGAAATCTGCTCTCAACCACCAAGTGCTGTGACTCCCATCCCTCCCTGCATTTCCCCTGGCTCACTTTCCACATTTGATCCCATCACAGAAGAAGAAGTCTCCAGAATCCTCTCTTCCTCTCGTCTGACTACATGCACTACCGACCCCATCCCCTCACATCTCCTCCAGTCTCTCTCTCCAGTTGTCACAACTCACCTAACTACAATCTTTAATCTCTCTCTCCTCTGGCATTTTCCAATCCTCCTTCAAACACTCCATCATTACTCCGCTACTAAAGAAACCCGCTCTCGACCCTTCCTGCACAAACAACTACAGACCGGTCTCCAATCTCCCCTTCATCTCTAAACTTTTGGAGCGCCTAGTCTACTCCCGCCTTACCCGCTACCTCTGCACTCACTCCCTCCTAGACCCTTCACAGTCCGGCTTCCGCCCCCTACATTCGACTGAAACTGCACTCATCAAAGTGACCAATGACCTACTGACAGCAAAACGTAACGGCGACCACTCTCTGCTCATTCTTCTTGACCTTTCTGCAGCTTTCGACACTGTTGACCACTGTCTCCTACTGTCTAGGTCCAGTCACTAGGTATTAAGGACACTGTTCTCTCCTGGTTCTCCTCCTATCTTTCTGACTGCTCCTTCAGTGTTTCGTTCTCTGGCTCCACGTCATCTCCTCTTCCTCTCACTGTCGGTGTACCCCAGGGCTCAGTCCTTGGCCCCCTTCTCTTCTCTCTCTACACGGCCCCAATTGGACAGACCATCAGCAGATTTGGCTTTCAGTACCATCTTTATGCTGATGACACACAACTATACACGTCATCCCCCAACCTTACCCCCGCTGTTCTACAGAATGCCACCGACTGTCTGTCCGCAGTCTCCAACATCATGTCCGCTTTCTATCTGAAACTTAACCTCTCCAAAACTAAACTCCTTCTGCTCCCGCCATCTACTAACCTCCCTAAATCTGACTTTTCCCTCTCTGTGGGCAGCACCATAAAGACACCCCGGCAGCAGGCTCGCTGTCTGGGTGTTATGTTTGACACTAATCTCTTCTTCACCTCCCATATACAATCTCTTGCCCGCTCTTGCCGTCTACACCTAAAGAACATCTCTAGAATCCGCCCTTTTCTCACCATGAAAACAGCAAAAACCCTCACTGTAGCATAGATTCACTCCCGACTGGACTACTGCAACGCTCTATTACTTGGCCTCCCCATTACTCGACTATCCCCTCTCCAGTCCATCCTTAATGCAGCAGCCAGGGTCATCCATCTGGCTAATCGGTACTCGGACGCGTCCGCTCTTCGCCAGTCCTTACACTGGCTGCCCATTCATTGTAGGATCCAATTCAAAGTACTTGTTCTCACCCACAAAGCTCTCCACAGTGCAGCACCCCCCTACATCTCCTCCCTCATTTCTATCTATCGGCCTAACCGACTGCTGCGTTCTGCAAACGACTTTCGACTAACCTCTGCACTAATCCATACCTCCCACTCCCAACTCCAAGACTTCTCCCGTGCTGCGCAAATCCTCTGGAATGCTCTACCCCAAGAAATTAGGACTATCCACAATTTGCATGGTTTCAGGCGCTCCCTCAAAACACATTTGTTCAGAGTGGCCTATCACATTCACTAATCAAAGTCGTTCTATGTTTAAGTGTGTATGTGTAGCCCATTCACTATCTCCATCCATCCCTCAGTCCCTCAAGATGGCTGGACCATCATTGTAAATGCACCATTGTATATACACACCTGTACTTTGTATCTCCCCCACCTCATTGTAGATTGTAAGCTCTCACGAGCAGGGTCGGCTTATTTTGCTTTAATTATTGTATGTTTAACGTTGTTACTCATGACTTATGTTTTGAAACTGTTAAACTGTAAAGCGCTGCGGAATATGTTGGCGCTATATAAATAAAGATTATTATTATTATTATTGTCAGCAAAAGGAAGCATGAAGTGTTCTAAAATTTCCTGGTTGATGGCTGCGCTGACTTTGGTCTTGATAAAACATAATGGACCTACACCAGCAGATGACATGTCTCCCCAAACCATCACTGAGTGTAGAAACTTCACACTAGACCTCAAGCAGCTTGGATTGTGTGTCTCTTCACTCTTCCCCCAGACTCTGGGACTTTGAATTTCAAATGAAATGCAAAATTACTTTAATTTAAAAACAATACCTTCTACCACTGAGCAACAGTCCAGCTTTTTTTCTCATTGGCCCAGGTGTGTCGCTTCTGGCATTGTCTATTGGTCACGAGTCATTTGACACAAGGAATTTGACACTTGTAGCCCATGTCCTGGATACATCTGTGTGTGATGTGGCTCTTGAAGCAATGACCCCAGCAGCAGTCCTCTCCTTGTGAATCTCCGCCAAATTTTTGAATGGCTGTTTCATAACAATCCTTTCAAGGCTGCGACTATCTTGGTTGCTTGTGCACCTTTTCTACCACACTTTTTCCTTACACTCAACTTTCCATAAATATGCTTGGATACATCACTCTGTGAACAGCCAGCTTATTTAGCAATGACCTTTTGTGGCTTACCCTCATTGTGGAGTGTGTCAATGACTGCCTTCTGGACATCTGTCAAGTCAGCAGTCTTCCCCATGATTGTGGAGCCTACTGAAACAGACTAAGGGACATTTTTAACTGCTTGGGAAGCCCTTTTCAGGTGTTATTTTGTTAATTATTCTAATTTACTAATATAATGATTTTTGGTTTTTACTGTCTGTAAGCCATAATCATCAACATAAACAGAAATAAACACTTGAAATAGATCACTCTGTTTGTAATGACTCTATATAATATATGAGTTTCACTTTTTGTGTAGAACTGAAATAAATTAATAATGAGAAATTTGTTACACTGCGAGCAGTGACGTAAGGTTACCGCAGTTCTTCGGCTATGAACTGCAATAATCTTTCTGATGTCCACGCTTATTGCAGCAGCCGGATTCACACGCCTAGATTAGTGTATGACAGATGCCTTGCTGAGCGGTCACATTATTGGTGTCACTGCTTACTACCAGCTGTAGCAGAGTCAGGTATGATCGAGGCATGTGGGATGGGTAAAGAGGGTCAGGGAGTGCTTTATACTTTAGATTTTTCTCTGTGTCTGTGTTTTTTGCTTGAAACTTACGGAGATAGTAATCAGTGTGTCTTATTTACTCTTCTCTATTATTAACCGCTTGGCTTGATGTCTGCTGACCTTACAGATCTGATATCATTCCCAAAATATTAGCCCGCTTGTCAGTGCAGCAGAGCAAGCAGGAAGAGCCAAGCAAAGTGCCAGAATTGGTAAAAAGAATAGGAGGACCACAAGTCATTTTTTTAAATTACTTATTTAAATAATGAAACAAAAAAGACATGTGAGCCCTCTATTTTTTGATAACCAGCTAAGTTGAAGCAGACAGCTGAGGACTGCAGCCCACAGCTGTCTTGTTTAGCTGAATGGAGCTCCTTAGAGTAGTGTTGAGTAGTGTTGAGCATTCCGATACCGCAAGTATCGGGTATCGGCCGATATTCGCTGTATCGGAATTCCGATACTTAGTTCCGATATTTTTCCAATATCGTATACCGGAATCGGAAGTTCCCATAATTCTTTGAGAGGCAATGTGATTTTAGTCAGCCAATGAGGAATCTTATGAAGTGTGGGCACATCCTGTAATGCTGCGGTCATCTTAACTAATGGCATGGCTGTGATTGGCTGCTGAAATGATGTCAGAATGCACTATAAAAGGCGCCGCCGCCATTTTAGCGTCACTGTGCTGTGAACTCAGTTAGGGACAGAACGCTGCTCTGCTGACTCTGAGGGACAGTTAGAGATTGCGATTTTGTGTACTTTGCTTTAGGCAGGCTAGTTTACCAACCGCTGTGTAAAGCTTCCTTTTGCCTTGCAGTGTTGTTTTAACAGCTCTGTGCAAGGTGTGTGTGTGAGAGTGCAGGTGACGCTGCAGTTTGCTCTGCATCCAACACTGTCTGTAGGCATCTGCACGTGTCACTCACAGACTCTTTTTTGTTTTCTTTAGTGTAATTCTAGCTGCTCCATTCAATAGAAATTATAGTGTGACGCGCTTCCATCCGTATACAATACATTGGTTGCAAACACTATAGAAGTACAGAAAGGAGCCTTTCACAGATAGTGAACAGTTGTGTTTCAGTGTTCACTGCAGTCTGTGAGGTTTTGATTTTTTGAGTGCAGATCACGCTCCAGTTAGTTCTTCAACCACTGCTGGTTGTAGTCTGCTGAGCGTGTGTCACTGCCTCATCCTTCACATTTTTCTCTAATTGGTGCTGCTCCATTATATTTGAAAAAAATCTAATCTATTAGTGTGACGCGCTTCCATCCGTATACAATACATTGGTTGCAAACACTATAGAAGTACAGACAGGAGCCTTTCACAGATAGTGAACAGTTGTGTTTCAGTGTTCACTGCAGTCTGTGAGGTTTTGATTTTTTGAGTGCAGATCACGCTCCAGTTAGTTCTTCAACCACTGCTGGTTGTAGTCTGCTGAGCGTGTGTCACTGCCTCATCCTTCACATTTTTCTCTAAATTGGTGCTGCTCCATTATATTTGAAAAAAATCTAATCTATTAGTGTGACGCGCTTCCATCCGTATACAATACATTGGTTGCAAACACTATAGAAGAACAGAAAGGAGCCTTTCACAGATAGTGAACAGTTGTGTTTCAGTGTTCACTGCAGTCTGTGAGGTTTTGATTTTTTGAGTGCAGATCACGCTCCAGTTAGTTCTTCAACCACTGCTGGTTGTAGTCTGCTGAGCGTGTGTCACTGCCTCATCCTTCACATTTTTCTCTAATTGGTGCTGCTCTATTATATTTGAAAAAAATCTAATCTATTAGTGTGACGCGCTTCCATCCGTATACAATACATTGGTTGCAAACACTATAGAAGTACACAAAGGGGCCTTTCACAGCTACTGAACAGTTGTCTGCAGTGTTCACTGTAGTCTGTGAGCTTTTCATTTTTTGAGTGCAGATTACGCTCCAGTTAGTTCTTCAACCACTGCTGGTTGTAGTCTGCTGAGCGTGTGTCACTGCCTCATCCTTCACATTTTTCTCTAATTGGTGCTGCTCCATTATATTTGAAAAAAATCTAATCTATTAGTGTGACGCGCTTCCATCCGTATACAATACATTGGTTGCAAACACTATAGAAGTACACAAAGGGGCCTTTTACAGCTACTGAACAGTTGTCTGCAGTGTTCACTGTAGTCTGTGAGCTTTTCATTTTTTGAGTGCAGATTACACTCCAGTTAGTTCTTCAACCACTGCTGGTTGTAGTCTGCTGAGCGTGTGTCACTGCCTCATCCTTCACATTTTTCTCTAATTGGTGCTGCTCCATTATATTTGAAAAAAATCTAATCTATTAGTGTGACGCGCTTCCATCCGTATACAATACATTGGTTGCAAACACTATAGAAGTACACAAAGGGGCCTTTCACAGCTACTGAACAGTTGTCTGCAGTGTTCACTGCAGTCTCTGAGGAATAACCACACTTAGGCCTTATAACTTTTCTTACTTTCTTTATCAATCTACCAAGATGAAGAAGGCAGGGAGTAAGGCACGTGGTCGTGGCCGTGGAGTTTCAGCAGGGGAGGACGTGGGGATTCTGTGGCTGCTGCCGCACCCAGTGACACAGCATCCACCAGTTTTCCCCGTGAGCGTTCCTTTATGCGCACTTTTGTAGGAGCTCAGCGTACCCCCCTGCTGCGGGAAGAACAAATTGAAGCCGTTGTTGGTTGGATGGCAGCCAATGCATCGACTTCAATTGCTTCCACCTCCTCTCAGGACCACAGCACTGTTGAACAACCATCTGTCTCTTCACCGCCTGCCAAATTGCCCAGGCAGTCAGAGAGTTCTGAACTGGAGCCAGCTGAGTCTCTGCTTCTGTTCTCAGAATCTGTTGGCTTGCAAACAGGGGCCCAGCCAAGCAGCATTCTGGAATGTGAAGAAGAGGCAGTATGCAGTGATGCGCAACAGCTGTGTCTCTCTGAATGTGAAGAGGCGGGTGAGCCAGTGCCGATGGTCAGCACACCGCAGAACGCATCTGATGATGATGAGACTCAGGTGCCAGTTTCTGTTGAGCATGGTGCTGGCCAGACCACCCAACAGCAGCAGGTGTTGGAAGAGGGTAGTGGAGATGATGAGGTCCAAGACCCAACATGGCGTGAGGAACAGGAAGGTGGTGGTAGCAGCTCTGAGGAAGAGATTGCCCCAACGGTCCAAACAGTAGGGAGAGGTAGGCTGCAGACTCGGTTGCCTGTAGCCTCCAGTTTGGCACCCGTTCGTAGCAGTTCTCTTCCAACAGCCAAAACGGGCGCTCCCAGGACTTGCACTGCGTGGTCCTTTTTTGACACACTTGCAGATGATATTTGCTATGTCAAATGCAAGCTGTGTAATCAAAAAGTAAAAAGAGGTAAAAGTGTCAGTAACCTTAATACCACAAATATGTGGAAACATGTGCGGTCAAAGCACGTGGTTGAGTTACAAAGACACACTGGAGATGTAGGCCAACCTACAGCAGCACCTACATCTTCAGCTCGTGTTGGAGCCTCTTCCTCCAGCTCACACACAGCTGGTTCGGCTTCCTCACAGGATCGCCATGGAAGAACCTCTGTCACTGTTGTCCAGAGACCCAGTGTTATTCCACCCACAGCTGCAAGTTCCCTGTCATCCTCACACTCCCAGGCCACAAAACAGCGATCGGTAGCACAGGCATGGGATAAAAGATGGCCATACTCGGCAAACCATCCACGAGCACAGGCTCTGAATGCTGGCATTGCAAAACTCCTGTCCCTTGAAATGCTGTCATTCAGGCTGGTGGAGACTGACAGTTTCCGTAACTTAATGGCATTGGCAGTCCCACAATACAATGTGCCCAGCCGATTTTATTTCAGCAGGCAAGCCGTCCCTGGTCTGCAAAAGCATGTTGAGGGAAAAATTAAACATGCGCTACTAAACGCCGTCAGTAGCAAGGTCCACCTGACCACCGATGCGTGGACCAGTACCCATGGCCAGGGACGATACCTTTCCCTCACTGCCCATTGGGTCAATGTTGTGGAGCCGGGTACAGATCTTGCGAGTGGCGCTGTACGTGTTCTGCCAACTCCAAGGATTGCAGGAATCAAGTCTGTCCACATTGACTCCTCCTCCTACTCCAGTTCCTCAGAATCATCGCTGCAGGAGCCGTCACGGTCTACCTCCACATGGACCCGTGAACGCTTACCTGATGCGACCGATATGAGCACAGCCGTGGCCAAACGTCAACAGGCGTCCTGAAATTAATTTCCATGGGGAATCGAAGCCACACAGCGCAGGAGCTCTGGAATGCCATCAAGCAGGAGAGCGACGTGTGGTTTTTGCCAGCGAATCTCCAGCCAGGCTTGGTAGTGTGTGACAATGGCCGAAATCTGGTGGCAGCTCTGGGCCTTGGCAACCTCACTCACATACCATGTCTGGCACATGTGCTCAACTTGGTCGTGCAGAGTTTTTTGAGGGACTATCCGGATCTTGATGCACTGCTGCACAAGGTCCGCCTAGAGTGCGCTCACTTGCGACGTTCCAGCATGGCCAGATCGCGCATTGCAGCTCTGCAACGCAGATTTCGCCTTCCTGAACATCGCATCATATGTGACGTACCCACCAGGTGGAATTCCACGTTACATATGTTGGAGCGGTTGTGTGAGCAGCAGCCAGCAGTAATGGAGTATCAGCTGCATCAGGCGCAATCAACTCGCAATTTGCGCCGTTCACACTTCACCACTACTGAGTGGGCCTCTATGAAGGACATCTGCCACGTTTTGCGTGCGTTTGATGAGTCAACGCGGATGGCGAGTGCAGATGATGCACTAGTCAGCCTGACTGTCCCCCTTATCTGCCTGCTTCAAAAAACACTGCAAGCAATAAGGGATGAGGTTTTGGAAGAGGTGGAGGATGAGGAGTCACAAATTCCATCACCTTCTGGACAGTCAGCGCAACGTGGTTCCTCACAAAGGGCTGGGCAGGGCTCACTTTGTGAGGAGGATGAGGAGGAGTCAATGGAGGAGGAAGACATCGCTCCAGAGGGAGGTACACAACGCTCTAGTCAGTATGTAGAGCGAGGGTGGGGTGATGCAGAGCAGGCAGAGATGACGCCTCTTGCAGGGGACAGCGTTTCTTGGCCAGTTGGGAGTCTGCAGCACATGGTTGATTTCATGCTGCAGTGCCTGAGAAACGACCGCCGCATCGCCCACATTCTCACCACGTCTGATTATTGGGTGTACACCCTCCTAGACCCTCGCTACCGGGACAACTTACAAAGCCTCATCACACCGTTGAACCGGGAGCGTAAAATGCGGGAGTACCAAGACACACTGGTGCAATCCATAATGTTCTCCATTCCAGCCGAGAGCACTGCTGCTGCTACTGCTTTACAAAGCAGCTCTGTGCGTCGAGGCAGTGGAGACAGCTCTGCAACAAGAGAGAGCACAAGCAGCGCCTCTGCACAGGGCAAGACCAGTATGTTCCAAATGTGGCGAAGTTTTGTGGCAGCGCCACAAATGTCTACACCATCCGAGATGGCTCCAGTCAGCAGGAGGCAACGTTTCCGTAAGATGGTGACAGACTACATGTCTTTCCCTCTCAGTGTACTCCCAGATGGCTCTTCCCCATTCAAGTTTTGGGTCTCTAAGCTGGATACATGGCCAGAGCTTAGCCAGTATGCATTGGAGGTGCTGGCTTGCCCTGCTGCCAGTGTATTATCGGAGCGCGTCTTTAGTGCTGCAGGTGGTGTACTAACAGACCGTCGCATGCGACTATCCTCCGATAATGTAGACCGGCTTACTTTTCTGAAAATGAACAAGCCATGGATCTCGCCAGAATTTGTCTGTCCGTTTTCAGATTAAATAACTGGTTCACAACGTTATCCATGTCTCCAGTTATGTTCATCTTTCTACCACCTGAACTCTACTCCCTGGGCTACAACACTGCCAGTTGCTGCTCAGAAGTGTCGTGTCCACAGACCAATACACAAGCTATAGTGTTAGTGGGGTTCAGTAACGCCAGCTGTTCCCCTTCTGTGTGTCCGGCAAGAAGTCTCCTGTTCCCTACACATGCACAGAAAAACCCATGTCGAACATGCTCCAAATAGGGAAGAGCCGTCACCCTGATTGTTATGCTTAAAACAGGAAATTGTGAAGTTTTCCAGGCCTAGAATGATAAATTTTTATTACAAATATGGACAAATAATAATTTGTCATCACAGCGCATATCTGCACATGTCTATTACAAATGGTAACAAAAACTAAAACATAGTCTTCACTTTTTGAAATTAATGCATAAAAGTACATTTCATACTTATCAATTAATGCTTTTTAAGGAACTTTATCTGTACCTGTAAGATAATGCAGTCAATGGATGTACGAATCATAAAATCCTCATCATCATCATCACGAGTTTTATTTATGACAGACATTATAAAATACACATACTGATGCCAACTGTAACTTCACACACCATATATGAAATGGCCAGCATCTAAACCTGGTAATAATGTGCAATAATAAATTATTACATCTAGAAAGTGCATCATGCATACTGACAATAGGTAGTTATACCTGCAAGTGCTGTTGAAACAACCACAACAGATATAAATTAATAATGGTATATAGGTATCACAGTGCATAGTTACTCATGGACAATGTCGATGTAATACTGTACCTCAATAAAGTCAGCGTCAACCATTATGCTTGTTAGTCTTGTAGATTGTTAAAGAGGGAACGGTCTTTTTTTGTTGGTCATAGGTGGAGTATTAGACAGTAAATGATTACTGCTGTCGTATTTTTGGCGTCCCTAGGGCGCAATAACGCTGCGTAACGTCACATTTTATAGAGTCATCTAATTGACACACGCTACCCTACCCTACGCGTGACAGTAGGAAGGTAGTGTTGACGGATAAAGCCTTGCGCAACCAGACATGCTTTTACCCTCTTCAACACTGTACAAGCAAAAAATGCATGATTGCAGCCGCAGACTTTATTGACGTACAGTATAACATCGCCATTACCCATCAGAGGCTGTCCACTGTCTGATACAGACATAGAATATACCTTTGCTATCCGTAGCCTTTGTTTCACCTACACTTGCAGGCACACACTTAAATTGTGACAATGCATTATGTTTTTTTAAATGGTTATTTTTTATCGTACATTATTGTGTCATCACATTGATGAGTCCATGCTGGACATGTCATACATGGTGTACAAAGTAACTATTTTATTAACTTAAATAATTGAAATGTCTGTGACTGTCACATCTAAATTGCAATGATGATGATGATGAGTGACTATTACAAAATCCATTGTCTTCACTATGTTATGGTTTAACATAGCGTTCCTTAAGCATTATTCATAAATACAAAAATGGACTTTTATTCTTAAATTTACAACACTATATTTTGTAACCAATTTTTTGGGTGGTGTGTTGTTCCATTTCTTGTTGGCATGTGCATATATGCGTTTATATTTGCAGTGTCTTTATTTTTATTCTTGAAGTTAGGAAACATGTGTATCTTTGTACCGTGTTAGCCAGTAGATAGATAAATATTTAGACTTGAGAGTCCGCAGTGGTTGATACCTTTGAATGGATAACTGAAAAGATGGTAACAAATTGCAAGCTTTCGAGGCTACTCACGTCTCTTCATCAGGCAAAGACTAAAACAAAAAATGAAGCATCACATATTTCTATACACAACAGGATACAGGAATAGTGCAATAGGTAAGACAAGTAAGTGACGTGTAGCAGAACTGTCATTATCACAGAGGGATGAACATAAATATTGGAACAGTTCCTAGATAAGGATAGAAAGTTTTATTGCCCTCTGATTGGGGTCTGGTTTTGTGTTTTCATGCCCCTGGAAGGGCAGAGACGCAGATTCCTTAATTGATATAGAATGACATAAATCCGTGTGATCTATTCATTCCATCACTAACAGTGTCAAAGGTCATGATGAGCTTATATTCTGAAACCTTTGTATCTTTCTCATATTTGAAGTTATATATTAATACCAGTAATTCCATATCCATCATGCTATGACCGGGCATACAAAAGTGTTTTGCCACAGGTAAATCCATTATTTTTTCTCTTATTGTGTGGCGCTGATAATTCATCCTTGTTCTCATTTTTTGGCCGGTCTCCCCTCACTTGTCCCTCCCTCACTTGTCTTACCTATTCCTGTGTCCTGTTGTGTGTAGAAATATGTGATTCTTCATTTTTTGTTTTAGTCTTAGCCTGATGAAGAGACCTGAGTAGTCTGGAAAGCTTGGAATTTGTTACCATATTTTCAGTTAGCCATTAAACGGTATCAACCACAGCGGACTCTCACGTAACAAGGCAATAACTCAATATTTTATGCCTACACCCTCCTTGACCCTGGGCTTCAACACCGCCAGTTGCTGCTCAGAAGTGTTAGATGCACAGATGAAAACAATCGCTGATGTGTTGTGGGGGTTCAGTAACGCCTGCTGTTCCCCTGCTGTGTGTCTGGCAAAAATTACTGCTGCTAACTACAACTTCAACTTCAAACATCTCATACTAGGCCTCTGCCTACACCCTCCTTGACCCTGGGCTTCAACACTGCCAGTTGCTGCTCAGAAGTGTTAGATGCACAGATGAAAACAATCGCTGATGTGTTTGTGGGGTTCAGTAACGCCTGCTGTTCCCCTGCTGTGTGTCCGGCAAAAATTACTGCTAGCTACCTAATCATGGTTAAAAAAACATGACATGTCAAAGTGTCTAGTGCTACACATAGATATGAGGCTACACCCTGATTTCTAAGCTGTAAACATTTGAAACGTCAACTTTAAAACCATAAAATGATTAGTCTTTGTCACAAATCTGTAACAAAATAATTGTGACATATTATTACAGATATGCACATGTCGAAAACAAATGCAAACACAAAAGCCTACTTATGCTATAGGATACTGATGGTCAACCTTGTCACTCCATAGCTTAGACAAATCCAACTCACATCATGACTCAAATGCTGCAATGTTGTAAGTGCATAATGTGGGTTGAACTTTGACAACTGCTGCAGTGCGAAGGTTATACTTCAGTGTTCTTGCCTTTTAAATAAAAGCATACAAGTAAATATAATAATCCAATGTTGATTAAGGGACGTGATGTACACCTGTAATATTGTGCAAACAATGCATGTAGGAATAGTCATCTTCAACATTACTTATATTTGTGTCATTTTAAAAAATACATATTTAATTAGAAAGTTAACAGCCCATATCATAAAGGTCCTTCATGTAAACATGATAATCGCTAACAAAAATCATGCATTACCTTGGTAAAGTCAATAGTGCATAGTCACAATAGCAAAATATATACCTGTAAGTGGTGCTGAAAGAACGACAACTGATAGAATAGGTGAATGATATCTATTTATCAGACTGAATAGCGACACCTGTACAATGTCGATATAATACTGTACCTTAACAAAACAGCTGTGTCACACCTCACACTCGTTTTTCTTGTAGCTTGTTATGTAATAGGGCACATGCGTGTATGTTTCATCATAGGTGCATGTTTACTGAGTAAAGCAGTCATGACAACGCCTTTGTGTTGTCGGTACGCTTGCGATGATGAACGATGCGCACCGTGAATGTTAGTCTGCGTCATAAGACGTACAGACGCTTCAATACCCAACGCGTCACAGCAGGAAGCCAGTCTGTGCGTCCAAACAAAGGCGCAACCATACATGCACGTAACCTTTTATAAAGCTATATAAAAAAAAGTATGTAGTAGTAACGCACACTTTATTGAGGTACAGTATTACATCGCCATTCACCATCTGTGGCTATGCAGTCTCATCTATATATACCTTATCTATCCGTTGTCATGCTTGCAAGTCCACAGTCAGGCATAAATATCTGTTTTCACTCTGCACTATGCACTTTTTAAATTTTTTGTTTGTTAATATAAATGATTGGCACATATTATCAGTATTACATGATGGAAATTTTAGATATTTTTTAAAAAAATTTAGTGATATTATTCACCAAATGTAAAGTTTTATGAATGTCAAAGATAACTTGTAATGCTGATTATGTTTTTAAGTCAGCCATTCATTGTCTACACAATAAAAATGGTGTACATACTGTTACTTAGCCATCATTAATGGATTCTGATATGTACTTGTATGCTTTTATTTTAAACCGTATAGCAGATTATTTAACCTATTTTAATTGTGGTTTGCATTGCTTTTCAACATGTTAATGTATGCGTTTATGTTTGTAAATTATTAATTTACATATATTTTTTTAAGTTAAATCATCATCTTATGGTACTAAAGGTTATATTTCTCTTGTTTGGAGTATAGACATTTTTAATTGACACGTAACAAGGAAAATACTTGATCTAGTATTTAAACATCCTCCTTGACCCTGGGCTCCAACACCGCCAGTTGTTGCTCGGAAGTGCTGTTAGCACAGTCAACACTTGCTCCTGTGTTACTGGGGTTCAGTAATGTCAGCTGTTCCCCTGCTGTGTGTATGGCAAAAAGTCCTGCTGCCTCCACCATGTTCTCTTCTCATCCCTGGGCTACAACACCGCCAGTTGTTGCTCGGAAGTGCTGTTAGCACAGTCTACACTTGCTCCTGTGTTACTGGGGTTCAGTAATCTCAGCTGTTCCCCTGCTTTGTGAACGGCAAAAAGTCCTGCTGCCTCCACCATGTTCTCTTCTCATCCCTGGGCTACAACACCGCCAGTTGTTGCTCGGAAGTGCTGTTAGCACAGTCTACACTTGCTCCTGTGTTACTGGGGTTCAGTAATGTCAGCTGTTCCCCTGCTGTGTGAACGGCAAAAAGTCCTGCTGTTTCCACCATGTTCTCTTCTCATCCCTGGGCTTCAACACCGCCAGTTGTTGCTCGGAAGTGCTGTTAGCACAGTCTACACTTGCTCCTGTGTTACTGGGGTTCAGTAATGTCAGCTGTTCCCCTGCTGTGTGAACGGCAAAAAGTCCTGCTGCCTCCACCATGTTCTCTTCTCATCCCTGGGCTACAACACCGCCAGTTGTTGCTCGGAAGTGCTGTTAGCACAGTCTACACTTGCTCCTGTGTTACTGGGGTTCAGTAATGTCAGCTGTTCCCCTGCTGTGTGAACGGCAAAAAGTCCTGCTGCCTCCACCATGTTCTCTTATCATCCCTGGGCTACAACACCGCCAGTTGTTGCTCGGAAGTGCTGTTAGCACAGTCTACACTTGCTCCTGTGTTACTGGGGTTCAGTAATGTCAGCTGTTCCCCTGCTGTGTGTACGGCAAAAAGTCCTGCTGCCTCCACCATGTTCTCTTCTCATTCCTGGGCTACAACACCGCCAGTTGTTGCTCGGAAGTGCTGTTAGCACAGTCTACACTTGCTCCTGTGTTACTGGGGTTCAGTAATGTCAGCTGTTCCCCTGCTGTGTGTACGGCAAAAAGTCCTGCTGCCTCCACCATGTTCTCTTCTCATCCCTGGGCTACAACACCGCCAGTTGTTGCTCGGAAGTGCTGTTAGCACAGTCTACACTTGCTCCTGTGTTACTGGGGTTCAGTAATGTCAGCTGTTCCCCTGCTGTGTGTACGGCAAAAAGTCCTGCTGCCTCCACCATGTTCTCTTCTCATCCCTGGGCTACAACACCGCCAGTTGTTGCTCGGAAGTACTGTTAGCACAGTCTACACTTGCTCCTGTGTTACTGGGGTTCAGTAATGTCAGCTGTTCCCCTGCTGTGTGTATGGCAAAAAGTCCTGCTGCCTCCACCATGTTCTCTTCTCATCCCTGGGCTACAACACCGCCAGTTGTTGCTCGGAAGTGCTGTTAGCACAGTCTACACTTGCTCCTGTATTACTGGGGTTCAGTAATGTCAGCTGTTCCCCTGCTGTGTGTACGGCAAAAAGTCCTGCTGCCTCCACCATGTTCTCTTCTCATCCCTGGGCTACAACACCGCCAGTTGTTGCTCGGAAGTGCTGTTAGCACAGTCTACACTTGCTCCTGTGATACTGGGGTTCAGTAATGTCAGCTGTTCCCCTGCTGTGTGTACGGCAAAAAGTCCTGCTGCCTCCACCATGTTCTCTTCTCATCCCTGGGCTACAACACCGCCAGTTGTTGCTCAGAAGTGCTGTTAGCACAGTCTACACTTGCTCCTGTGTTACTGGGGTTCAGTAATGTCAGCTGTTCCCCTGCTGTGTGTACGGCAAAAAGTCCTGCTGCCTCCACTATGTTCTCTTCTCATCCCTGGCTACAACACCGCCAGTTGTTGCTCGGAAGTGCTGTTAGCACAGTCTACACTTGCTCCTGTGTTACTGGGGTTCAGTAATGTCAGCTGTTCCCCTGCTGTGTGAACGGCAAAAAGTCATGCTGCCTCCACCCTGTTGTCTTCTCATCCCTGGGCTTCAACACCGCCAGTTGTTGCTTGGAAGTGTCATTGGCACGGGTACTCACTCCTGCCAAGACTGGTTACAGCACGCCATCTGTTTCCTGTCAGTGTAAACGTCACTTAGCCTCCAATAAGTTGTCCTGTCGTGTTGCGGTCGGGTTAGCCGACTCTATGGTGCTTGGAGTTTAGGTGCTTCCTATGTGTGCTGCGGGATATGCAAATAAAGGCTGTTTCCGTTGTGACAATAGGACAATCACCCACTGTAGTACTGTGGGATTCGGTAACTGCGGCCGGCTCGCGGCCTGTCAACTTAAATTTCCATGGGTACCTTCTGCTACCCGTCCGGGTTCCAGTACCGTCAGCTGGTTCTCCGCAGTGCCTTTGGCCTAGGTGCCTCCATCTCGGTATCTGAGTTCCAGCAACGTCTGCTGGTCCTTGGTAGTGCTTTGGAGCACAGGTACCTCCTGCTTAGTAACCGTGTCCCAGTAACGTCAGCTGGTCCTCGGTTGTGCCATTGGCTCTTTTCCTTCTGCTGCCCCTCCGGGTTCCAGCACAGTCAGCTGGTCCTCGTTACATGCATTGGCTCTTGTACCTTCTGCTACCCGTCCGGGTTCCAGTACCGTCAGCTGGTTCTCCGCAGTGCCTTTGGCCTAGGTGCCTCCATCTCGGTATCCGAGTTCCAGCAACGTCTGCTGGTCCTTGGTAGTGCTTTGGAGCACAGGTACCTCCTGCTTAGTAACCGTGTCCCAGTAACGTCAGCTGGTCCTCGGTTGTGCCATTGGCTCTTTTCCTTCTGCTGCCCCTCCAGGTTCCAGCACAGTCAGCTGGTCCTCGTTACTTGCATTGACTCTTGTACCTTCTGCTACATTTACAAATTTAAGATTTTTTCAATGCTTTTTTGGGTAATCACTCTGGATCTCCAACAATGAAGACGACGACCCTGATGACCACCCCGAAGAAGATGACGACCACAAGGACGACGAGCATCAAGCCAACCAGCCTAAACACCATCACAAAGAAGAAATAAAAGATTACCAAACAGGACTAAGAAGGTTAAGACAAACTACAAGATACAGAACAAGAGACTTAAGAACAATAAGCAGAAGATCAAAAAGCAGAAGAACATGAAGTATAAGACCAAAATGAAGAGCAAAATATATGCTCTAAATTCTAAGTAGAAGAAGACTAAGCAGTGTATGGGGGTGAGTCCGTTCCTCCTCGTGGTGCCCCTGGAAAATGCCTGCTGCTGCAGGCTAAACTGAACACGGACAAATACTGTTGTAATTTAAATCTTTTGTGACAGCAAGAACGGAAGGATGAAAAATTCATACTTTGACAGATTACAAGTACAGGATTCTCTGTCACAAATAAGAATATGATGAAGAAGATGAAGTACAATATGAATAAGAATAATAGTTTAATAAGAAGAATATGAGTAATGTTAACAAAAAGATGAATAGCAAGGAGTTTAAGAAGAAGATAAAGAAGGTGAAGATGAAGAATAATTTGATGAAAAAGATGATGCTGCTGAAGATTATGAAGGAGAAAGTGTGTCAAAAGTTAAAAAGGTGAAGAGCATGGAAGTTGTGAAATATACATATTTGCCAAAATAGAAAAAACGTTAACAACATTGTCAATTTCTTCGTCAATCCGAACATCTTTAAAAAAAAACATATTTATGCTATTCCATTTGATTGGGTTAAACATCTATGCCTTTAATGTCTCCTCAACCTTCCCCAATACATTCTACATTACTCTTTGTTGTTTTCCTTCATGTACAATTAACCAACAAGGCAAGAATGGGGTTTTTTTAATTCCGATATTTTGTTCCCATAGACTTACATTGGATTTCCGGTATCGGTATCGGGTATCGCCGATATTTTTTGGGTATCGGCGATACCATTCCGATTCCGATACTTTTGGATATCAGAAAGTATCGCTCAACTCTAGTGTTGAGTGATACGATACTGCAAATATCGGGTATAGGCCGATATTAGCTGTATCGGGCTTTCGATTCCGAGTACCGATATTTTCGTCATATCGGATACCGGAATCAGGATTGTCACTGTCACTGTCAGTGTCCGTCGGTCGGGTCTGTCAGGAGTCAGCGGCACTTACCTGGCAGAAGATCTCCGGCGGTCACGGGCTGGACTGCTTCATGGCCGCCATCATCTTTCCCCGGCGGTCACATGCAGTTTCTCGCGATAACTGCAGTGACTGCTGGGTAATCCCGGCCGTAAAGCAGTCAGTCCGATGACGTCACCGCCGGGGAAGCAGGTAATCAGCTGTGCTGCGTCGCGATGACAGGCTCTGCCTGTCATTGCGATGTAGCAGAGCTGGATCGTCGTGGGACTGTCGTTACTATGGACTGCGTCAGACAGGTGGCATACTGTTGGTTTGTTTTTTTTCTTTTTTTACAGGAGATCGATGGCGTCGCAGGAATGAGTGTATAATAAAATTAATGAAAACTGTGTTGTCTCTTTTATTTCATTAAAAGACTTTTTTCTTGCTGTGTCTTTTTTTTATACATTTAATAACTTTGGGATTAATAATGGATCGGTGTCTTATTGACACCTCTCCATTATTAACCGGGCTTATTGTCACCGTGCAATCAACGGTGACATTAACCCCTTATTACCCCACTTGCCACCGCTACAGGGCAGTGGGAAGAGCCGGGTAAAGTGCCACAATTGGCACATCTTTTGATGCGCCAAATGTGGGGCTGCTGTAGCCTGGTATTATCAGGCTGTTGAGGGCCAAAATCCATGGGCCTTGACAGTCTTTTAATACCAGGCCGCAGCAGTCTGCATTTTGCTTGGCTGGTTAACAAAAATAGGGGGACCCCTACGCCGTTTTTTTTTTCGAGGGGATCCCCTATTTTTGTTAACCAGCCAAGCTAAGCAGACTGCTGTGGCCTGGTATTATCAGGCTTGCAAGGTCCATGGATATTGGATCCTTACCAGCCTGAAAAACCAGGCCTCAGCGGTCTGCTTCATCTGGCTGGTTAACAAAAATAGGGGGGACCCCACGCCAATTTTTTTCGAGGGGATCCCCTATTTTTGTTAATCAGCCAAGATATGCAGACTGCTGTGGCCTGGTATTATCAGGCTGGCAAGGTCCATGGATCTTGGCTCCTTAACAGCCTGAAAATCCAGGCCTCAGCGGTCTGCTTCATCTGGCTGGTTAACAAAAATAGGGGGGACCCCACGCCAATTTTTTTCGAGGGGATCCCCTATTTTTGTTAATCAGTTCCCTCTGACGTCACTGATTGTGTCCCTGGCTGACCTGAAGTGAAAGTGGAAAGCAATCAATTAAGCTTTCCACTTCCTCTCCTGTCAGCCAGGAGAGGAACTCATTCATTTGGGGGTTTACTGTGAGGCTGCAGCATTAGCTGCGGTCCCTGCAGTAAACATTAACCCTTTCTGAAGGATTACACCATGGGACCTGACTGTGCATGGGATAGGTAAGAATAATTTTGCTTTTTTATTTTATTTTTATTACAGGAAATGGTTTTTGCAGTAAAATAAAAGATGGTCAAAAACATGTGTCTTTATTTCATTAAAATGATTTTTAATTAAAGTGTGTGTGTTTTATTTTTATTTCATGCAATAGTGTTATGTTACGGTAGCTGAGGAGTGCAAGTAAAAAAGGAAATACACCAGAGCAGTTGGAAACTATGAGATTGCAGTACCCTGACTAACCACCGCAACTAGAGGCAGCCGTGGAGCGTTCCTACGTTGGTCCTAGACGCCTCGTCACAGCCTGAGAAACTAACTACACCTAAAGATAGAAATAGGAAAGCTATCTGTCCCGGAGCAGAACCCCAAAGATAATAGAAAGCCCCCAAACATGTAATGGCGGTTAGACAAGAGGAAATACTGACATAGAAAGAAAATAGTATGAGCAAACGCTGGGGCCCAAACTATCTAAATAGAAAAGGATAGGAAGGGTACTTACTGCAATCTCAGAAAACCCTGAAAAAACACCAACTCTACTAATTTCAAAATCACCTGAGATCACACGACCTCTACCACCTAAATTAGTTCTCTGGTGTAACAAAAACAAAACAGCAGCCACTGAAAAAAAACTGGAAAAAGCAAAAGTACAAAACACAGTGGCTGGACTAAACTGAGAGGGCAAAAGCCCCGGAGGGGACCCTGAAGGCCCCCACAGAAGTGCAGGACAAAATGCAAAAATATAGCAAAAACACAAAATAAGAAATTGTCTTATCTGATAGCAGGAGATGCAGAAACGACACAGCAGGCTACAAGGGAAACTGAAAAGAAGGATTCAGACCAGAACAATTGATCACCGGCAACCCCGATGGGAAAACGACTCCCTTACATAAGACCAATCAGTAACACCTGATTCCCAGTCCTCACAATCCTCACTAGTACCGCTTGTAACCACCAGAGGGAGCCTCTGCTCAGAACTCATCTCAAACCCATTCACAACAGTACCCCCCCCTTGAGGAGGGGTCACCGAACCCTCATTTGAGCAACCAGGTCGGTCAGGATGAGTTCTATGATACGCACGGATAAGTCTCCTAGCATGGATGTCCGAAGCAAACACCCAAGAATTGTCTTCCTGACCATAACCTCTCCATTTAACCAAATACTGGAGTCTTCGTCTAGAAAAACGAGAATCCAATATTTTCTCAACCACATACTCCAGATTGCCCTCAACCAAAACAGGGTCAGGAGGCACAGCAGCAGGAACCACTGGCTCAACAAACCTCTTCAACAAGGACTTGTGGAACACGTTATGGATCTTAAATGTCCCTGGAAGAAGCAAACGAAAAGAAACAGGATTAATAATCTCCATGATCTTATAAGGTCCAATGAACCTAGGCTTAAATTTAGGAGATGCTACTCTCATAGGAATATTCTTTGAGGACAACCAGACCAAGTCCCCCACTTTAAACCGAGGACCATCAGTCCTATGCCGGTTAGCAAACCGCTGGGCCTTCTCCTGAGAGAGGGACAACTTCTCCACTACCTGGTCCCAAATCTGCTACATACGCTCAACAACAGAGTCAACACCTGGACAGACAGAAGCCTCCGTCTGTCCTGAAGAAAATCGAGGGTGAAACCCAGAATTACAGAAAAACGGAGACATCAAAGTGGCAGAGCTAGCCCTATTATTAAGAGCAAACTCAGCCAAAGGCAAAAAAGAGACCCAGTCATCCTGATCAGCAGACACAAAGCATCTTAGATAAGTCTCCAATGTCTGGTTTGTTCTCTCAGTTTGACCATTGGTCTGAGGATGAAATGCCGAGGAGAAAGACAATTGAACACCCAGTTTAGAACAAAAAGTCCTCCAAAATCTGGAAACAAACTGGACTCCTCTGTCAGACACAATGTTCTCAGGAATGCCGTGTAAACGAACCACGTGCTGAAGGAACAACGGCACCAATTCAGAGGAGGAAGGCAACTTAGGTAATGGCACAAGATGTATCATTTTGGAAAACCTATCACAAATTACCCAGATGGTGGTCATTCTCTGAGAAACAGGAAGATCGGAAATTAAATCCATAGAGATATGGGTCCATGGTCTCTTGGGCACAGGCAATGGCATCAACAAACCACTAGAGCGAGAGCAAGGCTTGGAGCGAGAGCAAGTCCCGCAGGACTGCACAAATTCCCTGACATCGCGAGACAAGGTAGGCCACCAAAAGGACCGACTAACCAAGTCTCTGGTACCAAAAATTCCGGGATGCCCAGCCAATGCGGAACAATGAATCTCAGACATCACACTCTTTTTCCATTGGTCCGGGACAAACAATTTTCCAACAGGGCAGCGCTCGGGCCTATCCTCCTGACACCCCTCCAGAGCAAGTCTCAAATTGGGCGAGATGGCGGAAAGAACTACACCCTCCTTCAAAATAACAGAGGGATCAGATAGCTCAGGAGAGTCCGCAAGGAAACTCCTCGAGAGGGCATCCGCCTTAACATTCTTAGTGCCAGGAAGAAAGGAAACCACAAAATTAAAACGTGTGAAAAACAAGGCCCACCTGGCCTGTCTAGGATTGAGTCGCTTGGCAGATTCCAGATAGACCAGATTCTTATGGTCCGTAAGGACCACCACCTGATGTTTGGCTCCCTCCAGCCAATGTCTCCACTCTTCAAAAGCCCACTTCATGGCCAATAACTCCCGATTACCCACGTCATAATTACGTTCAGTAGGAGAAAATTTTCGAGAGAAAAAGGCACAAGGGTTACTTTTAGAAGTCTCTGGATCTTTTTGGGACAAAACGGCACCTGCCCCAATTTCAGAGGCATCAACCTCCACCTGAAATGGCAGAGAAACATCAGGCTGCCGTAGAACAGGAGCAGAAGTGAATCTCTGCTTAAGTTCCTGAAACGCAGAGACTGCCTCAGGAGGCCAATACACCACATCAGAACCCTTTCTGGTCAAATCAGTTAATGGTTTAACAATAACCGAGAAATTACCAATAAATTTACGATAAAAATTGGCAAAACCCAAAAATCTCTGAAGAGCCTTTAATGAAGTAGGTTGGACCCAATCACAGATGGCCTGAACCTTGACCGGGTCCATTTCAATAACAGATGGGGACAAAATGAATCCCAGAAATGAGATCTTCTGTACGCCAAAAAGACACTTTGATCCCTTCACATACAGAGCATTCTCTCTCAAAATCTGGAATACAGTTCGAACATGTTTCACATGAGAGTCCCAGTCATTAGAAAAAATCAAGATATCATCCAAATAAACAATCAGAAACTTGTCCACAAAATCCCTGAAAATGTCATTCATGAAGGACTGGAAGACGGAAGGAGCATTAGTGAGCCCAAAGGGCATCACAAGGTACTCAAAATGCCCTTCAGGGGTGTTAAATGCCGTCTTCCATTCATCCCCGTGCTTAATGCGAATAAGGTTATACGCCCCCCTGAGGTCAAGCTTGGTAAACCAAGTAGCGTTTTTCACCCTGGAAAACAGGTCAGAAATCAAGGGTAACGGGTATTGATATTTCACAGTAATATTGTTCAAGAGACGATAATCAATACACGGCCTTAATGAACCATCTTTTTTGGCCACAAAGAAAAAACCGGCACCTAAGGGTGAAGAGGATGGTCTGATATGACCCTTCTCCAATGATTCCTTGATATAAGACCACATAGCGTCTTGTTCAGGTACAGACAAGTTAAAGAGGCGACCTTTAGGGAATTTACTACCTGGCACTAATTCAATAGCGCAGTCATAGCTCCTATGGGGAGGTAAGGATGCAGATTTACTTTCGCTAAACACATCAGAAAAATCAAACAAAAAGTCAGGAACATCCTCAGCCTGGGGGAGGCAGAAAAAACAGGAGTGTTGGTATTAACACATTGGCAGCCCCAACTGGTTACAGACACAGATTTCCAATCCAAAACAGGATTATGAGACTGTAACCAAGGGAAACCCAGCACTATAATGTCATGCAGATTATATAGAACCAAAAATTTGCAGCACTCCTGGTGATCAGGTTCAACCCTCATTATCACCTGAGTAGAAAACTGGGGTTTATTCTCAGCCAAAGGGGTAGAATCGATCCCCAGTAAAGGAATAGACTTCTGTAGGGTATCAAGGGAAACCCACAACGTTTAGCAAAATCATAATCCATCAGGTTAATAGCTGCTCCAGAATCAACGAAAGCCTGAGCAGAAAATGAGGACAGAGAGCATATCAGAGTGACAGTTAATAAAAACTTAGTCTGAACACTACCCAAGACAACTGAGCGTGCAAAATGTCTTCCCCGCTTAGGGCAGACTGAAATAGCATGAGAGGCATCACCACAGTAGAAACATAACCCATTGCGCTTTCGAAACTCATGACGCTGTGCCCCAGACACCACTCCATCACACTGCATGGGCTCAGCAGCTGGCTCACAAGGCAACACCACTCCACGCATACTTCTCCGCTCACGCAAACGTCTGTCAATTTGAATCGCTAATGACATAGAATCATTGAGACCAGAGGGGACAGGGAATCCCACCATAACATCCTTTACATTATCCGACAGACCCTTCCGGAAAAGGGCCGCCAAAGCGTCGTCATTCCACTTGGTCAGGACTGCCCACCTACGGAATCTCTGACAGTATAACTCAGCGTCATCAAGCCCCTGATTTAATGCCAACAAGGCTTTTTCAGCTTGATCAGTGACATTAGGCTCATCGTACAATAACCCCAAAGCCTGAAAAAATGCATCAACATCACTCAAAACAGGATCCCCAGGTATCAGGGAAAAAGCCCAATCCTGAGGATCGCCGCGCAGGAGAGAGATGATAATTTGAACCTGCTGCGCTACGTTTCCTGAGGACTTAGATTTTAAGGCAAGAAACAATTTACAATTATTTTTGAAATTCTGCAACTTAGCTCGATCCCCTAAAAACAAATCTGGCATGGGGATCCTAGGTTCCACAACAGGCAACCTAGCAAGATATGCAGCAATACTCTGAACCTCAGTGGCAAGCTGATCCACACGGCCAGACAACTGTGCAAACTCCATTGGGAGAAAAGATCCTCCCAGCACCCAGAGATACAGAGGGAAAAAAAAAAAAAAAAAATGCAACAAACAGAAAAATATCTCTGACAACTTTTCTTCCTTCAAAATATTTTTTCCCTTCTGTGAGTACCATACAATTTTTATGGCCGGTGATACTGTTATGTTACGGTAGCTGAGGAGTGCAAGTAAAAAAGGAAATACACCAGAGCAGTTGGAAACTATGAGATTGCAGTACCCTGACTAACCACCGCAACTAGAGGCAGCCGTGGAGCATTCCTACGTTGGTCCTAGACGCCTCGTCACAGCCTGAGAAACTAACTACACCTAAAGATAGAAATAGGAAAGCTATCTGCCCCGGAGCAGAACCCCAAAGATAATAGAAAGCCCCCAAACATGTAATGGCGGTTAGACAAGAGGAAATACTGACACAGAAAGAAAATAGTATGAGCAAACGCTGGGGCCCAAACTATCTAAATAGAAAAGGATAGGAAGGGTACTTACTGCAATCTCAGAAAACCCTGAAAAAACACCAACTCTACTAATTTCAAAATCACCTGAGATCACACGACCTCTACCACCTAAATTAGTTCTCTGGTGTAACAAAAACAAAACAGCAGCCACTGAAAAAAAACTGGAAAAAGCAAAAGTACAAAACACAGTGGCTGGACTAAACTGAGAGGGCAAAAGCCCCCAGAGGGGACCCTGAAGGCCCCCACAGAAGTGCAGGACAAAATGCAAAAATATAGCAAAAACACAAAATAAGAAATTGTCTTATCTGATAGCAGGAGATGCAGAAACGACAGAGCAGGCTACAAGGGAAACTGGAAAGAAGGATTCAGACCAGAACAATTGATCACCGGCAACCCCGATGGGAAAACGACTCCCTTACATAAGACCAATCAGTAACACCTGATTCCCAGTCCTCACAATCCTCACTAGTACCGCTTGTAACCACCAGAGGGAGCCTCTGCTCAGAACTCATCTCAAACCCATTCACAACACAATAGGATTAATAATTGATAGTTGTCTAATTGACAGCTCTCAATTATTAACCTGGCTTAAGGTCACCTTTCAATTGCAATGTGGCTTTAACCCCATATTAACCCATTCGCCACCGCTACAGGGCAATGGGAATAGACGGGCAAAGTGCCAGAAAGGGCGAATCTAATTATAGATTTGTCTTTTCTGGGGTGTCTGGGGGCAGATGTTAGTAGCCAGGGGGGGCCAAAAATAATGGTCCCTCTCTGGGCTATTATTATCTGCCCCCATTCGCTGGCTTTGTCTGTCTGGTTGCGAAAATAGGGCGGGAGCCCACGCATTTTTTTTAAACAATTTTACACCTCATATATATATATATATATATATACATGTCATTGAATTTGTGACACATATATATATATTTATATTTATAGTTCATACACTTCTACATAGTATAATAGCCGCTAAGTCAATTGACGGCTTTTGTGAAAATGCAGAACCCGACATGAAATGACACTTGGTGTACATAGGGTTAACCATGTCTTTTCATGTCCTTTGCTATCTGATTTGCACAAACAATTACATCAGTCTGTGTGCAAAATTTCACACCTGTAGGGGTTAATTAAAGGTGTAAATTCGTAGCAAAAAAGTCCGTTTTTTTTACAACGAATTTACACCTTTAATTAACCCCTACAGGTGTGAAATTTTGCACACATAGACTGATGTAATTGTTTGTGCAAATCAGATTGCAAACGACATGAAAAGACATGGTTAACCCTATGTACACCAAGTGTCATTTCATGTCGGGTGCTTCTGTCTTTTCACAGAAGCCGGCTTTACCCGGCAATTGAATCAGAGGATATTTTACTATGTAGAAGTGTATAAACTATACATATATGTATATATATATGTCACAATGACATGTAATATATATATATATATATATATATATATATATCTATTCTATGTGTGTATATTTAGTGTTTACAAGGAAATAAAGGTTTTTTTAGTTGCGATATTTTGTTCCCATAGACTTACATGGGACTTCCGGTATCGGAATCGGATATCGCCGATATTTAGTGATATCGGCGATACCATTCCGATCCGATATTTTTAGATATCGAGCAGTATCGCTCAACACTACCTTAGAGTGAATGAAGAAGACTGGGATCATCATGGGACCTCCATTTGGACTATGACAAACTGGTGTGTATTTTATTTATTTTTCTAAATAAATGGGGGAAATGAGGGATCTTGTTCTGGATTTTGTTTTCTAATATTTGTTTCTGTTTTTTTTTTTTTTGCTTTTACTTATAGGTTAATAAACGGAGTGTCTAATAGACTCCACCCAATTACTAACCTCTGGACTTGATAGCAGCAGACATAACACAGCTGACATCAACACCAAAATATGACTGCGCTTATCAACGCATCAGTGCAAGTGGGAAGAGCTGGGCTCAGCAACAGAATTGGTGCATCCAATGGATGCACCTTTTCTGGGGTGGCTGTGGGTTGCTACTTTTATATTGGGAACGGCCCAATAACCATGTGCCTTCGCAACCTTAGAATACAGCCCTCAGCTGTCTGCTTTATCTTTGGCTTGTTATAAAAAATCGGGGGACCACACGCCATAAATTAATATTAAAACAGCATGAGGGCCCTCTACTTTTGATAAGCAGCCAAAATAAAGCAGAGAGCTGAGGGCTGTGGCCTGTAGCTGTATGCTTAGCCTGTTCTGGTTATCAGAGGAAAACCTTATTAAATGGCTGCGCTGCCAAACTCGAACAGTAACTTGGACTTCACAGAAGTTATTGTTCGGGAACTGTGCATGGACACTAGGTGTTCACCACAGACCCCAAACTTTACCGTTTGGGTTCTCCCATCAATACTCATATATTGACAGCTAGTTAGTTAGCTGTTAGTAGTCATACCCATGTACTGCCATGCCCTATACATGGGGTAAGTGGAATAGTGAATCAAGTCCTGAACTACAATTTTAATTTTGAGGTATTTACCAATATTATTACACCTACTACATATTGGGATAGGATCTTGGAGATGGGAATACCTTTTTAAACTGAAAAAGGCTGACATCCATGTTTATGCTGCAGAACAGCCCCATGCTTATAAATTGAACTAATTTTCTGTCACATAAATGATTGAAACAAATCTGATACATATAAACATATGTTAAGAATCCAATTAACAACATATCCATCATAGCTGTCATGATAACCATGACACCAGTCTGAACAGAGCCTCTAACTGTGAAGAGTGCGTATTTACTCATAAGTCAAGTTGTATAATATAAGTGTATTTGCTGTAAATAATGCACAAAATTTGGTTCATTCCAGGCACAACGTCACTGGAGCAGGATGAGTACAGGTGACAATTTCAACACTAAAACATGTAATGTCACCCTGACATCTCTTTTGGAATGTATCCATGCATTTTCATTCTGGATACAAACAAACAACTGTCAGGGAACAGATGCAATGAAGCTGAGCTAATAACAACAAGCTTCATTTATGTAAATGAAAAGAAAAAAAAGAGATTTGTTTCTTAGATTTTTCATTTCACACCTGAATGAGTAGCACGGTATAAAGCTCCATAACAGATGCTCTTTTTAGATAATGTCAGCCTGTAATGTTTGTGAACTACGTGTGTCAACAAGTTAAATCAATGCCATATATGTTTAACTGGTGTTTAGCAAATTGCTTCCGATCCGTGTGAGTCATACAAATAGCCTAAAAAGGAATAATTAGATTTTATGATAATCCACACAACTTGGCCCTATTATCTACAAGATTATTCTCCATGAGCATTTTTTTTGCAACCTGTCAAACATCAGAAAACATCCAAGCAAAGTATGCAAATGAAAGAGATGCTTTATAACAAAAAAAGACTGAACCGGTGGGATCTGAATGTACTATTTGAGAGATTTCTTGGTGTCTCAGTTGGGAGGTATACAAATAGAAGAAACGTGTTGTAAGAAACTAAAAAGCTTTTAGCGTTATAAATAGAAAAACAAAGAATTTGATATTTCTAATTAGCTTCTTTATTTATAAGCATGGCAACAAAAATTAATTTTAGGCATTTAATTCAGAGGTATTTACTTACACAAAAAGCTGTAACCCTGAGATAATTAATCGGTAGAATGAATTTTCTCTGAATACTTCATGGCATGTGCAGATGTTAAAGTAAGAGACACATCAGTTAACTTTAGTGTGAAACAAGGTTTGCTTGTTGTCACTGCTGGGGAAAAAAAACACAAGTGAGCTAATAAAGCAAATTCTCTACAGTATATCTATGCTACATGTTTTTAAACAACAAAGGAATGAAAACGTTCACATTCCATTTGAAGTGTTCAAAGCAGAAAACAGAAGCAGATGTCATGGGACAAACAGGATCATACACACGCACAGAGGCACAACGATTACAGATGAGTAACCTGGGTCAGCAACCACTAACCGAGTACATGGAAGTATCACCGACACCAGACCCAGGAACACCCGGCATTAAATAACAGCCCCAGAACCAGAGAGAGGCAGACTCGCATTAACCCTGACCTAACCATGACAGGGCTGGACCATCCAGTCCAGAGCCATAACAGTACCCCCCTCTCAACGGGGGGCCACCGGATCCCCAGGTTTCTCAGGGAATCGGGCATGAAAGGACCACACCAGATGATTGGCCTGAACTGATCGGGCAGGAACCCAGGACCAGTCCTCCAGCCCATAGCCCTTCCAGCGCACCAGATACTGGAAGGAACGATGGGCCAACTGGGAATCCATGATGCGCTCAACCTTGTACTCCTCCGGACTATCCACCAATACAGGTGGCAAGGGACCTAATGACCCCTCTTCCACAGCCCCCAATGGTTTCTACAGGGTCCTATGGAATACACTGGGGATCTTAAAAGACAATGGGAGATGCAAAGGAAACGCCACTGGTTTAACCACTTCCATGATCTCATAAGGACCTATAAACTTAGGCCCCAATTTCACCAAAGGAACCTTAAGCTTAATGTTCCTAGTAGACAGCCATACTTTATCCCCAACCTGAAGGGTAGGCCCCAAAGTCCATCTCCTATCAGCAAAGATCTTAAACTTCCTCTGAGCTTTCCTAATATTCTTCTGGACCTCCTGACACAAATTTCCCAACTGCTGTACAGCTACATCAGACCCAGGGCAACCGGAGTCCAAACTAGAAAACTCCCCAAAATGTGGGTTAACCCGTAATTACAAAAGAAAGGGGAGGTACCAATGGAGTGGTTAGCACGGTTATTGAACGCAAACTCAGCTAAAGGCAAAGCAATGGACCAGTCATCCTGAATGGAGTGGAAAGACAACGTAAAATTTGCTCCAAAGACTGGTTGGTCCGTTCAGTCTGACCATTGGTCTCTGGATGGTGCGCAGTTGAAAAGGACAACGCAATACCCAACCTTTTACAAAACGATCTGCAAAACCTGGACACAAACTGCACTCCATGGTCAGACACAACACTCAAGGGCACACCATGCAGTTGAACCACAAACAACCTAGACAAGGTCTCTGCAGAGGGCAATGCCCCCAAGGGTACAAAGTGTGCCTGCTTCGTAAACCTGTCCACCACCACCCAAATAACAGTATTACCCTGGGAGGGTGGAAGATTGGTGATAAAATTCATGGACAAATGTGTCCATAGTCTATCAGCAACTGGTAAAGGTACCAATTCCCCGGCCAACCGGTTATGAGAGCTCTTGGCACGGGCACAAACTTAACAGGCAGACACAAACTTCCTTACATCAGACATAAGCGAGGACCACCGAAAAACCCTCGCGATGGCCCCCCGAGTAGCTGAAATCCCAAAATGTCCATTCAGAGCCGAGTCATGGAACTCCTGAAGAACTCTGAGTCAAAACTGAATGGGGACAAACAATTTATCATCCGGCTTGGACGGGGAGCCTGAGATTGAGCTTCCTGAATCTCCCACTCCAAGCCTGACGACCCATCAGCCATCACCACTTCAGGTTGAAGAATGGAGCATGGAGGCTCAGTGGGAGAAACAGGATCGAGACTCTGGGATAAGGCATTGACCTTCACATTCTTGGATCCCGGACAAAAAGTAATCGAGAACTGGAACAGGGAAAAAAGTGACCATATAGCTTGCCTAGAAGTCAACCTTTTAGCAGACACAATGTACGCCAGATTCTTGTGATCAGTAACCACCATAATGGGGTGGGCCACCCCCTCCAAAAAATGCCTCAATTCTTCAAAGGCCAACTTATCCGCCAGAAGTTCATGATTACCCACGTCATAATTTTTTTCAGCCGGGGAGAACTTCTTGGAGAAGAAGGTGCATGGTCTTAAATTGGTCAAGGTGTTGGGCCCCTGGGACAACACTGCCCCCACTCCCACCTCCGAGGCATCCACCTCCACCACAAAAGGTTCAGATGGATCTGGTTGAACCAGAACCAGGGCAGTCTAAAAGCAATTTTTCAGAGTCAGAAACGCCGCTACCGCTAAGGCAGACCAGTTCTTCACATCAGCTCCCTTCTGTGTCAAGTCGGTGAGGGGCTTGACCACCTGTGAAAACCCTTTAATAAACCTTCGGTATTAATTGGCAAATCCCAAGAAGCGCTGAAGACCTTTCAGGTCCTGGGGCACCACCCTATCCACAATGGCCTGAACCTTCTTGGGATCCATGCATAACCCCTCACTAGAGACAATAAACCCTAAGAAAGACAGTTCCTGGACAAAAAACGAGCATTTCTACAACTTAACGAAAAGCTCCCTGAGTCTTTGGAGAACTGCCCGAAGATGACCAACATGGGTCTGCTTACCAAACGAATAAACGAGAATGTCATCTAGGTATATAACAACAAACCACCAAATGAAATCAGAGAACACATGATTGATGAAGTTTTGAAAGACCGCAGGAGCATTGGTGAAACCAAATGGCATAACTAAGTTTTTGAACAACCCTTCAGAGGTGAGAAACGCAGACTTCCACTCATCCCCCTCCCATACCCGGATCAAGTGACATGCCCCCCGCAAGTCTAGTTTTGAAAACCATTTGGCTCCTGACAATTGGTTACACAAATCGGGAATGAGTGGAAGGGGATATGTGTTTCTTACAATAATTTTGTTAAGTTCCCGAAAGTCGAGGCATGGGCGGAGATCACCGTCTTTTTTTACAAAACAGAATCCTGCAGCGACAGGAGTCGCTGAAGGACAGATGTGTCCCTTACGGAGATATGTAATCCTTCAGGGCGGCCCGCTTGGGACCAGAAAGGTTAAACAATCAGGCCTCAGGCAATTTAGCCCCAGGAATCAGATCGATGGCACAGTCATAAGGGAGGTGCAGTGGGAATCCCTCGGCCTGACTTTCGGAAGAACACATCCTCGAAGTCCTTTAGGCACTCTGGAATACCCTCCAGACCATTAGACGACACAGATGCAGAATTCAGTCATTTATTTTCACAATTGGGTCCCCATTTAACAATCTCCCGGGCCCTTCAGTCAACAACTGCATTATGACATTGTAGCCAAAGAAACCCTAAAACCAACCCAGCAGGCAGATTATCCAGAATGAAACAGGCAATATGCTTCAGATGAGCAGGGCCCACCTTGAGGACAAATTCTTTAGTAATGGAACAAATCCCATCCTTGGTAAAAGGGGTTGAGTCAATAGCCACGACTCTCATGGGTTTCCTCAACCTAAATGTCCCTACCTCACAATGTGCCACCAGTCTGGAGTCAATCAGATTCACTGAAGACCCGCAATCCACAAAAGCAGAAGAGGAAGAAAAACAATTGTTCACACCAACTTCCACTTTTAACAACAGTTTGAAGACAAAAAAAAAAGTTCCTGTGGGTCTGGGTAACCTCCTCGACAGATACCCAGACCTAGTTGTTTCCTGAAACCTTTGGATCCGGAGGACAGGAGAGACAGCCTTGTCTCCAATGGCCCAGAGCACCACAATAGAAGCAGAGTTTATTCTCTCTACAATGTCTCCTCTCCTTTTCCTTCATGTAGACAGCCCCCACCTCCATGGGTTCTACTGATAAAGAAGGTTCCGGTTTAATTGGCAGCAGAGGAGCCTCACGTTGCACCATTCCTCTCTCATGCAGCCTCTGGTCCATGTGGATGGCCTGGGTCATGGCCTCCTCCAGAGAATCAGGCGGTGGGTGCAGAGCCAAGGCATCCTTTAAGTGCTCGGAGAGACTCCTTTGGAACAGCCCTCTAAGAACCGAGTCGTTCCAGGACACTTCAGGTGCCCATTGCCTATACTCAGAATAGTACCATTCAGCGGAAAGCTTTCCTTGGGTGAGACCCATAATCGTGTCCTCAGCCAATCTCACTCGATCAGATATATCATAAATAAGACCCAAGGCCTCAAAGAACTGATCCACAGCCAATCTCTCAGGGGAGGTAGTGGGTAGGGGGAAAGCCCAGGACTGCGGTCCCTCACGTAACAGGGAAATAATTTTTCCCACCCTTTGACTCTCATCGCCTGCGGACCGAGGACGCAGGGAAAAAAGTAATTTGCTACTCTCCCTAAACACCCAGAACTTACTTTTATTCCCAGAAAATGTATCCAGAAGTTTGACAGAGGGTTCAGGACAGGACAAGAAGACATCAGATACAGTACCCTCCACATTGCCTGGCGGAGAGGAGGCACCCCGAACAGTGTTAACCATATCTGCCAGCTCCCTTTGTACCTGTTGGTGAGAAGTGACCAATGCTCTTTGCTCCACAGACAGGTTCTGCATCATCTTGGTCAGGTTAGCCACCTGATCCAACAGTGCATGCAGCAGTTCCATAACACTCAATGAGTCACAAAAACTCCCCGAAAAATGTAATAGGTCTGTGATAATGTGATGACACTGCTTAGTGTCACTGTGGAGAGCCTATATGTCGCAAGCAGGTTGTAAGAGACCGGGAGCTGGGAGTGCAGAGAGCTAGGCACGCAGTGTGCACAGGACCTGACACCAAGGCGCGCAGTGTGCACAAGACCTGAGACTAAGCAGTCAAGTGATCACAGGGGGGTGGAGCCAACAAGCGTGAGGACGGGGAATAAGCTGAGGATGCGGAGCACAGGGCACAGGACAATAACGTGGTCAATGGGGAGCCGAGGATCTAAAGCCAGATGAGAGCGAGGTACCAGGGGCAAGACAGAAGAGTAAACCGAGACGAGCCAAGGGGTCAGAGAACCAGGACGGACAGATCAGTACCAAGCAGAAAACAGAGGCAAAAGTCAGGAGACAAACATGGTCATACACAACAGAGCACACATGCAAAGAGGCACAACGATTACAGATGAGTATACTGGGTCAGCAACCACTAACCGAGTACACAGAAGTATCACCGACACAAGACCCAGGAACACCCGGCATTAAATAGCAGCCCCAGAATCAGAGAGAGGTAGACTTGCATTAAGCATGACCTGACCAGGACGAGGCTGGACCATCCAGTCCAGAGCCATGACAGCAGTAATACATGAACCACTCTCCTCCAGCTGTTCTTCACCAGAGGCTGAGCTGAAGGCACTCACTGTATCATGCAATCTGGTAAAAGGTAAACAGATTAATGTAT
Organism: Oophaga sylvatica; assembly: GCA_033576555.1. Taxonomy (NCBI): domain Eukaryota; kingdom Metazoa; phylum Chordata; class Amphibia; order Anura; family Dendrobatidae; genus Oophaga; species Oophaga sylvatica. Next base: position 249,603,537 of record JARQOD010000004.1, on the reverse strand, counting down.
TTCCAAAGTCGAGATATGTTTTGAAGGGTTGCACATAACTTTGGCATCATTTGGAGGAGCCGTAATTTTCTGGACTCTGCTGGCAAACCTATGAGGTAGTAGAGCAGTTACTCACAACACTCACCCTTCCTCAAAGGCTAACTATCGGCGCACACATGGGAACCAACTCTTCTTGCAATAGGGATTGCCTTGGCGGCTAAGGAAGCAGCACGACTACCTCTGCAATACCAAGACAGGTTATTACACTTGGGGTTATTTAGTTTGGAAAAACGAAGGCTTAGGGGTGATCTTATTACAATGTACAAATATATGAGGGGACAGTACAAAGACCTTTCTAATGATCTTTTTACTCTTAGACCTGTGACGGGGACGAGGGGGCATCCTCTACGTCTGGAGGAAAGAAGGTTTAGCCATAATCACAGATGCAGATTCTTTACTGTAAGAGCAGTGAGACTATGGAACTCTCTGCCGTCTAATGTTGTAATGAGTGATTCCTTACTAAAATTTAAGAGGGGACTGGATGCCTTTCTTGAAAAGTATAATATTACAGGCTATATTCACTAGTTTCCTAGATACAGCGTTGATCCAGGGAGCTAGTCTGATTGCCGTATGTGGAGTCGGGAAGGAATTTTTTTCCCCAATGTGAAGCTTACTGTTTGCCACTTGGGGTTTTTTTGCCTTCCTCTGGATCAACATGTTAGGGCAGGTTAGGATAGGATATGGGTTGAACTAGATGGACTAAAGTCTTCCTTCAACCTTAATAACTATGTTACTATGTTACTATGTTACCTCTGACAGGAATACTGGTCATAGCAGACATGGCCAGATTAGGGGACTCAGTGACCTAGAATTTGGGAAGCCCCCTTTTGCCTGTGGAGACTGTAATCGCACCAGCCCAGTGGCCATTGATTGCAAATTACTGCAGGTCTTCCAGACCCAGGCCCCCCCACACGGACAGAGCACATAGGTCTAAAAGGGTGCCATAGGTCATTGTCAGGGGTATGGCAGGTAAACACCCGGATTTGTCTCCCGCGCTGCCTGTTCCCTATGATGGCTGCTAGTGATGAGCTAACATGCTTGCCACTACTCATTACTCGCCCGAGTATCACTGTACTCGGTTTACTCAGAGAGCACTGAGCATTTCTGGTGTTATTCGGTGGGAGCTCGGGTCTCCGCCATGCAATTTTGGCACTCTTTATAGCACCAATGAACATGCAGAGATTGTCAACCACGCACTGTAATGCCGAAGCCATCTTTGTTGTGGTATTACAGTAATTGGCTGGCCACACAGTGTCATCAGGTCTAAAAGAGACTGGACGTCGCCCTGCTCGGTGCATTCAGCTCCAGGTTCAGACAGTGTAGGGAAAGTTGCTGCTGAGATATGGAGAGATTTGTGCTTTGATTAGTTAGTGTTGGTCTACCATTGTTCAAGCCACAAATCCAGCTAAACCAACAGTCCTTTTAAGGGCTAATTAGAGGGTATATAGATTGCAGTGCTAGGTAGGCTGTGGAGTCTATATGCGCATATCCACATCAGTGCAAGACATGCAAGCACTGTATGTGAGTGTACAGATCTGACTGCATACTTCAAAAGGGTCCATTACTGTCTGGTGTTGCCTATTATATATATACCTATCTGCAGGTATCCGTGGCTAGGATTTTTTTTTTTTTTGCACCTGAATCCTGATAATTTTATTACAAAGCAATCCAGAGACCCCATTTTTTTTCTACATTTTTTCTATTTGCTTGGTCACACTGCAGACTACAGCCAGGTCATTTTAATACAACAGCATGAAAATCTGGCAATTTAAAACTACTTTTTTGTCCCAGGCATCAAATCTGAGTGCGCAGAAAATTCTGTTGTTTTTTTTATTACTGTAGTATTTTTTGGAGTGTCTTACAACATTTTTGACCACCATTTTGTTGACCAAAAAATCTTAAGGCGGCCAAAAAATATTTATCTACAGTTCTTATATTTATCACTGTGTTTTTAACGCCACACACATCGCATATCATTGCGATAACTATTTTACAATTTTAGTACTCCAACAATTTTTTTTTTAGTGTCATAGCCTAGTTATTTGTAAAACAAGAAAAGAAAAAGGGCGCATGTGTAGACTCACAGGGCTACTTTTTAAAAATAATGCCAATGCACTCACCTGTAATGGTTGTGTGCATCTACACAACCAAGATTAAGAGTGATTAATGAGGCTCCGGGTCACCTCTCTATTTGTGATGTCGTCCCATCGGTGTTTAGATCAAGCCTCTGTGTTCCTCTGATGGTCACACAATCCCGCTCAACCAAATGACACGTCACCTTAGGTCCTCAGTTATTAACCCGGTGGCTGTAAACCAGAGGTCCTCAATACATCCAAATAAACCAGGCTGCTCCTGCCTCTGTTAACTCCATATGGAGACTTTTCGCATGTAAACAATGGTGCAGCGGTCTCAAGGGGCGCCAAAGGAATAATGGACAATTTAATAAAAGACGGTTTGGACCGTTGAAACACGTTGTGGCAGTGATATTGGAGGAAGAATAAAGTTTGGCTAACATTTATTAAATTGTCCATTATTCCTTTGGCGCCCCTTGAGACCGCTGCACCATTGTTAACATAGCCTAGTTATTGACACAATTTTGGTGGTCCAAAAAAAATCCAGCCCACATATGTAACAGTGTTCTATCTACGTCAGACGCCAGATCTATCTGTGGTCTACAAACTGTGGCATTTGAAGCCTATATTCCAATGTATTTGTTGTCTATTACCCTAGTTCTGTACAATATTTTGGGATATAAACTAAAAAAATACAGGCCACATAGAGTGACCAGTGTGGTACCTGTGTCAGACTCCTATCTCTCCGTGTGCCAAAAATTGTGGCATATCAGGGAAACATTACCCTTTTTTGCTGTGTCTTACCCTATTTCTAGACAGACTTTTTGGGTAAAAAAAATATAAAAAACTCCAGTGCACATATTGAACAGTCTATTATCTCCGTCAGATGCCAGTTGTATCTGTGCTCTACAAATAGTTGCTTTTCAAGCCTACCTTGCCCTTTTTTCTGTCTGCTACCCTAGGTCTAGTATACACTATTTTGACCTAAAAAATAAAAAAATACTGTCCTCATTTAGAACAGTCTGGTATCTCAGTGGCACACCTCATCTATCTGTTTGCTAGAAAGTGTGCTTTTGAGCCTTCCCATCAGCTTTTTTTGCTGCGTGTTACCGTAGCACAAAACAGCTTTTTTTGGTGTATAAAATACAAAAAGACCAGTGACATATTGAACAGTCCGGTATCTCTGTTACACGCCTCATGTATCTGAGAGCTGAATTCACCTTTTATTTGCTGTGTGTTACCCTAGCTTTAAACACTATTTAGGGCTAAAAATTTAAAAAATACTGCCCACTTATTGGACAGTGTGGTATTACTGTCAGACGGCTGAGCTATTTGTGGCCTACAAATTGCAGCAATTCAGGCCTAAATTCCACTGTATTTGCTGTCTGTTACCCTAGTACTGTACAATATTTTGGGGTATAAACTAAAAAGATACAGGCTACATAGAGTGACCAGTGTGGTATCTGTGTCAGATTCCTATTCTCCGTGTGAAAAAAATTGTGGCATATCAGGGAAACATTACCATTTTTTGCTGTGTCTTACCCTATTTCTAGATAGTCCTTTTGGGTAAAAAAAAATTAAAAAACTCCAGGGCACATATTGAACAGTCTGTTATCTCTGTCAGACACCAGTTGTATCTGTGCTCTACAAATAGTTGCTTTTCAGGTCTACCTTGCCCCTTTTTTTTCTGTGTGCTACCCCAGCTCTAGAATACACTATTTTGGCCTAAAAAATAAAAAAATACTGGCCTCATATTGTAAATTCTCTGTTTATTTCACAAAGAGAGTACAACAGTATAAAGCAAAGAAACAAAGAAACAAACATTACGTTACATCACGTTTAAGCAAAAACAAATTAAAACCAAATGAATTAAACCTCATGTAGAACAAGGAAAAAGAAGAAAACAGAGAAGAAAGAAAATAAGGAAGAGAGCCCAATGTGTGGGAGAATAAGTCAAGGGCGACTTGAGTACAAATCAGAGGAAAGATAGAATGAGTGAAGATATAGAAATGGAGAAGCGGTGGGGAGGGTGGGGGGGAAGGAGTGAAGGAAAGGAGGTGACGGAGTCCGATGTCTACCATTCAACCACTCAACCATCCAAGTGGCACTGGATTCAGAGCTAGTCTGAAGCCTTGTAGTCTACCCAAGGAGCCCAAAGTTTCTCAAATGCCGTGTAACGCAATTCCAATCTGGCTGTGAGGTCTTCCAATTTGTATATGTCGTCCACTTTTGCAAGCCACATATCTAGTGTCGGCGGAGTCACCGATCGCCATTGAAGAGGGATCAACCATCTGGCTGCCATCAGAAGGTGAGTGCTAAGTTTCTTTTTATGTGGGGTATAATTAGGGGTGTTACACCAGAGCAGTACCAAGTCCCTGGTGAGTGTAAAGTTCGGATCACAGATCCTACGGGTGGTGTCTTCTACTGTTTTCCAAAAAGGGGCAACCGCAGCGCAGTGCCACCAAATATGTGACAAAGTACCTCTGGCAGATCTACATCTCCAGCATAAAGCATCAACAGTGAGGCCCCATTTCTGCAACATCTTCGGTGTTATGTACCAGCGGGTCAACAATTTTAACGAATTTTCTTTTAGCCGTACACAACGTGAGAATCCGTGTGAGCGGTTCAAGATCTGCTGTGTTGTTTCTTCTGAAAAGCAACAACCCAACTCGCGTTCCCACTCAATTAAGTAGGAAGGCTTAAACACTTCAGCAGGTGTTATCCGAGATGCGTACATAGTAGAGAGAGAACATCGGGGAAATGAGGCCTCAAGTAGTTGTTGTTCAAACTGGGTGGCGCTGCGTGTAGTTGAATGGTTTAAATTAAAGGTTTTACAATTGAATTGAAAATGTCGTCGTTGTAGAAAGTTTGGGACAAAAGGTAAGAGGTGTTCCAAGAAAAACATCTCAGAGGGCGGCGAACCATGCGGCATGAAGAATGATATGGGAACACGCAGTCGGGACCACAGGTCTAAAAAAAATACTGGCCTCATATTGAACAGTCTGGTATCTCAGTGGCACACCTCATTTATCTGTGGGCTAGAAAGTGTGCTTTTCGGCCTTCCCTTCAGCTTTTTTTGCTGTGTATTACCATAGCTCAAAACTGGGTTTTTTTGGTGCAAAAAATACAAAAAGACCAGCGACATATTGAACAGTCCGGTATCTCTGTGACATGCCTCATGTGTCTGAGGGCTACAAGTGTGCTTTGGAGGCTTCCATTCACTTTTATTTTCTGCGTGTAACCCTAGCTGTAAACACTATTTAAGGCTAAAAATTTAAAAAAACTGCCCACATATTGAACATTGTGGCATTTCTGGCCTATATTCCACTGTATTTGTTGTCTGTTACCCTAGATCTGTACAATATTTTGGGGTATAAACTAAAAAAATACAGGCTACATAGAGTGACCAGTGTGGTATCTGTGTCAGACTCCTATCTCTCAATGTGCCAAAAATTGTGGTATATCAGGGAAACATTGCCCTTTTTTGCTGTGTCATACCCTATTTCTAGATAGTCTTTTTGGGTAAAAAAAATTAAAAAACTCCAGGGCACATATTGAACAGTCTATTATCTCCGTCAGATGCCAGTTGTATCTGTGCTCTACAAATAGTTGCTTTTCAGGCCTACCTTGCCCTTTTTTTTCTGTCTGCTACCCTAGCTCTAGAATACACTATTTTGGCCTAAAAAATAAAAAAATACCGGCCTCATATTGAACAGTCTGGTATTTCATTGGCACGCCTCATCTATCTGTGGGCTACAAAGTGTGCTTTTCAGCCTTCCCTTCAGCTTTTTTTGCTGTGTGTTACCATAGCTCAAAACAGTTATTTTGGTGTAAAAAATACAAAAAAAACGGCAACATATTGAACAGTCCGGCATCTCTGTGACACACCTCATGTATCTGAGGGCTGCAAAGTGTACTTTGGAGGTTTCCATTCACCTTTATTTGCTGTGTGTTGTACCCTAGCTGTAATCACTATTTAGGGCTAAAAATGTAAAAAATACTGCCCACTAGAGTTGAGCGAAACAGGTCGTTCATTTTCAAAAATCGCCGATTTTCGCCAAAGTCGGGTTTCATGAAACGAAACCCGACCGCGGCGCGAGGTCGGTCACGTGTTCGGCGTCCATTTTGCCGAAGTCGGTTTTCCCATATTACTTTAAGGGCCTTTTCTCGGCCAATGAGCAAGGACGCAGGCTGTGGGCAACGCCTGACATGGGCAGTGGCCAGCACCATCTTAGAGAAGGGCATTGCAGTGATTGGCTGGCTTTGTGTGGCGTCACAGTGCATATAAAATCCCTCAGCGCCGACCGCCATTTTACTTCTGCCGATCTCAGTGTAGGGACAGCTTGCTGACACTGCTTCTCAGCAGGGAGAGCGTTAGGCAAGGCCTAAAAATAAAAATTTTACTTGTGCTGATAGCGATTAGCTGTACAGGTACTGTGGGGTGACAGGGGAGGATTTTGGTGTGTGCAGCAATGCTGGTTATTAGGCTGCCTGCCAGTGACAGAGTAGAAATTGCTTGTGTGGAGCAGCAGAGCTGATTAATAGGCAGTCAGGCTGCCTGCCAGTGATAAGGGGGAAATTTCTTTAAGTTACCGAGTGCTCATTTTTTTTCCCCACCGTATAGAGCTGTACGCTCCTCACAGTACCGTGTACCGGCTGGCATCATGGACAAATACAGGCAGACTATCTGTGTGTGACTCCGGAAATATCTACGGAGATTTACAATTCCCCCAACACTGTATACAGCTGTATGCTACTGAGACCATACACTTTTCCTGATTTTGATATTCTGCTGTTAGCCAGACTGGGCCTGTGACCGTGTGTCTTACTGCTAAAATAAATACGGAGATTTCAAATTCACCCAACACTGTATACAGCTGTACGCTACTGAGCCCATACACTTTTCCTGATTTTGATATTCTGATGTTAGCCAGAATGGGCCTGTGACCGTGTGTCTTCCTGCTGAAATATATACAGAGCTTTAAAATTCCCACAACACTGTATACCGCTGTACTACTGAGACAGTACACTTTTCCTGATTTTGATATTCTTCTGTTAGCCAGACTGGGCCTGTGACCGTGTGTCTTCCAGCTAAAAAAAAAAAGGCGATTTAAAATTCACCCAACACTGTATACAGCTGCACACTACTGAGACCGTACACTTTTCCTGATTTTGATATTCTGCTGTTAGCCAGACTGGGCCTCTGACCTTGTGTCTTACTGCTAAAATAAATACGGAGATTTAAAATTCACCCAACACTGTATACCGCTGTACGCTACTAAGACAGTACACTTTTCCTGATTTTGATATTCTGCTGTTAGCCAGACTGGTCCTGTGACCATGTGTCTTACTGCTAAAATAAATACGGAGATTTAAAATTTCCCCAAAACTGTATACAGCTGTACGCTACTGAGACCATACACTTTTCCTGATTTTGATATTCTGCTGTTAGCCAGAGTGGGCCTGTGACCGTGTGTCTTCGTGCTAAAATAAATACGGAGATTTAAAATTCACCCAACACTGTATACAGCTGCACGCTACTGAGAACGTACACTTTTCCTGATTGTGATATTCTGCTGTTAGCCAGACTGGGCCTCTGACTGTGTGTGTAGCTCCTGAAATATATACGGAGATTTAAAATTCCCACCAACACTGTATATAGTGGTATTGTAATGTATGTAGTACAGTTCATATAGCGTCTTGTGCTTGGGTGCGATGAAAACACAGGAGTCACAGGTTTGATATAGAAAAGTCCTGTATTACTTCATACAAGTTGGCAGAAATAGTCACACAGTTTGCAGACACAGAAACAGGAGACACAGCAGGCCAGAGTAATCCAAGCTCAGCAATCACTCTCCAATACAGATTCAGGATCTTCTTCTCTGTTACCGTAAGTCCATGCAAACGTGGGTCTTTCAAAGAGCAGGGTTCAGAGTCCACAAGTGCTTCAGAGTTCCTCAGTAGGAATAGCTGGAGTACAAGGTCCAAGGCTTACAGGAGTCAAGTCACAGGTTCACTGCAGGCTAGATTCTGAAGCACTGATTGCTCAGCTGTGGCTGCTTAAGAAGCAAAGGAGAGAATCAGGGCGGTAACATGCAAGCTGGAAACTCCATTTTGACTGAGGGCAAGATAGCTGCAGCAAGACAGAAAGTAAAATGGCTGACGAACAAACTGAGTTTCAGGAATATATACATAGAACCTTACATTACTCCCCCCTTAAGGACAACCTCCGGATGACCTCAGACCAGGCTTGTGTGGGTACCTCTGATGAAACTGACGGAGTAAGCGAGGAGCATTAACGTTATTGACCGGTTCCCATGAGTTGTCCTCCACTGGGTAGCCCTGCCATTTAATCAGATATTGTAACTGATTTCTATACAACCTGGAATCTAAAATCCTTTCCACCACAAATTCTTCCTGACCATCGACTAGCACTGGGTCAGGGCAAGGAGAGGAACGTCCAGGAAACGTATTGGGTGTCGCAGCCTTTAGTAGGGATACATGAAAGACAGGGTGGATTCTCATAGTTCTGGGCAGTTGAAGACGACAAGCAACGGCACTTATAATTTTACTGATTTTATAGGGTCCAATGTACTTATGTCCCAACTTAGACGATGGAATCCTTAACTTAAAATTTCTGGTTGACAGCCAGACCAAGTCTCCTACCTTGAAAGCTGGTGCAGGTTTACGAAATTTATCTGCTGCTTTCTTGTACCTTTCTTGAGCCGATTCCAGATTTTCCTTTAGAAGATCCATATTCTTCTGTAAAGACGTGATTCTTTCAGCCACTGCTGGTAAAGGCGTTTCTATGGGAAATCGTGGTAGAATGTTAGGATGATAACCTAGATTAGAGTAAAAAGGAGACTGTTTAGTGGAGGCACTCTGAGAGTTGTTATACGAGAACTCAGCTAATGGAAGTAGATCCACCCAATCATCCTGTAGGTGGCAGATAAAGCAGCGGAGATACTGCTCCAGGGTTTGATTGGTTCGTTCGGTCTGTCCATTAGTCTGGGGATGAAAAGCAGAAGAAAGGTTTACTTTAATGTCCAATGCTGCACAGAAATTTTGCCAAAACCTAGAAGTGAATTGCACCCCTCGATCCGAAATAACCTCATCCGGTACTCCATGTAAGCGAAACACATCTTTAATCATCAAATCTGATGTCTGTTTTGCAGTGGGTAAGCCGACACAAGGGATAAAATGAGCTGCCTTTGTTAGACGGTCAACCACCACTAGAATGGTGTTCTTCCCCTGAGAGGTTGGTAACTCCACAATGAAGTCCATAGAAATGGATCCCCACGGGCGGGACGGGGTGGGAAGAGGCTGTAACAGACCAGTTGGTGAGGAGCGAGGTGTTTTGCATCTTGCACAGACCTCACATGAAGTGACATAATTCAAAACATCCTTCCTGCAAGTGGGCCACCAAAAGAAACGAGAAAGAAATTCCTGTGTCTTTAGAATTCCTCTATGCCCAGCTATCTTGGAATCGTGAATGAGTTGCAATACTCTTAATCTGACTGTTTCAGGAATATACAGACGTTGTCCCTGAATCCACACACCATTCTTAAAGACAAGACTTACGTCCCTTGGGGGTTGTGCCAAAAAGGAATCCGCATGGTATGCTTCCTTGATGTCCTTAAGTAGGTCTTGATTATGAATTACTCCTAGGAATCTAGAGTCAGGAAGAATAGTCTTAGGAGGAGTAATTGGACGTGTCTCTGCTGAGTAAATCCTAGAGAGTGCATCAGCCTTTCCATTGCGCGATCCTGGTCTATAAGAGATGATAAAATTAAATTGGTTTAAGAAAAGATTCCAGCGAGCCTGGCGAGGAGTCAGGCACTTAGCCGACCTGATAAACTCAAGGTTACGATGGTCTGTCAGGACGACTATTTGCTGTGCAGCTCCCTGAAGAAGGTGTCTCCATTCTTTGAAGGTGGCAATAATGGCCAACAACTCTCTATTGCCCACATCGTAGTTCCTCTCAGCCAAAGACAACTGCTGGGAAAAGAAGGCACAGGGATGCAAGACATTCTTCTCACCTGTTCTCTGAGAGAGTATAGCTCCAACGGCACAGTCTGAAGCATCCACCTCTATTATGAAGGCAAGCTCGGGGTTGGGATGTACTAGGATAGGTGCAGTGGTAAATTTATCTTTTAGACGGGAAAATGCTTCCTGGGCTTGGGGAGTCCAGGAAAACCTAGACTCTTTCCGGGTAAGTTGAGTGATAGGTGACACTACCTCAGAGAAATTTCTAATGAAACGTCTATAGAAGTTGGCAAACCCGATGAAGCGCTGTACCTCCTTCACATTTCTAGGACTTGGCCAATCCTTGATGGCTTGGGTTTTGCTTCCATCCATACTAATTCCTTGTGTAGACAGTACATACCCCAGAAATTGAATTTCGGTCCTATGGAATTCACACTTTTCAAGTTTTATGTAAAGATGGTTTTGTCTTAGACGTTCCAAGACCATTCTCACATGTCCATGATGTTCCTCTGTGGAGTTAGAAAAAATTAGAATATCATCCAAATAAATTACCACGAATGTATCTAGGAGATCCCTGAAGATGTCATTCACCAAGTGTTGGAAAGTGGCTGGGGCGGTACTCAGACCAAAAGGCATAACTAGATATTCAAAGTGTCCATAGCGTGACCTGAATGCAGTCTTCCATTCATCCCCAGGTCTAATACGGACTAAGTTATAGGCCCCACGAAGATCTAGTTTAGAAAAAATTTTGGCATGTCGCACTCTCTCCAATAACTCAGGGATTAAAGGCAATGGATAACGGTTTCTAATAGTAACCTTATTGAGTTCCCTATAGTCTACGCATGGTCTCAGAGATCCATCTTTCTTCTTTACAAAGAAGATGGGTGCACCTGCAGGAGAAGAAGAGGGGCGTATGAAGCCCTTGGCTAGATTTTCATCTATGTAATCCTTTAAAGCCTTTAGCTCGGGCCCCGCCAGGGGGTAGATCTTACCAAAAGGTATCTCTGCTCCAGGCAATAATTCAATTGGACAATCATATGGACGGTGAGGAGGAAGCTGGTCAGCGTTCTTCTTGTCACATAAATCCACATAGTCCTGGTATACAGCTGGTAGTTCAGGGACTGACAAGATTCCTTTAGGAACAGAGCAAGCTGAAACTTTTGGACTCATCTGTTTCTCTGGAAAGTGTAATTCCTTGGTCTCCCAGTTAATGGTAGGATTCTGAGCCTGCAGCCATGGTAGCCCTAGAATAATGGGAAAGTGGGGAGAAGAGATAAGCATAAAGGACAGTTTCTCTTGATGATCTTTACCCATAAGGACCCTTAAAGGCTCCGTTTCCTGATCCACTGGTCCAGAGGTCAGCAGGGAGCCATCCACAGTTTCCATCTGTACTGGAGTAGCCTTCTTCACTGAACGTATTCCCTGTTTCAGAGCAAAGGAGACATCCATAAAATTTCCACTTGCCCCTGAGTCGATCATAGCAGAGCTAGACACCCAAGCTGAGTCAACCCAGAGTTTGATGGAAAGAAAGCAATGAGAATTGTTTTTCTTACAACTCAGCTGGGACACCGCTGAGGAAACTTGAAAAATGGCAGCGTTTACACAGTCAACGTCCTCAGAGGTAACGGAGTTTAAGTCCGAGAAATCAAGATCTGTTGCTGCAGATCTCTCTGGAGCCTGAGGCTCGGACCTGACAGATCCCCTCTCGCAACACTCACAATGAATGAGTGCTGCAGTAGTCTTACGAGAACGGCTGGGGCAGTTTATAATGAAGTGCCCTGAGTTACCACAATAGAAACATAGATTCTCCTTAAAACGATGTTCCTTGCGTGCATCACTAACCCGTCGTTGTAAAGAGTCTACCTGCATGGGTTCAGGTTCAGGTTCTCGTGTAATCGTACTCAAAGGTTCCTTAGCTGGAGAGGAAGGTAGGAAAAGGTTAGTACGATTGCTTTCGAACCATCTCTCTTGCCTGCGTTCAGTCAGACGAGTATCAATACGGATGCAGTAGTTAATAAAGTCACCTAACGCAGTGGGAGGGTCGGCACGAGCAAGTTCATCCTTAATCAGTGGAGATAACCCCTTTCGAAAAATAGATTTTTTGGCGGAACTGTCCCAGGTGGTATCAAGGGCCCATCTCCTGAAATCCAAGGCATATTCAGCTACCGAGTGCTTACCTTGGCGCAAAGCTAACATGGCTGCTTCAGCTGTTGCACCTCGATTGGGGTCATCAAACACCTGCCCCATGGCTGAAATAAAATCATCAAGGTGATTCAAACAATCATCCTCAGTCTCAATCAGAGGGTTTGCCCACATTAAAGCCTTGTTGGTAAGCAACATAATTATAGTAAGCACCTTAGATCGTTCAGTGGGAAATTGTGAAGCATGTGCAGAAAAAAAAAGATTGCATTGATTAATAAATCCCCTGAATTTCTCACGTTCACCGCCAAAACGAAAAGGGGGCAACTTGGGAATCCCAGCACTCGGGGCTACGGCAGGAGCCTGGACTCGCCCCTCTAGAACCTCAATCCTGGCTCGCAAATCCTGGGTAGTCTGTCCAACCACTTGCAAATTGTGATTATTGAGGTCCTGTAGATTTGTAAAACGGGTCTTTATATTCTGCAAATCTGCAAGGATATTATCAGTCACTCCGCAAAGTTCCTTTATGCGGGCCTCCATTTTCCAGATCTTTTAAGACAGGATTACTGGAAGAAGAGGAGAGAAAAAAAAAACAATAGTGTTCACCTGTGGCAACACTGCAGAGAGAAAAAAAAATTAAGGGAACTGCTCACCTGGAATGGTTGTGAGAAGTCACAACCACTATCATCACAGAAAGTTTCAACCAGACATCTGATATCCAGAGTTACAGCAGACAAAAAAGAGAAAAGAAAGGAAAAAAAAAAAAAACAATAGTGTTTACCTGTGGTAACACTGCAAAAAGAAAAAACTTAAGGGAATTGCTCACCTGGAATGGTTGTGAGAAGTCACAACCACTGTCATCACAGAAAGTACAACCGGACGTCTGATATCCACAGTACAGCAGACACAGCCTTCCAGACCCAGCAGACACTAACGTTTTGGCTTCAGAATCTTGTAATGTATGTAGTACAGTTCATATAGCGTCTTGTGCTTGGGTGCGATGAAAACACAGGAGTCACAGGTTTGATATAGAAAAGTCCTGTATTACTTCATACAAGTTGGCAGAAATAGTCACACAGTTTGCAGACACAGAAACAGGAGACACAGCAGGCCAGAGTAATCCAAGCTCAGCAATCACTCTCCAATACAGATTCAGGATCTTCTTCTCTGTTACCGTAAGTCCATGCAAACGTGGGTCTTTCAAAGAGCAGGGTTCAGAGTCCACAAGTGCTTCAGAGTTCCTCAGTAGGAATAGCTGGAGTACAAGGTCCAAGGCTTACAGGAGTCAAGTCACAGGTTCACTGCAGGCTAGATTCTGAAGCACTGATTGCTCAGCTGTGGCTGCTTAAGAAGCAAAGGAGAGAATCAGGGCGGGAACATGCAAGCTGGAAACTCCATTTTGACTGAGGGCAAGATAGCTGCAGCAAGACAGAAAGTAAAATGGCTGACGAACAAACTGAGTTTCAGGAATATATACATAGAACCTTACATTACTCCCCCCTTAAGGACAACCTCCGGATGACCTCAGACCAGGCTTGTGTGGGTACCTCTGATGAAACTGACGGAGCAAGCGAGGAGCATTAACGTTATTGACCGGTTCCCATGAGTTGTCCTCCACTGGGTAGCCCTGCCATTTAATCAGATATTGTAACTGATTTCTATACAACCTGGAATCTAAAATCCTTTCCACCACAAATTCTTCCTGACCATCGACTAGCACTGGGTCAGGGCAAGGAGAGGAACGTCCAGGAAACGTATTGGGTGTCGCAGCCTTTAGTAGGGATACATGAAAGACAGGGTGGATTCTCATAGTTCTGGGCAGTTGAAGACGACAAGCAACGGCACTTATAATTTTACTGATTTTATAGGGTCCAATGTACTTATGTCCCAACTTAGACGATGGAATCCTTAACTTAAAATTTCTGGTTGACAGCCAGACCAAGTCTCCTACCTTGAAAGCTGGTGCAGGTTTACGAAATTTATCTGCTGCTTTCTTGTACCTTTCTTGAGCCGATTCCAGATTTTCCTTTAGAAGATCCATATTCTTCTGTAAAGACGTGATTCTTTCAGCCACTGCTGGTAAAGGCGTTTCTATGGGAAATCGTGGTAGAATGTTAGGATGATAACCTAGATTAGAGTAAAAAGGAGACTGTTTAGTGGAGGCACTCTGAGAGTTGTTATACGAGAACTCAGCTAATGGAAGTAGATCCACCCAATCATCCTGTAGGTGGCAGATAAAGCAGCGGAGATACTGCTCCAGGGTTTGATTGGTTCGTTCGGTCTGTCCATTAGTCTGGGGATGAAAAGCAGAAGAAAGGTTTACTTTAATGTCCAATGCTGCACAGAAATTTTGCCAAAACCTAGAAGTGAATTGCACCCCTCGATCCGAAATAACCTCATCCGGTACTCCATGTAAGCGAAACACATCTTTAATCATCAAATCTGATGTCTGTTTTGCAGTGGGTAAGCCGACACAAGGGATAAAATGAGCTGCCTTTGTTAGACGGTCAACCACCACTAGAATGGTGTTCTTCCCCTGAGAGGTTGGTAACTCCACAATGAAGTCCATAGAAATGGATCCCCACGGGCGGGACGGGGTGGGAAGAGGCTGTAACAGACCAGTTGGTGAGGAGCGAGGTGTTTTGCATCTTGCACAGACCTCACATGAAGTGACATAATTCAAAACATCCTTCCTGCAAGTGGGCCACCAAAAGAAACGAGAAAGAAATTCCTGTGTCTTTAGAATTCCTCTATGCCCAGCTATCTTGGAATCGTGAATGAGTTGCAATACTCTTAATCTGACTGTTTCAGGAATATACAGACGTTGTCCCTGAATCCACACACCATTCTTAAAGACAAGACTTACGTCCCTTGGGGGTTGTGCCAAAAAGGAATCCGCATGGTATGCTTCCTTGATGTCCTTAAGTAGGTCTTGATTATGAATTACTCCTAGGAATCTAGAGTCAGGAAGAATAGTCTTAGGAGGAGTAATTGGACGTGTCTCTGCTGAGTAAATCCTAGAGAGTGCATCAGCCTTTCCATTGAGCGATCCTGGTCTATAAGAGATGATAAAATTAAATTGGTTTAAGAAAAGATTCCAGCGAGCCTGGCGAGGAGTCAGGCACTTAGCCGACCTGATAAACTCAAGGTTACGATGGTCTGTCAGGACGACTATTTGCTGTGCAGCTCCCTGAAGAAGGTGTCTCCATTCTTTGAAGGCGGCAATAATGGCCAACAACTCTCTTTTGCCCACATCGTAGTTCCTCTCAGCCGAAGACAACTGCTGGGAAAAGAAGGCACAGGGATGCAAGACATTCTTCTCACCTGTTCTCTGAGAGAGTATAGCTCCAACGGCACAGTCTGAAGCATCCACCTCTATTATGAAGGCAAGCTCGGGGTTGGGATGTACTAGGATAGGTGCAGTGGTAAATTTATCTTTTAGACGGGAAAATGCTTCCTGGGCTTGGGGAGTCCAGGAAAACCTAGACTCTTTCCGGGTAAGTTGAGTGATAGGTGACACTACCTCAGAGAAATTTCTAATGAAACGTCTATAGAAGTTGGCAAACCCGATGAAGCGCTGTACCTCCTTCACATTTCTAGGACTTGGCCAATCCTTGATGGCTTGGGTTTTGCTTCCATCCATACTAATTCCTTGTGTAGACAGTACATACCCCAGAAATTGAATTTCGGTCCTATGGAATTCACACTTTTCAAGTTTTATGTAAAGATGGTTTTGTCTTAGACGTTCCAAGACCATTCTCACATGTCCATGATGTTCCTCTGTGGAGTTAGAAAAAATTAGAATATCATCCAAATAAATTACCACGAATGTATCTAGGAGATCCCTGAAGATGTCATTCACCAAGTGTTGGAAAGTGGCTGGGGCGGTACTCAGACCAAAAGGCATAACTAGATATTCAAAGTGTCCATAGCGTGACCTGAATGCAGTCTTCCATTCATCCCCAGGTCTAATACGGACTAAGTTATAGGCCCCACGAAGATCTAGTTTAGAAAAAATTTTGGCATGTCGCACTCTCTCCAATAACTCAGGGATTAAAGGCAATGGATAACGGTTTCTAATAGTAACCTTATTGAGTTCCCTATAGTCTACGCATGGTCTCAGAGATCCATCTTTCTTCTTTACAAAGAAGATGGGTGCACCTGCAGGAGAAGAAGAGGGGCGTATGAAGTCCTTGGCTAGATTTTCATCTATGTAATCCTTTAAAGCCTTTAGCTCGGGCCCCGCCAGGGGGTAGATCTTACCAAAAGGTATCTCTGCTCCAGGCAATAATTCAATTGGACAATCATATGGACGGTGAGGAGGAAGCTGGTCAGCGTTCTTCTTGTCACATAAATCCACATAGTCCTGGTATACAGCTGGTAGTTCAGGGACTGACATGATTCCTTTAGGAACAGAGCAAGCTGAAACTTTTGGACTCATCTGTTTCTCTGGAAAGTGTAATTCCTTGGTCTCCCAGTTAATGGTAGGATTCTGAGCCTGCAGCCATGGTAGCCCTAGAATAATGGGAAAGTGGGGAGAAGAGATAAGCATAAAGGACAGTTTCTCTTGATGATCTTTACCCATAAGGACCCTTAAAGGCTCCGTTTCCTGATCCACTGGTCCAGAGGTCAGCAGGGAGCCATCCACAGTTTCCATCTGTACTGGAGTAGCCTTCTTCACTGAACGTATTCCCTGTTTCAGAGCAAAGGAGACATCCATAAAATTTCCACTTGCCCCTGAGTCGATCATAGCAGAGCTAGACACCCAAGCTGAGTCAACCCAGAGTTTGATGGAAAGAAAGCAATGAGAATTGTTTTTCTTACAACTCAGCTGAGACAACGCTGAGGAAACTTGAAAAATGGCAGCGTTTACACAGTCAACGTCCTCAGAGGTAACGGAGTTTAAGTCCGAGAAATCAAGATCTGTTGCTGCAGATCTCTCTGGAGCCTGAGGCTCGGACCTGACAGATCCCCTCTCGCAACACTCACAATGAATGAGTGCTGCAGTAGTCTTACGAGAACGGCTGGGGCAGTTTATAATGAAGTGCCCTGACTTATCACAATAGAAACATAGATTCTCCTTAAAACGATGTTCCTTGCGTGCATCACTAACCCGTCGTTGTAAAGAGTCTACCTGCATGGGTTCAGGTTCAGGTTCCCGTGTAATCCTACTCAAAGGTTCCTTAGCTGGAGAGGAAGGTAGGAAAAGGTTAGTACGATTGCTTTCGAACCATCTCTCTTGCCTGCGTTCAGTCAGACGAGTATCAATACGGATGCAGTAGTTAATAAAGTCACCTAACGCAGTGGGAGGGTCGGCACGAGCAAGTTCATCCTTAATCAGTGGAGATAACCCCTTTCGAAAAATAGATTTTTTGGCGGAACTGTCCCAGGTGGTATCAAGGGCCCATCTCCTGAAATCCAAGGCATATTCAGCTACCGAGTGCTTACCTTGGCGCAAAGCTAACATGGCTGCTTCAGCTGTTGCACCTCGATTGGGGTCATCAAACACCTGCCCCATGGCTGAAATAAAATCATCAAGGTGATTCAAACAATCATCCTCAGTCTCAATCAGAGGGTTTGCCCACATTAAAGCCTTGTTGGTAAGCAACATAATTATAGTAAGCACCTTAGATCGTTCAGTGGGAAATTGTGAAGCATGTGCAGAAAAAAAAAGATTGCATTGATTAATAAATCCCCTGAATTTCTCACGTTCACCGCCAAAACGAAAAGGGGGCAACTTGGGAATCCCAGCACTCGGGGCTACGGCAGGAGCCTGGACTCGCCCCTCTAGAACCTCAATCCTGGCTCGCAAATCCTGGGTAGTCTGTCCAACCACTTGCAAATTGTGATTATTGAGGTCCTGTAGATTTGTAAAACGGGTCTTTATATTCTGCAAATCTGCAAAGATATTATCAGTCACTCCGCAAAGTTCCTTTATGCGGGCCTCCATTTTCCAGATCTTTTAAGACAGGATTACTGGAAGAAGAGGAGAGAAAAAAAAACAATAGTGTTCACCTGTGGCAACACTGCAGAGAGAAAAAAAAATTAAGGGAACTGCTCACCTGGAATGGTTGTGAGAAGTCACAACCACTATCATCACAGAAAGTTTCAACCAGACATCTGATATCCAGAGTTACAGCAGACAAAAAAGAGAAAAGAAAGGAAAAAAAAAAAAAAAACAATAGTGTTTACCTGTGGTAACACTGCAAAAAGAAAAAACTTAAGGGAATTGCTCACTTGGAATGGTTGTGAGAAGTCACAACCACTGTCATCACAGAAAGTACAACCGGACGTCTGATATCCACAGTACAGCAGACACAGCCTTCCAGACCCAGCAGACACTAACGTTTTGGCTTCAGAATCTTGTAATGTATGTAGTACAGTTCATATAGCGTCTTGTGCTTGGGTGCGATGAAAACACAGGAGTCACAGGTTTGATATAGAAAAGTCCTGTATTACTTCATACAAGTTGGCAGAAATAGTCACACAGTTTGCAGACACAGAAACAGGAGACACAGCAGGCCAGAGTAATCCAAGCTCAGCAATCACTCTCCAATACAGATTCAGGATCTTCTTCTCTGTTACCGTAAGTCCATGCAAACGTGGGTCTTTCAAAGAGCAGGGTTCAGAGTCCACAAGTGCTTCAGAGTTCCTCAGTAGGAATAGCTGGAGTACAAGGTCCAAGGCTTACAGGAGTCAAGTCACAGGTTCACTGCAGGCTAGATTCTGAAGCACTGATTGCTCAGCTGTGGCTGCTTAAGAAGCAAAGGAGAGAATCAGGGTGGGAACATGCAAGCTGGAAACTCCATTTTGACTGAGGGCAAGATAGCTGCAGCAAGACAGAAAGTAAAATGGCTGACAAACAAACTGAGTTTCAGGAATATATACATAGAACCTTACAGGTATGCTTCTGATACTGTACACTTTTTTGTTTTTTATATTGTAGTGTAATCCATAGTGAACCTGTGAGAGTCTGTGTCTGTTACTCCGCAAATATATGCGGAGATTAAAATTTTTCACCTTCACCGTATACAGCTGTACACTTCTGATACTGTACCATATATTTCTGCTGTTATTTTGGGTACATGTACACAAACATGAGGAAGTATGGTGGAAGAGGTCGCGGACGTGGTCGTGGGGGGCCACCTGCTACTGATGGTGGTGGTGGTGCATCTGCTAGTAGTGCCAAAAGCACAATAGCACCTAAGGCAGGAGGTGTTGAGCCTGCCTCATCATCTTGCTCCAGAAGGACTGGAAGGCTCCCTTTTCTTGGAGTAGGTAAACAGCTTTTAAAGTGGGAGCATCAGGAACAGGTTTTGTCTTACATTACCGAAGAAGCCTCCAGCTCTATCTCCTCCACTTCTGAAGTTTCAAAAGCTTCAAGCACTGAGTCGTCAGTGCAGGCTTCTGGTCAGGACCAACCCCTTTCCTTGTGTCCTTCACCCACACCAAAAGTGAAGGATGCAGAAGCCCACACTTCAGATTACTCCCTGAAGCTCTTTTCACATACCATGCCTGGGTTATCAAGTCAAATCCTGAATTCTCCAGTCCAAGATGAATCTGACATGGAGTGCACTGATGCACAGCCACTGCTAGATGATTGTGCTGGCACATTCAACCACAGCACTACATTGCCCTCGCAGTCTACTGGGCCAGCATGTGACCCGGATGAAACTCAGGTGCCCCTTCCCGCATACTCTACCACCTTACACAGACGAAGGTGCAGATGAAATTGAAGAGGAGGTGATGGATGACCCAGTTGTTGACCCAGATTGGCATCCAGTGGGGAAGAGTTTGCCGCTGGCACTAGCTCAGAAGAGGAGAGGGATGCGCAGCAGGTATCGACATCGCAGCTGGGGTTATCTGGCAGGCCGGTAGCAGTCCAAAAACGTGTTAAAAAAACACGATTGGCCAGATGGTCAAATTAGCACAGCATGCAAGGCGTGAAAATTTATACCATAGTAGGAAGAGTCCAGTGTGGCAGTTTTTTGACCAAAATCCTAGTGATGAGGCAAAGGTTTTCTGTAAAAAGTGCCAAAGGATCTTTAGCCGAGGGAAAAGTCTCAAAAATTTGAATACCAGTTGCATGCTTAGACATTTACTGACCATGCACATGCAAGCGTGGACGGACTACAAAAACTCAGGTAGCACATGGGCACCGGCTCCGACTGAAGTTAGCCAGCAACGCTCCATCGCTTCCCCCACTGTAAGCCCACCGGTTGGCACACCATCAGCAAGAAATGTTGAGGTGTCGTCGCAAGGCCAAAGCAGTCAGGGAATCACAATGTTTTCGCAACGAAAGACTGCATCTAGGCCATCACCACCACCACCACTATCACCATCACCAACCCCCTCTCAGTCCGTCATGTCCACCGATAGTTCCACCAAATGCAGCTCACCCTACCAGACACTCTGAGTAGGAAAAGAAAGTACTCATCCTCTCATCCGCGTACACTGGGTTTGAACGCCTGCATTGCAAACTGATCTCATTAGAGATGATGCCCTTCCGTTTGGTTGAAAGCGCAGCGTTCCGAGAGCTCATGACCTATGCTGTCCCACGCTATGACCTACCCAGTCGGCACTTCTTTTCTAGAAAAGCCATCCCTGCCCTACACCTGCATGTGAAAGAGCGCATTGTCCATGCACTCAAATAATCAGTGAGTGGAAAGGTGCACCTCACAACAGATGCATGGGCCAGTAGGCATGGCCAGGGCCGTTACGTGTCCATCACTGAGCACTGGGTTAATGTGGTGGATGCAGGCTCCACAGGGGACAGCGGCGGTGGGACAGTGCTGCCTATCCCACGGTATAGGCAACAGTTGGCTGTAGGCGTTCGACCCTCCTCCTCCTCCTCCAGAAGCAAAAGCTCGTCAACAGAGCGCAGTTGCACGAGCACTCCATCTGCAACTGCCAGTGAGGAGTCTCACTATCTAACAGCTAGTGGTAAGCGTCAGCAGGCTGTTTTACAAATTATGTGTTTGGGCGACAACAGACACACCGCGGACGTACTGGCCCAATACTTGCAGCGAGAACCTGAGACATGGCTGGGCAGTATACATCTTGAGCAAGGCAAGGTAGTCAGTGATAACGGACGTAATTTTGTGGCGGCCATAGCCCTGGCAAAACTCAGACATACATAGCCTGGCTCACACCTTGAACCTAGTGGTGCAGTGCTTCTTAAATAATTATCCTGACTTAACAGCCCTGCTCCATATAATGCGAAGACTGTGCTCGCACCTCTGTCGCTCGCCCGTAGACTCCAGTCGCATGCAGAGGCTGCAGCGATCGCTTAACCTCCCCAAGCACCGCCTAATCATAGAGGTTGCAACAAGGTGGAACTCCACCATGCACATGGTTGAGAGGCTGTGCGAACAGAGGCAGGCTGTAATGCATTTGTGGGAGGATACACGGGCACGCAGTTCGAGGGCAGACATGGAGTTGTCGGGTGTGCAGTGGTCAAAGCTGAAAGACCTCTGTAAAGTCCTTCAGTGTTTTGAGGAATGCACACGGCTGGTAAGCGCAGACGACGCCATCATAAGCATGAGCATGCCACTTATGCGCCTTCTCATGCAAACTTTGACGCACATTAAGGATCAGGCGTCTGCAGTGGAGGAGGAAGATGAGGAAGAGGCAAGCCTTGATGACTGTCAGCCACTGTCTGCTCAGGGAGCTGTTCTGGATGAGGTGGAGGAAGAAGAGGAAGAGGAGGAGGAGGAGGGGGGATGATTATTTTGGGGAGGAGGATGCTTCTGAGGGGGCAAGAGAAAATGTTGGCTTGCCAACTTCAGGTCCAGGGCTTGTGCGTGACTGGAGGGATGTTGATTTTGCAGAAAGTGCTCCTCCACCCACCACTGTTAGTGCATCACTGACACCTGGAACATTGGCCCACATATGTGATTATGCCTTGCGGATCCTAAAAAGGGACCCCCGCATTGGCAAAATGATGAAGCATGATGACTACTGGTTGGCTAGCATCCTCGATCCACGCTATAAAGGCAAATACAGAACATAATGCCGCAGGAGAACCTAGAGCTAATATTGGCCAACAAACAAGCTACTCTGGTAAACCGTTTGTTAGATGCATTCCCAGCAAACAGCAGCGGTGCAGGTTCTACCATGAGCCGTACTGGCCAAAATGGAAGAGGTGTTCGTGTTGCACACAGCCGAAGTGGCATTGGAGACAGGGGTTTCATGACCATGTTGTGGACTGATTTCTCCAGGACAGCTCACACGCCTGGTAATCAGGAATCTATAGCAACAGACAGGAGACAGCAGTTGTCAACTATGGTTACAAATTACTTCTCCCCTATCGATGTTCTCCCTCACCGGTCATTCCCCTTTGATTACTGTGCCTGTAAACTGGACACCTGGCCTGAATTGGCACAATATGCCTTACAGGAGCTCGCTTGCCCTGCTGGTAGTGTGCTATCAGAAAGAGTCTTCAGTGCTCCTGGATCAATCCTGACAGAAAGAAGGACCCGGCTGTCGACACAAAATGTTGATGATCTAACCTTTATTAAAATGAACCATGCATGGGTTTCAAAGGATTTTGTACCACCTTCCCCTGATGACACCTAGGTTGCCAGCAAAATGGCTCGCTTTGTCCTACTCTTCCTCTCACTTCTCCAATTCCTCCATTTATAACTGCTGAACAGTTATAAACTGCCTACGCCTGAACAGATGCCATTTTTGCCACCTCCCTTTCCGGGCTGTCCCCCCCCAGGGAAGGGGTCACCACCACGGTGCACCCGGCCAAGTGCCTGTGCCCTGAGTAGGTGGCGGGTCCCACTCTGGGGCGACCGCACTGGCACAGGTTCCCTCATAGTACCAAAAACTGTCTCTGATGGTGGGAGGGCCAAATTGCCTCAGACACACCAGTGTACTATGAGGGGCTTTGTGCCAGGGTCATCACCCACGAGTCGGCCCCACCTGCTTGCTCAGGGCCCCAGCACTTGCAATACTTACCTCTCCCTGCTCCACCGCTGTGGAGTCTGGGTAGTTAAATCCTTCACAGGGACAGCCACTACAAATTTCGCTAACTGATCGATGATGGTTAAGACGTAGCTATGGCCTGTCCTGCTGTGCTCTACCTTCAGATGATCAATGGCTAACATTTCTAATGAACGTCGACTCACAATCGGATGCAGTGTTGCTTTCTGATCAGCTTTCACAGTTTTACTAGTCACAGAGGTGTGAAATTCCTGGCAACATTTTTCAATGTCTCCTTTCATGCCAATCCAATAGAATCGCCTACGGCCTGTGGCTTCTGTCTTTAGCACTCCAAAGTCACCAGACTGATCATGATAGGCAGTGAGGACCATGTCTACATCTTTCCTTGGCATCACAATTTGATGGAGACAAATAACGGTGATGCGATCGACACTACTGCGATACAGCAAGCCTTCTTCACAAAGAACCGTTTTCACTGGCTACACAGATAAAGTAATTGAGGGTCAGCATTGCCTCTCATAATTCTACCGGGAGGATGTAGCCTGATTATTAGTAATTACCAAATTTCTGCAATCACTCAACTTTCAGTGTGTACTTGTATCCATCTTGTTTCCTGTAGCGGAGAGTCTGGACTGGCTTACTGAAACTGAAATATAGACGAACATTTAAAATTACCCCAACACTGTATACAGCTGTACGCTGCTGATCCAGTACAGTTTGTCAACTTTTTATATTGTGGTGTAATCCATACAGAGCCTGTGAGCATCTGTTTGTTACTCCGTAAATAAATACGGAGATTTACAATTACACCTATACTGTATACAGCTGTCCGCTTGGGATACAGTAACCTTTTTTACAGATAGTCGTCATCCCCCCCAACAATTTTTGCATCATTGACACCTGGAACATTGGCCCACATGCGTAATTATTTCTTGTGTATCTTTTTATATTCTTATGTAATCCAAACTGAGCCTGTGAGCGTCTGTGTGTGCCTCCTGAAATATATACGGAGATGTAGAATATTTTCACTAGACTATATATACCTTTTATCTGGTGATACAGTATCTCTTTTTTTGGCCTCCCCTTCCTCGGACTTCTCCAATTAATCCATTTCCAGCTGCTTTACGTCCATTATATACCTCAACATATGGCATTTTTGTAACCTCCCTATCTGGGCTGCTCCACCCCCACTCCTCCACCAACAAAATTGTTATATTCTTGTGTAATACATACTGAGCTTTTCAGCGTGATTGTCTGCCTCCTGAATTAA
This sequence comes from Oophaga sylvatica, assembly GCA_033576555.1. Lineage (NCBI taxonomy): Eukaryota > Metazoa > Chordata > Amphibia > Anura > Dendrobatidae > Oophaga > Oophaga sylvatica. The sequence goes on along the minus strand of JARQOD010000004.1, from coordinate 249,579,081 downwards.
ATAAGGAGATTTATAATATTTTAACTATGCTATAAATACCTTGTATCTGGTGAAACAGTATGAGATTTATATTTTATTATGCTTTGTGAACAATACAAACATTAACCAACCGAAAAATATGAAAACTATCTTTAGAAATGTTTAATAGGTCTGTGATAAGAATAAAATTTTGATTTTTAAAACTTTTGGCATAAAGGTTCTTGAAAACATGAATAAAGTTTTCTATATACCTAGTCTAACACGTTAAGAATTGTGTTAGAAACCTATTGCCACGTTGCGTTTTGAAAGTATAAGGGTTACTGCCCGATGGACCATACAAGCTCAAAGGATCAAACATGGCAGCTGGATCATTGCCAAAAAAACAGGAGCCTGAAAAGTGGGTGCCATTGGACATGATGGCCAAACAGGGGCTGCTGCTGGAATGGTGTTTGACTGGTTAGTTGGACGTGTAGACTGAAAATTATTGTTGCTTTGGTCATCAATTTTCTGCAGGTTATTTGACAGATAAGGCAGAATATTTATCAGCTCTGCAATGCCCACTTCTCCCATAACAGGTATCTCCTGCCCTAAAGGTGGGTGTCCTTGTTCCACCATCAAATTCTCCTCCCTTTCGATATCTTCAAATATAGATGTGAATATGTCATCAGGAATATCCAGATACTGCTCTCTCTGAATTTTGGGGACCTTTCTGGGACATGAAGACCAGAATGGATGGTTTGGAAAAAGTTGAGCCAGTAAAAGATGAGGATGTTCATCCTCAAGACCTGGCCCCCTAAGGGGTGAAGTTTGGCAGGTATTGGCTGGCATGCTGGAAGTGGAATAATAAAGGCCTCCATGTTGTTGGCATTTATAATTGCATATCTTAGTTTGCGGTTGAGGTAGGAATAGAGCCAGCTGTTGAACACCGTATCACTGCTGGTCTGGGGGTAGAAACGCAGAAGGCACATATCCTTGGTACATGCAGGCCAGATGAGATCCACATATTCCCAGACTGATTCCTGAGAGATGACGCCTTTAGTTGTGATCTTCTTTGGGAATTTCTGAAAAAGGTGGGCACTATATCAGTGCATCATTGACAACCGGGAACATTGGCCCACATGTGTGATTATGTCTTGCGTATCTGCTTTTTATATTGTAATCCATACTGAGCTTGTGAGCGTCAGTGTCTGCCTCCTGAAATATATACGGAGATGAACAATTCCCCCCACACTGTATACAGCTGTACTCTACTGATATAGTAAAGTTTCCTGCTTTTCATATTTGGGTGTTAGCCAGACTGGGCCTCTGACTGGTGGTGTTCCTACGGAAATATATACAGAGAATAACAATTTCCCCAACACTGTATACAGCTGTACTCTACTGATAGAGTAAACTTTCCTGCTTTTCATATTTGGGTGTTAGCCAAACTGGGACTCTGACTGTGGGTGTTCCTCCGGAAATATATACGGAGATTAACATGTCCCCCCACACTGTATACAGCTGTACTCTACTAATAGAGTAAACTTTCCTGCTTTTCATATTTGGGTGTTAGCCAGACTGGGCCTCTGACTGTGTGTGTTGCTCCTGAAATATATACGGAAATTTTCAATGACCCCTAGACTGTATACAGCTGTACGCTTGGTATACAGTACCCTTTTTGGCAGAAAGTCATCCTCCCCCCAACTGTTTTTACATCATAGACAACTGGAACACTGACCCACATGTGTGATTCTTTCTTGCGTATCTTTTTATATTCTTGTGTAATCGAGACTGAGCCTGTGAGCGTCTGTGTCTGACTCCTGAAATATATACGGAGATTTAGAATATTTTCAATAGACTATATATACCTTTTATCTGGTGAAACAGCACCCCTTTTTTTGGCCTCCTCTTCCTCGGACTTCTACAATTAAGCCATTTGCAGCTGCTTTAGGTCCATTGTACACCTCAACATATGGCATTTTAGCAACCTCCCTATCTGGGCTGCCCCACCCCCCCTCCTCCACCAACAAAATTTTTATATTCTTGTGTAATCCATACTAAGCCTTTCAGCGTGATTGTCTTCCTCCTGAATTATATAAGGAGATTTATAATATTTTAACTATACTATATATACCGTATACACTCGAGTATAAGCCGACCCGAGTATAAGCCGAGGCCCCTAATTTTGCCACGGAAAACTGGGTAAGCTTACTGACTCGAGTATAAGCCGGGTGTATAAACCGCCGTCCTGCTCTGTGCTGCCCCCGTCCTGCTCCTTGCTCCCCCATCCAGCTCTGTGCTCCCCCATTCTCCTCTGTGCTCCCCCCTCCTGCTCCATTCTCCGCTGTGCTCCCCCCTTCCTGCTCCATCCTCATCTGTGCTCCCCCCTTCCTGCTCTGTCCTCCTGTGTCCCCCCGTCCTGCTCCGTGCTCCTCTGTGCTCTCCATCCTCCCCGTCCTGCTCCGTGCTCCTCTGTGCCCTCCATCCTCCCCTGTCCTGCTCCGTGCTCCTCTGTGCCCTCCATCCTCCCCCCGTCCTGCTCCGTGCTCCTCTGTGCCCTCCATCCTCCCCCCGTCCTGCTCCGTGCTCCTCTGTGCCCTCCATACTCCCCCCGTCCTGCTCCGTGCTCCTCTGTGCTCTCCGTCGTCCCCCCTTCCTGCTCCGTGCTCATTGTCCTCCTCCATACTTCCCCCGTCCTCCATTCTCCCCCGTCATACTCACCCTCCCTGTGCCATCGCTGAACGTCCTGGCAATCCTCCATTGTACCCGGCTTCCTGCAGCTCTCCTGTGCTGAGCGGTGACGTAATACCGCTCATTAAGGCCATGAATATGGACGCCACGCCTATGGTAGTGGCGTCGCGTCCATATTACATGACCTTAATGAGCGGTATTACGTCACCGCTCAGCACAGGAGAGCTGCAGGAAGCCGGGTACAACGGAGGATTGCCGGGACCTTCAGCGATGGCACGGGAAGGGTGAGTATGATGTCCCAGCCACCGGCTCCTGCCGCGGCACCCCCTCCCCTGCTGGTTTCTGCCCAATGACTCGTGTATAAGCCGAGGGGGCATTTTCAGCACAAAAAAGGAGCTGAAAATCTCGGCTTATACACTAGTATATACGGTACCTTATATACACAAAAAACCCCACAGGCAAATGAGCCGATTGGTACAGTGCCAAAAGTCCCAAATAGGGAGAGAAAGACACCCGCTAAGATTAGACATGTGTGGCAGGAGAAAACAAAGGAGCAAAGAGGTGAAAAATATAATCAATCTTTATTCAACAGAATACATCATATAAAAAATATCACAATCCATAATATAGAGAGACAGAACAGGGTAGAACCAGAATGTACCACAGGGAAATTAACCCACAGTGCTATTTCATGTATAAAGTAACATATCAAGACAAGTATGAATTAAAAAGTGCAAATGCATGAATTACAGCATATGTTACACAGGCAGAGCTGCTGATGCTTGGATCCTAAGTCACAGTAAGGGTAATATTATCCATGTAAACAAAAAGAGCCAAGACACCAAGTAACTCACCAGGTAAAGTAAAGCACCGTGGGTGTCCCTGGGCCAGAATGTACCACAGGGAAATTAACCCACAATGCTATTTCATGTATAAGGTAAAATATCAAGACAAATGTGGGTTAAAAAGTGCAAGTGCATAAATTACAACATATGTTACACAGGCAGAGCTGCTGGTGCTTGGATCCTAAGTCGCAATAAGGGCAATAGTATCCATATGAACAAAAAGAGTCAAGACACCAAATAACTCACCAGGTAAAGTGGAGCACCATGAGTGTCTCTGGGCTGGGTATAGAGAGACCCCCGACGCACGTTTCGCGTGCAGGAAGCACCGCTTTTTCAAGGGGAACTATATATACCTTGTATCTGGCGAAACAGTATGAGATTTCAATTTTAATATGGTTTGTGAACAATACAAACAGTAACCAACCGAAAAATATGAAAACTATCTTTAGAAATGTTTAATAGGTCTGTGATAAGAATAAAATTTTGATTTTTAAAACTGGAGGCATAAATGTTCTTGAAAACATTAACAAAGTTTTCTATATACCTAGTCTTAAACCTTAAGAATTGTGTTAAAAACCGATATCCGCGTTGCGTTTGGAAAGTATAAGGGTTACTGCCCGATGGACCATGCAAGGTCGAAGGATCAAACATGGCAGCTGGATCATTGGCAAAAATAACAGGAGCCTGAAAAGTGGGTGCCATTGTACATGATGGCCAAACAGGGGCTGCTGCTGGTATGGGGTTTGACTGGTTAGTTGGAGGCGTAGACTGAAAATTTTTGTTGTTTTGGTCATCAATTTTCTGCAGGTTATTTGACAGATAAGGCAGAATATTTATCAGCTCTGCAATGCCCATTTCTCCCATCCCAGGTATCTCCTGCCTAAAGGTGGGTGTCCTTGTTCCCACATCAAATTCTCCTCCCTTTCGACATCTTCAAATATAGATGTGAATATCTCATCAGGAATATCCTGATAATGCTGTCTTTGAATTTTGGGGACCTTTCTGGGACATGAAGACCAGAATGGATGGTTTGTAAGAAGTAGAGCCAGTAAAAGATGAGGATGTTCATCCTCAAGACCTTGCCCCCTAAGGCTAAGTGCACACGTTTGCAGAATGTTTGCAGAATATTCCTGAGCAAAACCGGACTTTTTTCGCGGCAAAAACGCGCGTTTTTTGCGCGGATTTTGCGCGTTTTTGGTGCGTTTTTGCGCGGTTTTGACGCGTTTTTACCGCGATTTTTTCCTGAACTTTCTAGGTCAATAATAAAGCGGGAAAAAACGCTAGAAATCCGCAAAATTAATGGACATGCTGCTAGATTTTCCGCGATGCGTTTTTTTTGCGGAAAAAAACGCACCATGTGCACAAAAATTGCGGAATTCATTCTAAATGATAGGATGCTTAATACATGCGTTTTTGACGCGTTTTTTCCCGCGAAAAAACGCGAAAAAAACGCAAATATTCCTGAACGTGTGCACTTAGCCTTAAGGGGTGAAGTTTGGCAGGTATTTGCTGGCATGCTGGAAGTGGAATTAGAAAGGCCTCCATGTTGTTGGCATTTATAATTGCATATCCTATTTTGCGGTTGAGGTAGGAATAGAGCCGGCTGTAGAACACCATATCACTGCTGGTCGGGGGCAGAAATGCAGGCGGCACATATCCTTGTGTCATGTATAGTGTACAGTTCCTATAGCGTCTTGTGCTTGGGTGCGAGGAAAACACAGGAGACATAGGTTGAAATGAAATGACTTGTATTACTTCATACAAGCATGCTGAAAAGTTCACACAGTTTGCAGGAACAGCGACAGGAGACACAGCAGGCCAGAGTAACTTCAAGCACTACAATAAATCTCCAAAGCAGGTTCAGGATCTCTTCTCTGTACCGTAATTCCTCTGCAAACATGGATTCACCAAACAGCAGGTTTCCAGAGTCCAAAAGTGTTCCAAGGTTCCTCAGTAGGGAATAGCTGGAGTACAAGTCCAAGGCTTCCAGGAGTCAGGTCACAGACTGACTGAGGCTTGATTCAGGAGCACTGATTGTTCAGCTGAGGCTGCTTAAGAAGCAAGAGGGAAGAATCAGGGCGGGAACATGAAAACTGGAAACTCCATATTAACTGAGGGCAAGAGCTGCAGAAAGACAGAAAGCAAAATGGCCGACGTAAAACTGAGTTTCAAGGAACATGTCAACAGAGACAAAGAACCTTACACCTTGTCACATGCAGGCCAGATGAGATCCACATATTCCCAGACTGATTCCTGACAGATGACGCCTTTAGTTGTGATATTCTTTGTTAATTTCTGAAAAAGGTGGGCACTATATCTGTGCATCATTGACACCTGGAACATTGGCCCACATATGTGATTATTTCTTGCTGATCTTTTTATATTCTTGTGTAATCCATACTAAGAATTTGAGCGTCAGCCTGCCTCCTGAAATATATACGGAGATTTACAATATTTTCACAATACTACCTTGTATCTGGTGATACAGTAGCCCTTTTTCATCCTATTAGATTCTTGTGTAATCCATACTAAGCCTGTGATCGTCATTGTCTGCCTCCTGAAATACATACAGACATTTCGGATATTTTCACTATACTATCTTGTATCTGGTGATACAGTAACCCTTTTTCTTCTTATTATATTCTGGTGTCATCCATACTGAGCCTGTGAGAGTCTGTCTGTTACTCCGGAAATATATACAGAGATTTATAATGACCCCTAAACTGTATACAGCTTCACGCTTGTGATACAGTACCTTTTTGTCATAAAGTCCTCCTCCACCCAACACTCTAAGTGCATCATTGAGACAGGTAACATTGGGCCACATGTATAATTATTTCTTGCGGATCTGCTTTTTATATTCTTGTGTAATCCATACTGAGCTTGTGAGCGTCTTTGTCTGACTCATGAAATATATATGGAGATTTAGAAAATTTTCACTATACTATATATACCTTGTATCTGGTGAAACAGTACCCTTTTTCTGATTATTATATTATTGTGTAATACAGACTGAGCCTGTGAGCGTCAGTGTCTGCCTCCTGAAATATATACGGACATTTATTTATTTATAAAAATTTTGGGACTATACAGGAGCTCGCTTGCCCTGAAAATAGTGTGAAATCATAAAGAGTCTTTGGGCTGAAGAAGGGCTGGAAGGCTCCCTTTACTGGGAGTAGGTAAACAGTAGGGTTGAGCATTCCGATACTGCAAATATCGGGTATCGGCCGATATTGGCTGTATCGGAATTCCGATTCCGAGTTCCGATATTTTCGTCATATCAGATACCGGAATCGGGATTGTCACTGTCACTGTGAGTGTCCGTCGGTCGGGTCTGTCAGGAGTCAGCGGCACTTACCTGGCAGAAGATCTCCGGCGGTCACGTCCTGGACTGCTTGATGGCCGCAATCTTCTTTCCCCGGCGGTCACATGCAGTATCTCGCGATAACTGCAGTGACTGCTGGGTAATCCCGGCCGTAAAGCAGTCAGTCCGATGACGTCACTGCCGGGGAAGCAGGTAATCAGCTGTGCTGCGCCGGGATGTCAGGTTCTGCCTGTCATTGCGATGTAGCAGAGCTGGATCGTCGTGGGACTGTCGTTATGGACTGCGTCGGACAGGTGGTATACTGTTGGTTTGTTTTTTTTTCTTTTTTTACAGGAGATCGATGGCGTCGCAGGAATGAGAGTATAATAAAATTAATGAAAACTGTGTTGTCTCTTTTATTTCATTAAAATACTTTTTTCTTGCTGTGTTTTTTTTTTACACATTTAATAACTTTGGGATTAATAATGGATCGGTGTCTTATTGACACCTCTCCATTATTAACCGGGCTTATTGTCACCGTGCAATCAACGGTGACATTAACCCCTTATTACCCCACTTGCCACCGCTACAGGGCAAGTGGGAAGAGCCGGGTAAAGTGCCACAATTGGCACATCTTTTGATGCGCCAAATGTGGGGCTGCTGTAGCCTGGTATTATCAGGCTGTTGAGGGCCAAAATCCATGGGCCTTGACAGTCTTTTAATACCAGGCCGCAGCAGTCTGCATTTTACTTGGCTGGTTAACAAAAATAGGGGGACCCCTACGCCGTTTTTTTTTCGAGGGGATCCCCTATTTTTGTTAACCAGCCAAGCTAAGCAGACTGCTGTGGCCTGGTATTATCAGGCTTGCAAGGTCCATGGATATTGGATCCTTACCAGCCTGAAAAACCAGGCCTCAGCGGTCTGCTTCATCTGGCTGGTTAACAAAAATAGGGGGGACCCCACGCCAATTTTTTTCGAGGGGATCCCCTATTTTTGTTAATCAGCCAAGATATGCAGACTGCTGTGGCCTGGTATTATCAGGCTGGCAAGGTCCATGGATCTTGACTCCTTAACAGCCTGAAAATCCAGGCCTCAGCGGTCTGCTTCATCTGGCTGGTTAACAAAAATAGGGGGGACCCCACGCCAATTTTTTTCGAGGGGATCCCCTATTTTTGTTAATCAGCCAAGATATGCAGACTGCTGTGGCCTGGTATTATCAGGCTGGCAAGGTCCATGGATCTTGGCTCCTTAACAGCCTGAAAATCCAGGCCTCAGCGGTCTGCTTCATCTGGCTGGTTAACAAAAATAGGGGGGACCCCACGCCAATTTTTTTCGAGGGGATCCCCTATTTTTGTTAATCAGCCAAGATATGCAGACTGCTGTGGCCTAGTATTATCAGGCTGGCAAGGTCCATGGATCTTGGCTCCTTAACAGCCTGAAAATCCAGGCCTCAGCGGTCTGCTTCATCTGGCTGGTTAACAAAAATAGGGGGGACCCCACGCCATTTTTTTTTCGAAGGGAACCCCTATTTTTGTTAATCAGTTCCCTCTGACGTCACTGATTGTGTCCCTGGCTGACCTGAAGTGAAAGTGGAAAGCAATCAATTAAGCTTTCCACTTAAGGGCCCGTCTCACATAGCGATATCGCTACCGAGATCGCTGCTGAGTCACTAGTTTTGTGACGCAGCAGCGAGCTCACCAGCGATATCGCTGTGTGTGACATTCAGCGATGATCAGCCCCCCTGCCGGGTATCGCTGATCGTCGCTGAAATGTCAGGACCTTTTTTTGATCGCTGGTTTCCCGCTGACAGGCACACATCGCTGCGTGTGACAGGCGGGAGACCAGCGATCCGCTGGTAACCAAGGTACACAGCGGGTTTCCAGGCGCGGGGCTGTGCCTAGAAACCCGCTGTGTACCTTGGATACCAGCGCCCTGATGCAGGGAGCTGGTATCCAAGGTACACAGCGGGTTTCCAAGCGCTGCGCGGTGCCTGGAAACCCGCTGTGTACCTTGGTTACCAGCGGATCGCTGGTCTCCCGCCTGTCACACGCAGCGATGCGTGCCTGTCAGCGGGAGACCAGCGATCAAAAAAAGGTCCTGACATTTCTGCGACGATCAGCGATACCCGGCAGGGGGGCTGATCGTCGCTGAATGTCACACACAGCGATATCGCTGGTGAGCTCGCTGCTGCGTCACAAAACTAGTGACTCAGCAGCGATCTCGGTAGCGATATCGCTATGTGAGACGGGCCCTTAAGCGATGTTACCCGCAGTGTCGCTGTCCCAGATCGCTGCTGAGCTGCCTTTTGGCAGCTCAGCAGCGATCATGTAGCGATACACCAGCGATCCTGACAAGTGCATATCGTTGTCGGGATCGCTGGAGTATCGTTATGTGACACCCAGCCTTTACTCTCCTGTCAGGCAGGAGAGGAACTCATTCATTTGGGGTTTACTGTGAGGCTGCAGCATTAGCTGCGGTCCCTGCAGTAAACATTAACCCTTTCTGAAGGATTACACCGTGGGACCTGACTGTGCATGGGATAGGTAAGAATAATTTTGCTTTTTTATTTTATTTTTATTACAGGAAATGGTTTTTGCAGTAAAATAAAACATGGTCAAAAACATGTGTCTTTATTTCATTAAAATGATTTTTAATTAAAGTGTGTGTGTTTTATTTTTATTTCATGCAATAGGATTAATAATTGATAGTTGTCTAATTGACAGCTCTCAATTATTAACCTGGCTTAAGGTCACCTTTCAATAGCAAGGTGGCTATAACCCCATATTAACCCATTCGCCACTGCTACAGGGCAATGGGAATAGACGGGCAAAGTGCCAGAAAGGGCGAATCTAATTATAGATTTGTCTTTCCTGGGGTGTCTGGGGGCAGATGTTAGTAGCCGGGGGGGGGGGCAAAAATAATGGTCCCTCTCTGGGCTATTATTATCTGCCCCCACTCACTGGCTTTGTCTGTCTGGTTGCGAAAATAGGCGGGAGCCCACGCATTTTTTTTCAGCAATTTTACACCTCATATATATATATACATGTCATTGAATTTGTGACACATATATATATATATATTTATATTTGTAGTTCATACACTTCTACATAGTATAATAGCCGCTAATTCAATTGCCGGCTTTTGTGAAAATGCAGAACCCGACATGAAATGACACTTGGTGTACATAGGGTTAACCATGTCTTTTCATGTCCTTTGCTATCTAATTTGCACAAACAATTAAATCAGTCTATGTGTGCAAAATTTCACACCTGTAGGGGTTAATTAAAGGTGTAAATTCGTAGCAAAAAAGTCCGTTTTTTTTACAACGAATTTACACCTTTAATTAACCCCTACAGGTGTGAAATTTTGCACACATAGACTGATTTAATTGTTTGTGCAAATCAGATAGCAAACGACATGAAAAGACATGGTTAACCCTATGTACACCAAGTGTCATTTCATGTCGGGTGCTTCTGTCTTTTCACTGAAGCCGGCTTTACCCGGCAATTGAATCAGAGGATATTTTACTATGTAGAAGTGTATAAACTATACATATATGTATATATATATGTCACAATGACATGTATATATATATATATGTATTCTATGTGTGTATATTTAGTGTTTACAAGGAAAGAATGGGGTTTTTTTAGTTGCGATATTTTGTTCCCATAGACTTACATGGGACTTCCGGTATCGGTATCGGGCATCGCCGATATTTTAGTGATATCGGCGATACCATTCCGATTCCGATACTTTAGGATATCGGAAAGTATCGCTCAACTCTAGTAAACAGCTTTTAAAGCCTGGGCATTAGGAACAGATTTTGGATTATATTGCAGAAAACCCCTCCATCTACAGGGATTGGACAAAATAATGTACAGTAAAGTTAACACCTGGAAACAAGAGCAAAAGTTAGTTTCATATGGTGTAGGTCCACCTTTGTCGGCGATTACAGCCTCAATTCTCCGAGGTATGGATTCATACAAGGTGTGTTAGGGTTCGAGTTCCCGCTGCTGCACAAGGGGAGTCTCAAACCAACCCCGCTGCGGTCTCCCATTCATCTCCGGCCGCAGTGGAGCCTGCTCTGCAGAGACGTCGGTCCAAGCGTCTTGCCCACTCCAGTACTGTGCAGTGACTTGCTGCCTTTCCTGGATCTGCTATTATAGCCAGTGCTGGAGCAGACGTCTTTGGGACAAAGTCCTGCGTTTTCCCTTCTGAGCATGCCCAGAGTGAGATCTCTCATTGGAGATCAGGGGTCACATGCTCAGGTACTGCAGCAGCTCCTATTGGTCTGCCAGGAAGGTCTTGTGACTACTGTTGTTCTGGAACAAGCTTCATTGGTCCTTGTTTCTGGCAGATCCTGTAGCTGTTACTATAAAAGGGTAGGATGGCTGGGCCGCCATGCGCTAATATCAACCATTGTATGCTATGCGCCAGTGTGGTCATGTGTGTGTGTGGTTAGGAACCCGGCTGAAATAAGCCACTAGAATACCGACTTAATCAGTGAGGAGTTTGGTGTGCTAGCTGGTCAGGGTCGGCGTCCTAGACGCCCTAGATTACCGGCATAACCGGTGAGGAGTTTTGATTGCCGTATTCAGGGTCTGGCGTTCAGACGCCATAGATTGCGGGTGACTCCCGCGAGGACATTAGCACATGATCACGCTTTATGTACGCTTAGCACTTAACTGTGTACCTGAGAGCCTGACAGGACACCGCACTTTTTCTCAGCAGCCCTGTGACGTAACAGGGTTCGCTTTCAACGCTAGACAGCGCCCTAGCGTGTTTTCTTTGCGACTCAGTTGTGTTTAGTGAGTTCGCACACATCGCCATATAGCGCTGCGGCTCTCCTTCTAGCGGCTCTGTGGAGTAACAGAGTTCGCACTTATTGCCACAGCGCGTTACGGCGTTTATGTTGGCGACTCTGCGGGATAACAGAGTTTGCTTCTTACGCCATTTTTACTAGCAGCAGGCACCGCTTGCACGGTGGACCCCGGACTGCGAACTCACCTCTCTACATCATATATTTGGTGCGTTCCGCAGACCCTTAACATAATATTAGCGCCAGGGTCTGGCTAGTAAAATGGCGGATGACCAGCGTCTAAGGCAGTACATCCAGCAGCTGGAGGGTAGGTTGGCGGCTTTTGAGCGCACAACCTCAGCTGTGGATGTTACCGCAGTCGCTGTTCAGGCTGCTAGCGTAGCTGCAGCCAGTTTGTCCTCTGCCACCTCTGTCCCTACATTGTCCCACCTCCCGCTTCCAGACAAGTTTGCTGGTGACAGCAAGCAATGTCGGGGATTCGTGAGTCAGTGCTCCATACACCTCGAGCTTCTGGCTGCACGTTTCCCCACGGATCGGGCACAAGTGGGCTTTGTGATAGCTCTTCTGTCGGGCAGAGCATTGGAGTGGGCAACGCCGCTGTGGGAGCGCGACGACCGTGTGGTGCGGAGTGCTTCTCGTTTTCTGGAGGCTCTGAAAAAGGTTTTTCTGGGACCTCAGATCACCCACGATACTGCGCTCAAACTGCTGGCAAGTACCCAGGGTTCGGCTTTGGTCAGCCAGTTTGCTGTCCAATTTCGGACTCTGGCCTCGGAATTAGAGTGGCCAGATAAAGTCCTCATTCCCGTGTTGTGGAGAGGACTGGCGGGTCATGTGAAAGACGCCTTGGCTACCAGAGAGATTCCTGCCACACTGGAGAAGCTTATCGCTATTTCCACCCGCGTCGACCTCCGTTTCCACGAGCGGAGGCTGGAACGTGCCCAGTGTAGGCAGAGGGTTCGGTTGGCTCCAACCTTCACCACCCCTCTGGAGTCGCCCGTTCAGGCGCCCAACCTTCAGGAGGTGGCTCCTGCAGGAACTAAATCTCGGGTCACTCGTCCATCCCCGATTTGTTATATTTGCCAGCAGCAGGGACATTTGCCAACCGATGCCCACAGCGGCTGAATAAACGGTTGCGCCCAGTAACCGTAGGAACAGGGTCACTGGACGCCATGAGTTTTGCCCCTAAAGTGCTCCTCAAGGGGATAATTACCCACGGTTCTACCACCCTACCCGTCAAGCTGTGTGTGGATTCTGGGGCAGAGGGGAATTTTATGTCATCCTCCTTTGCTTCTCGCCACACCATGCCTTTGGTGTTGCTGGCTGAACCAGTATCGGTACGGGTGTTGAATGGAGCAATTCTGCCCTCACAAATCACCCATCAGTCTGTCCCACTGACCTTGTCTATGTCTCCTTCCCATCAGGAGAATATATTATTTTTTATCCTCCCTGAGGGTATAGATGAGGTTTTGTTGGGATTACCCTGGCTCCGCCACCACTCTCCCCATATTGAGTGGTCTTCAGGGAGAATTCTGGGTTTGGGTAATTTATGTAAAGGCAGATGCATTAGGGACAGCGTGCAGGTCAACACCACTGAGATACCTATAGACCTCTCTCCTCTTCCCAAGGTCTATTGGTCTTATGCTGACATTTTCTCGAAGAAGGCTGCGGAGACTCTTCCGCCTCATCGCCCTTATGACTGTCCTATCGACTTCTTGCCTGGAGCTGAGCATCCTAGAGGAAGGGTTTATCCCCTCTCTCTTCCTGAGACAGAGGCCATGTCCCAATATATTCAGGAGAACTTGGCAAGGGGATTCATTAGGAAGTCGGTGTCACCAGCGGGAGCGGGGTTCTTCTTTGTGCAGAAGAAGAACGGAGAATTACGTCCGTGCATTGATTATAGGGGTCTCAACGCTATCACCGTGAAAAATAAATATCCTTTGCCGCTAATCTCTGAGCTCTTTGACAGGCTTCGGGGAGCAAGGGTATTTACTAAGTTAGACCTGCGGGGTGCGTATAACCTGATTCGCATCCGTGAGGGGGACGAATGGAAGACGGCATTTAACACCAGGGATGGGCATTATGAATATCTGGTAATGCCCTTTGGGCTCTGTAACGCCCCAGCTGTCTTCCAAGACTTTGTGAATGACATCTTCCGGGATATGTTGACCACCTCGGTGGTAGTCTATCTGGATGACATTCTCATCTTTTCTCCAGATATGGCCTCCCACCGAAGAGATGTCTGCAAGGTCTTCGACCTCTTGCGAGCAAATTCCCTATATGCGAAGTTGGAGAAGTGCATGTTTGAGCAGGAGTCTCTACCTTTCCTGGGCTATATCATCTCCACCCAGGGATTGGCTATGGATCCTACCAAACTACAGGCTGTGATGGATTGGCAAGAACCCCACTCCCTTAAGGCGGTGCAGCGCTTTATGGGGTTCATTAACTACTATCGCCAATTCATTCCCCACTTCTCTACTTTGGTAGCTCCCTTGGTAGCCCTCACCAAGAAGGGAGCTAATCCCAAGTTGTGGTCAGAGGAGGTCACAAAGGCGATCTCCTCCATCAAGTCGCATTTCGCCAGTGCTCCCATCTTACATCGCCCCGATGTCGATAAACCGTTTATCTTAGAGGTGGATGCCTCTTCTGTTGGTGCTGGAGCAGTCCTCTTTCAAAAGGATGCCCAGGGTCGGAATCATCCCTGCTTCTTCTTTTCCAAGACCTTTACACCAGCAGAGAGGAATTATTCCATCGGGGACAGGGAGTTACTGGCTATGAAGTTGGCCTTCTCCGAGTGGAGACATCTTCTGGAGGGGGCTCGCTTCCCCTTCCAAGTATTCACGGACCACAAGAACTTGGTGTATTTGCAGACAGCCCAGCGGCTAAATTCCCGTCAGGCCAGATGGTCCTTGTTTTTCTCCCGGTTCCATTTCACCCTCCATTTCCTCTCCGGTGAGAAGAACATTCGCGCAGACGCTCTATCCCGCTCCGTGGTGTCCTCTGAGGAGGTGGAGGAGGAGCCTCGGCTTATTGTCCCCACAGAAAGCCTAAGAACGGTGGCTCCGGTTTCGCTTGAGTCTGTGCCTCCGGGCAAGACTTTTGTGCCCATCAATTTGCGACCGGAAGTACTCTCTTGGGCACATTCGTCCAGGGTGGGTGGACATTTTGGGACAAAAAGGACTTCTGAGTTGCTGGCGAGAACATACTGGTGGCCGCAGATGGCCCGTGACGTCAGGGAATACGTTCAGGCGTGCGTCTCCTGCGCCAAGAATAAGTCCCCTCGACAACGGCCAGCTGGGTTACTTTTCCCTTTACCGGTGGCAGACAGGCCTTGGGAGATGGTCGGGATGGATTTTGTGGTGGGCTTACCCAAGTCTCGGGGCTGCACCATCATCTGGGTGATAACCGACCACTTCTCCAAAATGGTGCACTTAGTGCCGTTACCACGGTTACCGTCTGCACGGGCCTTGGCAGCATTATTCATTAGGCATATTTTCCGCCTTCACGGTATGCCAGACAAAATTGTCAGTGATCGAGGTCCCCAGTTTGCGTCTCGGTTCTGGAGAGAGCTGTGTCGTTTACTCAGCATTGAGTTGAATCTCTCCTCTGCATACCATCCCGAGACGAATGGGTTGGTAGAGAGGGCCAACCAGACCTTGGTCACATACTTGCGACATTTTGTCTCTGCCAGGCAGGATGACTGGGCATCCTTGCTACCGTGGGCTGAGTTCGCTCTAAATAATGCTGTGGCTGACTCCACCGGACAGACCCCATTCCTCCTGAACTACGGTCAGCATCCGCGGGTACCAGTGCCCATGCCCGTGTCTTCCGCCGATTCCAGGGTGGCAGACTGGGCTGTGGAGGCACGGGACATTTGGGACCGCACACAGGATGCCATTCAGGCCTCCAAAGAGAGGATGAGGTCTTCGGCCGATGCCCATCGGCGCCCCGCTCCTACATTTGCTCCGGGTGACCTAGTGTGGCTTTCTGCCCGAAACATCAGGCTACGTGTAGAGTCCACCAAGTTGGCACCTCGCTTTTTGGGCCCCTTTAAAGTTCTTGAGCAGGTGAACCCGGTGGTTTACCGCCTAGCCCTTCCGCCTCGCCTTGGTATCACTGACACCTTTCACGTGTCCCTCCTGAAACCCGTGGCCATTTCCTGGTTTTCCGAGTCATCTGCCGGGACGTTGGGTTCATCTACTGACGATCATGAGGTGAACGCCATTGTTCTGTACAAGGTGGTACGAGACAAAAAATTTTATTTGGTGGATTGGAGGGGTTATGGGCCTGAGGATAGGTCCTGGGAGCCTGCCGAGCATGTTCACGCTCCGCAGCTCATCGCTGCCTTTGAGCGCAGCGAGGCCCAAAGAAGGGGGGGCCCTAGGAGGGGGGGTAATGTTAGGGTTCGAGTTCCCGCTGCTGCACAAGGGGAGTCTCGAACCAGCCCCGCTGCGGTCTCCCATTCATCTCCGGCCGCAGTGGAGCCTGCTCTGCAGAGACGTCGGTCCAAGCGTCTTGCCCACTCCAGTACTGTGCAGTGACTTGCTGCCTTTCCTGGATCTGCTATTATAGCCAGTGCTGGAGCAGACGTCTTTGGGACAAAGTCCTGCGTTTTCCCTTCTGAGCATGCCCAGAGTGAGATCTCTCATTGGAGATCAGGGGTCACATGCTCAGGTACTGCAGCAGCTCCTATTGGTCTGCCAGGAAGGTCCTGTGACTACTGTTGTTCTGGAACAAGCTTCATTGGTCCTTGTTTCTGGCAGGTCCTGTAGCTGTTACTATAAAAGGGTAGCATGGCTGGGCCGCCATGCGCTAATATCAACCATTGTATGCTATGCGCCAGTGTGGTCATGTGTGTGTGTGGTTAGGGACCCGGCTGAAATAAGCCACTAGAATACCGACTTAATCGGTGAGGAGTTTGGTGTGCTAGCTGGTCAGGGTCGGCGTCCTAGATGCCCTAGATTACCGGCATAACCGGTGAGGAGTTTTGATTGCCGTATTCAGGGTCTGGCGTTCAGACGCCATAGATTGCGGGTGACTCCCGCGAGGACATTAGTACATGATCACGCTTTATGTACGCTTAGCACTTAACTGTGTACCTGAGAGCCTGACAGGACACAGCACTTTTTCTCTGCAGCCCTGTGACGTAACAGGGTTCGCTTTCAACGCTAGACAGCGCCCTAGCGTGTTTTCTTTGCGACTCAGTTGTGTTTAGTGAGTTCGCACACATCGCCATATAGCGCTGCGGCTCTCCTTCTAGCGGCTCTGTGGAGTAACAGAGTTCGCACTTATTGCCACAGCGCGTTACGGCGTTTATGTTGGCGACTCTGCGGGATAACAGAGTTTGCTTCTTACGCCATTTTTACTAGCAGCAGGCACCACTTGCACGGTGGACCCCGGGCTGCGAACGCACCTCTCTACATCATATATTTGGTGCGTTCCGCAGACCCTTAACAAGGTGTGAATTGTTTCCAAAGGAATTTTAGGCCATTCTTCAGTTAAAACACCCTCGAGTTCTTTGAGAAACGATGGCGGTGGAAATCGACATCTAACTTGAATCTCTAAAATCGAACATAACTGATCAATAATGTTGAGGTCTGGGGATTGAGGGGGCCAGATGAGATGCTCAACTTCATTACAATGTTCATCGTGGCATGATTTAACGATTGTACCTGTATGAATTGGTGCAGTATCATCATGAAAGATGGCGTTCCCCTCCGGGAGAAGTGCTTGAACCATAGGATGCACTTGGTCGGCCAAAATGCCTAAATAATCGCGGCTGTTAATTCATCCATGAAGGGATATCATTGGCCCGCGGATCTCCATGAAATAGCACCACAGATGATCACAGAACCTCCGCCATGTTTAACCTTTGGGAGAAGGCAGTCTGGACGGAATGCTTCTTTCGGCTGTCTCCAAATGTACACTCAGCCGGCGGTCGGAAATAGGGTAAACGATGATTCTTCTTAGAATATCTCATGTTTACACTGGTCAAGGGAACAATTCTTGAGGTTTCTACACCACTATAAACGATTGGAAACATTTGTCATTGACTGCAGCGGTTTTCAAATTGCAGCTCTTCTGTGGAATCCAGATTTGTTCAGCTCCCGACAAAGCGTTTTCGTGGAAATTGGGTTCTGTAGGTGTTGATTAAGCTCAGCAGTGATTTTCTGAGCCGCGGTCTTGCGATCCTCTCTCACAATTCGCTTAACAGTCCGATGTTCTCTCTCAGTCAACATAGATTTTCGGCCGTACCTGTGCTTTACTGCGGACGTTTTTCCTTCTGTTTCAAACGCAGTCATTACTTTGGAGACAGTACCTCTTGACACGCCAAGCATTCGGGCACTTTTGGTTACACTAGCGCCGGCCATCCGAGCAACAACTATTTTGCCTCTTTCAAAATCCGAGAGGTCTGCCATTGGTATCAGCTTCTCATCAATGTTCTTACAATTATGCAAAACAAACAGTTCATTGACATACAAATATGACATAACACAAATAATCAACTACAAAACATTACCATATGTCATTGTTTGCATGTTTATAACATGTTCGAAGATGATGATGCCAAAACATTAGGTGTTTCCATTATTTTGTATATCGCCTCCTCTTCTAAAGTTTAAAAAAATGAAAGGACTTAGTCGTCAGTACTGGCTCGTGGTCAGGAACAACACCTTTCCTTGTGTTCTTCACCCCCACCAAAAGTGAAGGATGCAGCAGCCCACACTTCAGATTGCTCCATGGAGCTCTTTTCACATACCAGACCTGGGTTATCAAGTAAAATCATGAATTCCCCAGTCCAACGTGAATCACAGATAGAGTGAACATCATGATGCACAGCCACTGCTAGATGATTCTGCTGGTACATTCACCCAGAGCACTACATTTCCCTTGCAGTCTACTGCTCCAGAATGTGACCCGGATGAAACTCAGGTGCCCCAGATTACATTGAAGAGGATTTGATGGATGACCCAGTTGTTGACACGGATTGTCATCCATTTGGGGAAGACGGTGCCGCTGGCAATAGCTCAGAAGAGGAGAAGGATGCGCAGCAGGCATCGACATGGCAGCAGCGGTTATCTGGCAGGCCCGTAGCAGTCCAAAAAGGTGTTCAAAAACAAAAACAGAGTTGCAGGACAGCTTGGACAGAAGTTCAAATTTGCACTTTTTGGACCGAAATCCTATTGATGAGGCAAAGGTTAGCTGTAAACAGTGTGGAAGGACCTTTAGCCAAGGGAAAAATCGCAGAAATTGGAATACCAGTTACATGCTTACACATTTCATGAACATGCACTTGGATTGCCCGCCAGGGCAGTGGGATACTCGGAACCGGGCCGGTGTCTTAAAGGGGATGTGTCACAGTGGCAGTGACCCGGTCCGTGGCCCTGGGCATCCAATAAAAGGGGAATATGTACAGGGGATGATAGAGTTTGTAGTAAGGTATTCGTGACGCCACCTGTGGTTTCTGGTCAGAGGTGACAAGCACTGCAGTGCAGATCCTCTGGGACAGATGGTATGATGCAGCAGAGTTGGAATAGCTTCCCACAAGTGTAGCTTGTCCAGGGCAGAGCGATGGTATAGAAAATGCTGAAAGATGTAGCAGAGTGGAGTGTGTTTTGCAGGAAGGACTTGAGGAGACACAGTCAGATGCAGTTTCCAAAGCTTTACTCACAGTTTTTGCAGGCAAAGTGTCCAGGGCACTGAGTACAGATAGTGCTGGAGTTGGTCGGCCTGAAAGCAATTTGGAATCCCCTTATTTCAGGTGGGATGTGAGGTCTCCTTTCTAGCGCTATTCTCTGAGGCACTGGCTGGTATAAGCTCCGTCCAAGTTCCTCTCTCTGTCTCTTGTCTAGGTAGAACTTCACTCTCATAACAGGCAGCTGTAACCTGCTTCAGGAATCACTCACTTATGGAGTCTCCGGCTCACATGTGCTGCTGCTGTGTAGTAGAGTATTAGCTGGGGCAGAGAACCTGCTGTCTCCTGCCCTCCGTAATCTGCTGCTGGGACTTTAGTTTACCCACTCAGCTTCGGACTCCGGTGGTCTGGTTTCTGGCGCTGCGACCTGGGGGTAAGCTCTCTATAGCCCTTCTTTTGCCCCACTTGTCTCCACACGTCTCTCCTCTCTTGTCCCTCCAGACACACTCACTAACTCTTCCCCCAGCCACAATGTTCTCGAGGAGCTCTCCTGAAATCAGATATTGGATCTCCCCCTTCTGGTCCGGAGTAGGAAAGGTGTTGTAATGTATGTGGTACAGTTCATATAGCGTCTTGTGCTTGGGTGCGATGAAAATACTTGAGACACAGGTTGATAAAGAAAGTCTTGTATTGCTTCATACAAATTGGCAAAAATAAACACACAGGTTGCAAACACAGAAGCAGGAGACACAGCAGGCCAGAGTTATCTAAGTTCATCAATAACTCTCCACAACAGATTCAGATCTTCTTCTATGTTACCGCAAGTCCATGCAACGTGGGGCTTTCAAGAGCAGAGTTCAGAGTCCACAAGTGCTTCAGAGTTTCTCAGTAGAAATGGCTGGAGTACAAGGTCCAAGGCTTCAGGAGTCAGAACACAGGTTCACTGCAGGCTAGATTCTGAAGCACTGATTGCTCAGGTGTGGCTGTTTAAGAAGCAAACGGAGAGAATCAGGGCGGGAACATGCAAGCTGGAAAACTCCATTTTAACTGAGGGCAAGATAGCTGCAGCAAAACAGAAAGCAAAATGGCCGACGAACAAACTGAGTTTCAGAAACAGATACACAGAACCTTACATTACTCCCCCCTTAGGGGCAACCTCCGGATGACCTCAGACCAGGCTTGTGTGGGTACCTCTGATGAAACTGACGGAGCAAGCGAGGAGCATTAACGTTATTGACTGGCTCCCATGAGTTGTCCTCCACTGGGTAGCCCTGCCATTTAATCAGATATTGTAACTGATTTCTATACAACCTGGAATCTAAAATCCTTTCCACCACAAATTCTTCCTGACCATCGACTAGCACTGGGTCAGGGCAAGGAGAAGAACGTCCAGGAAACGTATTGGGTGTCGCAGCCTTTAGTAGGGATACATGAAAGACAGGGTGGATTCTCATAGTTCTGGGCAATTGAAGACGACAAGCAACGGCACTTATAATCTTACTGATTTTATAGGGTCCAATGTACTTATGTCCCAACTTAGACGATGGAATCCTTAACTTAAGATTTCTGGTTGACAGCCAGACCAGGTCTCCTACCTTAAAAGCTGGTGCAGGTTTACGAAATTTATCTGCTGCCTTCTTGTACCTTTCCTGAGCCGATTCCAGATTCTCCTTTAGAAGATCCATATTCTTCTGTAAAGTCGTGACTCTTTCAGCCACTGCTGGCAAAGGCGTCTCTATGGGAAATCGTGGTAGAATGTTAGGATGATAACCTAAATTAGAGTAAAAAGGAGACTGTTTAGTGGAGGCACTCTGAGAGTTGTTGTAAGAGAACTCAGCCAATGGAAGTAGATCCACCCAATCATCCTGTAGGTGGCAGATAAAGCAGCGGAGATACTGCTCCAGGGTTTGATTGGTTCGTTCGGTTTGTCCATTAGTCTGGGGATGAAAAGCAGAAGAAAGGTTTACTTTAATGTCCAATGCTGCACAGAAATTTTGCCAAAACCTAGAAGTGAATTGCACCCCTCGATCCGAAATAACCTCATCCGGTACTCCATGTAAACGAAACACATCTTTAATCATCAAATCTGATGTCTGTTTTGCAGTGGGTAAGCCGACACAAGGGATAAAATGAGCTGCCTTTGTTAAACGATCAACCACCACTAGAATAGTGTTCTTCCCTTGAGAGGTTGGTAATTCCACAATGAAGTCCATAGAAATGGATCCCCACGGGCGGGACGGGGTGGGAAGAGGCTGTAACAGACCAGTTGGTGAAGAGCGAGGTGTTTTGCATCTTGCACAAACCTCACACGAAGTGACATAGTCCAAAACATCCTTCCTACAAGTGGGCCACCAAAAGAAACGAGAAAGAAATTCCTGTGTCTTTAGAATTCCTCTATGCCCGGCTATTTTGGAATCGTGAATGAGTTGCAATACTCTCAATCTGACTGTTTCAGGTATATACAGACGTTGTCCCAGAATCCACACACCATTCTTAAAGACAAGACTTACGTCCCTTGGGGGTTGAGCCAAAAAAGAATCCGCATGGTATGCTTCCTTGATGTCTTTAATTAGGTCTTGATGATGAATCACTCCTAGGAATCTAGAGTCAGGAAGAATAGTCTTAGGAGGAGTAATTGGACGTGTCTCTGCTGAGTAAATCCTAGAGAGTGCATCAGCCTTTCCATTGCGCGATCCTGGTCTATAAGAAATAATAAAATTAAATTGGTTTAAGAAAAGATTCCAGCGAGCCTGGCGAGGAGTCAGGCACTTAGCCGACCTGATAAACTCAAGATTACGATGATCTGTCAGAACGACTATTTGCTGTGCAGCTCCTTGAAGAAGGTGTCTCCATTCTTTGAAGGCGGCAATAATGGCCAACAACTCTCTATTGCCCACATCGTAGTTCTTCTCAGCCGAAGACAACTGCTGGGAAAAGAAGGCACAGGGATGCAAGACATTCTTCTCACCTGTTCTCTGAGAGAGTATAGCTCCCACGGCACAGTCTGAAGCATCCACCTCTATTATGAAGGCAAGCTCTGGGTTGGGATGTACTAGGATAGGTGCAGTGGTAAATTTATCTTTTAGACAGGAAAATGCTTCCTGGGCTTGGGGAGTCCAGGAGAACTTAGACTCTTTCCGGGTAAGTTGGGTGATAGGTGACACTACCTCAGAGAAATTTCTAATGAAACGTCTATAGAAGTTTGCAAACCCGATGAAGCGCTGTACCTCCTTCACATTTCTAGGACTTGGCCAATCATTGATGGCTTGGGTTTTACTTCCATCCATACTAATTCCTTGTGTAGACAGTACATACCCCAGAAATTGAATTTCGGTCTTATGGAATTCACACTTTTCAAGCTTGATGTAAAGATGATTTTGTCTTAGACGTTCCAAGACCATTCTCACATGTCCATGATGTTCCTCTGTGGAGTTAGAAAAAATTAAAATATCATCCAAATAAATTACCACGAATGTATCTAGGAGATCCCTGAAGATGTCATTCACCAAGTGTTGGAAAGTGGCTGGGGCGGTACTCAGACCAAAAGGCATAACCAGATATTCAAAGTGTCCATAGCGTGACCTGAATGCAGTCTTCCATTCATCCCCAGGTCTAATACGGACTAAGTTATAGGCCCCACGAAGATCTAGTTTAGAAAAAATTTTAGCATGTCGCACTCTCTCCAATAACTCAGGGATTAAAGGCAATGGATAACGGTTTCTAATAGTAACCTTATTAAGTTCCCTATAGTCTACGCATGGTCTCAGGGATCCATCTTTCTTCTTTACAAAGAATATGGGTGCCCCTGCAGGAGATGAAGAGGGGCGTATGAAGCCCTTGGCTAGATTTTCGTCTATGTACTCTTTTAAAGCCTTCAGCTCGGGCCCCGCCAGGGGGTAGATCTTACCAAAAGGTATCTCTGCTCCAGGCAATAATTCAATTGGACAATCATATGGACGGTGAGGAGGAAGCTGGTCAGCGTTCTTCTTGTCACATAAATCCACATAGTCCTGGTATACAGCTGGTAATTCAGGGACTGACATGGTTCCTTTAGGAACAGAGCAAGCTGAAATTTTTTGACTCATCTCTTTCTCTGGAAAGTGTAATTCCTTGGTCTCCCAGTTAATGGTAGGATTCTGAGCCTGCAGCCATGGTAGCCCTAGAATAATGGGAAAGTGAGGAGAAGAGATAAGCATAAAGGACAGTTTCTCTTGATGATCTTTACCCATAAGAACCTTTAAAGGCTCTGTTTCCTGATCCACTGGTCCAGAGGTCAGCAGGGAGCCATCCACAGTTTCCATCTGTACTGGAGCAGCCTTCTTCACTGAACGTATTCCCTGTTTTAGAGCAAAGGAGACATCCATAAAATTTCCACTTGCACCTGAGTCGATCATGGCAGAGCTAGACACCCAGGCTGAGTCAACCCAGAGTTTGATGGAAAGAAAACAGTGAGAATTGTTTTTCTTACAACTCAGCTGGGACACCGCTGAGGAAACTTGAAAGATGGCAGCATTTACACAGTCTACGTCCTCAGAGGTAACGGAGTTTAAGTCCGAGAAATCAAGATCTGTTGCTGCAGCTCTCTCTGGAGCCTGAGGCTCGGACCTGACAGATCCCCTCTCGCAACACTCACAATGAATGAGTGCTGCAGTAGTCTTGCGAGAACGGCTGGGACAGTTAATAATAAAGTGCCCTGACTTACCACAATAAAAACATAGATTCTCCTTAAAACGATGTTCCTTGCGTGCATCACTAACCCGTCGTAGTAAAGAGTCTACCTGCATGGGTTCAGGTTCAGGTTCCCGTGTAATCCTATTCAAAGGTTCCTTAGCTGGAGAGGAAGGTAGGAAAAGGTTAGTACGATTGCTTTCGAACCATCTCTCTTGCCTGCGTTCAGTTAAACGAGTATCAATACGGATGCAGTAGTTAATAAAGTCACCTAACGCAGTGGGAGGGTCGGCACGAGCAAGTTCATCCTTAATTAGTGGGGATAACCCCTTTCGAAAAATAGATTTTTTGGCGGAATTGTCCCAGGTGGTATCAAGGGCCCATCTCCTGAAATCCAAGGCATATTCAGCTACTGAGTGCTTACCTTGGCGCAAAGCTAACATGGCTGCTTCAGCTGTTGCACCTCGATTGGGGTCATCAAACACCTGCCCCATGGCTGAAATAAAATCATCAAGGTGATTCAAACAATCATCCTCAGTCTCAATCAGAGGGTTTGCCCATATCAAAGCCTTGTTGGTAAGCAACATAATTATAGTAAGCACCTTAGATCGTTCAGTAGGAAATTGTGAAGCATGTGCAGAAAAAAAAAAATTACATTGATTAACAAATCCCCTGAATTTTTCACGTTCACCACCAAAACGAAAAGGGGGCAACTTGGGAATCCCAGAACTCGGGGCCACGGCAGGAGCCTGGACTTGCCCCTCCAGAACCTCAATCCTGGCTCGCAAATCCTGAGTAGTCTGTCCAACCACTTGCAAATTGTGATTATTTAGGTCCTGAAGATTTGTAAAACGGGTCTTTATATTCTGCAAATCTGCAAGGATATTATCAGTCACTCCACAAAGTTCCTTTATGCGGGCCTCCATTTTCCAGATCTTTTAAGACAGGATACTGGAAGAAGAGGAGAGAGAAAAAAAAAACAATAGTGTTCACCTGTGGCAACACTGAAGAAAGAAAAAACTTTAAGGGAACTGCTCACCTGGAATGGTTGTGAGAAGTCACAACCACTATCATCACAGAAAGCTTTCAACCAGACATCTGATATCCAGAGTTTCAGCAGACAAAAAGAGA
The DNA here is from genome assembly GCA_033576555.1 of Oophaga sylvatica. NCBI lineage: Eukaryota > Metazoa > Chordata > Amphibia > Anura > Dendrobatidae > Oophaga > Oophaga sylvatica. The sequence continues at coordinate 249,554,029 of JARQOD010000004.1, read as the reverse complement.
AGAGAAAAAAAAAACAATAGTGTTTACCTGTGATAACACTGCAGAAAAAAAAACTTAAGGGAATTGCTCACCTGGAATGGTTGTGAGAAGTCACAACCACTGTCATCACAGAAAGTACAACCGGACATCCAATATCCACAGTACAGCAGACAAGCCTTTCCAGACCCAGCAGACACTAACGTTTGGCTTCAGAATCTTGTAATGTATGTGGTACAGTTCATATAGCGTCTTGTGCTTGGGTGCGATGAAAATACTTGAGACACAGGTTGATAAAGAAAGTCTTGTATTGCTTCATACAAATTGGCAAAAATAAACACACAGGTTGCAAACACAGAAGCAGGAGACACAGCAGGCCAGAGTTATCTAAGTTCATCAATAACTCTCCACAACAGATTCAGATTTTCTTCTATGTTACCGCAAGTCCATGCAACGTGGGGCTTTCAAGAGCAGAGTTCAGAGTCCACAAGTGCTTCAGAGTTTCTCAGTAGAAATGGCTGGAGTACAAGGTCCAAGGCTTCAGGAGTCAGAACACAGGTTCACTGCAGGCTAGATTCTGAAGCACTGATTGCTCAGGTGTGGCTGTTTAAGAAGCAAACGGAGAGAATCAGGGCGGGAACATGCAAGCTGGAAAACTCCATTTTAACTGAGGGCAAGATAGCTGCAGCAAAACAGAAAGCAAAATGGCCGACGAACAAACTGAGTTTCAGAAACAGATACACAGAACCTTACAGGTGTTGTATGCTGTGTTACCTGTTAAAGGGATCCTTCCTTGATTGCAGGCATGACATCACTCCCCCCTGGAGGGAGGCAAGGTCACTGTGGCAACCATACTCCTGGGGTGCCACACACATGCAAGCATGGACGGACTACAAAACGTACAAATCCCCAACCCCAGGGGCGGCGTCAGCACCTGGCACACCCAGGCAAGTGCCGGTTCCCTGAACAGGTGGGGGGGCCCAATTGTGGGCGACGGCAGTGGCACAGGGCCCCTCATAGTACAAAAATTTGTCTCTGACGGTGGGATGGTCAGACACATCGGCGAACTATGAGGGGCCCTGTGCCAGTGATGTCGCCCACAAGTCGGCCCCCCCTGCTTGCTAAGGGCCCCAGCACTTGCAATACTTAACTCTCCAAGCTCCACCACTGTGACGTCTTCCGCGTTTCCTGACAATAACATTCAGGTTACAGAGTGCGCTTACATCACGTCTGTACTCCCTCTGCCTAAATAGCCCAACTGCAGAGAGCAGTAACCTGGCGACGCTGAGGAGTCCAGAGTAGAGCAGTGCACAGCGAGGAGAGGTATTTCATTTTTTGTAATGTTTGGAGCAATATATGGGGAGCATTTTACACTGGATCATTAATAATGTGGCCTATTATATATGGAGCATTCTTTTGGCTCATAAGACACTGGAGCATCATCCATGGGGCACATCATGTATAGGAGCATTCAAAATGGGGCAGATCAGACACTGGAGCAGCATTTACGGGGCCCATTATACACTGGTACATTATTAATGGGGCCCATGATATATGGAGCATTCTTTTGGCCCATAAGACACTGGAGCATCATCCATGAGGCACATCATGTATTGGAGCATTCAAAATGGGGCAGAACAGACTCAAGAGCAGCATTTACGGGGCCCATTACACACTGGTACATTATTAATGGGGCCCATGATATATGGAGCATTCTTTTGGCCCATAAGACACTGGAGCATCATCCATGGGGCCCATCATATACAGGAGCATTCTCAATGGGGCAGATCAGACTCAAGAGCAGCATTTACGGGGCCCATAACACACTGGCACATTATTAACCCCTTTATTCCATCAGACGTACTATTCTGTCCATGTGACCCTGGACCTAATTCCCATGGACGGAATAGTACGTCATGGGCGATCAGCTGTGCTCCCGGGGGGAGCGCAGCTGATTGCGGCTGGGTGTCAGCTGTTTATCACAGCTGACACCCAGCACTATGTGTCAGGAGCGGTCACGGACCGCTCCCGGCACATTAACCCCTGGCACACCGCGATCAAACATGATCGCGGTGTACTGGGGGCACAGGGGAGGATCGCGCAGGGAGGGGGCTCCCTGCGCGCTCCCCTGAGACCCTCAGAGCAGCGCGATGTGTCGCGCTGTTCCGAGGGTCCGTCCTCCCTCCAGGTCCCCGGATCCAAGATGGCGCCGGGGTCCTGCAGGGAGGCGGCTTCCTCAGCGCCTGCTGAGAGCAGGCGCTGAGGAAGCCTGCAGCGATGCCAGAGCGATCGCTGATGTGACAGAGTGCTGTGCACACTGTCACACCAGCGATCTGCTAAAATACAATGATATCCCACCCTGGGACAAAGTAAAAAAAATAAAATAAAAAGTGGTAAAAAAAATCATAAAAAAAAAAAAATATTCCCCAATAAATTCATTTCTTCCTGTAAATAAAAAAAACAAAACAATAAAAGTACACAAATTTGGTATCGCCGCGTCCGTAACGACCCCCCCTATAAAACTAGTTAACCCCTTTAGTGAACCCCTTAAAAAAAAAAAAAACTAAGCAAAAAATCAATGCTTTAACATCATACCGCCGAACAAAAAGGGGAATAACACGCGATCAAAAAGACCGATATAAATAAACATGGTACCGCTGAAAACGTCATCTTGTCCTGCAAAAAAAGAAATGTCATACAGCATCATCAGCGAAAAAATAAAAAAGTTATAGCTCGCAGAATAAAGCGATGCAAAAATAATGATTTTTTTATATAAAATTGTTTTTTATTCTATAAAAGCGCCAAAACATAAAAAAATGATATAAATGAGGTATCACCGTAATCGTAATAACCCGAAGAATAAAACTGCTTTATCAATTTTACCACACGCGGAACGGTATAAACGCCCCCCCAAAAGAAATTCATGAATTGCTGATTTTTGTTCATTCTAACCTCCCAAAAATCGAAATAAAAAGCGATCAAAAAATGTCACGTGGTCATAAATGGTACCAATAAAAACGTCACCTCGTCCCGCAAAAAATAAGACCTCACATGACTCTGTGGCCAAAATATGCAAAAATTATAGCTCTCAAAATGTGGTGATGCAAAAAACTACTTTTTGCAATAAAAAGCATCTTTTAGCGTGACAGCTGCCAATCACAAAAACCCGCTATAAATAGTAAATCAAACCCCCCTTTATCACCCCCTTAGTTAGGGAGAAATAATAAAATTAAAAAATGTATTTATTTCCATTTTCCCATTAGGGTTAGTGTTAGGGTTGCGACTAAAGTTAGGGTTAGGGTTGGCGCTAACTTTAGGATTAGGGTTAGGGTTGGGATTAGGTTAGGGGTGTGTTAGGGTTAGGTTTGTGATTAGGGTTGGGACTAGGGTTAAGGGTGTGTTGGGGTTAGGGTTGGAGTTAGAATTGGGGGGTTTCTGCTGTTTAGGCACATCAGGGCTCTCCAAATGTGACATGGCGTCTGATCTCAATTCCAGCCAATTCTGCGTTGAAAAAGTCAAACGGTGCTCCTTCACTTCTGAGCTCTGCCATGCGCCCAAACAGTAGTTTACCCCCGCATATGGGGTATCAGTGTACTCTGGACCACAAGAGTTATTGTGCAATTTGTCCTATTTCTTCTGTTACCCTTGGGAAAATAAAAAACTGGGGGCGACAATCATTTTTTTAAAAAAAAAATGATTTTTTTTTTTTTACGGCTGTATGTTATAAATTTTCTGTGAAGCACTTTGGGCTTCATAGCGCTCACCACACTTCTACATAAGTTCCTTGTGGGGTCTATTTTCCAAAATGGGGTCACTTGTGGGGGGTTTCCACTGTTTAGGCGCATCAGGGGCTCTCCAAATGCGACATGACGCCCCCAGACCATTCCATCAAAGTCTGCAATCCAAAACGTCACTACTTCCCTTCCGAGCCCAGACGTGCACCCATACAGTCGTTTTCTCACACATGTTGGGTATCAGCGTACTCAGGACAAATTGGACAACAACTTTTGGGGTCCAATTTCTCCTGTTACCCTTGTGAAAATAAAATATTGGGGGCGAAAAAATCATTTTTGTAAAAAAAAATATGATTTTTTATTTTTACAGCTGTACGTTATAAACTTCTGTGAAGCACTTCGGGGTTCAAAGTGCTCAACATACTTCTAGATAAGTTCCTTGTGGGGTCTATTTTCCAAAATGGGGTCACTTGTGGGGGGTTTCCACTGTTTAGGCTCATCGGGGCTCTCCAAATGCGACATGACGCCCCCAGACCATTCCATCAAAGTCTGCAATCCAAAACGTCATTACTTCCCTTCCGAGCCCCGACGTGCGCCCATACAGTAGTTTACTCCCACATATTGGGTATCAGCGTACTCAGGACAAATTGGAAAACAACTTTTGGGGTCCAATTTCTCCTGATACCTTTGTGAAAATAAAATATTGGGGGCGAAAAAATCATTTTTGTAAAAAAAAAAAATTTTTTATTTTACGCTGTACATTATAAACTTCTGTGAAGCACTTTGGGGTTCAAAGTGCTCACCACACATCTAGATAAGTTCCTTGAGGGGTCTAGTTTCCAAAATGGTGTCATTTGTGGGGGGTTTCCACTGTTTAGGCAGATCAGGAGCTCTCCAAACACAACATGGCATCCAGCCAATTCTGCATTGAAAAAGTCAAACGGTGCTCCTTCCCTTCCAAACTCTGCCATGCACCCAAACAGTGGTTTTACCCCTACATATGGGCTATCAGTGTACTCAGGACAAATTGCACAATAACTTTTGGAGTCTTGTTACCCTTGGGAAAATAAAAATTGGGGTGAAAAGATCAATTTTGTGGAAAAAATATGATTTTTTAATTTTACGGCTCTACGTTATAAACTTGTGTGAAGCACTTGGGGTTCAAATTGCTCACCAAAGATCTAGATAAGTTCCTTAGGGGGTCTAGTTTCCCAAATGGGGTCAATTGTGGGGGGTTTCCACTGTTTAGGCACATCAGGGACTCTCCAAATGCAACATGGCATCCAATCTCAATTCCAGCCAATTTTGGTTGGAAAAAGTCAAATGGTGCTCCTTCCATTCCGAGCTCTGCCATGCGCCCAAACAGTGGTTCCCCCCACATATGGGGTATCAGTGTACTCAGGACAAATTGAACAACAACTTTTGAGGTCAAATTTCTCCTGTTACCTATGGGAAAATAAAAAATTAGTGACTAAGAGATAATTTTTGTGGGAAAAAAATAGGATTTTTTATTTTCATGCCCGGGCATTATAAACTTGTGTGAAGCACTTGGGGTTCAATGTGCTCACCAAAGATCTAGATAAGTTCCTTAGGGGGTCTAGCTTCCAAAATGGGGTCACTTGTGGGGGGTTTCCACTGTTTAGGCTCATCTGGGGCACTACAAACGGAACATGACCCCCATCAAAGTCTGCAATCCAAAACGTCATTACTTCCCTTCCGAGCCCCGACGTGCGCCCATACAGTAGTTTACTCCCACATATTGGGTATCAGCGTACTCAGGACAAATTGGAAAACAACTTTTGGGGTCCAATTTCTCCTGATACCTTTGTGAAAATAAAATATTGGGGGCGAAAAAATCATTTTTGTAAAAAAAAAAAATTTTTTATTTTACGCTGTACATTATAAACTTCTGTGAAGCACTTTGGGGTTCAAAGTGCTCACCACACATCTAGATAAGTTCCTTGAGGGGTCTAGTTTCCAAAATGGTGTCATTTGTGGGGGGTTTCCACTGTTTAGGCAGATCAGGAGCTCTCCAAACACAACATGGCATCCAGCCAATTCTGCATTGAAAAAGTCAAACGGTGCTCCTTCCCTTCCAAACTCTGCCATGCACCCAAACAGTGGTTTTACCCCCACATATGGGCTATCAGTGTACTCAGGACAAATTGCACAATAACTTTTGGAGTCTTGTTACCCTTGGGAAAATAAAAATTGGGGTGAAAAGATCAATTTTGTGGAAAAAATATGATTTTTTAATTTTACGGCTCTACGTTATAAACTTGTGTGAAGCACTTGGGGGTTCAAATTGCTCACCAAAGATCTAGATAAGTTCCTTAGGGGGTCTAGTTTCCCAAATGGGGTCAATTGTGGGGGTTTCCACTGTTTAGGCACATCAGGGACTCTCCAAATGCAACATGGCATCCAATCTCAATTCCAGCCAATTTTGGTTGGAAAAAGTCAAATGGTGCTCCTTCCATTCCGAGCTCTGCCATGCGCCCAAACAGTGGTTCCCCCCACATATGGGGTATCAGTGTACTCAGGACAAATTGAACAACAACTTTTGAGGTCAAATTTCTCCTGTTACCTATGGGAAAATAAAAAATTAGTGACTAAGAGATAATTTTTGTGGGAAAAAAATAGGATTTTTTATTTTCATGCCCGGGCATTATAAACTTGTGTGAAGCACTTGGGGGTTCAATGTGCTCACCAAAGATCTAGATAAGTTCCTTAGGGGGTCTAGCTTCCAAAATGGGGTCACTTGTGGGGGGTTTCCACTGTTTAGGCTCATCTGGGGCACTACAAACGGAACATGACCCCCATCAATGTTTGCATTCCAAAACGTTACTGCTTCCTTTCCAAGCCCTGCCGTGCGCCCAAACAGTTCCTCCCCAAATATGGGATATCAACATACTCAGGACAAATTGGACAACAACTTTTTGGGTCCAATTTCCTTGGGAAAAATCAAAAATTTGGGACTAAAAAATCATTTTTGTGGAAAATTGTTTTGTTTTTTTTTCACACCCAGGCATTATAAACTTTTGTGAAACACTTTGGGGTTCAAAGTGCTCACAACAGATATAGATAAGTTCCTTAGGGGGTCTAGTTTCCAAAATGGTGTCACTTGTGGGGGGTTTCCACTGTTTAGGCGCATCAGGGGCTCTCCAAACACGACATGGCGTCCAATCTCAACTCCAGCCAATTTTAGTTTGAAAAAGTCAAACGGCGCTCCTTCCCTTACGAGCTCTGCCGTGTGCCCAAACAGTGGTTTTCCCCCACAATATAGGGTATTGGCGTACTCAGGAGAAATTGCACAACAACTTTATCTTCCCATTTTCTCCTTTTACCCTTGTGAAAATAAAAAAAAGTTTGTAAAAGATCATTTTTGTGGCTAAAAAGTTAAATATTAATTTTTCCTTCCACGTTGCTTCAGCTCCTGTGAAGCACCTGAAGGGTTATTAAACTTCTTGAATGTGGTTTTGAGTGCCTTGAGGGGTGCAGTTTTTAGAATGGTGTCACTTTTGGGTATTTTCTGCTATATAGACCCGTCAAAGTGACTTGAAATGTGAGGTGGTCCCTAAAAAAATGGCTTTGTAAATTTTGTTGTAAAAATGAGAAATCACTGGTCAACTTTTAACCCTTATAATTTCCTAACAAAAAAAAATTTTGTTCCAAAATTGTGCTGATGTAAAGTAGACATGTGGGAAATGTTATTTCTTAACTATTTTGTGTGACATATTTCTCTGTTTTAAGGGAAAAAAAATTCAAAGTTTGAAAATTGCAAAATTTTCAAAATTTTCGCCATATTTGCGTTTTTTTCAAAAATAAACGCAAAGTATATCGAAGAAATTTTACCACTAACGTGAAGTACAATATGTCACGAGAAAACAATTTCAGAATCGCGAAGATAAGTTGAAGCGTTCCAGAGTTATAACGTCATAAAGAGACAGTGGTCAGAATTGTAAAAAATTGGCCCGGTCATTAACGCGCAAACCACCCTTGGGGGTGAAGGGGTTAATGGGGCCCATGATATATGGAGCATTCTTTTGGCCCATAAGACACTGGAGCATCATCCATGGGGCCCATCATATACAGGAGCATTCTCAATGGGGCAGATCAGAGACTGGAGCAGCATCCATGGGGCCCATCATATACAGGAGCATTCTCAATGGGGCAGATCAGAGACTGGAGCAGCATCCATGGGGCCAATCATATGCTGGAGCATTGTAAATGGGGGACATCAGACACAGGAGCAGCATTTACAGGGCCCATTATACACTGGTACATTATTAATGGGGCCCATGATATATGGAGCATTCTTTTGGCCCATAAGACACTGGAGCATCATCCATGGGGCAGATCATGTATTGGAGCATTCAAAATGGGGCAGATCAGACACTGGAGCAGCATTTACGGGGCCCATTACACACTGGTACATTATTAATGGGGCCCATGATATATGGAGCATTCTTTTGGCCCATAAGACACTGGAGCATCATCCATGGGGCCCATCATATACAGGAGCATTCTCAATGGGGCAGATCAGAGACTAGAGCAGCATGCATGAGGCCAATCATATACTGGAACATTGTAAATGTGGGACATCAGATACAGGAGCAGAATTTACGGGGCCCATTATACACTGGTACATTATTAATGGGGCCCATGATATATGGAGCATTCATTTAGCCCATAAGACACTGGAGCATCATCCATGGGGCACATCATGTATTGGAGCATTCAAAATGGGGCAGATCAGACACTGGAGCAGCATTTACTGGGCCTATTATACACTGGTACATTATTAATGGGGCCCATGATATATGGAGCATTCTTTTAGCCCATAAGACACTGAAGCATCAGCCATGGGGCACATCATGTATTGGAGCATTCAAAATGGGGCAGATCAGACACTGGAGCAGCATTTACAGGGCCCATTATACACTGTGTAACATTTCCAGGGGATATAGCTCTAGGATCGCTGTCTGGGTAGACAGAGTGACATGAAAACAGTTCATTCAGACAGCAGTTCTGATGAAAACTGGCCACAACCAGCTTTATTAAAGTCCACAGCAAACAGATAAAAATAAAGCATAAACAGAAAACCTAGGCTTGTCTAGCCACTAATTACACATAGATAGAGTGCCCTGTCTATCCGGGTCCCGACTCTACCAGCCTGACCCAAAACAACACATATGATATATGTTACCAGTATGGAGTTTCACAGATACTCCTCCTTGTGTCTGAAGGCACCTTCAATGTCCAGACTTGAGAGAGATCCCCTCCTATTCAGCCGCTATTCACACGGATTCTCACTGAGACTACTCCTGTGTCCGGGGTACTTCCTGCACCCAGACTGAGATAGCTCAAACTCCTGGAGACTGCTTCTTGTGCCGGGACACCTTCCTGTGTCCAGACTGAGCCAGCTCCCACTCCTGGAGACTGCTTCTTGTGCCGGGACACCTTCCTGTGTCCAGACTAAGCCAGCTCTCTGACTGTGTTTGCAGACACCTACTTCTGGTCTCCTAATTAACAGCTGAATGGTTTCAGGCCTGAGCTGCAAGTGTGTACTGAATGTAAGGTGTAGTGACCTTTCTCTACCACTAGGTTTACAAAGCCACACATTTCCCTTATACCATACAGCACAGTACCTAGGTGAAATGTACACCCCATTCAACACATATTCCTTCACTGTCTCACATATCCCCTCCCTCTTCTCCAGACCGGAGGGCTGGTCATCCAGACCGGAGGGCTGGTCAACAATCCAACAGAGACAGTGAACTCTGGACCAGTCATGGCCCTCATCAGCTTCATCTTCACCACTGTCATTTGTATCTTCACCTGAGTCATAGCCAACATCAGCTTTCTCTTCATTTGAAGCATCCGCACTACCCTGTACCCTCCCAGGCCTATGCTCTCTGCGGGCCTCGGGTATCCTGCACGGTTTCATCTTGACCTTAGGGCCGGGCTCAGTTTTGATATAGTGCCTGGCCAGAGAAGTACGACCCGGCACATCAGAACACTTCTGCTGACTCTTCCTCAGAAACTCACGTACCTCCTGTCCCTGGTGCACTGACCATGTGTCACCAACTATCACAGAAGGTATAGGGGGTTTTTCACTTTTCTCCAGTTCCCCTCCTTCAGGCTCTTCTGGCAGGACATGCCCAGAAGCCCTACCATCAGTCCTACACTCTACTTCTTCAGTCACATCACTTTGGTCTCCAATATCTCCATTTATTCCAGCTTTCAAGTTCTCCTTGATAGCGGCATCTGTATACTCAGAACCCACCGGATTCTTCTCTTCCACCACGTTCTGCATCCCATCTGGGCTCCCGTGTGTCTGTAGCGGCAACGGAGTGACACATCGCTTTTCCCATTTGTTGGGACGTGGCTCCGATGTAGCCTCCCTGAAAGTGCGCTTGAGCTCACCAACGCCAGCCCGATGTCTCAAAATCTCATCTTGTGACTTATCCAGATCCTTGGTATCACTCGGGAACACTGCTGGGGCTCCGGGCGCCGAACTTCCAGCCTGAGCTTCACGAGTTGCAGCTACTGATGAGGCATCTGGTTTGGTGTCTACCACTTCTATGGCTTTTTCCACCTCTGCAGCATCACCTTCAGAGTCCTTGGCATGATGCAGATCCACACCACACACCGACAACTTCTCATCTTCAACAGCATCCACTTGTGCTGTGTTCAGTTTCAGAGTCCTGCCTTTAAAGCTCAGCTCTCCTCCTTTCACCTTAGTCTTCTCCAGGGAACCGGCCAACTGTAAAACATCTTCAGATGCCATCTTCTGTCTGGCTGTAAGGTCAGCATCAGCTTTCTTCTCAGGACTCTCAACCTCCTCTGCTACCATGCCTTCCTCATTTGCACTGGTTGCTTTATGGTCATCAGATGATTCACTATCACTATCTGACCCCTTTTTCTCAGCCACATCTGGCTCACTGTCAGGGCTATACACTTCATTTTCATTCACATCCTGCTCACTGTCAGGGTTATACAATTCATTTTCATTCATATCCTGCTCACTGTCAGGGTTATACAATTCATTTTCATTCACATCCTGCTCACTGTCAGTGTTATACAATTCATTTTCATTCACATCTTGATCTGGAACCTTAGTTAACATGTCATCCACAACATTAACTTCACCATCTGGTCCCTCAAGTATGTGACTATGTGACAACCCCAGCACTATACTTCTATATAGCTCAGGTACTAGGAGCTGACTCACGACCTCTCCCTGGACTTCAGTGTCCCTATACAATAGGCCATTGTCCATGGCAGCATGAGGAAACCTCTCCTCAGAGCCAGGCTCCTGGGAAACCTCATTTAGAACAATCATATTTTCCTGTGCCGTTTTAAGAAGGGGTCTCGCCACTGCTTTTCACTCTCAAAATTGTCACAGGACACAGGTAAGTCAGGGACACTCGGTTCCCGAGAACCACCATCCTCGTCTCCCAACATCACCTGCAAAGGAATTTCATCACTATCACAGTCATCATTATTATCAATATCATTATCATGACTATGATCAGTATCATCATCACTATCATGATCATCATCACTATCATTATCAGCATCATCATCATGGTCATCATCATTATCATGATCATCATCATCATCATCATTATCATTATCATCATCATCATTATCATGGTCATCATCATTATCATGATCATCATCATCATTATCATTATCATCATCATCATTATCACATAAGTTTAACGGCCCACTAGCATTGTGTTCCGCCCCTCGGGACTGCGCACCCTCAGTAGGAGCTTCATCACACTGTCCATCAGAAACATTTTTCCCCCAGCGATCCTTAGACCGGGGAAAGTCATTACCCAATATAACGGGTTGCACCAGGTTCTTCACTACCCCCACTTCATATGAAACCTCCCCGAGTTTGGGGACCAAGTCCACGGCAGTCTCTGGGTAGACTTTGGTGTCTCCATGGATGCACACCATACTCAGGTGCTTATCAGGGATGAAGTCCCTATCAATCAGGCTGTCACATACGGAAGTCACTGGACTCTCTGAGTCCAAGAGGGCCTGTGCTGGGCAGTCATTTACAACCACTGGGGACCCCTGTGGTCCAGTCTCTTTGGCTGAGGTGGACACACACACAGGTTCTGCGCAGAGAGAGAGGGATCTGCCAACATCACAACACATAGGCTCCCCCTCTATTGGACAGTTGGCTGCAATTTCACGCCAGCTCCAACACTGTCCATCACACTCTCCCACCCACATGTCCCCTCGGGCCTGAACCTGCTTATCAGCATACCCCATGTCCCCAACAGCTGGAACGCTCTTACCGCGAGAGTTCAGCGTCCGGGAACTCTGAAGTGACGACCTCTCAGACGGCTGTACCTCAGGAGAACATGCTCGGGTGTAGCGGTCCACTATCACCTTTTCTACTCCATAATCAGGTTTGCTGACTGCAGACTCCCAACTGTATCTCCAGTCATGAACTCCCCTGGCACGGGCTGTCACCGTAACACCCAGCCGGGTAAGAATCTCCGCTTTCAGCTTGCCATAGTCTTGGCTGTCCTGCTCGCTCAGGTCAGCATATGCCCTTTGGGGCTCTCCAATCAGATACGGTGCGACCATCATGGCCCATTCAGATAGGGCAGATTCTCCTTCTCTGCCAATCTCTCAAACCTAGTGAGATATACCTCCACATCATCACGAGGTGTCATCTTTTTCAGGGACCGTCTTACCGCCTTCTTTACAGCGGACAATGCAGGTGACTTTGCAACATTACTTTGGGACGATGCGCCACAAGTCTATTGTTGTGCTGCAACCTGCTCAAAAAACAACCAGTTATTCTCCTGCTGCTGCTGCAGGAATTGCTGCTGGGCCTGCTGCATGCGCTGCTGGTGCTGCAGGCGCTGCTGCATGCTTCGCTGGGCCTGGGCCAGGTACTCAATGAGCTCCTCCATACTGCCGGACACAGGCTATGGTTCCACGGTCCGGAACCATAGCGCTTTTGACGGAGCGGAAATTCCGCTCCGTCTAAGCCCCGCCCCCTTTCTGACGCGCGATCTTTCCGGAGGTGTTCAGGACACCTCCGGAACACCTCCGGAAAGAGCGCAGGGCTACATAGCCCTGTGTTAATTATGTTGCGGCGACGCACCGTCGCCGCAATACGCGAGGACATGCTGCGGTCTGAAAAGACGCGCCGCATGTCCGTTTACGCAGGTTTGCCACCTGCGTATTGTTACGCATAGTGGAGACGGGATTTCTTGAAATCCCCTCCACTATGCTGTAACATCTGGACGCTGCGTGTTTGGCGCTGCGCCAGCGCACAGCGCCAAACACGCAGCGTTTCCTGACCGTGGAAACTCACCCTTATCTGTCTCAACCACGGCAGTCTTATGTTGCACATTAACTTGCGCCATTTGTTCAAACAGCGCCTCCATGCTGTCATCCATGCTGTCAGACTTCTCTGTCTCAACAACGGCAGTCTTCACTCAAGACATACACACTCCAGTCTTTTCCACAGAAAAATTCAGCTCTGCTGTGCAGACACTTTTTTTTTTTTTCTCTGCAAACTCTATTAGGGCAACTGTCTCTTTAAGACTGCTCCAATAGACGTTTCTCTTTTGCTGCTGCACACTCCACAGTCTTTTCCACAACAAGTTCAGCTTTGCTGTGCAGACACACTTTTTTTTTTTTTCTTTTGCAAACTCTATTAGGGCTACTGTCTCTTTAAGACTGCTCCAATCAGACGTTTCTCTTGACACACTTTTTTTTTCTCTGCTGCTATTTCAACAGACTTCACCTTTATTGCTGTCTCTAAGCCACTGTGCCGCACGCACATTCCAGCACCAATTGTATCAGCCACTGTGCTGCCCCAGCATTCTCCGCCAATTGTAACATTTCCAGGGGATATAGCTCTAGGATCGCTGTCTGGGTAGACAAAGTGACATGAAAACAGTTCATTCAGACAGCAGTTCTGATGAAAACTGGCCGCAACCAGCTTTATTAAAGTCCACAGCAAACAGATAAAAATAAAGCATAAACAGAAAACCTAGGCTTGTCTAGCCACTAATTACACATAGATAGAGTGCCCTGTCTATCCGGGTCCCGGCTCTACCAGCCTGACCCAAAACAACACATATGATATATGTTACCAGTATGGAGTTTCACAGAAACTCCTCCTTGTGTCTGAAGGCACCTTCAATGTCCAGACTTGAGAGAGATCCCCTCCTATTCAGCCGCTATTCACACGGATTCTCACTGAGACTACTCCTGTGTCCGGGGTACTTCCTGCACCCAGACTGAGATAGCTCAAACTCCTGGAGACTGCTTCTTGTGCCGGGACACCTTCCTGTGTCCAGACTGAGCCAGCTCCCACTCCTGGAGACTGCTTCTTGTGCCGGGACACCTTCCTGTGTCCAGACTAAGCCAGCTCTCTGACTGTGTTTGCAGACACCTACTTCTGGTCTCCTAATTAACAGCTGAATGGTTTCAGGCCTGAGCTGCAAGTGTGTACTGAATGTAAGGTGTAGTGACCTTTCTCTACCACTAGGTTTACAAAGCCACACATTTCCCTTATACCATACAGCACAGTACCTAGGTGAAATGTACACCCCATTCAACACATATTCCTTCACTGTCTCACAACTGATACATTAATAATGGGGCACATGATATATTGAGCATTCTTTTGGCCCATACGACACTGGAGCATCATCCATGGGGCACTGTTATGATTTGGTAGCTGAGGAGGAAAGGAGCAAAAAACCGCCAAAGCAGCAAGACACCAGAGAGGCTGGGACCTAATGGGTTGAAGATCCCTAAACTAACCGCACAACTAGAAGTAGCCGTGGAGCGTACCTACGGTGATCCTAGACGCCTCGGCACAGCCGGAGAGTTAGCTACACCTGAAGATAGAAAGAGGAAAGTTAACTGCCCCAGAGTAGAGACCCCAAAGAAATAGGAAGCCCCCAAACATGTAATGGCGGTTAGACAAGAGGAAAACACGAACACAGACAGAAAATAGAATGAGCAAATGTTGGGGCCCTAATCTGTCTAGAAAGTAAAGTACAGGAGAGAAATTCTGTCTGCAACCCAGAAAAACCCTAATAAAAATACCAGCACTTCTGATTACAAAAAACCTGAGACCACACGATCTCGACCACCTATATCAGATCTCTGGTGTGACACACAGCTACCCAGCAATAAAAAAATTCACAGGAACAGAGAACAAGTGCAAATACAAAATGAGAACAGAGGGCAGCGCAAGCCCCCAAAGGGGACCCAGCTGAAGTCCAAGGCAAGACTGCAAAAAGGAAGGAAAATCCAACCACAGAAAAAAAAACAGAAAGTCACTTATCTGAATGATAGCAGGAAAGCAAGCTGAAATTCCAACAAAGACCTGGAAGCAACAATTGATTACCGGCAAGGATCATGGGAGTTCAGCTCACTTATATCAGGCCAGTCAGCACCACCTGACACCCATTCCATAATTGGTTCAATACCCTCAGCAACATCATGTATAGGAGCATTCAAAATGGGGCAGATCAGACACTGGAGCAGCATTTATGTGGCCCATTATACACTGGTACATTAGTAATGGGGCCCATGATATATGGAGCATTCGTTTGGCCCATAAGCCACTGGAGCATCATCCATTGGGCCCATCATATACTGGATTATTGTAAATGGGGCAGATCTGAAACAGGAGCAGCATTTACAGGGCCCATTACGAGTATACACTGGAACATTAATAATTGGGCCCATTATATATGGAGCTTTCTTTTGGCCCATAAGACACTGGAGCATCATCCATGGTGCCCATCATATACTGGAGAATTCTATGGGGTTCATTATTTATGGGGCATCATATAGGGCAGTAATGGCTAACCTTGGCACTCCAGCTGTTGTAAAACTACAACTCCCAGCATGCCCTTGCAACCTGCAGCAGTTGAGGCAGCAGTTGAGGCATGCTGGAAGTTGTAGTTCTCCAACAGCTGGAGTGCCAATGTTCGCCATCACTGATATAGGGTATGGAAAATCATATAGCAATATATGGGGATCATTATTCTGTATGGTGCACTATGTGGTGGCCATAATACTGTATGTTTCATGAAACCCGACTCGACCCGAAAAAAGGGAAAGTCGCTCATCTCTACTGCCCACATATTGAATAGTGTGGTATCGCTGTCAGATGGCTGAGCTATTTGTGGCCTACAAATTGCGGCAATTCAGGCCTACATTCCACTGTATTTGCTGTTTGTTACCCTAGTTCTGTACAATATTTTGGGGTATAAACTAAAAAAATACAGGCTACATAGAATGACCAGTGTGGTATCTGTATCAGACTCCTATCTCTCCGTGTGCTAAAAATTGTGGCATTTCAGGGCTATATTAGACAGTTTTTTCTTCATCTTACCACAGTTATTGACAGTAACAAGATTTTTTTAAACAAAGTACATTCCAGATATTTGAAAGTGCGTTTTGCTTGCACACGGATTACATCTAATTTTGCTCCAAATTGTGAATTTTTAACTGAACGTTGAAAATATTGTACTACATTTAAAATGGGAAAGGCGCGTGGCAAGCAAGGGAAGGGGAACTTGATGGTGATGGTGCATGCAGAGGCAGAGGGCAAGCCTCAATTGTGCCACAACAAAAACCCCATCTTATCGCAACAGATTACAGTCATGGCCAAAAGTTTTGAGAATGACACAAATATTATATTTTCACATGATCTGCTGCCCTCTGGTTTTTATGTGTGTTTGACAGATGTTTTTATTACTGACAGAAATATAATAATTGCAAACATATGAGTAACAAAAGCTTATATTGACAGTTAGAATGAGTTAATGCAGCAAGTCAATATTTGCAGTGTTGACCCTTCTTCTTCAGGACCTCTGCAATTCGCCCTGGCATGCTCTCAGTCAACTTCTGGACCAAATCCTGACTGATAGCAGTCCATTCTTGCACAATCAATGCTTTCATTTTGTCAGAATTTTTAGGTTTTTGTTTGTCCACCCGTCTCTTGATTGACCACAAGTTCTCAATGGAATTAAGATCTGGGGAGTTTCCAGGCCGTGGACCCAAAATCTCTATGTTTTGTTCCCTGAGCCATTTAGTTATCACCTTTGCTTTATGGCAAGGTGCTCCATCATGCTGGAAAAGGCATTGTTGATCGCCAAACTGCTCTTGGAGGGTTGGGAGAAATTGCTCTTGGAGGACATTCTGGTACATTCTTTATTCATGGCTGTGTTTTTAGGCAAGACTGTGAGAGAGCCGATTCCCTTGGCTGAGAAGCAACCCCACACATGAATGGTTTCAGGATGTTTAACAGTTGGCATGAGACAAGACTGGTGGTAGCGCTCACCTTGTCTTCTCCGAATGAGGCGTTTTCCTGATGTCCCAAACAATCGAAAAGGGGATTCATCAGAGAAAATAACTTTACCCCAGTCCTCAGAAGTTCACTGCCTGTACCTATTGCAGAATATCTGTCTGTCCATGATGTTTTTTCTGGAGAGAAGTGGCTTCTTTGCTGCCCTCCTTGAGACCAGGCCTTGCTCCAAGAGTCTCCGCCTCACAGTGCGTGCAGATGCACTCACACCTGCCTGCTGCCTTTCCTGAGCAAGCTCTGCACTGCTGGTTGCCCGATCCCGCAGCTGAAACACTTTTAAAAGACGGTCCTGGCGCTTGCTGGTCTTTCTTGGGCGCCCTGAAGCCTTTTTGGCAACAATGGAACCTCTCTCCTTGAAGTTCTTGATGATGTGATAGATTGTTGACTGAGGTGCAATCTTTCTAGCTGCGATACTCTTCCCTGTTAGGCCATTTTTGTGCATTGCAATGATGACTGCACGTGTTTCTTTAGAGATAACCATGGTTAACAGAAGAGAAACAATGATGCCAAGCACCAGCCTCCTTTTAAAGTGTCCAGTGGTGTCATTCTTACTTAATCATGATCGATTGATCTCCAGCATTGTCCTCATCAACACCCATACCTGTGTTAATGGAGCAATCACTGAAAAGAGGTTAGCTGGTCCTTTTAAGGCAGGGCTGCAATGATGTTGAAATGTGTTTTGGGGGATAAAGTTCATTTTCTAGCCAAATATTGACTTTGCAAGTAATTGCTGTTAAGCTGATCACTCTTTATAACATTCTGGAGTATATGCAAATTGCCATTAGAAAAAGTGAAGCAGTAGACTTTGTAAAAATTAATATTTGTGTCATTCTCAAAACTTTTGGCCATGACTGTACTTTCAGAATTTATAGGGGATGGCAGAAGACCACTCTTGTCTGAGTAGATGTGAGTCTGGACTGCATATTCCTCACCATGAACCTCCTTCCACCTCCCATGCCGAGTGCCCGCAGACAACTTATCCCACACTTGGACACTCCAAAGAGCTGTTCAGTTGTCCATTTATAGATTCTGGCCTCTCGACCGATCCACTTGAAGCGGTGCAAACTAATATTGCATGTAGCGATGCCCAAATATTTGAGCAGCCACATTCACATGAAGGCGACGGTGAGAATGTGTCACAAGAGGTGGACGATGATGAGACACAATTGCCAGAAAGTCAGGAGGAGGACCAGGGTGCAGAAGTGGAAGAGGAGGTGGTGGATGATATAGTAACTGACCCATCCTGGCAGGAGGACATGCATAGCGAGGAAAACAGCACACAGGGAGAGGGAGGCCTAGCACCACAACAGGCAGGAAGAAGCACTGTGGTGGCCGCAGACAGAAGGCGGGAAACCGTTCCTCGTAACACCAACATGACAGAAGTTGTCATTACAACTGTTTGGTCTTCCCAAGTCTTGTTGTTTTTGAAAGAACTAAACTATTCAGCAAAGCCACTAAAGAAGACTCAAGTTTTCCAAAAATTCAATTTAAACAGCGAACAAAAAGGCAGTAACACTTACCTGCCCAGGTCTTTGAACAAATGCACTGCAGGGTGCAGCCAGCCCATATAGCAAGATGTTAGCAACACAGGTGCAAAATACCAGATCAAAAGCCATATACCCATTCAAGGAGGGGGCGACTGCCCAGTATACAATTGCACAATAAAAGCCCGAATAGGGTGTTGTTCACACAAGGTTACTGCATAGTGTCTGGTTCACAACCTATTAGTCACACCCCTACTCTTCGATTAGGCGGGCAGGCCAGCACACTCTTAATGCATAATAGTGTGAACACCTCTCATGCGAGACCAGATGTGTCTGGGCTTGGCTGCACCCCTGCACCTGTCATTGCACACACTCAATTACCACCATCAGCAAGCACGTGCATGTCCTTGTCCCAGCGCAGCCTTCAGTTGTCCATACCCCAGTCATTGGAACGAAAGCGGAAATACGCATCCAACGCCCCACAGACCACAGTACTAAATTTACACATTTCTCGTCTGCTTGCGCTCGAAATGTTGCCTTTTAGACCTAAGCTTTCCGCAACCTGATGGGGGCAGCTGTCCCATGGTACTCTGTCCCTAGCCGACACTATTTTTCCCGGTCTACCGTCCCGGCATTACAAAAGCATGTGTCTCACAATGTTACCCGTGCCCGCAACAATGCAGTTACAGAAAAGTACACTTAACCACGGACACGTGGACAAGTGATTCTGGTCAGGGACATTACATCTCGCTGACGGCACAATGGGTTAACATAGTGGAAGCCGGGACCCAGTCTGACCTTGGGATGGAACACGTCCTACCAATGCCGAGGATTGCGGGCCCTAGCTAAATCAGGGTTGCCCCAACAGTCTACAGCTACTGCACATCATCCTCCTCCTCTTCAGCCTGCAACTCTGAAATGACCACATCAGTTGCAAGCTGGAAGCACTGAAGCACTGCCGCAGCCAATCGCCAACAGGCTGTGCTGAAGCTAATATGCTTAGATGACAAACCTCACAATGCTGAATAGTTGTGGACGGCTCTGAAATAGCAGGCAGATATGTGGCTGACACCGCTGAACCTACAGCCAGGCATGGTGGTGTGTGACAATGGCCGTAACCTTGAGGCGGCTCTGAGGCGAGGCGAGCTCACGCACATATCATGCCTGGCCCATGTGCTTAACCTGGTTCAGCGGTTTCTCAAAACCTAACCAGAGCTGCCGGATCTGATTGAGAAAGTCCACCGCCTGTGGGCCCATTTTAGAAAGTCAGCTACAGCTTCAGCTGCATTTTCCATGCTTCAGCAGCGTTTGCAGCTTCTGACTCAACGACTGGTGTGTGATGTCCCCACGCGTTGGAACTCTACACTGCATATGCTTGAAAGGATTTGTGAGCAGAAGAGGGCCGTTGTTGAGTGTCCAGCATCAACAAGGGCATCAATATTCCGTTCAGACTGCACACATAAAACCTCAGGAGTGGAAATGGATGTCAGACATATGTACGATCCTACAAAACTTTGAGGAGTCCACCAAGATGGTGAGCGGTGATGACACCATAATTAGGGTCACCATCCCGCTTCCCTGTATTCTGAAAAGCTCTTTGCTCATAATCAAAGAGGATGCATTGCAGGCGGAGCATGATTAGATGGAGCAATGAACCATACAGGTTGATTACACACAGCCCAGCCTCATGTCATCCCAACGTGGATTAGTTGACAATGAGGAAGAGGAGGAGGAGGAAGAACAGGAACTGCTTTCCTGCACTATAGATGGTACTACAAGCACAACTATCATGCCGTCTGTTCAGCGTGGATGGCCTGAGGACAGGGAGGAGGAAGAGGAGGACAGCATGGTCAGTCGTCCTGTTGGTGAAGACACGGAAGGCTTGCCAGTTATCAGTCTGGCACGCATGGCACACTTTATGTTGCGCTGCCTTTGCTGTGACCCTCGCATTATCAAATTTTTTGCAGACACTCAGTACTGGTTGGTGACACTTCTAGATCCATGATACAAGGAGAACTTTCAATCTCTTATTCCAGAGTCAGATAGGTGTATTAAAATGATGCTGTACCAGAAGGCCATTGTTGCAGAAATAATGAAAAATTTCCCATCTGAAAACGCTGGCGGCATAGGTCACAGTTAGTTGGCCAACCAAGGAGAAGACGCAAGAGAGACCCAAGTACAATTCAGCAGAGGCAGGGGAACACTGGCAAAGTACTGGGACACTTTTCTCAAACCCTCACATCGCCCTGGCCCAGAGTGGTGGGGTAGTCTCACAAGGCCTAGAAAGTTTGGGAAGATGTTGAAGGAGTACCTTGCTGACTGTACCAACGTCCTCCGTGATTCCGCTGTGCCTTTTAATTATTGGGTATCCAAGCTGTTCACGTAACATGAACTGGCTCTGTACGCCTTGGAGGTCCTGGCCTGCTCTGCCGCTAGTGTTTTGTCAGAGCAGGTTTTTATGTCCGCTGGTGGAATAATAACTGATTTGCACATCCACCTGTCAACAGAAAATGCTGACAGGCTGACTCTTATAAAAATGAACAAGGCATGGATTGGAGCAAACTTCTGTACACCACTGAATGCGAACAGCGATACATAACCTTCAATACAGTATATTTTTTTGTGAGGTGTATTTCCATGCACCTCTTCACACCCACACATGGGTATACGCTTCCTGATTTTGGCTATTTGGTGTGTTATTATCCTCCTCCTTCTCCTCATCCTCATCTTCCACCACAACTAGAACACGAGGGTGACCGTGGTCTGTGATGCAACAGCCAGTATTTATTTGTTTTGATGCCCGTTCAAAAAATGTTTGCACTCTATGTTGAGGTGTCACCTCCCCAGGGGAAAATGTTTTTCAGCCTGTGCACTTACTGTATGGGCATTACAAGTATATGAGACCCGCTCCTTTAAACTGGGAAGACCTTTTTCGCAGGCCATATTCCATGTCTCTTCAGACACCACCTCTAGATCATCAGGGTGAACGTGTTCCGTAATGATACAGCCGCTACATTATTTTGCAAGGGTGTTTAGGATGTCCTTAACTACAATTATTTACACTTTTGGTTGATGTGCACCACCCCAGGGGAAAATGTTTTTCAGCCTATGCACTTAGTGTATGGCCATTACAAGTAGAGGAGACCCGCTCCTTTGTAATAGAAACTGATTTTTAGGAGGACTTCATACACGTCTCTTCAAAGTGGTATTTTCGTTTGACCGAATTTGGTGCAGGCCTTCCATTCAATGCATAGGAAAATAGTATGGGAGACCCACTTCATAATAATGTGAACTTTTTTGGCTGTTGTTAAAGGGAGTACGTATACCAACTGACATAACTGCAAATTACAGTTATTAAGGTAAAACTCTCCCTGCACCTCTATTGAGGTCCGATATTAACTATGAACGCCGAACTTGACTACTAATAATTAATATCCATTTAGTAATGCCTTAACGTTATCTATTCCTTATATTATATACTAACTGAGACAAAACAGTGTATCAATAAAGGATATTTACTACACACACAAGTCTACAGTCTATTACATACATATATATTTATACCCAAGCAGGCGACTATAAATATGTACAGCACAGACCAAAAGTTTGGATACACCTTCTCATTTAAAGATTTTTCTGTATTTTCATGACTATGAAAATTGTACATTCACACTGAAGGCATCAAAACTATGAATTAACACTTATGGAATTATATACTTAACAAAAAAGTGTGTAACAACTGAAATTATGTATTATATTCTAGGTTCTTCAAAGTAGCCACCTTTAGCTTTGATGACTGCTTTGCACACTCTTGGCATTCTCTTGATGAGCTTCAAGAGGTAGTCACCGGAAATGGTCTTCCAACAATCTTGAAGGAGTTCCCAGAGATGCTTACCACTTGTTGGCCCTTTTGCCTTCATTCTGCGGTCCAGCTCATCCCAAACCATCTCGATTTGGTTCAGGTCTGGTGACTGTGGAGGCCAGGTCATCTGGCGTAGCACCCCATCACTCTCCTTCTTGGTCAAATAGCTCTTACACAGCCTGGAGGTGTGTTTGGGGTCATTGTCCTGTGGAAAAAATAAATGAATAAAAGCAAATCGGATGAAATAGCATGCCGCTGCAAGATGCTGTGGTAGCCATGCTGTTTCAGTATGCCTTCAATTTTGAATAAATCCCCAACAGTGTCACCAGCAAAGCACCCCACACCATCACACCTCCTCCTCCATGCTTCACGGTGGGAACCAGGCATGTAGAGTCCATCCGTTCACCTTTTCTGCATCGCACAAAGACACAGTGGTTGGAACCAAAGATCTCAAATTTGAACTCATCAGACCAAAGCACAGATTTCCACTGGTCTAATGTCCATTCCTTGTGTTCTTTAGCCCAAACAAGTCTCTTCTGCTTGTTACCTGTCCTTAGCAGTGGGTTCCTAGCAGCTATTTTACCATGAAGATCTGCTGCACAAAGTCTCCTCTTAAGAGTTGTTGTAGAGATGTGTCTGCTACTAGAACTCTGTGTGGCACTGACCTGGTCTCTAATCTGAGCTGCTGTAAACCTGCGATTTCTGAGGCTGGTGACTCGGATAAACTTATCCTCAGAAGAAGAGGTGACTCTTGGGCTTCCTTTCCTGGGCGGTCCTCATGTGAGCCAGTTTCTTTGTAGCGCTTGATGGTTTTTGCAATTGCACTTGGGGACACTTTCAAAGTTTTTCCAATTTTTTGGACTGACTGACCTTCTTTTCTTAAAGTAATAATGGCCACTCATTTTTCTTTACTTAGCTGTTTTTTTCTTGCCATAATACAAATTCTAACAGTCTATTCAATAGGACTATCAGCTGTGTATCCACCAGACTTCTGCACAACACAACTGATGGTCCCAACACCATTTATAAGGCTAGAAATTCCACTTATGAAACCTGACAGGTCACACCTGTGAAGTGAAAACCATTTCCGGTGACTGCCTCTTGAAGCTCATCAAGAGAATGCCAAGAGTGTGCAAAGCAGTCATCAAAGCAAAAGGTGGTTACTTTGAAGAACCTAGAATATAAGACGTAAGTTCAGTTGTTACACACTTTATTGTTAAGTATGTAATTCCACATGTGTTAATTCATAGTTTTGATGCCTTCAGTGTGAATTTACATTTTCATAGTCATGAAAATACAGAAAAATCTTTAAATGAGAAGGTGTGTCCAAACCTTTGGTCTGTAATGTATATATATACACACATATATAGATACTACAGTGCTAATACAGTAATATCAACAATATCACATAGTAAAAACCTATGATTAACTGCCTAAGTTACCCAAATCACACATGCACTATCAGCCCTCCCAACTATGGCCCACCACTATGCATAAGGCCTAAGAGGATTACAGGGCCTAGTAAAAGGTTACAGATACTACTTATCTACCATGTGAGTCCATGATCATCCAGGAAGCAAAGAGAGCAATTGTCTCTTAGTTTTTATGTCCAGAGTGTCCAGCCCCAGGTGTGGGGGACGATGTCACAAGTCTATTGTCCACTAGATACACCCCCTCAATAAACTTGTTTGACTAGTTAGCACATGACTGACAGCAAGCTGGAAGAGGGGCTTCGATCCATGTGGCATACATGTGGGGAATAATAGATGTGTATATGCACAAAACATTCACTATACACATCTCTATATAAAGATGCACATTTTGGGTACTTCCCTTCTACAATCCCCCTGATGTCGAGAACACGACAATGATATTTGAGGGAAGTGTTATGCTGGGATTTATTTGCCTGCTCAACCCCATTTACAGCTTGTGACAGTTCAGGATGGAATAAAGTATAACTATGCACTTAGGTACCTACACATCATCCACACGGCCATCAGCTCTTCCCTGCCGTTCACCGTAACCCAACATTTCCATCCACAGAATACATCTTCTTTTTCTTTCTTGGATCTTAATCAAAGTCTTTTTGTTATGTCTTTTCTCTGTGGTCATATCGTTAGAGGTCTTCAGGTGTCCGCCTATACCAATGTTGTCTTACTGGTCAGGCTCTGGAATGGCTTCACCTTTTATAGTCCATAGGTCAGCCAGCATCATACTGTGCACACCTCTCACCCAGGCAGACTTCACGTTACTCTATTTTGAGTATATCTGGCTTGATGAGACTGCTGGGTGTCAGTCTGTAGATGGGCCTCACGGCATTTTTGTAGCAGAGGCACGACTTCAATCAGGCATTACTTTCATTAGACATGCATCAGACTCGACTTCCATTAGGCACCTCTCCTGTAGTCTTGATTGAAGATCGTTGATGAGGTTCTTCCTCCATGGATAGATACACAGATCTTTACTAGGTAGGTCAGAATTTATGGAGTAGGGAGTGATGTCACAATACCTAAGTTTACTGCAGGAAAGAACACCATCTAATTCTAACCAACATTCAATCCATCCCTTACGAACTTCACCATTGCTAGGGTTAAAGTGGCAAATACCTTAGATTGTGGTGGGACCTGTCCCTAGAGAGCTTCACTCTTTTTACCCATTCACACAAAACACATATTATAATTCCATTCCAAAATAAGCTTTTGGTTTGAATGCATATAGAGACTTAAGCTTGAATGGCATGGCTACTACTGATCCATAATGCACATGCAGATCATTGATCCATGTGCAGTTGGAGCTATCTACCGGCTGTAAGTGCGTGAACACCCTCACATGAACACACTTAACGTGGACTGAATATGTCCATGTGCTTGTAGTCCCGCACTTACACCTAAAGTGTCTATATGCACACATATGGAATTTCACTAGGCAGTACCGATCAATTTATGTATATCAATTTACATAACATCATTATTTATATACAATTAGTGTTGAGCGATACTGCTCGATATCTAAAAATATCGGATCGGAATGGTATCGCCGATATCACTAAATATCGGCGATATCCGATTCCGATACCGGAAGTCCCATGTAAGTCTATGGGAACAAAATATTGCAACTAGAAAAAACCTTTATTTCCTTGTAAACACTAAATATACACACGTAGAATACATATATATATATATATATGTATATATATATACATGTCATTGTGACATATATATATACATATATGTATAGTTTATACACTTCTACATAGTAAAATATCCTCTGATTCAATTGCCGGGTAAAGCCGGCTTCTGTGAAAAGACAGAAGCACCCGACATGAAATGACACTTGGTGTACATACGGTTAACCATGTCTTTTCATGTCGTTTGCAATCTGATTTTCACAAACAATTACATCATTCTATGTGTGCAAAATTTCACACCTGTAGGGGTTAATTAAAGGTGTAAATTCGTTGTAAAAAAAACATACTTTTTTGCTACGAATTTACACCTTTAATTAACCCCTACAGGTGTGAAATTTTGCACACATAGACTGATGTAATTGTTTGTGCAAATCAGATAGCAAAGGACATGAAAAGACATGGTTAACCCTATGTACACCAAGTGTCATTTCATGTCGGGTTCTGCATTTTCACAAAAGCCGTCAATTGACTTAGCGGCTATTATACTATGTAGAAGTGTATGAACTATAAATATAAATATATATATATGTCACAAATTCAATGACATGTATATATATATATATATATATATATATAATATATATATATGAGGTGTAAAATTGTTTAAAAAAAATGCGTGGGCTCCCGCCCTATTTTCGCAACCAGACAGACAAAGCCAGCGAATGGGGGCAGATAATAATAGCCCAGAGAGGGACCATTATTTTTGCCCCCCCTGGCTACTAACATCTGCCCCCAGACACCCCAGAAAAGACAAATCTATAATTAGGTTCGCCCTTTCTGGCACTTTGCCCGTCTATTCCCATTGCCCTGTAGCGGTGGCGAATGGGTTAATATGGGGTTAAAGCCACATTGCAATTGAAAGGTGACCTTAAGCCAGGTTAATAATTGAGAGCTGTCAATTAGACAACTATCAATTATTAATCCTATTGCATGAAATAAAAATAAAACACACACACTTTAATTAAAAATCATTTTAATGAAATAAAGACACATGTTTTTGACCATCTTTTATTTGACTGCAAAAACCATTTCCTGTAAAAAAATAAAATAAAAAAACAAAATTATTCTTACCTATCCCATGCACAGTCAGGTCCCACGGTGTAATCCTTCAGAAAGGGTTAATGTTTACTGCAGGGACCGCAGCTAATGCTGCAGCCTCACAGTAAACCCCCAAATGAATGAGTTCCTCTCCTGGCTGACAGGAGAGGAAGTGGAAAGCTTAATTGATTGCTTTCCACTTTCACTTCAGGTCAGCCAGGGACACAATCAGTGACGTCAGAGGGAACTGATTAACAAAAATAGGGGATCCCCTCGAAAAAAATTGGCGTGGGGTCCCCCCTATTTTTGTTAACCAGCCAGATGAAGCAGACCGCTGAGGCCTGGATTTTCAGGCTGTTAAGGAGCCAAGATCCATGGACCTTGCCAGCCTGATAATACCAGGCCACAGCAGTCTGCATATCTTGGCTGATTAACAAAAATAGGGGATCCCCTCGAAAAAATTGGCGTGGGGTCCCCCCTATTTTTGTTAACCAGCCAGATGAAGCAGACCGCTGAGGCCTGGTTTTTCAGGCTGGTAAGGATCCAATATCCATGGACTTTGCAAGCCTGATAATACCAGGCCACAGCAGTCTGCTTAGCTTGGCTGGTTAACAAAAATAGGGGATCCCCTCGAAAAAAAAAACGGCATAGGGGTCCCCCTATTTTTGTTAACCAGCCAAGTAAAATGCAGACTGCTGCGGCCTGGTATTAAAAGACTGTCAAGGCCCATGGATTTTGGCCCTCAACAGCCTGATAATACCAGGCTACAGCAGCCCCACATTTGGCGCATCAAAAGATGTGCCAATTGTGGCACTTTACCCGACTCTTCCCACTGCCTTGTAGCGGTGGCAAGTGGGGTAATAAGGGGTTAATGTCACCGTTGATTGCACGGTGACAATAAGCCCGGTTAATAATGGAGAGGTGTCAATAAGACACCGATCCATTATTAATCCCAAAGTTATTAAATGTATAAAAAAAGACAAAGCAAGAAAAAAGTCTTTTAATGAAATAAAAGAGACAACACAGTTTTCATTAATTTTATTATACACTCATTCCTGCGACGCCATCGATCTCCTGTAAAAAAAGAAAAAAAACAAACCAACAGTATACCACCTGTCCGACGCAGTCCATAGTAACGACAGTCCCACGACGATCCAGCTCTGCTACATCGCAATGACAGACAGAGCCTGTCATTGCGACGCAGCACAGCTGATTACCTGCTTCCCCGGCGGTGACGTCATCGGACTGACTGCTTTACGGCCGGGATTACCCAGCAGTCACTGCAGTTATCGCGAGAAACTGCATGTGACCGCCGGGGAAAGATGATGGCGGCCATGAAGCAGTCCAGCCCGTGACCGCCGGAGATCTTCTGCCAGGTAAGTGCCGCTGACTCCTGACAGACCCGACCGACAGACACTGACAGTGACAATCCCGATCCCGATATGACGAAAATATCGGTACTCGGAATCGAAAGCCCGATACAGCTAATATCGGCCGATACCCGATATTTGCAGTATCGTATCGCTCAACACTATATACAATATTTATGTCCTTAACCCCCTTCTCTGGCTGAGTTAATGTTCAGTTGGGCAGCCAGTCTTTTGGTCCTCCTGCAGATCATAAACAGTCCAGTTTACATAATAATGACCAGGAAGAAAATGAAAGGAAGAGGTAGCTTTGGGCTTTATTTCAGTCTCCTCCTCATGGATGAAATCTGAGAGATGTTTCAGCTCCTCGCCAAACGTAAGAGGGGTCTTTTGAAGTCACTCAGGGGTATCTGGGCAAAGGTCAAGTCTTCTTTCGGTAGTGATAGGTGTTCTTCCACAACGATACCTAAAATGGGACAAAGGGAACAATGCACTCCTGGTAGTTCTCACAGGGCAGGTAATAAACATCCTGGCTGTGGATAATCTCGCTTATGTGATACTTCCCTGTCCCACCAAACTCACTCATCCTTTCCTTCAGGGTGACCTCCCCCTGCTAACCTTTCTTGAGCTACCCAGTAATTTAGCTAATGCCTCAACTCTCCTGAACCCCACAAAATGAATTCAATATTCCCTTAGTACGCTACTAGTCAATTGCTTCTGTTTCCTATACAAACACCCCTTCCAGTTTTCCACAATTCAAAAGACTAACATACAACCCAAACAGCTACTTAACACCCTAGGAAAACTAAACATCAAACTAAGGTACACTGTTTTTAGCTGTATCCTGCATCAGGTCTTAAACAAAACCATGTTATCCGTCCAAACTTCAAGTTCAAAGCACACAGTATAACACGACATTCCGTCGTGTACGTCCGTTATCTGTCCATGTTTCTCTGCCTGTCTTAGTTCACGTAACAACACCCTGTTTCCAATCTAAAATGCACAGAAAACTAATAAAAATTTAAAGCAAGCAAAAACAATTAACCGCTGAACTTCAAGGCCTAGGTGAACCCACACCTCTCTACCCATCTTAGTTCAAGCAACAAAATCAGATCATCCATGGATGTGGCTCTATTATCCTGCGATCTGTGTTACTCTTATCATTATGAATTCTAACAAAACTGGAGTTAAAAATAAAAGTACCAGCACATACACCTCATTTACTTCACAGGGGGTCTGATAGAAAACAGCAAACAAGCAACATACTAACAAATCCTGTTATAATTGCATTCACATTGCACCTCAGATAAAGCCTTTCTGCCTCCTGCCTGAACCTCACTGGTCTAACAATACATTTAAAATGCAAAAGTGCAAACCTAGTAAATATAAGAGAAGTAAAAGAAATAAAACAAAACAACCAACTATGCTTGGTATTATATCTGTGATTATACCTATACGTGTATATGGACGTTACTTTGGTATCCCTGCTATGTTCAAATTCATGTGGTGACTTATGCACGTCACTTTATTCAGCTCCTTTGCTACCATTGATAGAATCATTTTTAAATTAATAAAGTTGTATTTTTCTGAATATGGACTTTTTGCACTGTTTTTTTCTGTGGTCTTTCTAATGCTATGTATGCAGTGTGTCCTATATAGTCCAGTGAGATTGAGTTGTCCCTATTAGACTATATATACACTTGTTATTATTATGTCATTCTGGGGTCACCTTAAGTGTCATCCTGTTCTCCTAAAGACAAGAGAAGGCCGGCATCACATTTGAAAAATCATTGATGATATTTTGCAAACTAGTAATCAGTTAGGAACTAGTATCAAGCTCCCCATTCAACTGATTAATAATGGCATCACTAGCTGCTGCCTCGTCCTTACAAGCTTTGATCTCAGCTCCAGACTAAGTCAGCTGTGTATCCATATCAAGACAATGAATTTTCATTTCCAGAAGTTGTGATTCAAGTCTATGATGTACAATAATAAATTATATTGTGGTACCGTGGTAGCCAGAAAAATCGATGTGAATACTTTTCCGCCCAATGGTGACAAAAGTATTCTCAGAGTGATACCTTTATTGGCTAACCAGAAAATAATATGTTTGCAAGCTTTCAGAGCACAGGGGCTCCTTCTTCAGGCAAGATTACAAATAGATTAATAAGAAAAAGGCACAACATTTAAGGGATAGTACAGTAGGACATATGTTCATGAAGTGGGAGGTGTGATGCCTCCTAAAGATAAGCCAAGGAAATCAAATTAGCTTTTTCTTACAAATGGAGAGGCAGTGGGAATGATGCTCTTAGTTACAGTACTTTTGTCACCATTGAGCGGAAAAGTATTCACATTGATTCAAGGCTAGAAATCTGCTTTTCTCTGTCCACATTATACTGATCGCTGTCTGCCAGTTGTGTCTGTAATTGAAGAAAATTCACCGCACACTCTATCCGTAAAGTGATGCCAAAAAGAAATTTATTTATATGTTCACATATAATGTTTGAGGAGCAGAGACGGAAAGAACGTAATAAAGCGACTCTGACGTTTCGAATGTTCACCAGTCTCATTCAATATGTTGCCTTGTGATATGTAATGCCTGCGTGGTCTTAGAGAGTAGGTAATCTGAGTAGCGCTCCCGCGCTTTGTCCCCTTTAAGTAGTATGCCACAGCTGCATCTGCTCACACTGGCTGGTGTCTACGCTTTTTAGGATGCATTTCAATTTGATGCAGGCAGGGCCTTTTATTCAATGCATTAGCTAACAGTATGGCAGTGGCAAAAGAGTAATGTGAACTTGGTCTTCCTGTGTACATCCACTCGGTCGCTTCTAAGCCTTTTTGGGATGCATTTCAATTTGATGCAGGCAGCGCCTTGTATTCAATGCATAAGCTAACAGTATGGCAGTGGCAAAAGAGTAATGTGAACTTGGTTTTCCTGTGACCATCCAGTACGTGGGTTGAAAGGCTTATTGGGGTGCGTGTTACTTAGCTGCAGGGCAGGTCTTGCATTTAATGCATAGGTTAACACTATGGGAGACCTATTTTCTTATAATTGGAACACTTTCATGTACGTCTCATCACAGGGGTATTGGGGTGCGTCCTAATTTTTGGCAGCCCAGCCACTTAGTGCCTAGGCAATAACAATGTAGGAGACCCACTGTTTAATATTGGCCCTTTAAGAAGAATAATGCTGCCTGATTCCCCTATAAAAATAGGCTTTGCGACTTTAAGAGTCCCTCCTTGATAAATGAAACAAGATGTGTCTGATGATGTGTCACACACCACATGGCCAGCTAAGGTTGTTAAATTCTACAATGACGTTTCACAGTAAATGCATTTGTATTGGTTGAAAGCAATGGTAACACTGAAAAACGCATCAAAAACACTATGCGTGAAGATAGACAAATTAGTGGAGGAACTTTTTTACTTTGGGTTAATTTGTTTTGCCTTACATAAAAGTCATTTGCCTGGAAAGGATGTTCCATGACTAGTGTTGAGCATTCCGATACTGCAAATATCGGGTATCGGCCGATATTGGCTGTATCGGAATTCTGATTCCGAGTACCGATATTTTCGTCATATCGGATACCGGAATCGGAATGTCACTGTCACTGTCAGTGTCCGTCGGTCGGGTCTGTCAGGAGTCAGCGGCACTTACCCGGCAGAAGATCTCCGGCGGTCACATCCCGGACTGCTTAATGGCCGCCATCCTCTTCTCCCTGGCGGTCACATGCAGTTTCTCGCGATAACTGCAGTGACTGCTGGGTAATCGCGGCCGTAAAGCAGTCCGATGACGTCACCGCCGGGGAAGCTGGTAAGCAGCTGTGCTGCGCCGGGATGTCAGGCTCTGCCTGTCATTCCGATGTAGCAGAGCTGGATCGTCGTGGGACAGTCGTTACTATGGACTGCGTCGGACAGGTGGTATACTGTTGGTTTTTTTTTTTTTATTTTTTTACAGGAGATCGATGGCGTCGCAGGAATGAGAGAGTAATAAAAGAAATGAAAACTGTGTTGTCTCTTTTATTTCATTAAAAGACTTTTTTCTTGCTGTGTCTTTTTTTTAAACATTTAAAAACTTTGGGATTAATAATGGATCGGTGTCTTATTGACGCCTCTCCATTATTAACCGGGCTTATTGTCACCGTGCAATCAACGGTGACATTAACCACTTATTACCCCGCTTGCCACCGCTACAGGGCAAGTGGGAAGAGCCGGGTAAAGTGCCACAATTGGCACATCTTTTGATGCGCCAAATGTGGGGCTGCTGTAGCCTGGTATTATCAGGCTGTTGAGGGCCAAAATCCATGGGCCTTGACAGTCTTTTAATACCAGGCCGCAGCAGTCTGCATTTTACTTGGCTGGTTAACAAAAATAGGGGGACCCCTACGCCGTTTTTTTTTCGAGGGGATCCCCTATTTTTGTTAACCAGCCAAGCTAAGCAGACTGCTGTGGCCTGGTATTATCAGGCTGGCAAGGTCCATGGATATTGGATCCTTACCAGCCTGAAAAACCAGGCCTCAGCGGTCTGCTTCATCTGGCTGGTTAACAAAAATAGGGGGGACCCCACGCCAATTTTTTTCGAGGGGATCCCCTATTTTTGTTAATCAGCCAAGATATGCAGACTGCTGTGGCCTGGTATTATCAGGCTGGCAAGGTCCATGGATCTTGGCTCCTTAACAGCCTGAAAATCCAGGCCTCAGCGGTCTGCTTCATCTGGCTGGTTAACAAAATAGGGGGGACCCCACGCCAATTTTTTTCGAGGGGATCCCCTATTTTTGTTAATCAGCCAAGATATGCAGACTGCTGTGGCCTGGTATTATCAGGCTGGCAAGGTCCATGGATCTTGGCTCCTTAACAGCCTGAAAATCCAGGCCTCAGCGGTCTGCTTCATCTGGCTGGTTAACAAAAATAGGGGGGACCCCACGCCAATTTTTTTCGAGGGGATCCCCTATTTTTGTTAATCAGCCAAGATATGCAGACTGCTGTGGCCTGGTATTATCAGGCTGGCAAGGTCCATGGATCTTGGCTCCTTAACAGCCTGAAAATCCAGGCCTCAGCGGTCTGCTTCATCTGGCTGGTTAACAAAAATAGGGGGGACCCCACGCCATTTTTTTTTCGAAGGGAACCCCTATTTTTGTTAATCAGTTCCCTCTGACGTCACTGATTGTGTCCCTGGCTGACCTGAAGTGAAAGTGGAAAGCAATCAATTAAGCTTTCCACTTAAGGGCCCGTCTCACATAGCGATATCGCTACCGAGATCGCTGCTGAGTCACTAGTTTTGTGACGCAGCAGCGAGCTCACCAGCGATATCGCTGTGTGTGACATTCAGCGACGATCAACCCCCCTGCCGGGTATCGCTGATCGTCGCTGAAATGTCAGGACCTTTTTTTGATCGCTGGTTTCCCGCTGACAGGCACGCATCGCTGCGTGTGACAGGCGGGAGACCAGCGATCCGCTGGTAACCAAGGTACACAGCGGGTTTCCAGGCGCGGGGCTGTGCCTAGAAACCCGCTGTGTACCTTGGATACCAGCGCCCTGATGCAGGGAGCTGGTATCCAAGGTACACAGCGGGTTTCCAGGCACCGCGCAGCGCTTGGAAACCCGCTGTGTACCTTGGTTACCAGCTCCCTGCATCAGGGCGCTGGTATCCAACGTACACTGCGGGTAACTAAAGGCTGGGTCTCACATAACGATACACCAGCGATCCCGACAACGATATGCACTTGTCAGGATCGCTGGTGTATCGCTACAGGATCACTGCTGAGTAGTGTTGAGCATTCCGATACCGCAAGTATCGGGTATCGGCCGATATTCGCGTTATCGGAATTCCGATACTTAATTCCGATACTTTTTCAATATCGTATACCGGAATCGGAAGTTCCCATAATTCTTTGAGAGGCAATGTGATTTTAGTCAGCCAATGAGGAATCCTACGAAGTGTGGGCACATCCTGTAATGATGCGGTCATCTTAACTAATGGCATGGCTGTGATTGGCTGCTGAAATGATGTCAGAATGCACTATAAAAGACGCCGCAGCCATTTTAGCGTCACTGTGCTGTGAACTCAGTTAGGGACAGAACGCTGCTGTGCTGACTCTGAGGGACAGTTAGATATTGCGATTTTGTGTACTACTGTGCTTGAGGCAGGCTAGTTTACCAACCGCTGTGTAAAGCTTCATTTTGCCAGTGTTGTTTTAACAGCTCTGTGCAAGGTGTGTGTGTGACAGTGCAGGTGACGCTGCAGTTTGCTCTGCATCTTCCGCTGTTTGTAGGCATCTGCACGTGTCACTTTTTTTTTTTTTTTTTTATTTTATTTAGTGGAATTGGTGCAGCTCCATTATATTAGAAAAAAATCAAATCTATTAGTGTGACGTGCTTCCATCCGTATACAATACATTGGTTGCAAACACTATAGAAGTACAGAAAGGAGCTTTTCACAGATTGTGGACAGTTGTGTTTCAGTGTTCACTTCAGTCTGTGTTTTTTACTTTTTTGAGTGCAGATCACGCTCCAGTTACTTGTTCAAGCACTGCTGCTTGTACTCTGCTGAGCGTGTCTCAGTGGCTCATCCTTTTCATTTATCTCCAATTGGTTCTGCTACATTCCATTTAAAATAAATCTAATCTATTAGTGTGACGCGCTTCCATCCGTATACAATACATTGGTTGCAAACACTATAGAAGTACAGAAAGGAGCTTTTCACAGATTGTGGACAGTTGTGTTTCAGTGTTCACTTCAGTCTGTGTTTTTTACTTTTTTGAGTGCAGATCACGCTCCAGTTACTTGTTCAAGCACTGCTGCTTGTACTCTGCTGAGCGTGTCTCAGTGGCTCATCCTTTTCATTTATCTCCAATTGGTTCTGCTACATTCCATTTAAAATAAATCTAATCTATTAGTGTGACGCGCTTCCATCCGTATACAATACATTGGTTGCAAACACTATAGAAGTACAGAAAGGAGCTTTTCACAGATTGTGGACAGTTGTGTTTCAGTGTTCACTTCAGTCTGTGTTTTTTACTTTTTTGAGTGCAGATCACGCTCCAGTTACTTGTTCAAGCACTGCTGCTTGTACTCTGCTGAGCGTGTCTCAGTGGCTCATCCTTTTCATTTATCTCCAATTGGTTCTGCTACATTCCATTTAAAATAAATCTAATCTATTAGTGTGACGCGCTTCCATCCGTATACAATACATTGGTTGCAAACAATATAGAAGTACACAAACGGGCCTTTCACAGCTACTGAACATGGGTTTTTAATTTTTAACTAAAATATGTATTTTTTCAAATGACACAAATATAAGTAATGTTGAAGAGGAATAGTCCTACATCCATTGTTTGCACAATATTACAGGTGTACATCATGTCCCTTAATCAACAATGTATTATTATATTTACTTGTATGCTTTTATTTAAAAGCCAAGAACACAGAAGGATAACCTTCGCACTGCAGCTGTTGTCAAAGTTCAACCCACATTATGCACTTCCAACATTGCAGCATTTGAGGCATGATGTGAGTTGGATTGGTCAAAGTTATGGAGTGAGAAGGTTCACCATCAGTACCCTATAGCATAAGTATGCTTTTGTGTTAGCATTTGTGTTAGACATGTGGATATCTGCCATAATATGTCACAATTATTTAGTTACAGATTTGTTACCAACACTAATCATTGAATGGTTTTAAATTTGACGTTTCACTTGTTTACAGCTTAGAAATAAGGGTGTAGCCTGATATCTATGTGTAGCACTAGCCACTTTAACATGTCATGTTTTTTTAAACATGTGTAGCTAGGTAGCAGTAATTTTTGCCGGACACACAGCAGGGGAACAGCAGGCGTTACTGAACCCCACTATTACTATAGCTTGTGTATTGGTCTGTGGACACGACACTTCTGAGCAGCAACTGGCAGTGTTGTAGCCCAGGGAGTATAGCTCAGGTGGTAGAAAGATGAACATAACAGGAGACATGGAAAACGTTGCCAACCAGTTAGTTAATCTGAAACCGGACAGGCAAATTCAGGCGAGATCCATGCCTAGTTCATTTTCAGAAAAGTAAGCCGTTCTACATTATCGTAGGATAGTCGCATGCAACGGTCTGTTAGTACACCACCTGCAGCAGTAAAGACGCGCTCCGATAATACACTGGCAGCAGATCAAGCCAGCACCTCCAATGCATACTGGCTAAGCTCTGGCCATGTATCCAGCTTAGAGACACAAAACTTGAATGGGGAAGAGCCATCTGAGAGTACACTGAGAGGGCAAGACATGTAGTCTGTAACCATCTTACGGAAATGTTGCCTCCTGCTGACTGGAGCCGTCTCGGATGGTGTAGACATTGGTGGCGCTGCCACAAAACTTCGACACATTTGGAACATACTGTTCTTGCCCTGTGCAGAGGCGCTGCTTGTGCTCCCTCTTGTTGCAGAGCTGTCTCCACTGCCTCGACGCACAGAGCTGCTTTGTAAATCAGTAGCAGCAGCAGTGCTCTCGGCTGGAATGGAGAACATTATGGATTGCACCAGTGTGTCTTGGTACTTCCGCATTTTACGCTCCCGGTTCAACGGTGTGATGAGGCTTTGTAAGTTGTCCCGGTAGCGAGGGTCTAGGAGGGTGTACACCCAATAATCAGACGTGGTGTGAATGTGTTCGATGCGGCGGTCGTTTCTCAGCCACTGCAGCATGAAATCAACCATGTGCTGCAGACTCCCAACTGGCCAAGAAACGTTGTCCCCTGCAAGAGGCGTCATCTCCGCCTGCTGTGCATCACCCCACCCTTGGTCTACATACTGACTAGAGCATTGTCTACCTCCCTCTGGAGCGATGTCTTCCTCCTCCATTGACTCCTCCTCATCCTCCTCACAAAGTCCTTCAAATACATATAAATTTACAAAATTTAAAACTCAAAATTTAAAAACTTTGTATCATAATTCTGTAACATCAGTTTATGGAAACACAATACCATTACAAAAGGATAGACAAAAAATGTACATTATGTGCTTTGTAAATACATTAAAAGTTTGTAATGGTTATGAAAATATAGACAGCGACTCTGGAGGTTCAATTGTTGATACAGCATGGTACTTTGAAAGTCCTCCAGCCCTTTGTGAGGAACCACGTTGCGCTGACTGTCCAGAAGGTGATGGAATTTGTGACTCCTCATCCTCCACCTCTTCCAAAACCTCATGCCTTAGTGCTTGCAGTATTTTTTGAAGCAGGCAGATAAGGGGGACAGTCAGGCTGACTAGTGCATCATCTGCACTCGCCATCCGCGTTGACTCATCAAACGCACGCAAAACGTGGCAGATATCCTTCATAGAGTTATTCGCCACTCATTACACTGGCAGTGGCTGCCCATTCATTATAGGATCCAATTCTAATTACTGGTTCTCACCAACAAAGCTCTCCACAGCGCAGCACCCCCTACATCTCCTCCCTTATTTATATTTATCGGCCTAACCGACTGCTGCACTCTGCAAACGACCTTCGACTAACCTCTGCACTAATCCGTACCTCCCACTCCCAACTCCAAGACTTCACCCGCGCTGCGCCAATCCTCTGGAATGCTCTACCCCAAGAAATTAGGACTATCCGCAATTTGGATGGTTTCAGGCGCTCCCTCAAAACACATTTGTTCACAGTGGCCTATCACATTCACTAATCAAAGTCATTCTATGTGTAATTCTGTGTGTGTAGCCCATTCACTATCTCCATGTATCCCTCACTTCCTTAAAATGGCTGGACCATCATTGTAAAAACACCATTGTATATAAACACCTGTACTTTGTATCTCCCACACCTCATTGTAGATTGTAAGCTTTCACCAGCAGGGGCGGTGATTTTGCTTTAATTATTGTATTGTTAACGTTGTTACTTATGACTCGTGTTTTGAAACTGTTAAACTGTAAAGCACTGCGGAATATTATGGCGCTATATAAATAAATAATATTATTATTCTTATTATAGAGGCCCACTCAGTAGTGGTGAAGTGTGAACGGCGCAAATTGCGAGTTGACTGCGCCTGATGCAGCTGATACTCCATTACTGTTGGCTGCTGCTCACACAACCGCTCCAACATATGTAACGAGGAATTCCACCTGGTGGGTACGTCACATATGATGCGATGTTCATGAAGGTGAAATCTGCGTTGCAGAGCTGCAATCAGCGATCTGGCCATGCTGGAACGTCGCAAGTGAGCGCACTCTAGGCGGACCTTGTGCAGCAGTGCATCAAGATCCGGATAGTCCCTCAAAAAACTCTGCACGACCAAGTTGAGCACATATGACAGACATGGTATGTGAGTGAGGTTGCCAAGGCCCAGAGCTGACACCAGATTTCGGCCATTGTCACACACTACCAAGCCTGCCTGTAGATTCTCTTCCAAAAAACCACACGTCGCTCTCCTGCTTTATGGCATTACAGAGCTCCTGCGCTGTGTGGCTAAGATTCCCCATGGAAATTAATTTCAGGATGGCCTGTTGACATTTGGACACGGCTGTGCTCATATCGGTCGCAACAGGTAAACGTTCACGGGTCCATGTGGAGGTAGACCGTGACGGCTCCTGCAGCGATGATTCTGAGGAACTGGAATAGGAGGAGGAATCAATGTGTACAGACTTGATTCCTGCAATCCTTGGAGTTGGCAGAACACGTACAGCGCCACTCGCAAGATCAGTACCCGGCTGCACAACATTGACCCAATGGGCAGTGAGGGAAAGGTATTGTCCCTGGCCATGGGTGTTAGAACCCTCTTGTTAGGTTTTGTTTCAGTTTGCTGGTCACATGACCTTTTTTCCCTATTTAGTCTGGCTCCGCCCTTCTGGCTTTGCTTGACTTCATTGTATTATCTACTGTTAAACTAGCCGGGTGCTTAGGTGCCTTAATCTGTCAGTTTTGCTTGATGTTAGGATCACAAAGTATTTATTTTTCTGTTTAATTATCCATGCTACAATTTATGTTAGGAGGTGTCCACCTTTTCTCACAGTCCCTAGATCTTGTAGGGATTACTCCCTCGCAACTATAGGTCTTCGTTCACACTAGATGAGGACTTTAGCGGGTCTGGTCGCAGGATCAGGTTCCCCGTTACATCGTAGGGATTCAGCTTAGTTGTATTGTAGGGACAGAATTCCCTTCTTTCCTTACTGGTTGTAGCAGATCATAACAATGGGTACTGGTCCACGCATTGGTGGTCAGGTGGACCTTGCTACTGAGGGCTTTTAGTAGCGCATGTTTAATTTTTCCCTCAACATGCTTTTGCAGACCAGGGACGGCTTGCCTGCTGAAATGAAATCGGCTTGGCACATTGTATTGTGGGATTGACAATGATATTCAGTTACGGAAACTGTCTGTCTCCACCAGCCTGAATCACAGCATTTCAAGGGACAGGAGTTTTGCAATGCCAGCATTCAGAGCCTGTGCTCGTGCATGGTTTGCGGAGTATGGCCGTCTTTTATCCCATGCCTGTGCTACCGCTGGCTGTTTTGTGGCCTGGGAGTGTGAGGATGACAGGGAACTTGCTGCTGTGTGTGGAATAACAGTTTGTCTCTGGACAACAGTGGCCGAGGTTCTTCCATGGCGATCCTGTGAGGAAGCATAACCAGCTGTGTGTGAGCTCGATGAAGAGGCTTCAACACAACCTGAAGATGTAGGTGCTGCTGTAGGTTGGCCTACATCTCTAGTGTGTCTTTGTAACTCAACTACGTGCTTTGTCCGCACATGTTTCCACATATTTGTGGTATTGAGGTGACTGACACTTTTAGCTATTTTTAATTTTTAATTACACAGCTTGCATTTCACATAGCAAATATCATGTGCAAGTGTGTGAAAAAAGGACCACGCAGTGCAAGTCCTGGGAGCGCACGTTTTGACTTTTGGAAGACAACTGCTCCGAACAGGTGCCAAACTGGAGGCTACAGGCAACCGAGTCTGCAGCCTAACTCTCCCTCCTGTTTGTACCGTTGGGGCAATGTCTTCCTCTATCTTCCTTCTATCACTAACCATTTCTCTAGGCCTCTCCCAGCTTTCAACCAAAGTACTGGTTCTCACCCACAAAGCTCTCCACAGTGCAGCACCCCTCCTACATCTCCTCCCTCATTTCTATCTATCGGCCTAACCGACTGCTGCGCTCTGCAAACGACTTTCGACTAACCTCTGCACTAATACGTACCTCCCACTCCCGACTCCAAGACTTCTCCTGCTCTACGCCAATCCTCTGGAATGCTGTACCCCAAGAAATTAGGACTATCCACAATTTGCATGGTTTCAGGCGCTCCCTCAAAACACATTTGTTCAGAGCGGCCTATCACATTCACTAATCAAAGTCATTCTATGTATTCTGTGTAAGTGTGTGTGTGTCTCTAGCCCATTCACTATCTCCATCCCTCAGTCCCTTAAGATGGCTGGAACATCATTGTAAATGCACCATTGTATATAAACACCTATACTTTGTATCTCCCCCATCTCATTGTACATTGTAAGCTGTCACGAGCAGGGGCGACTTATTTAGCTTAAATTATTGTATTGTTAACGTTGTTACTTATGACTTGTGTTCTGAAACGGCTAAACTGTAAAGCGCTGCGGAATATGATGGCGCTATATAAATAAATATTATTATTATTCCTCTGAGCTGCTCCCACCACCTTCCTGTTCCTCATGCCATGTTGGGTCTTGGACCTCATCATCTCCACTACCCTCTTCCAACACCTGCTGTTGGGTGGTCTGGCCAGCACCATGCTCAACAGAAACTGGCACCTGGGTCTCATCTCATCAGATGCGTTCTGCGGTGTGCTGACCATCGGCACTGTCTCACCCGCCTCTTCAGATTCAGAGAGACACAGCTGTTGCGCATCACTGCATACTCCCTCTTCACATTACAGAATGCTGCTTGGCTGGGCCCCTGTTTGCAAGCCAATAGATTCTGAGAACAGAAGCAGACACTCAGCTGGCTCCTGTACAGAACTCTCTGACTGCCTGGGCAATTTGCCAGGCGGTGAAGAGACAGATGGTTGCCCAACAGTGCTGTGGTCCTGAGAGGAGGTGGAAGCAATTGAAGTCGATGCATTGGCTGACATCCAAACAACAACGGCTTCAATTTGTTCTTCCCGCAGCAGGGGGGTACTCCGAGCTCCTACAAAAGTGCGCATAAAGGAACGCTCACGGGGAAAACTGGTGGATGCTGTGTCACTGGGGGCCGCAGCAGCCACAGAATCCCCACGTCCTCTCCCTGAAGAAACTCCACGACCACGTGCCTTACTCCCTGCCTTCTTCATCTTGGTAGATTGATAAAGAAACTCTGAAAAGTTATAAGGTCTAAGTGTGGTTATTCCGCAGAGACTGCAGTGAACACTGCACACAACTGTTCACTACCCAATGCGTCTCAGCAGGAAGGCAGTCTGTGCGTCAAAACAAAGGCACAAGCATACATCCATGTACCCTGTTTATAAAGCTATATAAAAAAAATTATGTAGTAGTGACGCACACTTTATTGAGGTACAGTATTACATCGCAATTCACCATCTGTGGCTATGCAGTCTCATCTATATATACCTTATCTATCTGTTGTCATGCTTCCAAGTCGACAGTCACAGTCAGCCATAAATAGCAATTTTCACTATGCACTATGCACTTTTGAAAGGTTATGTTTGTTAATAAAAATGATTATTGCCACATATTATGAGTATTACATGATGGAAATTGTATAATTTTGTATAAAATATTTAGTGACATTATTCAGCAAATGGAACTTTTTAGTAATATCACAGATAACTTGTAATGCTGATGATGTTTTGAAGTCAGACATTCATTGTCTATACAATAAAAATGGTGTACATACTGTTACTTATCCATCATTAATGGATTCAGATATGTACTTGTATGCTTTTATGTACAACCGTATAGCAGATTCCTTAACTAATTTATTTTGTGGTTTGCATTGCTGTTCAACATGTTAATGTATGTGTTTATGTTTGTCAATTCTTTATTTATCTAGATATTAGTTTAAATGAAATCATCATCTTATGGTAGTAAAGGTTATCTTTCTCTTGTTTGAAGTATAGACATTTAAAATTGACAGGTAACAAGGAAATTACTTGATCTAGTATTTAAACATCCTCCTTGACCCTGGGCTCCAACACCGCCAGTTGTTGCTCGGAAGTGCTGTTAGCACAGTCAACACTTGCTCCTGTGTTACTGGGGTTCAGTAACGTCAGCTGGTCCTCGGTTGTGCCATTGGCTCTTTTCCTTCTGCTGCCCCTCCGGGTTCCAGCACA
Source organism: Oophaga sylvatica (assembly GCA_033576555.1). NCBI lineage: Eukaryota > Metazoa > Chordata > Amphibia > Anura > Dendrobatidae > Oophaga > Oophaga sylvatica. The sequence continues at coordinate 249,511,743 of JARQOD010000004.1, read as the reverse complement.
GTCAGCTGGTCCTCGTTACTTGCATTGGCTCTTGTACCTTCTGCTACCCGTCCGGGTTCCAGTACCGTCAACTGGTTCTCCGCAGTGCCTTTGGCCTAGGTGCCTCCATCTCGGTATCCGAGTTCCAGCAACGTCTGCTGGTCCTTGGTAGTGCTTTGGAGCACAGGTACCTCCTGCTTAGTAACCGTGTCCCAGTAACGTCAGCTGGTCCTCGGTTGTGCCATTGGCTCTTTTCCTTCTGCTGCCCCTCCGGGTTCCAGTACCGTCAACTGGTTCTCCGCAGTGCCTTTGGCCTAGGTGCCTCCATCTCGGTATCCGAGTTCCAGCAACGTCTGCTGGTCCTTGGTAGTGCTTTGGAGCACAGGTACCTCCTGCTTAGTAACCGTGTCCCAGTAACGTCAGCTGGTCCTCGGTTGTGCCATTGGCTCTTTTCCTTCTGCTGCCCCTCCGGGTTCCAGTACCGTCAACTGGTTCTCCGCAGTGCCTTTGGCCTAGGTGCCTCCATCTCGGTATCCGAGTTCCAGCAACGTCTGCTGGTCCTTGGTAGTGCTTTGGAGCACAGGTACCTCCTGCTTAGTAACCGTGTCCCAGTAACATCAGCTGGTACAAGATTGTGCTACAAATACAAGATACGGAACAAGAGACACAAGAACAATAAGCAGAAGATCTAAAAGCAGAAGAACATGAAGTATAAGACCAAAATGAAGAGCAAAATATATGCTCTAAATTCTAAGCAGAAGAAGACTAAGCAGTGTATGGGGGTGAGTCCGTTCCTCCTCGTGGTGCCCCTGGAAAATGCCTGCTGCTGCAGGCTAAACTGAACACGGACAAATACTGTTGTAATTTAAATCTTTTGTGACAGCAAGAACGGAAGGATGAAAAATTCATACTTTGACAGATTACAAGTACAGGATTCTCTGTCACAAATAAGAATATGATGAAGAAGATGAAGCAGAATATGAATAAGAATAATAGTTTAATAAGAAGAATATGAGTAATGTTAACAAAGATGAATAGCAAGAAGTTTAAGAAGAAGATAAAGAAGGTGAAGATGAAGAATAATTTGATGAAAAAGATGATGCTGCAGAAGATTATGAAGGAGAAAGTGTGTGAAAAGTTAAAAAGGTGAAGATGAAGAGCATGGAAGTTGTGTAATATACATATTTGCCTAAATATAAAAAACGTTAACATTGTCAATTTGTTCGTCAATCCGAACATCTTTAAAAAAAAAAATATTTATGCTATTCCATTTGATTGGGTTAAACATCTATGCCTTTAATGTCTCCTCAACCTTCCCCAATACATTCTACATTACTCTTTCTTGTTTTCCTTCATGTACAATTAACCAACAAGGCAAGAATGGGTTTTTTTTAATTTCGATATTTTGTTCCCATAGACTTACATGGGACTTCCGGTATCGGTATCGGGTATCGCCGATATTTTAGTGATATCGGCGATACCATTCCGATTCCGATACTTTAGGATATCGGAAAGTATCGCTCAACTCTACTGCTGAGCTGCCAAACAGGCAGCTCAGGCAGCGATCTGGGACAGCGACACTGCGGGTAACATCGCTTAGTTACCCGCAGTGTACCTTGGATACCAGCGCCCTGATGCAGGGAGCTGGTATCCAAGGTACACAGCGGGTTTCCAAGCGCTGCGCGGTGCCTGGAAACCCGCTGTATACCTTGGATACCAGATCCCCTGCATCAGGGCGCTGGTATCCAAGGTACACAGCGGGTTTCTAGGCACAGCCCCGTGCCTGGAAACCCGCTGTGTACCTTGGTTACCAGCGGATCGCTGGTCTCCCGCCTGTCACACGCAGCGATGCGTGCCTGTCAGCGGGAAACCAGCAATCAAAAAAAGGTCCTGACATTTCAGCGACGATCAGCGATACCCGGCAGGGGGGCTGATCGTCGCTGAATGTCACACACAGCGATATCGCTGGTGAGCTCGCTGCTGCGTCACAAAACTAGTGACTCAGCAGCGATCTCGGTAGAGATATCGCTATGTGAGACGGGCCCTTAAGCGATGTTACCCGCAGTGTCGCTGTCCCAGATCGCTGCCTGAGCTGCCTGTTTGGCAGCTCAGCAGCGATCATGTAGCGATACACCAGCGATCCTGACAAGTGCATATCGTTGTCGGGATCGCTGGTGTATCGTGATGTGAGACCCAGCCTTTACTCTCCTGTCAGCCAGGAGAGGAACTCATTCATTTGGGGGTTTACTGTGAGGCTGCAGCATTAGCTGCGGTCCCTGCAGTAAACATTAACCCTTTCTGAAGGATTACACCGTGGGACCTGACTGTGCATGGGATAGGTAAGAATAATTTTGCTTTTTTATTTTATTTTTATTACAGGAAATGTGTTATGTTTCGGTAGCTGAGGAGTGCAGGTAAAAAAAGAAAATACACCAGAGCAGTTGGAATCTATGGGTTTGCAGTACCCTGACTAACCACCGCAACTAGAGGCAGCCGTGGAGCGTTCCTACGTTGGTCCTAGACGCCTCGTCACAGCCTGAGAAACTAACTACACCTAAAGATAGAAATAGGAAAGCTATCTGCCCCGGAGCAGAACCCCAAAGATAATAGAAAGCCCCCAAACATGTAATGGCGGTTAGACAAGAGGAAATACTGACACAGAAAGAAAATAGTATGAGCAAACGCTGGGGCCCAAACTATCTAAATAGAAAAGGACAGGAAGGGTACTTACTGCAATCCCAGAAAACCCTGAAAAACACCAACTCTACTAATTTCAAAATCACCTGAGATCACACGACCTCTACCACCTAAATTAGTTCTCTGGTGTAACAAAAACAGCAGCCACTGAAAAAACTGGAAAAAGCAAAAGTACAAAACACAGTGGCTGGACTAAACTGAGAGGGCAGAAGCCCCCGGAGGGGACCCAGAAGGCCCCCACAGAAGTGCAGGACCAAATGCAAAAATATAGCAAAAACACAAAATAAGAAATTGTCTTATCTGATAGCAGGAGATGCAGACACGACACAGCAGGCTACAAGGGAAACTGGAAAGAAGGATTCAGACCAGAACAATTGATCACCGGCAACCCTGATGGGAAAATGATTCCCTTAAATAAGACCAATCAGTAACACCTGATTCCCAATCCTCACTAGTACCGCTTGTAACCACCAGAGGGAGCCTCTGCTCAGAACTCATCTCAAACCCACTCACAACAGTACCCCCCCCTTGAGGAGGGGTCACCGAACCCTCATTTGAGCAACCAGGTCGGTCAGGATGAGTTCTATGATACGCACGGATAAGTCTCCTAGCATGGATGTCCGAAGCAAACACCCAAGAATTATCTTCCTGACCATAACCTCTCCATTTAACCAAATACTGGAGTCTTCGTCTAGAAAAACGAGAATCCAATATTTTCTCAACCACATACTCCAGATTGCCCTCAACCAAAACAGGGTCAGGAGGCACAGCAGCAGGAACCACTGGCTCAACAAACCTCTTCAACAAGGACTTGTGGAACACGTTATGGATCTTAAATGTCCCTGGAAGAAGCAAACGAAAAGAAACAGGATTAATAATCTCCATGATCTTATAAGGTCCAATGAACCTAGGCTTAAATTTAGGAGATGCTACTCTCATAGGAATATTCTTTGAGGACAACCAGACCAAGTCCCCCACTTTAAACCGAGGACCACCAGTCCTATGCCGGTTAGCAAACCGCTGGGCCTTCTCCTGAGAGAGGGACAACCTCTCCACTACCTGGTCCCAAATCTGCTGCATACGCTCAACAACAGAGTCAACACCTGGACAGACAGAAGCCTCCGTCTGTCCTGAAGAAAATCGAGGGTGAAACCCAGAATTACAGAAAAACGGAGACATCAAAGTGGCAGAGCTAGCCCTATTATTAAGAGCAAACTCAGCCAAAGGCAAAAAAGAGACCCAGTCATCCTGATCAGCAGACACAAAGCATCTTAGATAAGTCTCCAATGTCTGGTTTGTTCTCTCAGTTTGACCATTGGTCTGAGGATGAAATGCCGAGGAGAAAGACAATTGAACACCCAGTTTAGAACAAAAAGTCCTCCAAAATCTGGAAACAAACTGGACTCCTCTGTCAGACACAATGTTCTCAGGAATGCCGTGTAAACGAACCACGTGCTGAAGGAACAACGGCACCAATTCAGAGGAGGAAGGCAACTAAGGTAATGGCACAAGATGTATCATTTTGGAAAACCTATCACAAATTACCCAGATGGTGGTCATTCTCTGAGAAACAGGAAGATCGGAAATGAAATCCATAGAGATATGGGTCCATGGTCTCTTGGGCACAGGCAATGGCATCAACAAACCACTAGAGCGAGAGCAAGGCTTGGAGCGAGAGCAAGTCCCGCAGGACTGCACAAATTCCCTGACATCGCGAGACAAGGTAGGCCACCAAAAGGACCGACTAACCAAGTCTCTGGTACCAAAAATTCCGGGATGCCCAGCCAATGCGGAACAATGAATCTCAGACATCACACTCTTTTTCCATTGGTCCGGGACAAACAATTTTCCAACAGGGCAGCGCTCGGGCCTATCCTCCTGACACCCCTCCAGAGCAAGTCTCAAATTGGGCGAGATGGCGGAAAGAACTACACCCTCCTTCAAAATAACAGAGGGATCAGATAGCTCAGGAGAGTCCGCAAGGAAACTCCTCGAGAGGGCATCCGCCTTAACATTCTTAGTGCCAGGAAGAAAGGAAACCACAAAATTAAAACGTGTGAAAAACAAGGCCCACCTGGCCTGTCTAGGATTGAGTCGCTTGGCAGATTCCAGATAGACCAGATTCTTATGGTCCGTAAGGACCACCACCTGATGTTTGGCTCCCTCCAGCCAATGTCTCCACTCTTCAAAAGCCCACTTCATGGCCAATAACTCCCGATTACCCACGTCATAATTACGTTCAGTAGGAGAAAATTTTCGAGAGAAAAAGGCACAAGGGTTACTTTTAGAGGTCTCTGGATCTTTTTGGGACAAAACGGCACCTGCCCCAATTTCAGAGGCATCAACCTCCACCTGAAATGGCAGAGAAACATCAGGCTGCCGTAGAACAGGAGCAGAAGTGAATCTCTGCTTAAGTTCCTGAAACGCAGAGACTGCCTCAGGAGGCCAATTCACCACATCAGAACCCTTTCTGGTCAAATCAGTCAATGGTTTAACAATAACAGAGAAATTACCAATAAATTTACGATAAAAATTGGCAAAACCCAAAAATCTCTGAAGAGCCTTCAATGAAGTAGGTTGGACCCAATCACAGATGGCCCGAACCTTGACCGGGTCCATTTCAATAACAGATGGGGACAAAATGAATCCCAGAAATGAGATCTTCTGTACGCCAAAAAGACACTTTGATCCCTTCACATACAGAGCATTCTCTCTCAAAATCTGGAATACAGTTCGAACATGTTTCACATGAGAGTCCCAGTCATTAGAAAAAATCAAGATATCATCCAAATAAACAATCAGAAACTTGTCCACAAAATCCCTGAAAATGTCATTCATGAAGGACTGGAAGACGGAAGGAGCATTAGTGAGCCCAAAGGGCATCACAAGGTACTCAAAATGCCCTTCAGGGGTGTTAAATGCCGTCTTCCATTCATCCCCGTGCTTAATGCGAATAAGGTTATACGCCCCCCTGAGGTCAAGCTTGGTAAACCAAGTAGCGTTTTTCACCCTGGAAAACAGGTCAGAAATCAAGGGTAACGGGTATTGATATTTCACAGTAATATTGTTCAAGAGACGATAATCAATACACGGCCTTAATGAACCATCTTTTTTGGCCACAAAGAAAAAACCGGCACCTAAGGGTGAAGAGGATGGTCTGATATGACCCTTCTCCAATGATTCCTTGATATAAGACCGCATAGCGTCATGTTCAGGTACAGACAAGTTAAAAAGGCGACCCTTAGGGAATTTACTACCTGGCACTAATTCTATAGCGCAGTCATAGCTCCTATGGGGAGGTAGGGATGCAGATTTACTTTCGCTAAACACATCAGAAAAATCAAACAAAAAGTCAGGAACATCCTCAGCCTGGGGGGAGGCAGAAAAAACAGGAGTGTTGGTATTAACACATTGGCAGCCCCAACTGGTTACAGACACAGATTTCCAATCCAAAACAGGATTATGAGACTGTAACCAAGGGAAACCCAGCACGATAATGTCATGCAGATTATATAGAACCAAAAATTTGCAGCACTCCTGGTGATCAGGTTCAACCCTCATTATCACCTGAGTAGAAAACTGGGGTTTATTCTCAGCCAAAGGGGTAGAATCAATCCCCAGTAGGGGAATAGACTTCTGTAGGGGTATCAAGGGAAATCCACAACGTTTAGCAAAATCATAATCCATCAGGTTAATAGCTGCTCCAGAATCAACGAAAGCCTGAGCAGAAAATGAGGACAGAGAGCATATCAGAGTGACAGTTAATAAAAACTTAGTCTGAACACTACCCAAGACAACTGAGCGTGCAAAACGTCTTCCCCGCTTAGGGCAGACTGAAATAGCATGAGAGGCATCACCACAGTAGAAACATAACCCATTGCGCTTTCGAAACTCATGACGCTGTGCCCCAGACACCACTCCATCACACTGCATGGGCTCAGCAGCTGGCTCACAAGGCAACACCACTCCACGCATACTTCTCCGCTCACGCAAACGTCTGTCAATTTGAATCGCTAATGACATAGAATCATTGAGACCAGAGGGGACAGGGAATCCCACCATAACATCCTTTACATTATCCGACAGACCCTTCCGAAAAAGAGCTGCCAAAGCGTCGTCATTCCATTTGGTCAGGACTGCCCACCTACGGAATCTCTGACAGTATAACTCAGCGTCATCAAGACCCTGATTTAATGCCAACAAGGCTTTTTCAGCTTGATCAGTGACATTAGGCTCATCGTACAATAACCCCAAAGCCTGAAAAAATGCATCAACATCACTCAAAACAGGATCCCCAGGTGTCAGGGAAAAAGCCCAATCCTGAGGATCGCCGCGCAGGAGAGAGATGACAATTTGAACCTGCTGCGCTGCGTTTCCTGAGGACTTAGATTTTAAGGCAAAAAACAATTTACAGTTATTTTTGAAATTCTGAAACTTAGCTCGATCCCCTAAAAACAAATCTGGCATGGGGATCCTAGGTTCCACAACAGGCAACCCAGCAAGATATGCAGCAATACTCTGAACCTCAGTGGCAAGCTGATCCACACGGCCAGACAACTGTGCAAACTCCATTGGGAGAAAAGATCCTCCCCAGCACCCAGAGATACAGAGGAAAAAAAAAATGCAACAAACAGAAAAATATCTCTGACAACTTTTCTTCCTTCAAAATATTTTTTCCCTTCTGTGAGTACCATACAATTTTTATGGCCGGTGATACTGTTATGTTTCGGTAGCTGAGGAGTGCAGGTAAAAAAAGAAAATACACCAGAGCAGTTGGAATCTATGGGATTGCAGTACCCTGACTAACCACCGCAACTAGAGGCAGCCGTAGAGCGTTCCTACGTTGGTCCTAGACGCCTCGTCACAGCCTGAGAAACTAACTACACCTAAAGATAGAAATAGGAAAGCTATCTGCCCCGGAGCAGAACCCCAAAGATAATAGAAAGCCCCCAAACATGTAATGGCGGTTAGACAAGAGGAAATACTGACACAGAAAGAAAATAGTATGAGCAAACGCTGGGGCCCAAACTATCTAAATAGAAAAGGACAGGAAGGGTACTTACTGCAATCCCAGAAAACCCTGAAAAACACCAACTCTACTAATTTCAAAATCACCTGAGATCACACGACCTCTACCACCTAAATTAGTTCTCTGGTGTAACAAAAACAGCAGCCACTGAAAAAACTGGAAAAAGCAAAAGTACAAAACACAGTGGCTGGACTAAACTGAGAGGGCAGAAGCCCCCGGAGGGGACCCAGAAGGCCCCCACAGAAGTGCAGGACCAAATGCAAAAATATAGCAAAAACACAAAATAAGAAATTGTCTTATCTGATAGCAGGAGATGCAGACACGACACAGCAGGCTACAAGGGAAACTGGAAAGAAGGATTCAGACCAGAACAATTGATCACCGGCAACCCTGATGGGAAAATGATTCCCTTAAATAAGACCAATCAGTAACACCTGATTCCCAATCCTCACTAGTACCGCTTGTAACCACCAGAGGGAGCCTCTGCTCAGAACTCATCTCAAACCCACTCACAACAGAAATGGTTTTTGCAGTAAAATAAAAGATGGTCAAAAACATGTGTCTTTATTTCATTGAAATGATTTTTAATTAAAGTGTATGTGTTTTATTTTTATTTCATGCAATAGGATTAATAATTGATAGTTGTCTAATTGACAGCTCTCAATTATTAACCTGGCTTAAGGTCACCTTTCAATAGCAAGGTGGCTTTAACCCCATATTAACCCATTCGCCACCGCTACAGGGCAATGGGAATAGACGGGCAAAGTGCCAGAAAGGGCGAATCTAATTATAGATTTGTCTTTCCTGGGGTGTCTGGGGGCAGATGTTAGTAGCCAGGGGGGGCCAAAAATAATGGTCCCTCTCTGGGCTATTATTATCTGCCCTCACTCACTGGCTTTGTCTGTCTGGTTGCAAAAATAGGGCGGGAGCCCACGCATTTTTTTTCAGCAATTTTACACCTCAATTTTACACCTCATATATATATTGAATTATACATTGAATTTGTGACACATATATATATATATTTATAGTTCATACACTTCTACATAGTATAATAGCCGCTAATTCAATTGCCGACTTTTGTGAAAATGCAGAACCCGACATGAAATGACACTTGGTTTACATAGAGTTAACCATGTCTTTTCATGTAGTTTGATATCTGATTTGCACAAACAATTACATGAGTGTAAGTGTGCAAAATTTCACACCTGTAGGGGTTAATTAAAGGTGTAAATTCGTAGCAAAAAAGTCTGTTTTTTCTTACAACGAATTTACACCTTTAATTAACCCCTACAGGTGTGAAATTTTGCACACAGCCACTCATGTAATTGTTTGTGCAAATCAGATATCAAACTACATGAAAAGACATGGTTAACTCTATGTAAACCAAGTGTCATTTCATGTCGGGTGCTTCTGTCTTTTCACAAAAGCCGGCTTTACCCGGCAATTGAATCAGAGGCTATTTTACTATGTAGAAGTGTATAAACTATAAATATATGTATATATATATATGTCACAATGACATGTATATATATATATATATATATATATGTATTCTATGTGTGTATATTTAGTGTTTACAAGGAAAGAATGGGGTTTTTTTTAGTTACGATATTTTGTTCCCATAGACGTACATTGGATTTCCGGTATCGGGTATCGCCGATATTTTAATGGTATCGGCGATACCATTCCGATTCCGATACTTTTGGATATCGGAAAGTATCGCTCAACTCTATCCATGACATATTTCCTAGGAACATCCATTTTGATTTCATTTTTGTATGTTTTTGGTGTGCCTGTAAAAATGGCGTAAGATTCTGACAATATTGCTCACAGCTGTGACCTGGGAGTCAGAAATGCTTCCAGGGGCATTCCCTATGATGTTCCTGTGTCATTTGAGCTGTATTTCAACCATTTACAGACAATTTAAACTTTAAAAGGATGACCCCTGGGGGGATCACAGCAAAAATGCTCGGTTTTCCCATAGACTTACATTGGGCTCGTTGCTCGGGTCGAGTACCCGAGTATTCCAATTTACTCGACCCGAACAACGAGCACCCGAGCATTTTAGTGCTCTCCCATCACTAATGGCTGCCCTAAAAGATTTCCCTGGTGCATAACTCAAAGGGTGTGATGTGTGCAGTGGTGCTACAAAAATGGTGAGCCCAAGGGTTCCAGAATGTAGCAACAAAGAGTGTCTCATTTGTACGAAACATAACCCGGCAGACCTATTCAAGTCCCACAGAAATGCACACCAAAACCAGATCACCTGTTTCAAAGACTGCAGGTGGACTACATACAGCTACCTAAGGTGGGTACTTATGAATATATCCTAGTATGCATTGATCTCTTCCCAAGATGATCTGAAGCTTAGGCCGTGATTAAAGTTTATAGAAAATTTATCAGTGAAGTGGTATGCACATATGGGGTGCCCAAACTATAGAGAGTGACAGAGGCACTCACTTTACTGGAGTATTAATGAAACAAATCATGGCCAATTTTGGGATAGAACAGGCTTTCCATGTTCCCTCGACCCACCAAGTAGTGGGAAAGTGGAACATCTTAATGGTACTCTGAAATTAAAAATCTAGAAATACATGGAAGAAACACACTGGTTCTGGGTAGATTGCTTGCCATTGCATTCTGTGAGGAGCGCCCCGAGGAGTAGAGAGATGCTGTCCCCATATGAAATACTGTTTGGTAGTGTCTCTAAGGCAGGGTTGTATTTTCCACAGCAGATGCAGGTCTCCTACAGTTCCCTCACTGAATATGTCTTGGAGTTGCAAAAGCATCTGACTGTTACTCATAACCGTGTTCTTTCCTTCATCCCAGACCCCAACTGTTCAAGCAGCACACACACACTGACACCATAGACTGGGTCATCATTAAGAGACACATGAGGAGACCACTGGAACCCAGGTACAGTGAGCCATTTCATATACTACTGACCACTGCAGCTTATGTCAAACTCCAAGACAAAGACACTTGGATCCATGCCAGCCACTGATAAACGTCCTGAACCCCGGCAGCAGCAAAGATGATGACCCTTCCCCTTTGGACCATTCTGATTACTATTTTGGATTTATTCAAAATTGAAGGTATACTGAACCAGCATGGCTACCAAAGCATCTTGCAGCAGCATGCTATTCCATCCAGTTTGCGTTTAGTTGGACCATCATTTATTTTTCAACAGGACAATGACCCCAAACACATCTCCAGGCTGTGTAAGTGCTATTTAACCAAGAAGGAGAGTGTTGGGATGCTACGCCAGATGACCTGGCCTCCACAGTCACCAGACCTGAACCCAATCGAGATGGTTTGGGGTGAGCTGGACCGCTCACCGCTTCAATTTTGAATAAATCCCCAACAGTGTCACCAGCAAAGCACCCCCACACCATCACACCACCTCCTCCATGCTTCACGGCGGGAACCAGGCATGTAGAGTCCATCCGTTCACCTTTTCTGCATGCAAAGCAGTAATCAAAACAAAAGGTGGCTACTTTGAACAACCTAGAATATAAGACATATTTTCAGTTGTTTCACACTTTTTTGTAAAGTGTAATGTATAATTCCACATGTGTTACTTCATAGTTTTGATGCCTTCAGTGTGATTCTACAATCAGAAAAATCATTGAATGAGAAGGTGTGTCCAAACGTTTGGTCTGTACTGTATATATATATATATATATATATATGTATATATATATATATATATTATATAGTAATACATAGCAACTATATAACAACTTTATTGGAGTTTTGGAGTTTACTTCACTATGTACATTACAAATGTGTTTACACAAGACTAATTGGGGAACTGCCTTATATTCACTTTCTAAACTAGAATTCAGCACTATGAGTACTATTTATGAATAATGTTGAACTTTCTTGTCCATTAGCCTTAGGGCCCCTATGCACATTAGATTGAAGTTGGCTAAACCTGTTGATATTGGTTGTATTGACCTACCATATAATTTGTATAGGGACCTCCCCCAGACTCTTTACTGAATGATGATGTTTCAGGAAATAAAAAGCTAAGTTTGAATGTAAATGCCCCACCATTTTGTTCTGTGGGAGATGAGCAACCAGAGTTGTCTGGCAGTGCATTTTCCTATCTCTGTTGAATGATTATGTGTGTTGAGGTGTTGGGGTACTTAGCTTTTGGCCAACAGCTTTCATATGTATATGGCCAGCTTAAGTACCTTCAATTACTTACAATGCTGAGATCCTAATAATATGATATATTATATGGGAATTAGTGTTGAGCATTCCGATACTTCAAATATCGGGTATCGGACGATATTCGCTGTATCGGAATTCCAATTCTGAGATCCGATATTTTTTGCATATCGGATACCGGAATTGGAGTTTTCCTGTAAAGTATATGGGGAGTTCCTGTGTCACAGAACGAAGTACATGACACAGGAACTTCCCGAAAGTGTCAGTGTCAGTGTCGGTCGGGTCTGTCAGGAGTCAGCAGCACTTACCTGGCAGAAGATCCCCAGTGGTCACGTCCTGGACTCCTTGATGGCCGCCATTACCCTCTCCCTGGCGGTCACGTGCAGCTTCTCGCGATAACTGCACGTGCTGCCGGATACTGGGTAATCTCGGCCAGCTGTACTCTCGCGACAGCTGGCCGTAAACCAGTCTGATGACGTCACCGCCGGGGAATCTCCTCAGGTAAGCAGCTCTGCTACATCTGGATGCCAGGCTCAGCCTGGCATCCAGATGTAGAAGAGCTGAACTCGTCGTAGGACACTCGTGATTTTGGACTGCGTCGGACAGGGAGTATTTGTGTTGGTTTGTTATTTTTGTTTTTTTACAGGAGAACGATGGCGTTACAGGATGAGCGTGAAATAAAAATAATGAAAATTGTGTGGTGTTTTATTTCATTAAAAGACTTTTTTCTGGCTGTGTATTTTTTTAAAAATTTACAAACTTTATGATTAATAATGGATCAGTGTCTTATTGACGCCTCTCCATTATTAACCGGGCTTATTGTCACCTTTAAATCAAAGGTGACATTAACCCCTTATTACCCTGCTTACCACCGCTACAGGGCAAGTGGGAAGAGCTGGGTAAAGTGCCACTATTGGCGCATCTTTGGATGCGCCAATTGTGGGGCTGCTGCAGCCTGGTATTTTTAGGCTGTTGAGGGCCAAAATCCATGGGCCTTGAAAAGTCTTTTAATACCAGGCCGCAGCAGTCTGCTTTTTACTTGGCTGGTTAACAAAAATAGGGGGCCCCACGCCATCTTTTTTTCGAGGGGATCCCCTATTTTTGTTAACCAGCTAAGCTAAGCAGACTGCTGTGGCCTGGTATTATCAGGCTTGCAAGGTTCATGGATATTGGATCCTTACCAGCCTGAAAAAACAGGCCTCAGCAGTCTGCTTCATCTGGCTGGTTAACAAAAAAAGGGGGACCCCACGCCATTTTTTTCGAGGGGATCCCCTATTTTTCTTAACCAGCCAAGATAAGCAGACTGCTGTGGCCTGGTATTATCAGGCTTGCAAGGTCCATGGATATTGGCTCCTTAACAGCCTGAAAAACCAGGCCTCAGTAGTCTGCTTCATCAGGCTGGTTAACAAAAATAGGGGAGACCCCTCGCCATTTTTTTTTTGAGGGGATCCCCTATTTTTGTTAATCACTTCACTTCAGGTCAGCCGGGATTCCCTCTGACATCACTGATGCTGTGCGGTGTCCCCGGCTGACCTGAAGTGAAAGTGGGAAGCAATCAATTATGCTAACCACTTCCTCTCCTGTCAGCCAGGAGAGGAGATGATTCAGTTGGGGGTTTACTGCGAGGCTGTCAGCATTAGCTGCGGTCCCTGCAGTAAACATTAACCCTTTCAGAAGGATTACATTGGGGAACCTGACTGTGCGTCGGATAGGTAAGAATAATGTTGCTTTATTATTTTATTTTTATTACAGGTGAACAAGGACTTCGCAAGGAATGGCAGTAAAATAAATATGGTCAAAAACTGTGTTTATGTCATTAAAATGATTTTTAATAAAGTGTGTGTGTTTTTATTTTATTTCATACAATAGGATTAATAATTGATAGTTGTCTAATTGACAGCTCTCAATTATTAACCTGGCTTAAAGTCACCTTTCAATAGCAAGGTGGCTTTAACCCCTTATTAACCCATTCGCCACCGCTACAGGGCAATGGTAATAGACGGGCAAAGTGCCAGAAAGGGCGAATCTAATTATAGATTTGCCTATTCTGGGGTGTCTGGGGGCAGATGTTAGTAGCCGGGGGGGCCAAAAATAATGGTCCCTCTCTGGGCTATTATTATCTGCCCCCACTCGCTGGCTTTGTCTGTCTGGTTGAGAAAATAGGGCGGGAGCCCACACATTTTTTTTCAACAATTTTACACCTCATATATATATATATATATATATATATATATATATATATACATGTCATTGAATTTGTGACACATATACAGGTCCTTCTCAAAAAATTAGCATATAGTGCTAAATTTCATTATTTTCCATAATGTAATGATTACAATTAAACTTTCATATATTTTAGATTCATTACACACCAACTGAAATTTGTCAGGTCTTTTATTGTTTTAATACTGATGATTTTGGCATACAACTCCTGATAACCCAAAAAACCTGTCTCAAAAAATTAATATATTTCAACCGTCCAATAAAATAAAAGTGTTTTTTAAAAACAAACAAAAAAAACATCAAATAATAATGTTCAGTTATGCACTCAATACTTGGTCGGGAATCCTTTTGCAGAAATGACTGCTTCAATGCGGCGTGGCATGGAGGCAATCAGCCTATTACACTGCTGAGGTGTTATGGAGGCCCAGGATGCTTCGATAGCGGCCTTAAGCTCATCCAGAGTGTTGGGTCTTGCGTCTCTCAACTTTCTCTTCACAATATCCCACAGATTCTCTATGGGGTTCAGGTCAGGAGAGTTGGCAGGCCAATTGAGCACAGTAATACCATGGTCAGTAAACCATTTACCAGTGGTTTTGGCACTGTCAGCAGGTGCTGAAAAATGAAATCTTCATCTCCATAAAGCATTTCAGCCGATGGAAGCATAAAGTGCTCCAAAATCTCCTCATAGCTAGCTGCATTGACCCTGCCCTTGATGAAACACAGTGGACCAACACCAGCAGCTGACATGGCACCCCACACCATCACTGACTGTGGGTACTTGACACTGGACTTCAGGCATTTTGGCATTTCCTTCTCCCCAGTCTTCCTCCAGACTCTGGCACCTTGATTTCCGAATGACATGCAAAATTTGCTTTCATCAGTAGTGTTGAGCGATACGATACTGCAAATATCGGATATCGGCCGATATTAGCTCTATCGGCCTTTCGATACTTCGTTTCGATATTTTCGTCTTATCGAATACCGGAATCGGAAGTTCCCATAATTCTTTGCGAGGCAATGTGATTTTAGTCAGCCAATGAGGAATCCTAAGAAGTGTGGGCACATCCTGTACTGCTGCGGTCATGTTAACTAATGGCATGTCTGTGATTGGATGCTGAAATGATGTCAGAATGCACTATAAAAGGCGCCGCCGCCATTTTAGCGTCACTGTGCTGTGAATTCAGTAAGGGACAGAACGCTGCTGTGCTGACTCTGAGGGACAGTTAGAGATTGCGATTTAGTGTACTGTGCTGTAGGCAGGCTAGCACCAACCGCTGTGTAAAGCTTCCTTTTGCCTGCAGTGTTGTTTTAACAGCTCTGCAAGGTGTGTGTGAGTGCAGGTGACGCTGCAGTTTGCTCTGCATGCAACGCTGTCTGTAGGCATCTGCACATGTCACTCACAGACTCTTTTTTTTTTCCTTCAGTGTAATTCTTGCAGCTCCATGCAATTTAACTATTAGTGTGACGCGCTTCCATCCGTATCCAATACATTGGTTGCAAACACTATAGAAGTAGACAAAGGAGTAGCCTTTCACAGATTGTGAACAGTTGTGTTTCAGTGTTCACTTCAGTCTGTGTTTTTTTATTTTTTGAGTGCACATCACGCTCCAGTTACTTGTTCAAGCACTGCTGCTTGTACTCTGCTGAGCGTGTCTCAGTGCCTCATCCTTTTCATTTATCTCCAATTGGTTCTGCTCCATTCCATTTAAAATATAATCTATTAGTGTGACGCGCTTCCATCCGTATCCAATACATTGGTTGCAAACACTATAGAAGTAGACAAAGGAGTAGCCTTTCACAGATTGTGAACAGTTGTGTTTCAGTGTTCACTTCAGTCTGTGTTTTTTATTTTTTGAGTGCACATCACGCTCCAGTTACTTGTTCAAGCACTGCTGCTTGTACTCTGCTGAGCGTGTCTCAGTGCCTCATCCTTTTCATTTATCTCCAATTGGTTCTGCTCCATTCCATTTAAAATATAATCTATTAGTGTGACGCGCTTCCATCCGTATCCAATACATTGGTTGCAAACACTATAGAAGTAGACAAAGGAGTAGCCTTTCACAGATTGTGAACAGTTGTGTTTCAGTGTTCACTTCAGTCTGTGTTTTTTATTTTTTGAGTGCACATCACGCTCCAGTTACTTGTTCAAGCACTGCTGCTTGTACTCTGCTGAGCGTGTCTCAGTGCCTCATCCTTTATCTCCAATTGGTTCTGCTCCATTCCATTTAAAATATAATCTATTAGTGTGACGCGCTTCCATCGGTATCCAATACATTGGTTGCAAACACTATAGAAGTAGACAAAGGAGTAGCCTTTCACAGATTGTGAACAGTTGTGTTTCAGTGTTCACTTCAGTCTCTGCGTAATAACCACACTTAGGCCTTATAACTTTTCTGACTTTCTTTATCAATCTACCAAGATGAAGAAGTCAGTGAGTAAGGCACGTGGTCGTGGCCATGGAGTTTCAGCAGGGAGAGGACGTGGGGATTCTGTGGCTGCTGCCGCCCTCAGTGACACAGCATCCACCAGTTTTCCCCGTGAGCGTTCCTTTATGCGCACTTTGGTAAGAGCTCGGCGTGCCCCTCTGCTGCGGGAAGAACAAATTGAAGCCATTGTTGGTTGGATGGCAGCCAATGCATCGACTTCAATTCCTTCCACCTCCTCTCAGGAACACAACACTGTTGAGCAACCATCTGTCTGTTCACCGCCTGTCAAATTGCCCAGGCAGTCAGAGAGTTCTGTACTGGAGCCAGCTGAGTCTCTGCTTCTGTTCTCAGAATCTGTTGGCTCGCAAACACGGGCACAGGCAAGCAGCATTCTGCAATTTGAAGAAGAGGGAGTATGCAGTGATGCGCAACAGCTGTGTCTCTCTCAATCTGAAGAGGCGGGTGAGCCAGTGCCGATGGACAGCACACCGCAGAACGCATCTTATGATGATGATGAGACTCAGGTGCCAGGTTTTGTGGAGCATGGTGCTGCCCAGACCATCCAACAGCAGCAGGTGTTGGAAGAGGGTAGTGGAGATGATGAAGTCCGAGACCCAACATGGCGTGAGCAACAGGAAGGTGGTGGGAGCAGCTCTGAGGAAGAGATTGTCCCAACGGTACAAAGAGGAGGGAGAGGTAGGCTGCAGACTCGCTTGCCTGTAGCCTCCAGTTTGGCACCTGTTGGGAGCAGTTCTCTTAAAAATGTCAAAATTGGCGCTCCCATGTCTTGCACTGCGTGGTCCTTTTTTGACAGACTTGTATCTGATATTTGCTATGTTCAATGCAAGCTGTGTAAGCAAAAAGTTAAAAGAGGTAAAAATATCAGGAACCTGAATACCACAAATATGTGGAAACATGTACGGACAAAGCACGTAGCTGAGTTACAAAGACACACTGGAGATGTAGGCCAACCTACAGCAGCACCTACATCTTTAGGTCATGTTCGAGCCTATACCTCCAGCTCTCACACACCTGGTTCGGCTTCCTCACAGGATCTCCATGGAAGAACCTCGGTCACTGTTGTCCATAGACAAACTGTTATTCCACCCACTGCAGCAAGTTCACAGTCATCGTCACACTCCAGAACAAAAAACAGCCATCGGTAACACAGGCATGGGATAAAAGACGGCCATACTCGGCAAACCATCCACGAGCACAGGCTCTGAATGCTGGCCTTCCAAAACTCCTGTCCCTTGAAATGCTGTCATTCAGGCTGGTGGAGACTGAAAGTTTCAGGAACTTTATGGCATTGGCAGTCCCACAATATAATGTGCCAAGCCGATTTTATTTCAGCAGGCAAGCTGTCCCTGCTCTGCAAAAACATGTCGAGGGAAACATTAAACATGCGCTACTAAACGCCGTCAGTAGCAGGGTCCACCTGACCACCGATGCGTGGACCAGTACCCATGGCCAGGGACGATACCTTTCCCTCACTGCCCATTGGGTCAATGTTGTGGAGCCGGGTACAGATCTTGCCAGTGGCGCTGTACGTGTTCTGCCAACTCCAAGGATTGCAGGAATCCAGTCTGTGCACATTGATTCCTCCTCCTACTCCAGTTCCTCAGAATCATCGCTGCACGAGCCGTCACGGTCTACCTCCACATGGACCCGTGAACGCTTACCTGTTGCGACCGATATGAGCACAGCCGTGGCCAAACGTCAACAGGCCGTCCTGAAATTAATTCCCATGGGGAATCGAAGCCACACAGCGCAGGAGCTCTGGGATGCCATCAAGCAGGAGAGCGACGTGTGGTTTTTGTCAGCTAATCTCCAGCCAGGCTTGGTAGTGTGTGACAATGGCCGAAATCTGGTGGCAGCCCTGGGCCTTGGCAACCTCACTCACATACCATGTCTGGCACATGTGCTCAACTTGGTCGTGCAGAGTTTTTTGAGGGACTATCCGGATCTTGATGCACTGCTGCACAAGGTCCGCCTAGAGTGCGCTCAGTGGCGACGTTCCAGCATGGCCAGATCGCGCATTGCAGCTCTGCAAGTCAGATTTCGCCTTCCTGAACATCGCATCATATGTGACGTACCCACCAGGTGGAATTCCACGTTACATATGTTAGAGCGGTTGTGTGAGCAGCAGCCAGCAGTAATGGAGTATCAGCTGCAACAGGCGCAATCAACTCGCAATTTGCGCCGTTCACACTTCACCACTACTGTGTGGGCCTCTATGAAGGACATCTGCGACGTTTTGCGTGCGTTTGATGTCTCAACGCGGATGGCGAGTGCAGATGATGCACTAGTCAGCATGACAGTCCCCTTATCTGCCTGCTTCAGAAATCACTGAAAGCACAAAAGGAAGAGGTTTTGGAAGAGGTGGAGAATGAGGAGTCACAAATTCAATTACCTTCAGGACAGTCAGCGCAACGTGGTTCCTCACAAAGGGCTGGGCAGGGCTCACTTTGTGAGGAGGAGGAGGAGTCAATGGAGGAGGAAGAAATCCCTACAGAGGGAGGTACACAACGCTGTAGTCAGTATGTAGAGCGAGGGTGGGGTGATGCAGAGGAGGCAGAGATGACACCTCTTCCAGAGGACAGCCTTTGTTGGCCAGTTGGGAGTCTGCAGCACATGGTTGATTTCATGCTTCAGTGCCTGAGAAACGACCGCCGCATCGCCCACATTCTCAGCACGTCAGATTATTGGGTGTACACCCTCCTAGACCCTCGCTACCGGGACAACTTACAAACCCTCATCACACCGGTGAACCGGGACCGTAAAATGCAGGAGTACCAAGACACACTGGTGCAATCCATACTGTTGTACATTCCAGCCGAGAGACCTGCTGCTGCTGCTACTGCTTTACAAAGCAGCTCTGTGCGTCGAGGCAGTGTAGACACCTCTACAACAAGAGGGAGCAGAAGCAGCGGCTTTGCACAGGGCAAGAACTGTATGTTACAAATGTGGCAAAGTTTTGTGACAGCGCCAGCAAGGTCTACACCATCCGAGACGGCTCCAGTCACCAGGAAGAAACGTTTCCGTAAGATGGTGACAGACTACTTGGCTTTCCCTCTAAGTGTACTCCCAGATGCCTCTTCCCCTTTCAAATTTTGGGTCTCTAAGTTGGATACATGGCCAGAGCTTAGCCAGTATGCATTGGAGGTGCTGGCTTGCCCTGCTGCCAGTGTATTATCTGAGCGTGTCTTTAGTGCTGCAGGTGGTGTAGTAACAGACCGTCGCATGCGACTATCCTCAGAGAATGTAGACCGGCTTACTTTTCTGAAAATGAACAAGGCATGGATCTCACCTGAATTTGCCTGTCCGTTTTCAGATTAAATAACTGTTTGGCAACGTTTTCCATGTCTCCTGTTATGTTCATCTTTCTACCACCTGAACTCTACTCCCTGGGCTACAACACCGCCATTTGTTGCTCGTAAGTAATTGGCAGGGGTACTGACTCCTGGCCAGCCTGGTTACAGCACGACAGCTGTTTCCTGGCAGTGTGAACGTCAATTATCCTCCAATAAGTTGTGCTGTCGTGTTGCATTCGGGTTAGCCGACTCTATGGTGCCTGTAGTTTAGGTGATTCCTATGTGTGCTGTGGGATATGTAAATAAAGGCGGTTTCCATTGTGACAATAGGATAAGCACCCACTGTAGGACTGTGTGATTCGGTAACTGCGGACGACTTGCGTACTGTCAACTTACATTTTCATGGGTGCGTTCTTCTACCCGTCCGGGGTCCAGTACCGTCAAGTGGTTCTCCCAGTGCTTTTGGCCTAGGTGCCTCCATCTCCGTATCCGAGGTCCAGCAACGTCTGCTGGTCCTTGGTAGTGCTTTGGAGCACAGGTACCTCCTGCTTAGTAACCGTGTCACAGTAACGTCAGCTGGTACTCAGTTGTGACATTGCCTCTTTTCCTTCTGCTACCCGTCCGGGGTCCAGTACCGTCAAGTGGTTCTCCCAGTTCTTTTGGCCTAGGTGCCTCCATCTCCATATCCGAGTTCCAGCAACGTCTGCTGGTCCTTGGTAGTGCTTTGGAGCACAGGTACCTCCTGCTTAGTAACCGTGTCACAGTAACGTCAGCTGGTACTCAGTTGTGACATTGCCTCTTTTCCTTCTGCTACCCGTCCGGGGTCCAGTACCGTCAAGTGGTTCTCCCCAGTGCTTTTGGCCTAGGTGCCTCCATCTCCGTATCCGAGTTCCAGCAACGTCTGCTGGTCCTTTGTAGTGCTTTGGAGCACAGGTACCTCCTGCTTAGTAACCGTGTCACAGTAACGTCAGCTGGTACTCAGTTGTGACATTGCCTCTTTTCCTTCTGCTACCCGTCCGGGGTCCAGTACCGTCAAGTGGTTCTCCCCAGTGCTTTTGGCCTAGGTGCCTCCATCTCCGTATCCGAGTTCCAGCAACGTCTGCTGGTCCTTGGTAGTGCTTTGGAGCACAGGTACCTCCTGCTTAGTAACCGTGTCACAGTAACGTCAGCTGGTACTCGGTTGTGACATTGCCTCTTTTCCTTCTGCTACCCGTCCGGGTTCCAGCACAGTCAGCTGGTCCTCGTTACTTCCATTGTCTCTTGCTCCATCTGATACCCGTCAGGGTTCCAGTAACGTCAGCTGTTTCTCGGAAATTAGACGACCTTAACCCCTTCACCCCCAAGGGTGGTTTGCACGTTAATGACCGGGCCAATTTTTACAATTCTGACCACTGTCTCTTTATGAGGTTATAACTCTGGAACGCTTCAACGGATCTTCGCGATTCTGAGATTGTTTTCTCGTGACATGTTGTACTTCACATTAGAAGTAAAATTTCTTCGATATAACTTGCGTTTATTTTTGAAAAAAACGCAAATATGGCGAAAATTTTTAAAATTTTGCAATTTTCAAACTTTGAATTTTTATTCCCTTAAAACAGAGAAATATGTCACATAAAATAGTTAAGAAATAACATTTCCCACATGTCTACTTTACATCAGCACAATTTTGGAACAAAATTTTTTTTTGTTAGGAAGTTATAAGGGTTAAAATTTGACCAGCGATTTCTCATTTTTACAACAAAATTTACAAAGCCATTTTTTTTAGGGACCACCTCTCATTTGAAGTCACTTTGAGGGGTCTATATGGCAGAAAATACCCAAAAGTGACACCATTCTAAAAACTGCACCCCTCAAGGTACTCAAAACCACATTCAAGAAGATTATTAACCCTTCAGGTGCTTCACAGGAACTAAAGCAACGTGGAAGGAAAAAATGAATATTTAA
This sequence comes from Oophaga sylvatica, assembly GCA_033576555.1. Classification (NCBI taxonomy): domain Eukaryota; kingdom Metazoa; phylum Chordata; class Amphibia; order Anura; family Dendrobatidae; genus Oophaga; species Oophaga sylvatica. The sequence goes on along the minus strand of JARQOD010000004.1, from coordinate 249,489,952 downwards.
CTTTTTAGCCACAAAAATTATCTTTTACAAACTTTTTTTTTATTTTCACAAGGGTAAAAGGAGAAAATGGACAGATAAGGTTGTTATGCAATTTCTCCTGAGTACGCCAATACCCAATATGTGGGGGAAAACCACTGTTTGGGCACACGGCAGAGCTCGTAAGGGAAGGAGCGCCGTTTGACTTTTTCAAACTAAAATTGGCTGGAATTGAGATTGGACGCCATGTCGTGTTTGGAGAGCCCCTGATGCGCCTAAACAGTGGAAACCCCAACAAGTGACACCATTTTGGAAACTAGACCCCCTAAGGTACTTATCTAGATCTGTTGTGAGCACTTTGAACTCCCAAGTGTTTCACAAAAGCTTATAATGCCTGGGTGTGAAAAAAAAAAAAACAATTTTCCACAAAAATGATTTTTTAGTCCCAAATTTTTGAATTTTCCCAAGGAAATTGGACCCCAAAAGTTATTGTCCAATTTGTCCTGAGTACGCTGATACCCCATATGTGGAGGGGGAACTGTTTGGGTGCACGACAGGGCTTGGAAAGGAAGTAGTAACGTTTTGGAATGCAGACGTTGATGTGGGTCATGTTCCGTTTGCAGTGCCCCAGATGAGCCTAAACAGTGGAAACCCCCCACAAGTGACCCCATTTTGGAAACTATACCCCCTAAGGAACTTATCTAGATCTTTGGTGAGCACTTTGAACCCCCAAGTGCTTCACACAAGTTTATAATGCCCGGGCATGAAAATAAAAAATCCTATTTTTTTCCCACAAAAATTATCTTTTAGTCACTAATTTTTTATTTTCTCAAGGGTAACAGGAGAAATTGGACCACATAAGTTGTTGTCCAATTTGTCCTGAGTACGCTGATACCCCATATGTGGGTGGGAACCACTATTTGGGCGCACGGCAGAGCTCGGAATGAAAGGAGCACCATTTGACTTTTTCCAACCAAAATTGGCTGGAATTGAGATTGGATGCCATGTTGCATTTGGAGAGCCCCTGATGTGCCTAAACAGTGGAAACCCCCCACAAATGACCCCATTTTGGAAACTAGACCCCTAAGGAACTTTTCTAGATCTTTGGTGAGCAATTTGAACCCCCAAGTGCTTCACACAAGTTTATAACGTAGAGCCGTAAAATTTAAAAATCATATTTTTTCCACAAAAATGATCTTTTCACCCCAATTTTTATTTTTCCAAGGGTAACAAGACTCCAAAAGTTATTGTGCAATTTGTCCTGAGTGCGCTGATACCCCATATGTGGGGGTAAACCACTGTTTGGGTGCATGGCAGAGTTTGGAAGGGAAGGAGCGCCGTCTGACTTTTTCAACGCAGAATTGGCTGGACGCCATGTCGTGTTTGGAGAGCTCCTGATCTGCCTAAACAGTGGAAACCCCCATAAATGACGCCATTTTGGAAACTAGACCCCTCAAGGAACTTATCTAGATGTGTGGTGAGAACTTTTAACCCCCAGGTGTTTCACTAAAGTTTATAACGTACAGCCGTAAAATAAAAAATCCTTTTTTTTTTTACAAAAATGATTTTTCGTCCCCAATATTTTATTTTCACAAGGGTAACAGAAGAAATTGGAACCCAAAAGTTGTTGTCCAATTTGTCCTGAGTACGCTGATACCCAATATGTGGGAGAAAACTACTGTATGGGCGCACGTCAGGGCTCGGAAGGGAAGTAGTGACGTTTTGGATTGCAGACTTTGATGGAATGGTCTGGGGGCGTCATGTCACATTTGGAGAGCCCCTGATGCACCTATACAGTGGAAACCCCCCACAAGTGACCCCATTTTGGCAAATAGACCCCACAAGGACCTTATCTAGATGTGTGGTGAGCACTTTGAACCCCGAAGTGCTTCACAGAAGTTTATAACGTACAGCCGTAAAAATAAAAAATCTTTTTTTTTTTTACAAAAATGATTTTTTCGCCCCCAATATTTTATTTTCACAGGGTAACAGAAGAAATTGGAACCCAAAAGTTGTTGTCCAATTTGTCCTGATTACGCTGATACCCAATATGTGGGAGAAAACTACTGTATGGGCGCATGTCAGGGCTTGGAAGGGAAGTAGTGACGTTTTGGATTGCAGACTTTGATGGAATGGTCTGGGGGCGTCATGTCGCATTTGGAGAGCCCCTGATGCGCCTAAACAGTGGAAACCCCCCACAAGTGTCCCCATTTTGGAAAATAGACCCCACAAGGAACTTGTCTAGATGTGTGGTGAGCACCTTGAACCCCGAAGTGCTTCACAGAAGTTTATAACGCACAGCCGTAAAAATAAAAAATCCTTTTTTTTTTTTGCAAAAATGATTTTTTTGCCCCAATATTTTATTTTTACAAGGGTAACAGGAGAAATTAGACCCCAAAAGTTGTTGTCCAATTTGTCCTGAGTGCGCTGATATCCAATATGTGGGAGAAAACTACTGTATGGGTACACGTTGGGGCTCGGAAGGGAAGTAGTGACGTTTTGGATTGCAGACTTTGATGGAATGGTCTGGGGGCGTCATGTCACATTTGGAGAGCCCCTGATGCGCCTAAACAGTGGAAATCCCCAACAAGTGACCCCATTTTGGAAAATAGACCCCACAAGGAACTTATCTAGATGTGTGGTGAGCGCTATGAAGCCCCAAGTGCTTCACAGAAGTTTATAATGTACAGCCGTAAAAACAAAAAAATATTTTTTTTTTTGTACAAAAATGATATTTTCGCCCCCAGTTTTTTATTTTCCCAAGGGTAGCAGAAGAAATAGGACAAATTGCACAATAACTCTTGGGGTCCAAAGTACGCTGATACCCCATATGTGGGGATAAACTACTGTTTGGACGCATGGCAGAGCTGAGAAGTGAAGGAGCACCGTTTGACTTTTTCAACGCAGAATTGGCTGGAATTGAGATCAGACGCCATGTCACATTTGGAGAGCCCCTGATGTGCCTAAACAGCTGAAACCCCCCAATTCTAACTCCAACCCTAACCCCAACACACCCCTAACCCTAGTCCCAACCCTAACCACAAACCTAACCCTAACACACCCCTAATCCCAACCCTAACCCTAATCCTAACTTGAGCGCCAACCCTAACCCTAACTTTAGCCGCAACCCTAACCCTAATGGGAAAATGGAAATAAATACTTTTTTTTAATTTTATTATTTTTCCCTTACTAAGGGGGTGATAAAGGGGGGTTTGATTTACTATTTATAGCGGGTTTTTATGATTGGCAGCTGTCACGCTAAAAGACGCTTTTTATTGCAAAAATAGTTTTTGCATCATCACATTTTGAGAGCTATAATTTTTGCATATTTTGGCCCACAGAGTCATGTGAGGTCTTATTTTTTGCGGGACGAGTTGACGTTTTTATTGGTACCATTTTTGAGCACGTGACGTTTTTTGATCGCTTTTTATTTCGATTTTTGGGAGGTTAGAATGAACAAAAATCAGCAATTCATGAATTTCTTTTGGGGGAGGCGTTTATACCAATCCGCGTGTGGTAAAATTGATAAAGCAGTTTTATTCTTCGGGTCAGTACGATTATGGCGATACCTCATTTATATCATTTTTTCATGTTTCGGCGCTTTTATAGAATAAAAACAATTTTATATAAAAAATAATTATTTTTGCATCGCTTTATGCTGCGAGCTATAACTTTTTTATTTTTTCACTGATGATGCTTTATGATGGCTCGTTTTTTGCGGGACAAGATGACGTTTTCAGCGGTACCATGTTTTTTTATATCGGTCTTTTTGATCGCGTGTTATTCCACTTTTTGTTCGGCGGTATGATGATAAAGCATTGATTTTTTGCTTCGTTTTTTTTTTTTTTTTTTTTAAGGGATTCACTAAAGGGGTTAACTAGTGGGACAATTTTATAGGGGGGGTCGTTACGGACGCGGCGATACCAAATATGTGTACTTTTATTGTTTCTTTTTTTTTATTTACAGGAAGAAGTGAATTTATTGGGGAATATTTTTTTTTTTTTATTTATTTTGGATTTTTTTTTTACACATGTTTATTTTTACTTTTTTTACTTTTTTACTTTGTCCCAGGGTGGGACATCACAGTATTTTATCAGATCGCTGGTGTGACAGTGTGCACAGCACTCTGTCACACCAGCGATCGCACAGGCATAGATGCAGGCTTCTCAGTGCCTGCTCTCGGCAGGCACTGAGGTAGCCGCCTCCCTCCAGGACCCCGGCGCCATCTTGGATCCGGGTCCTGGGAGGGAGGAAGCCCTCAGAACAGCGCGATCACATCGCGCTGCTCTGAGGGTCTCAGGGGGGCGCGCAGGGAGCCCCCACCCTGCGCGATCCTCCCCTGTGCCCCCAGTACACCGCGATCATGTTTGATCACGGTGTGCAAAGGGTTAATGTGCCGGGAGCGGTCCGTGACCGCTCCTGACACACAGTCATGGGTGTCAGCTGTGATAATCAGCTGACACCCGGCGGCGATTAGCTGCGCTCCCCTCAGGAGCGCAGCTGATCGCCTATGACGTACTATCCCGTCCCCAGTCATACGGGCCCAGGTACCATGGACGGGATAGTACGTCCGATGGCAGTAAGGGGTTAAAGACCACCCAGAAGAAGATGACGACAACAAGGACGACGAGCATGAAGCCAACCAGCCTGAACACCATCACAAAGAAAAAATAAAAGATTACCCAGAAGAAGATCACCAACAGGACAAAGAAGGTTAAGACAAACTACAAGATACAGAACAAGAGACAGAAGAACAATAAGCAAAAGATCAAAAAGCAGAAGAACATGAAGTATAAGACCAAAATGAAGAGCAAAATATATGCTCTAAATTCTAAGCAGAAGAAGACTAAGCAGTGTATGGGGGTGAGTCCGTTCCTCCTCGTGGTGCCCCTGGAAAATGCCTGCTGCTGCTGCAGGCTAAACTGAACACGGACAAATACTGTTGTAATTTAAATCTTTTGTGACAGCAAGAACGGAAGGATGAACAATTCATACTTTTACAGATTACAAGTACAGGAATCTCTGTCACAAATAAGAATATGATGAAGAAGATGAAGAGGAAGAAGATGAAGAATTTGAATATGAAGAAGATTAATTAGTTTAATAATAACAATATGAGTATTGTAAACAAAAACATGAATAGCAAGAAGTTTAAGAAGAAGATTAAGAAGGTGAAGATGAAGAATAATTTGATGAGAAATATGATGCTGCTGCTGAAGATTATGAAGGAGAAAGTGTGGCACTGGCAAAAGTTAAAAAAGTGAAGAGCATGGAAGTTGTGAAACATACATATTTGCCAAAATAGAAAAAAGGTTAACAACATTGTCAATTTGTTAGTCAATCCAAACGTATTTCCCAAAAAAAATATATTAATGCTATTCCAATGCATTGGGTTAAACATGTATGCCTTTATTGTCTCCTCAACCTCCCCCAATACATTCTACATTAGTCTTTGTTGTTTTCCTTCATGTACAATTAACCAACAAGGCAAGAATGGTTTTTTTTTAATGTCGATATTTGGTTCCCATAGACTTACATTGGACTTCCGGTATCGGAATCGGATGTCGACGATATTTAGTGATATCGGCGATACCATTTCGATACGATATTTTTAGATATCGAGCAGTATCGCTCAACACTATTCATCAGAAAAAAGTACTTGGGACCACTTAGCAACAGTCCAGTGCTGCTTCTCTGTAGCCCAGGTCAGGCGCTTCTGCCGCTGTTTATGGTTCAAAAGTGGCTTTACCTGGGGAATGCGGCACCTGTAGCCCATTTCCTGCACACGCCTGTGCACGGTGGCTCTGGATGTTTCTACACCAGACTCTGTCCACTGCTTCCTCAGGTCCCCCAAGGTCTGGAATCGGTCCTTCTCCACAATCTTCCTCAGGGTGCGGTCACCTCTTCTCGTTGTACAGCGTTTTCTGCCACATTGTTTCCTTCCAACAGACTTCCCATTGAGGTGCCTTGATACAGCACTCTGGGAACAGCCTATTTGTTGAGAAATTTCTTTCTGGGTCTTCCCCTCTTGCTTGAGGGTGTCAATGATGGCCTTCTTGACATCAGTCAGGTCGCTAGTAGAGTTGAGCGATACTTTCCGATATCCAAAAGTATCGGAATCGGAATGGTATCGCCGATACCCAAAAAATATCGGCGATACCCGATACCGATACCGAAAATCCAATGTAAGTCTATGGGAACAAAATATCGGAATTAAAAAAAACCCATTCTTGCCTTGTTGGTTAATTGTACATGAAGGAAAACAACAAAGAGTAATGTAGAATGTATTGGGGGAGGTTTGAGGAGACATTAAAGGCATAGATGTTTAACCCAATCCAATGGAATAGCATTAATATTTTTTTTTTGGAAATACGTTCGGATTGACGAAGAAATTGACTATGTTGTTAACCTTTTTTCTATTTTGGCAAATATGTATGTTTCACAACTTCCATGCTCTTCACCTTTTTAACTTTTGACACACTTTCTCCTTCATAATCTTCAGCAGCATCATCTTTGTCATCAAATTATTCTTCATCTTCACCTTCTTTATCTTCTTCGTAAACTTCTTGTTATTCATCTTTTTGTTAACATTACTCATATTGTTCTTATTAAACTAGTATTCTTCTTCATATTCTACATCTTCATCTTCTTCCTCTTCATCTTCTTCATCATATTCTTATTTGTGACAGAGATTCCTGTACTTGTAATCTGTCAAAGTATGAATTTTTCATCCTTCCGTTCTTGCTGTCACAAAAGATTTAAATTACAACAGTATTTGTCCGTGTTCAGTTTAGCCTGCAGCAGCAGGCATTTTCCAGGGGCACCACGAGGAGGAACGGACTCACCCCCATACACTGCTTAGTCTTCTTCTGCTTATAATTTAGAGCATATATTTTGCTCTTCATTTTGATCTTATACTTCATGTTCTTCTGGTTTTTGATCTTCTGCTTATTGTTCTTCTGTCTCTTGTTCTGTATCTTGTAGTTTGTCGTAACCTTCTTTTTCCTGTTGGTGATCTTCTTCTGGGTAATCTTATATTTCTTCTTTGTGATGGTGTTCAGGCTGGTTGGCTTGATGCTCGTCGTCCTTGGGGTCGTCATCTTCTTCGGGGTGGTCTTTAGGGTCGTCTAACTTCCGAGAACCAGTTGACGTTACTGGAACCCGGATGGGTAGCAGAAGGTACAAGAGCCAATGCAAGTAACGAGGACCAGCTGACTGTGCTGGAACTCGGAGGGGCAGCAGAAGGAAAAGAGCCAATGGCACAACCGAGGACCAGCTGACGTTACTGGGACACGGTTACTAAGCAGGAGGTACCTGTGGTCCAAAGCACTACCAAGGACCAGCAGACGTTGCTGGAACTCGGATACCGAGATGGAGGCACCTAGGCCAAAGGCACTGCGGAGAACCAGTTGACGGTACTGGAACCCGGACGGGTAGCAGAAGGTACAAGAGCCAATGCAAGTAACGAGGACCAGCTGACTGTGCTGGAACCCGGAGGGGCAGCAGAAGGAAAAGAGCCAATGGCACAACCGAGGACCAGCTGACGTTACTGGGACACGGTTACTAAGCAGGAGGTACCTGTGCTCCAAAGCACTACCAAGGACCAGCAGACGTTGCTGGAACTCGGATACCGAGATGGAGGCACCTAGGCCAAAGGCACTGTGGAGAACCAGCTAACAGTACTGGAACCCGGACGGGTACCATAAGGCACCCATGAAAATGTAAGTTGACAGGCCGCAAGCCGTCTGCAGTTACCAAATCACACAGTCCTAGAGTGGGTGCTTGTCCTATTTTCACAACGGAAAGAGCCTTTATTTACATATCCCACAGCACACATAGGAATCACCTAAACTGCAGGCACCATAGAGTCGGATAACCGGAATGCAACATGACAGGACAACTTATTGGAGGCTAATTTACGTTGACACTGCCAGGAAACAGCTGTGGTGCTGTAAACAGGGTGGGCATGAGTCACTACCCGTGCCAATTACTTACGAGCAACAACTGGCGGTGTTGGAGCCCAGGGATGAGAGGAGGACAGGGTGGAGGCAGCATGACTTTTTGTCGTACACACAGCAGGGGAACAACTGCCATTACTCAACCCCAGTAACACAGGAGCAAGTGTTGACTGTGCTAACAGCACTTACAGGCAACAACTGGCGGTGTTGGAGCCCAGGGTCCAATGCATCGACTTCAATTGCTTCCACCTCCTCTCAGTAACACAGCACTGTTGATCAACCATCTGTCTCTTCACCGCCTGCCAAATTGCCCAGTCAGTCAGAGAGTTCTGTACAGGAGCCAGCTGAGTCTCTGCTTCTGTTCTCAGAATCTGTTGGTTTGCAAACAGGGGCACAGCCAAGCAGCATTCTGGAATGTGAAGAAGAGGGAGTATGCAGTGATGCGCAACAGCTGTGTCTCTCTGAATCTGAAGAGGCGGGTGAGACAGTGCCGATGGTCAGCACACCGCAGAATGCATCTGATGATGATGAGACTCAGGTGCCAGTTTCTGTTGAGCATGGTGGTGGCCAGACCACCCAACAGCAGCAGGTGTTGTAAGAGGTTAGTGGAGATGATGAGGTCCAAGACCCAACATGGCGTGAGGAACAGGAAGGTGGTGGCAGCAGCTCTGAGGAAGCGATTGCCCCAACGGTACAAACAGGAGGGAGAGTTAGGCTGCATACTCTGTTGCCTGTAGCCTCCATTTTGGCACCTGTTCGGATTTCTCTTCCAAAAGTCTAAATGGACGCTCCCAGGACTTGCACTGCGTGGTCCTTTTTTCACACACTTGCAGATGATATTTGCTATGTCAAATGCAAGCTGTGTAATCAAAAAGTAAAAAGAGGTAAAGTGTCAGTAACCTCAATACCACAAATATGTCTAAAATTGTGCGTAGAAAACACGTAGTTGAGTTACAAAGACACACTGAAGATGTACAGTCTATAGAGAATCACAGCACAAGTTTAACTGCATATGTCATGGTTAAATTTGAAATTTTTATTGCACACTTGATGTGAAAAAAGAAAATAGCTATGAGACGACTGACTGACGTTTTGGGCAACGCAGTGGCCTTTATCAAATAGTCGCTGGAAGAGATAGAAAAATTTACAGTCAATGACAATGAATAATATATACAATATATACATAGGGTGAAGAATATATATACAAAGGAATTAGGCAACATGTTAAACATTTGGGTGATACTGTAGAACACGGAGAATTATCCCTCTAGGGTATGCGGGTGGATAATGTAGTTTTTTGTTGATTTTTGGGAGTGTGTAGAAAACAGGGGTGATGGGGTATTGAATATTAAGGAATGTCCTAGTCTTACAGTCTATGGTGATCAATTAAAGATGTTTTGTCAGGATACGATCAATTTTTTGACAGATGTAAAATGTAGGGTCACAATTGAGTTGTCTGTAGGTTAGGTTAACTGACAGTTGTCTATGAATTTCGGCAATAGATTGGGTCTTATTCATAATAACGATAGCACCCCCCTTATCTGCTTGTTTAATAATAATGTTGGGGTTATCTTTCAGAGATTTTATGGCTTGTTTATCTGTGGGTGTCAGGTTGTGGCGTATCGGGTGTAGGCCCAATCTCGGCAAACCATCCACGACCACAGGCTCTGAATGCTGGCATTGCAAAACTCCTGTCCCTTGAAATGCTGTCATTCAGGCTGGTGGAGACTGACAGTTTACGGAACTTAATGGCATTGGCAGTCCCACAATACAATGTGCCAAGCTGATTTTATTTCAGCAGGCAAGCCGTCCCTGGTCTGCAAAACCATGTTGTTGAGGTTAAAATTAAACATGCGCTACTAAACTCCGTCAGTAGCAATGTCCACCTGACCACCGCTGCGTGGACCAGTACCCATGGCCAGGGACGATACCTTTCCCTTACTGCCCATTGGGTCAATGTTGTGGAGCCGGGTACAGATCTTGCGAGTGGCGCTGTACGTGTTCAGGCAACTACAAGGATTGCGGGAATCAAGTCTGTACACATTGACTCCTCCTTCTCCAGTTCCTCAGAAACATCGTTGCAGGAGCCGTCACGGTCTACCTCCACATGGACCCGTGAACGCTTAATAAGAATCTTTAGTTATATAGCGCCAACAGATTACGCAGCGCTTTACAGTTTAACAGTTTCCGAACACAAGTCATAAGTAACAACGTTACCAATACAATAATGAAAGCAATATAATCCGCACACTCTCGTGAGAGCTTACAATTTACAAATATGTGGGGGAGATACAAAGTACAGGTGTTTATACAGTCATGGCCAAAAGTTTTGAGAATGACACAAATATTATATTTTCACATGATCTGCTGCCTCTGGTTTTTATGTGTGTTTGACAGATGTTTTTATCACAGACAGAAATATAATAATTGCAAACATATGAGTAACAAAAGCTTATATTGACAGTTAGAATGAGTTAATGCAGCAAGTCAATATTTGCAGTGTTGACCCTTCTTTTTCAGGACATCTGCAATTCTCCCTGGCATGCTCTCAATCAACTTCTGTACCAAATCCTGACTGATAGCAGTCCATTCTTGCACAATCAATGCTTTCATTTTGTCAGAATTTTTAGGTTTTTGTTTGTCCACCCGTCTCTTGATGATTGACCACAAGTTCTCAATGGGATTAAGATCTGGGGAGTTTCCAGGCCATGGACCCAAAATCTCTATGTTTTGTTCCCTGAGCCATTTAGTTATCACCTTTGCTTTATGGCAAGGTGCTCCATCATGCTGGAAAAGGCATTGTTGATCGCCAAACTGCTCTTTGAGGGTTGGGAGAAGTTGCTCTTGGAGGACATTCTGGTACCATTCTTTATTCATGGCTGTGCTTTTAGGCAAGACTGTGAGAGAGCCGATTCCTTGGCTGAGAAGCAACCCCACACATAAATGGTTTCAGGATGCTTAACAGTTGGCATGAGACAAGACTGTTGGTAGCGCTCACCTTGTCTTCTCCGAATGAGGCGTTTTCCTGATGTCCCAAACAATCGAAAAGGGTATTCATCAGAGAAAATAACTTTACCCCAGTCCTCAGCAGTCCACTGCCTGTACCTTTTGCAGAATATCAGTCTGTCCATGATGTTTTTTTCTGGAGAGAAGTGGCTTCTTTGCTGCCCTCCTTGAGACCAGGCCTTGCTCCAAGAGCCTCCGCCTCACAGTGCGTGCAGATGCACTCACACCTGCCTGCTGCCATTCCTGAGCAAGCTCTGCACTGCTGGTAGCCTGATCCCGCAGCTGAAACACTTTTAAGAGACGGTCCTGGCGCTTGCTGGTCTTTCTTGGGCGCCCTGGAGCCTTTTTGGCAACAATGGAACCTCTCTCCTTGAAGTTCTTGATGATGCAATAGATTGTTGACTGAGGTGCAATCTTTCTAGCTGCGATACTCTTCCCTGTTAGGCCATTTTTGTGCATTGAAATGATGACTGCACGTGTTTCTTTAGAGATAACCATGGTTAACAGAAGAGAAACAATGATGCCAAGCACCAGCCTCCTTTTAAAGTGTCCAGTGGTGTCATTCTTACTTAATCATGACAGATTGATCTCCAGCCATGTCCTCATCAACACCCACACCTGTGTTAATGGAGCAATCACTGAAAAGAGGTTAGCTGGTTCTTTTAAGGCAGGGCTGCAATGATGTTGAAATGTGTTTTGGGGGATAAAGTTCATTTTCTAGCCAAATATTGACTTTGCAAGTAATTGCTGTTAAGCTGATCACTCTTTATAACATTCTGAAGTATATGCAAATTGCCATTAGAAAAAGTGAAGCAGTAGACTTTGTAAAAATTAATATTTGTGTCATTCTCAAAACTTTTGGCCATGACTGTATACAATGGTGTATTTAGAATGATGGCCCAGCCATTTTGAGGGAGTGAGGGATGGATGGAGATAGTGAATGGGCTACACACACACACTTACACATAGAATGACTTTGATTAGTGAAGGTGATAGGCCGCTATTATTATTATAGATTTTTATAGCGCCATTTATTCCATGGCGCTTTACATGTGAAGAGGGGCAAGTATAGACAAGTACAGTAAACATGAGCAATACAAGGCACACACAAGTACAGAAGGAGAGAGGACCCTGCCCGCAAGGGCTCAGAGTCTACAGGGATGGGTGAGGATACACTAGGAGAGGGAAGACCTTCAAGAAATGTGTTTTGAGTGAGCGCCCAATAACATGCAAATTGTGGATAGTTCTAATTTCTTGGGGTACAGCATTCCACAGTATTGGCGCAGTGCGGGAGAAGTCTTGGATTCGGGAGAGATGTTCTTTAGGTGTAGGCGGCAATAGCGGGCAACAGATTGTATATGGGAGGTGAAGGAGAGATTGGTGTCAAACATAACACCCAGACAGCGAGCCTGTTGACCGATATGAGCACAGACGTGGCCAAACGTCAACAGGCCGTCCTGAAATTAATTTCCATGGGGAATCAAAGCCACACAGCGCTGGAGCTCTGGAATGCCATAAAGCAAAAATGAGCGACATGTGTATTTTGCCAGCGAATCTCCAGCCAGGCTTGGTAGTGTGTGACAATGGCCGAAATCTGGTGGCAGGTCTGGGCCTAGGCAACGTCACTCACATACCATGTCTGGCACATGTGCTAAACTTTGTCGTCCACAGTTTTTTGAGGGACTATCCGGATCTTGATTCACTGCTGCACAAGGTCCGCCTACAGTGCGCTAACTTGCGACGTTCCACCATGGCCAGATCGCGCATTGCAGCTCTGCAACGCAGATTTTGCCTTCCTGAACATCGCATCATATGTGACGTACCCACCAGGTGGAATTCCACGTTACATATGTTGGAGCGGTTGTGTGAGCAGCAGCCAGCAGTAATGGAGTATCAGCTGCATCAGTCGCAATCAACTCGCAATTTGCGCCGTTCACTTCACCACTACTGAGTGGGCCTCTACTATAATAATCTTTATTTATATAGCGCCAACAGATTCCGCAGCGCTGTACAGTTTAACAGTTTCATAACACAAGTCATAAGTGACAACGTTAACAATACAATAATTAAAGCAATATAAGCCGCCCCTGCTCGTGAGACCTTACAATCTACAATGAGGAGGGGGAGCTCCAAAGTACAGTTGTTTATATACAATGGTGTATTTACAATGATGGTCCTGCCATTTTCAGGGAGTGAGGGATGGATGGAGATAGTGAATGGGCTACACACACACACAGTTACACATAGAATGACTTTGATTAGTGAATGTGATAGGCCGCTCTGAACAAATGTGTTTTAAGTGTGGAAGTAGGGCTGTTAATGGGGATGTTGAAGTCTCCAAGGATAAGGGTTGGTACTTCTGAGGACATGAAAGTGCGGCAGCCAGGCAGAGAAGTGGTCAAGGAACTGTGTGGGCGAGCCTGGGGTCCGATATATTACCGCTACTCTGAGGGAGAGGGGACAAAAGAGCCTGATGGTGTGGACCTAATAATTTGCAAAATCTTAATCTAAAATTTACATGTTACATATTTACATCTAGTATAAAACATTTAACCATTAAGCCTACTTACAGAACAAGGAAGTGTAAAAAAAACTTGTGCTTAAAAAAAAAAGTGAAAATAAAATGTGAGAAGGGCAGTGTAACAAATAATTTAGGAAAAAGATAAACTAACATCAAGTGCTGTGTGCTGTGTAAGAGCCAGACACATTAACATTAAATCAGTCTGGAATAGCGGTGATTTTCTCCCCATAACCCGAGTAACATTCTGGGGAGAGGGGTGTAGAGTCAACGATCAGCAACTAGTTACGGTAGATCAAATACCTGAAAAAAAAAAAAAAGTTATTTAACATTCATAACATACATTTTATTTTATAAAAAACAAAAAAAAATTACTTAACATTCATAACATACATTGTATTTAACCAAAAAAATAACAAATTTATTTAACATTCCTAAGATAATTTTTTTTTAAAACATAAAAACTATAATACACAGCAGGATCTTTAGTAAAAACCAGACTTACCACTGTAACCTCTTAATCCTTGCAAGCTTCAACACAACGTTGACAAGGTACACAGCAGGGGTGGTCGGTCTCCTAGACAACGAGCAAACTTCTTCATGTTGAGAGAGGCCACCATCTCCTTAGCTTTCAGGTACTTTTCTGTGGGAATGAGCTTGTCTCCAACCAGCCAGGAATATCCATTGAATGCCACACCATGGTTTGGTATTAGCACCCAGCCAGTACCAAAAGTGAAGCCAACCACAGTTCCCATTTCTCATGAACTTTATTTGATATACTGGCTGGCCAAACATTAGTTTCTCACAAAGGAGCTGAAGACCCTGAGTAGCAGTAGGTGCAAGTCTCTCCAGCATGACCTGTTTGTTAGATATTTGCCGTCTACACACCTAAAGAACATCTCTAGAATCCGCCCTTTTCTCACCATGGAAACAACAAATACCCTCACTGTAGCATTGATCCACTGTCGCCTGGACTACTGCAATGCTCTATTACTTGGCCTCCCCATTACTCGACTATCCCCTCTCCAGTCCATCCTTAATGCAGCAGCCAGGGTCATCCATCTGGCTAATCGGTACTCGGACGCGTCCGCTCTTCGCCAGTCCTTACACTGGCTGCACATTCATTATAGGATCCAATTCAAAGTACTGGTTCTCACCCACAAAGCTCTCCACAGTGCAGCACCCCCCTACATCTCCTCCCTCATTTCTATCTATCGGCCTAACCGACTGCTGCGCTCTGCAAATGACTTTCGACTAACCTCTGCAGTAATCCGTACCTCCCACTCCCGACTACAAGACTTCTCCCGCGCTGCGCAAATCCTCTTGAATGCTCTACCACAAGAAATTAGGACTATCCACAATTTGCCTGGTTTCAGGCGCTCCCTCAAAACACATTTGTTCAGAGTGGCCTATGACATTCAATAACCAAAGTCGTTCTATGTTTAAGTGTGTATGTGGAGCCCATTCACTATCTCCATCCATGCCTCACTCCCTCAAGATGGCTGGACCATCATTGGAAATGCACCATTATATATACACACCTGTACTTTGTATCTCCCCCACCTCATTGTAGATTGTAAGCTCTCACGAGCAGGGTCGGCTTATTTTACTTTAATTATTGTATTGTTAACGTTGTTACCTATGACTTGTGTTTTGAAACTGTTAAAGTGTAAAGCGCTGCGGAATATGTTGGCGCTATATAAATAAAGATTATTATTATTATTATTATATCAGAGGGAGAAGAGGATTGGGCCTTGACAAGGTGCCCGATTGCATCTTAAGTGTTATTGAATGTTGGAGCCAGTCCACCGTATAAAAGCAGCCATACAGTGTCCGGGTACCTGCTTGGATTTCGATCAAAATGAAGACTACTTTGATGTACATGTACACCAATTAGAGAAAAATTACAAGGATGAGGCAGTAAGACACGCTCAGCAGAGTACAAGCAGCATTGCTTGAAGAAGTAACTTGAGCGTGATCAAAATTGAATAAATTAAAATCTCAGACTACAGTGAACACAACTCTTAGCTGTGAAAGGGCTTTTTGTGTCCTTCTACAGTGTTTTCAACCAATGTATTGGATACGGATGGAAGCACGTCACACTATAATTTCAATTGAATTGAGCAGCAAGAATTACACTAAAGAAAAAAAAAAAAAAAAAGAGTGTGAGAGTGACATGTGCAGATGCCTACATACAGCGTTGTATGCCGAGCAAACTGCAGCGCGTCACCTGCACTCACACACACACCTTGCAGACCTGTGAAAAAAACACTGCAAGGCAAAAGGAAGATGTACACAGCGGTTGGTAAAGTAGCCTGCCTAAAGCACAGTACACAAAATCGCAATCTCTAACTGTCCCTCAGAGTCAGCAGAGCAGCGTTCTGTCCCAAACAGAATTAACAGCACAGTGACGCTAAAATGGCGGCTTTATCCGGCAACAATACCTTCCTTGTGTCACGGTTAGGGTAGCGTGTGTCTATTATATGAGTGTCTGTAAAATGTAACGTTACGCAGACTTATTCTGCCCTTGGGACGCAAAAAATAAGACAGCAGTAATCATTTACTGTATAAAACTCCACCTATGCGCAACAAAACAAGCACGTTCCCTCTTACGGTTCCTGCGCTGACATGTGAGTAGGGAGTTTGGAGATGTTCCTGAATTTATCCCAGGTATCCAAGCATATCAGGCCGATAGGAGAGCATTAAAACCACCCACGGTGGTGACTTAAATATGGTGAATCTAAACAGTGAAGAACTGTAGGTCGATGCGAATGAATGTGCGATCACATGACACACGTTTATAATAACCCTTGCTAGACACGAGTAACTTTGTAGACATTTTGACACACCTGAACCCAGATGGCAGTGAATATTCATTCTATTCGGCGCCACATGACTCTTGGTCCAGAATAGATTATATATTGCTAGCACACAAGCTATTAAGGGGAGTGGAAGAGGCAGATGTGCACAACGTAGCTAAATATGACCACGCGCCCGTATCAGTGACCCTGCCAGATATGGTGCAGATGGGGCCAAACCAAACTTGGCGCTTCCCGACCTATTTGTTAATGGATGAGAAGTTTCGACATCACGTGAAGCAATGGTGTTTTTAATATGTAAGGGATAATGGAGATACTAGGGATAGGCCGGAACTTTTATGGGCAGCAGGGAAGGGAGTAATGCGCTGGAAACTAATAGGTTATCAGACAACGCTAAAAAAGAAGATCGCGACAAACTAGTCGCAGGCTAGCAGGATATTACGCGATAGGTACACGGCAAACAAGACAAGTTCATCAACACAGGTTAAAAATAGATGTAAGCAGGCTAAGGCTGACTTACACGTATGGGTATATCGACGAGAGACAAGCAGTAATAACAATTATAGAGCCGATGTATATCGTTATGGTAGCAAATGAGGGAGACTATTATCACGACTAGCGAAAGGAAATCACATTCGTCATCAACATATTACAGCGTTAACGAATAAACATGGGATCATGAACACAGACCCTCGAACCATAAACACCATTCTACAAGAATACTACTCAGACTTATATAAGGTGGAACATACGGATAGTGCGGAGGGTAACACCTTTGTAGATGGAATACGGTTACCATCCATCACAAACTATCAGCTTTTCCTTTTAAAAAAACAAATTGAGGTGACGGAAGTGACAGCGGCGATAAGTTACTTTAAATACGGGAAAGCTCCAGGACCTGACGGGTTTACAGCCAAATTATTTAAATTATTGAGTGAGGATATCCCGTCCACATTGGTACGCACCTTCAATCATATATTGGAGACAGGAGGGTTGCCCAGCCATTCAAACATGTCACACATGAAGTTGCTACTAAAACCAAACAAACATTCACATCTGCCTGGATCCTATCGTACATTCTCACTCATTGACCATTATATCAAGATTTTGTCCAGGATCATGGCAGATCTTTTGAATAGCATTGGTCCTACGCTGATAGGGCGATCACAAGTGGCCTTTGTTTGCTACTTTGTTGGCTACTATCAGTCTCACTATGCATAACACATGTGTGCAGTGGGCAGTATTACCTTTGCCTTCGGTGGAGTAGGAAAACCCCTCTCCTATCGAAGTGTTAGTTGGGAGATGGAAGATTTGACACCGGGACCTGAATTGTAATACTTAAATGTGACAGGTGACAAATTTGTTAAGGCGCAACTCCGCGGCCCCTACGTTGAGTCTAGCCCGTGAAAATTTACTGGTTGTCAATGGGGAACCCCAACACCCCGGGGCAGCTACAGTATTTCAACAATTAGAGCTGAACCAAGATTTGCTGTATCAGGTTTATAAAATACATGTTGAAATTTTTTAACAATTGCTGCTACCGCAGTCATATCGGAGGTTGGTAATGGACTTAGCGCATGCGCATGTACTAGGGTGACATTTGTGCCAAAAGAAAACCCTACTGTTGTGAATGGGTTTGAGATGAGTTCTGAGCAGAGGCTCCCTCTGGTGGTTACAAGCGGTACTAGTGAGGATTGGGAATCAGGTGTTACTGATTGGTCTTATTTAAGGGAATCATTTTCCCATCAGGGTTGCCGGTGATCAATTGTTCTGGTCTGAATCCTTCTTTCCAGTTTCCCTTGTAGCCTGCTGTGTCGTGTCTGCATCTCCTGCTGTCAGATAAGACAATTTCTTATTTTGTGTTTTTGCTATATTTTTGCATTTTGTCCTGCACTTCTGTGGGGGCCTTCTGGGTCCCCTCCGGGGGCTTTTGCCCTCTCAGTTTAGTCCAGCCACTGTGTTTTGTACTTTTGCTTTTTGCAGTTTTTTCAGTGGCTGCTGTTTTTGTTACACCAGAGAACTAATTTAGGTGGTAGAGGTCGTGTGATCTCAGGTGATTTTGAAATTAGTATGTTGGTGTTTTTCAGGGTTTTCTGGGATTGCAGTAAGTACCCTTCCTATCCTTTTCTATTTAGATAGTTTGGGCCCCAGCGTTTGCTCATACTATTTTCTTTCTGTGTCAGTATTTCCTCTTGTCTAACCGCCATTACATGTTTGGGGGCTTTCTATTATCTTTGGGGTTCTGCTCCGGGGCAGATAGCTTTCCTATTTCTATCTTTAGGTGTAGTTAGTTTCTCAGGCTGTGACGAGGCGTCTAGGACCATCGTAGGTACGCTCCACGGCTGCCTCTAGTTGTGGTGGTTAGTCAGGGTACTGCAATCCCATAGATTCCAACTGCTCTGGTGTATTTCCTTTTTTACCTGCACTCCTCAGCTACCGTAACATAACAGTATCACCGGCCATAAAAATTGTATGGTACTCACAGAAGGGAAAAAAAAAAAAAAAAAAAAAAAAAATATTTTGAAGGAAGCAAAGTTGTCAGAGATATTTTTCTGTTTGTTCCATTTTTTTTTTTCCCTCTGTATCTCTGGGTGCTGGGAGGATCTTTTCTCCCAATGGAGTTTGCACAGTTGTCTGGCCGTGTGGATCAGCTTGCCACTGAGGTTCAGAGTATTGCTGCATATCTTGCTAGGTTGCCTGTTGTGGAACCTAGGATCCCCATGCCAGATTTGTTTTCAGGGGATCGAGCTAAGTTTCAGAATTTCAAAAATAATTGTAAATTGTTTCTTGCCTTAAAATCTAAGTCCTCAGGAAACGCAGCGCAGCAGGTTCAAATTATCATCTCTCTCCTGCGCGGCGATCCTCAGGATTGGGCTTTTTCCCTGACACCTGGGGATCCTGTTTTGAGTGATGTTGATGTATTTTTTCAGGCTTTGGGGTTATTGTACGATGAGCCTAATATCACTGATCAAGCTGAAAAAGCCTTGTTGGCATTAAATCAGGGGCTTGATGACGCTGAGTTATACTGTCAGAGATTCCGTAGGTGGGCAGTCCTGACCAAATGGAATGACGACGCTTTGGCGGCCCTTTTCCGGAAGGGTCTGTCGGATAATGTAAAGGATGTTATGGTGGGATTCCCTGTCCCCTCTGGTCTCAATGATTCTATGTCATTAGCGATTCAAATTGACAGACGTTTGCGTGAGCGGAGAAGTATGCGTGGAGTGGTGTTGCCTTGTGAGCCAGCTGCTGAGCCCATGCAGTGTGATGGAGTGGTGTCTGGGGCACAGCGTCATGAGTTTCGAAAGCGCAATGGGTTATGTTTCTACTGTGGTGATGCCTCTCATGCTATTTCAGTCTGCCCTAAGCGGGGAAGACGTTTTGCACGCTCAGTTGTCTTGGGTAGTGTTCAGACTAAGTTTTTATTAACTGTCACTCTGATATGCTCTCTGTCCTCATTTTCTGCTCAGGCTTTCGTTGATTCTGGAGCAGCTATTAACCTGATGGATTATGATTTTGCTAAACGTTGTGGATTTCCCTTGATACCCCTACAGAAGTCTATTCCCCTACTGGGGATCGATTCTACCCCTTTGGCTGAGAATAAACCCCAGTTTTCTACTCAGGTGATAATGAGGGTTGAACCTGATCACCAGGAGTGCTGCAAATTTTTGGTTCTATATAATCTGCATGACATTATCGTGCTGGGTTTCCCTTGGTTACAGTCTCATAATCCTGTTTTGGATTGGAAATCTGTGTCTGTAACCAGTTGGGGCTGCCAATGTGTTAATACCAACACTCCTGTTTTTTCTGCCTCCCCCCAGGCTGAGGATGTTCCTGACTTTTTGTTTGATTTTTCTGATGTGTTTAGCGAAAGTAAATCTGCATCCTTACCTCCCCATAGGAGCTATGACTGCGCTATTGAATTAGTGCCAGGTAGTAAATTCCCTAAGGGTCGCCTCTTTAACTTGTCTGTACCTGAACATGACGCTATGCGGTCTTATATCAAGGAATCATTGGAGAAGGGTTATATCAGACCATCCTCTTCACCCTTAGGTGCCGGTTTTTTCTTTGTGGCCAAAAAAGATGGTTCATTAAGGCCGTGTATTGATTATCGTCTCTTGAACAATATTACTGTGAAATATCAATACCCGTTACCCTTGATTTCTGACCTGTTTTCCAGGGTGAAAAACGCTACTTGGTTTACCAAGCTTGACCTCAGGGGGGCGTATAACCTTATTCGCATTAAGCACGGGGATGAATGGAAGACGGCATTTAACACCCCTGAAGGGCATTTTGAGTACCTTGTGATGCCCTTTGGGCTCACTAATGCTCCTTCCGTCTTCCAGTCCTTCATGAATGACATTTTCAGGGATTTTGTGGACAAGTTTCTGATTGTTTATTTGGATGATATCTTGATTTTTTCTAATGACTGGGACTCTCATGTGAAACATGTTCGAACTGTATTCCAGATTTTGAGAGAGAATGCTCTGTATGTGAAGGGATCAAAGTGTCTTTTTGGCGTACAGAAGATCTCATTTCTGGGATTCATTTTGTCCCCATCTGTTATTGAAATGGACCCGGTCAAGGTTCAGGCCATCTGTGATTGGGTCCAACCTACTTCATTAAAGGCTCTTCAGAGATTTTTGGGTTTTGCCAATTTTTATCGTAAATTTATTGGTAATTTCTCTGTTATTGTTAAAGCATTAACTGATTTGACCAGAAAGGGTTCTGATGTGGTGAATTGGCCTCCTGAGGCAGTCTCTGCGTTTCAGGAACTTAAGCAGAGATTCACTTCTGCTCCTGTTCTACGGCAGCCTGATGTTTCTCTGCCATTTCAGGTGGAGGTTGATGCCTCTGAAATTGGGGCAGGTGCCGTTTTGTCCCAAAAAGATCCAGAGACCTCTAAAAGTAACCCTTGTGCCTTTTTCTCTCGAAAATTTTCTCCTACTGAACGTAATTATGACGTGGGTAATCGGGAGTTATTGGCCATGAAGTGGGCTTTTGAAGAGTGGAGACATTGGCTGGAGGGAGCCAAACATCAGGTGGTGGTCCTTACGGACCATAAGAATCTGGTCTATCTGGAATCTGCCAAGCGACTCAATCCTAGACAGGCCAGGTGGGCCTTGTTTTTCACACGTTTTAATTTTGTGGTTTCCTTTCTTCCTGGCACTAAGAATGTTAAGGCGGATGCCCTCTCGAGGAGTTTCCTTGCGGACTCTCCTGAGCTATCTGATCCCTCTGTTATTTTGAAGGAGGGTGTAGTTCTTTCCGCCATCTCGCTTAATTTGAGACTTGCTCTGGAGGGGTGTCAGGAGGATAGGCCCGAGCGCTGCCCTGTTGGAAAATTGTTTGTCCCGGACCAATGGAAAAAGAGTGTGATGTCTGAGATTCATTGTTCCGCATTGGCTGGGCATCCCGGAATTTTTGGTACCAGAGACTTGGTTAGTCGGTCCTTTTGGTGGCCTACCTTGTCTCGCGATGTCAGGGAATTTGTGCAGTCCTGCGGGACTTGCTCTCGCTCCAAGCCTTGCTCTCGCTCTAGTGGTTTGTTGATGCCATTGCCTGTGCCCAAGAGACCATGGACCCATATCTCTATGGATTTCATTTCCGATCTTCCTGTTTCTCAGAGAATGACCACCATCTGGGTAATTTGTGATAGGTTTTCCAAAATGATACATCTTGTGCCATTACCTAAGTTGCCTTCCTCCTCTGAATTGGTGCCGTTGTTCCTTCAGCACGTGGTTCGTTTACACGGCATTCCTGAGAACATTGTGTCTGACAGAGGAGTCCAGTTTGTTTCCAGATTTTGGAGGACTTTTTGTTCTAAACTGGGTGTTCAATTGTCTTTCTCCTCGGCATTTCATCCTCAGACCAATGGTCAAACTGAGAGAACAAACCAGACATTAGAGACTTATCTAAGATGCTTTGTGTCTGCTGATCAGGATGACTGGGTCTCTTTTTTGCCTTTGGCTGAGTTTGCTCTTAATAATAGGGCTAGCTCTGCCACTTTGATGTCTCCGTTTTTCTGTAATTCTGGGTTTCACCCTCGATTTTCTTCAGGACAGACGGAGGCTTCTGTCTGTCCAGGTGTTGACTCTGTTGTTGAGCGTATGCAGCAGATTTGGGACCAGGTAGTGGAGAGGTTGTCCCTCTCTCAGGAGAAGGCCCAGCGGTTTGCTAACCGGCATAGGACTGATGGTCCTCGGTTTAAAGTGGGGGACTTGGTCTGGTTGTCCTCAAAGAATATTCCTATGAGAGTAGCATCTCCTAAATTTAAGCCTAGGTTCATTGGACCTTATAAGATCATGGAGATTATTAATCCTGTTTCTTTTCGTTTGCTTCTTCCAGGGACATTTAAGATCCATAACGTGTTCCACAAGTCCTTGTTGAAGAGGTTTGTTGAGCCAGTGGTTCCTGCTGCTGTGCCTCCTGACCCTGTTTTGGTTGAGGGCAATCTGGAGTATGTGGTTGAGAAAATATTGGATTCTCGTTTTTCTAGACGAAGACTCCAGTATTTGGTTAAATGGAGAGGTTATGGTCAGGAAGATAATTCTTGGGTGTTTGCTTCGGACATCCATGCTAGGAGACTTATCCGTGCGTATCATAGAACTCATCCTGACCGACCTGGTTGCTCAAATGAGGGTTCGGTGACCCCTCCTCAAGGGGGGGGTACTGTTGTGAATGGGTTTGAGATGAGTTCTGAGCAGAGGCTCCCTCTGGTGGTTACAAGCGGTACTAGTGAGGATTGGGAATCAGGTGTTACTGATTGGTCTTATTTAAGGGAATCATTTTCCCATCAGGGTTGCCGGTGATCAATTGTTCTGGTCTGAATCCTTCTTTCCAGTTTCCCTTGTAGCCTGCTGTGTCGTGTCTGCATCTCCTGCTGTCAGATAAGACAATTTCTTATTTTGTGTTTTTGCTATATTTTTGCATTTTGTCCTGCACTTCTGTGGGGGCCTTCTGGGTCCCCTCCGGGGCTTTTGCCCTCTCAGTTTAGTCCAGCCACTGTGTTTTGTACTTTTGCTTTTTGCAGTTTTTTCAGTGGCTGCTGTTTTTGTTACACCAGAGAACTAATTTAGGTGGTAGAGGTCGTGTGATCTCAGGTGATTTTGAAATTAGTATGTTGGTGTTTTTCAGGGTTTTCTGGGATTGCAGTAAGTACCCTTCCTATCCTTTTCTATTTAGATAGTTTGGGCCCCAGCGTTTGCTCATACTATTTTCTTTCTGTGTCAGTATTTCCTCTTGTCTAACCGCCATTACATGTTTGGGGGCTTTCTATTATCTTTGGGGTTCTGCTCCGGGGCAGATAGCTTTCCTATTTCTATCTTTAGGTGTAGTTAGTTTCTCAGGCTGTGACGAGGCGTCTAGGACCATCGTAGGTACGCTCCACGGCTGCCTCTAGTTGTGGTGGTTAGTCAGGGTACTGCAATCCCATAGATTCCAACTGCTCTGGTGTATTTCCTTTTTTACCTGCACTCCTCAGCTACCGTAACATAACACCCTACACAGAATTATACAACGGTTTTACTGGCAGGGGGTCTATCAAGAAGTTAAACGGTATTGTAACTCTTGTCGCATGCGCCAGGTACACAGTCCTCAGCCTCATTTAGTGAGTCCCTTGGTGCCATTAAAAATTTTAGAGGTCCAGTTTGAGAGAATACCCATGGATCTGGTGTAGCCGGTTAATAAATCAGCAAGGGGTCATCAACAGGGGCAATAAAAGGGGCACTGTGTGGGTCACCAGTTTTGAGCACACCCGAGTTCAAAAGAGAATTCATTGACTGATGCGTCAGAGGTAGGTATGGGTGCCGTGTTGTCTCAGGACTGGAGCTTAACGGGGAGGAGCATCCCATTAGTTTCCTGAGTCGAAAACTTACTCCATCAAAAAACAGAGACAGCATTGTAGAGAGAGAGTGCCTGGCGATAAAGTGGGCACTGGAGTCGTTGCGCTACTATTTGTTGGGGATAACATTTTGTTTTGTAAATGATCATTCCCCTGTGACTGGCAGTGTTGTAGCCCAGGGAGTAGAGTTCAGGTGGTAGAAAGATGAACATAACAGGAGACTTGGAAAACGTTGGCAAACAGTTATTTAATCTGAAAACGGACAGGCAAATTCAGGTGAGATCCATGCCTTGTTCATTTTCAGAAAAATAAGCCGGTCTACATTGTCTGAGGATAGTCGCATGCGACGGTCTGTTAGTACACCACCTGCAGCACTAAAGACGCGCTCAGATAATACACTGGCAGCAGGGCAAGCCAGCACCTTCAAGGCATACCACACATCAAATACAAATATAACAGTAATAATAATATTATTAATAAAAAATGAAATTGCACACACAGTACACAGACACAGCTCATATGTGTGTATAAGAGTGTTTCTGTGTGTAGTTCATGCCTCTAGCTTAGAAGATCAGTCTTGCTAAAATCTTTAACACTGACCCCTGTTCTGTTCTTAAAATGGTGGATGCTGAACTGCTTCTCAGCCCCCTCATACACAATCATTATGTGGCACTGCTGGGCTCAGTCAGAGGCATCAGATTGAACTAGGCTGTCCTGAGTCATTCTCAATAGAACATTTTGTTCAGCAGTTCATCTAGTTCATTTAGTTCAGAGGTCACATGATGCATTTCCTATCAGCTCCTCACAGGATAGGGTGGAGAAAAACTGAACTAAATGAACTAATCTTTTGAACTAATCTTTTCAGTGAACTAGTTCATGGTGAACTAATCAACAAAATTAACTAGATTTCCCATCACTATGGTGTACACCTTGGTGGCGCTGTCACAAAACTTCGCCACATTTGTAACATACAGCTCTTGCCCTGTGCAGAGGCGCTGCTTGTGCTCCCTCTTGTTGCAGAGGTGTCTACAATGCCTCGACGCACAGAGCTGCTTTGTAAAGCAGTAGCAGCAGCAGCGCTCTCGGCTGGAATGGAGAACATTATGGATTTCAACAGTGTGTCTTGGTCCTCCAGCATTTTACGATCCCGGTTCAACGGTGTGATGAGGCTTTGTAAGTTGTCCCGGTAACGAGGGTCTAGGAGGGTGTACACCCAATAATCTGACGTGGTGAGAATGTGGCCGATGCGGCGGTCGTTTCTCAGGCACTGCAGCATGAAATCAACCATGTGCTGCAGACTCACAACTGGCCAACAAACGCTGTCCTCTGGAAGAGCGTCACACTAATAGATTTTTGTAAATTTAAAATAGAATAAAGCAGCAGCAATTTTTGAAAAATTACAAGGATGAGCCAGTGACAGACACTCAGCAGAGTACACGCTGCGGTGGTTGAAGTAAGTGGAGCGGGATCTACACTCCTACAAAAAAATTAAAGCTCAGACTAGAGTGAACACTGAAACACAACTGTTCACTTGCTGTGAAAGGCCTTTTTGTGGACTTCTATTATGTTTGCAAGCAATGTATTGTATTTTGATGGAAGAGCGTCACACTAATAGATTTTTGTAAATTTAAAATAGAAGAATGCAGCATCAATTTTTGAAAAATTACAAGGATGAGCCAGTGACAGACACTCAGCAGAGTACACGCTGCGGTGGTTGAAGTAAGTGGAGCGGGATCTACACTCCTACAAAAAAATTAAAGCTCAGACTAGAGTGAACACTGAAACACAACTGTTCACTTGCTGTGAAAGGCCTTTTTGTGGACTTCTATTATGTTTGCAAGCAATGTATTGTATTTTGATGGAAGAGCGTCACACTAATAGATTTTTGTAAATTTAAAATAGAAGAAAGCAGCAGCAATTTTTGAAAAATTACAAGGATGAGCCAGTGACTGCACTCAGCAGAGTACACGCTGCGGTGGTTGAAGTAAGTGGAGCGGGATCTACACTCCTACAAAAAAATTAAAGCTCAGACTAGAGTGAACACTGAAACACAAGTGTTCACTTGCTGTGAAAGGCCTTTTTGTGGACTTCTATTATGTTTGCAAGCAATGTATTGTATTTTGATGGAAGAGCGTCACACTAATAGATTTTTGTAAATTTAAAATAGAAGAAAGCAGCAGCAATTTTTGAAAAATTACAAGGATGAGCCAGTGACAGACACTCAGCAGAGTACACGCTGCGGTGGTTGAAGTAAGTGGAGCGGGATCTACACTCCTACAAAAAAATTAAAGCTCAGACTAGAGTGAACACTGAAACACAACTGTTCACTTGCTGTGAAAGGCCTTTTTGTGGACTTCTATTATGTTTGCAAGCAATGTATTGTATTTTGATGGAAGAGCGTCACACTAATAGATTTTTGTAAATTTTAAATAGAAGAAAGCAGCAGCAATTTTTGAAAAATTACAAGGATGAGCCAGTGACAGACGCTCAGCAGAGTACACGCAGCATTAGTTGAAGTAACTGGAGCGTGATCTGCACTCAAAAAAAAAAAAAAATCACAGACTGCAGTGAACACTGAAACACAACTGTTCACTTGCTGTGAAAGGCTCCTTTGTGGACTTCTATAGTGTTTGCAACCAAGGTATTGTATACGGATGGAAGCACGTCACACTATTATTTCAATTACATGGAGCAGCAAGAATTACACTGAAGAAAAAAAAAAAGAGTCTGTGAGTGACACGTGCAGATGCCTACAGACAGCGTTGCATACAGAGCAAACTGCAGCGTCACCTGCACTCACACACACCTTGCAGAGCTGTTAAAACAACACTGCAGGCAAAAGGAAGCTTTACACAGCCGGAGGTAAACTAGCCTGCCTAAAGCACAGTACACTAAATCGCAATCTCTAACTGTCCCTCAGAGTCAGCAGAGCAGCGTTCTTTCCCTAACTGAGTTCACAGCACAGTGACGCTAAAATGGCAGCGGCGCCTTTTATACTGCATTCTGACATCATTTCAGCATACAATCACAGCCATGCCATTAGTTAACATGACCGCAGCAGTACAGGATGTGCCCACACTTCTTAGGATTCCTCATTGGCTGACTATAATCACATTGCCTCTCAAAGAATTATGGGAACTTCCGATTCCGGTATACGATATATGAAAAATATCGGAACTAAGTATCGGAATTCCGATACAGCTAATATCGGCCGATACCCGATACTTGCGGTATCGGAATGCTCAACACTAGTCGCTAGTCTTACCCATGAT
Source organism: Oophaga sylvatica (assembly GCA_033576555.1). Classification (NCBI taxonomy): domain Eukaryota; kingdom Metazoa; phylum Chordata; class Amphibia; order Anura; family Dendrobatidae; genus Oophaga; species Oophaga sylvatica. Next base: position 249,462,563 of record JARQOD010000004.1, on the reverse strand, counting down.
GGGGTTTTGAGTAATGAACCAGGCAGGGAGTTTTTAAAAGCCTCAGGAATCTTTTGCATGTGTTTAGAGTTAATTAGTTGATTCAGAAGATTAGGGTAATAGGTCGTTTAGAGAACCTTTTCTTGATATGCTAATTTTTTGAGACAGGTTTTTTGGGTTATCAGGAGTTGAATGCCAAAATCATCAGTATTAAAACAATAAAAGACCTGACAAATTTCAGTTGGTGTGTAATGAATCTAAAATATATGAAAGTTTAATTGTAATCATTACATTATGGAAAATAATGAAATTTAGCACTATATGCTAATTTTTGAGAAGGACCTGTATATATATTTATAGTACATACACTACTACATAGTATAATAGCCGCTAATTCAATTGCCGGCTCTTGTGTAATTATAGACCCGACATGAAATGACACATGGTTTACATAGAGTTAACCATGTCATTTCATGTAGTTTGATATATGGTTTTCACTAACAATTACATGAGTGTATGTGTGCAAAATTTCACACATGTAGGGGTTAATTAAAGGTGTAAATTCGTAGCAAAAAAAAATGTGTTTTTTTTACAACGAATTTACACCTTTAATTAACCCCTACATGTGTGAAATTTTGCACACATACACTCATGTAATTGTTAGTGAAAACCATATATCAAACTACATGAAATGACATGGTTAACTCTATGTAAACCATGTGTCACTTCATGTCGGGTGGTTCTGTAATTTCACAAAAGCCGGCATTACCCGGCAATTGAATCAGAGGCTATTTTACTATGTAGAAGTGTATGAACTATAAATATATGAATATATATATGTCACAATGACATGTATATATATATATATACATGTATTCTATGTGTGTATATCTAGTGTTTACAAGGAAAGAAAGGGTTTTTTTTAATTACGATATTTCTGTCCCATTGACTTGCATTGGGTTTCTGGTATCGGATTGTCGATACCCGATACTTTTTGAGTATCGGGCCAATCCAATCCAATCCGATATTTCTGGATATCGGGCAGTATTGCTCAACACTAATGGGAATACATGATCATTTGTGAATGGACACTGATTCTGATGTTTGAAGTAAAATATTGATAATAATGTATATTGCTACATTGTCATTTTCTTTTCTGTCTGGTAATGTTACCATTACAGAATTTTCAAGCATCCAAGGCTATATATTAACAACTATTTACAATGTTAGTATTGTGGAGTTGAAATGTCTTCAAAATCTCCTAAATTAGCTTTTTTTCTCTACCTCATTACTTCCTTGGTTATGTCAGAAGTTCTCATCATAAGTTTCAACTCTATTAATGTGTCATATTATTGGGTTTAGAACCAGTAAGTGGTTTTCGAAACGCAGAGTCTATAAACACCAATTAGTATCTGTGACAGTTGCAGTAAAAATAATTCAGAATACTTCAGCAAATAAAATTTGCATCAGAAAAACACAATGAATAAATTTAAGTAATCCTAAAGTAGCATATATACATTCACATCAATCACTTGCAATTATGGTCACATTTCATTGACAAGTCATAAAATAACTAAGATGGTGTCTGATATTTGTAACCCTTATGCCTAAAGTACCAGTCCTTAATTGGCATGCATCAATTGTTTATAGTATTAGTTTTATGCTATATGGATTTTTTGCATACTGAACACAGTATGGCATAATCCATCATAATTTGGATTCAAACCAGTAGTCTAAATTTATTGCAAACAGCATCCAAGAACATATCCTATTTGATGTACATTAACAAACCTTGTTAAACATAACAACATAACAAATTTGATTCACTGGTGCTATTAATCCACAGTGCAACAATAAGTCAAAGTAAGTCACTTATTGTCCACATATATGGATTAATCATTGCATTGTTTTAAAGTGCCAGCATGTCCTATAAGGTAACATTCTAAAAATATTATGAAAAATGGAATACTGGATGGGTATCTTTTAATGAATTCTGAGAAGGTAATTATTATCTTTTGTCTTCCAACATGACGCTCCAGTTTATCGATGATGAAAACTGTTGTATGATATACTCAAAATTAGATTAACCTTATCAAAATAGTTTTGGAATTGGAAGCATTTTTGTTTGGTTTAGCAAAATGAATAAATCCATATTATGTCAAATTGTAGTCCAAAGCCATTCCAAATCACATTTCATTGCAAATTCCTCAGAAGGTAAAAAACGAAAAACTGTAAGTTTTCCTTCTATTCCCACAAGTTATCTGAATGAATAAATTAATCTCTTCACCCCTCTGATAACATATTAATTAACTTATGTCAACATCTCTGCAGATTTAGTACTGAGAACAATTATAAAATGTCCAACAGAAATTCAATTACATCCACAATCACAACTCTTGTCTGAACATGGATATGCTTTATTTAAACTAAAGATGACTATGTAAAAATTAGTTTTGCTTTCTAGAACTTATTGCATAAATATTCTAAAGTGACTGTTCTGCAGAGAACAGTTACAAAATAGGTATACAATTTACAGGTTGTCCATGACAATGCTTTCCATATGACACAATATTACTAAGGTACTTAGGAGATAATGATCAAAACTGTTCAAGAAAAATAGTGCAGTTGCCTGTGGCTAGAAATTACCCTGCTGCCTAAATGAAAGGTGGAATGTAATTCATGGTCTAATTGAAAGGCACCTATGAAGATGGTGCTCCAAATAAACTACTATTTGAACAGTTGCTATCCAAACTTACTATTGTACTGCTGGTAGCACATCCTTGGAGATGAGGGTTCAACTGTTGTCCTCAGATGATTATTTTAGTTTTTACCATTTTTTTCATTTGGGTCACTGGTAGAATCAACTTCCAAAGTAATTCTTAGTGCAAGCCTTGTGTTCTCCGACACATTTCAGACAGCTAGAATTCACTTGGTCTTGATGGACTGCTGACTGTGCTTGAGTGTTAATGTGCTGGTCTACCATTAGGCATGTCTGTACCCTATTTCTAAATTCTAACTATCACCTCTTATGCCCTAGTGAATGTTCTATACTTGTAGAACTAGTTCAGATGGGCATTGTTTCCCTGGAATAATCCTCCCTCCCATTTCATAAACACACCATTGGGGTATGTTACAGATAATTTGCAACAGCTATTGTCTCTTTGAAAATCGAGAGAATGTGTAAGAAACTCTGCATGTGTAATGCACTGATAAAGCTGATCAGAATACATCTGGCTTCATTTCATAACCAAAGAGGCAGAACATAGGGTGCATAAGCAAGATTTGCAAAGAGTTAATGTGACATTGCTCTTTCAACTCATGTTAATCGCACCATAAATAAAGATGGGAAGGAGTATTAGCCCAGGAAAAACAATGCCCCACCAGACTAGTCCTCACAGATTTTCATAACATTTGGCAATCATTAAGGTATAAAAAAGAAGCTTGATAAAATTTAGAAATAAGGTACAGCAAAGACATGGTGGCGGTTTAGGGGGCTAGGCAGCTGACTGGGTCTCTTTAAAGTAAATGTCCACTTACATTAGAAGTATTGAAACACACCTTCATCATCAAATTTAGGTTTTTAATTGAGTCACATAGTCACAGGAATATAAAATTCAGCACTTAGCCCTGCAGTCTGTCTTTTACAAATATGAGAGAATAGACTGTTCTCAAAACTCACTGAATTCAATTGTTTACTGTCATAGGAAGGCACCATTTTAAGTCAGTAAGTCATTTCTAACCTCCAAATATTCCATGATCTACTATCAGTGGCATTATTGACATACAGCTCTGGCAAAAATTAAGAGATCACTACACAGTTTTATAAAAATCAGCTTCTCTACATGTCTGACAGCCATTCCATTCCAGTGTCAGTTGAATTCCAACCAGAGTACACCTCATCCTACTAAATGTGCTTCTGAGTAGGTGATCAACTGAACCAAATCTTATTTAATGAAGGAAAGTATAAAAAACACTGCTGTGTTGTTCACAATCCTCTTGCAATAGGACAAGCTGGATGGCAAAACAAGTGCTAGTAATATCCCAAAAGTAATAGGAATGAAAAAATAACTTTTATCCATGCCGAAGGAGTTGAAAACAAAAGTCTTGAGTGAAGAAAAGAAGGATTCAATTCTGGCTTTACTAGCAGAGGGATACAGTAAACATCATGTTGCCTCAATCCTTAAAATTTCTAAGACGGCAGTCCATTACAACAAGGTCAAGCAGCAGACACTGGGGACAACAAAGCTCCAGACCGGCAGAGGGTGAAAACGACTCTCCACTGACCGGGATGACCGTCATCTTATTTGAATGTCACTCAGCATCCGCAGGATGACTGACATCAAGTGACCTACCAAAGGACTGGCAAATGATAGCTGGGGTGAAGTGCACGGCAAGAACAGTTCGTAACTGGCTCCTAGAGGCAGGGCTCAAGTCATGTAAAGGTAGAAAAAAGCCTTTCATCAATGAGAAGCAAGGGAGAGCCAGGCTGAAGTTTACCAAAGACCATAAGGATTGGACCATAGAGGACTGGAGTAAGGTAATCTTCTCTGATGTGTCTAATTTTCAGCTTTGCCCAGCACCTGGTCATCTAATGGTTAGAGGGAGACCTGGAGAGGCGTACAAGCCACATTGCCTTACACCCACTGTGAAATTTGGTGGAGGATTGGTGATGATCTGGGGATGCTTCAGCAAGGCTGGACTTGGGCAGGTTAATCTTTGTGAAGGACATATGAATCAAGCCGCATACAAGGTTATCCTGGAAAAACAGTTGATTCCTTCTGCTCAGGCAGTGTTCCCCAACTCTGAGGACTGTTTTTTCCAGCAGGACAATGTGCCATGCCACACAGCAATGTCAATCAATGTGTGAATGAAGGACCACCACATCAAATCCCTGTCATGGCCAGCCCAATCTCCAGACCTGAACCCCATTGAAAACCTCTCGAATGTAATTAAGAGGAAGATGGATAGTTACAAGCCATCAAACAAAGAAGAACTGCTTAAATTTTTGTACCAGGAGTGGTATAAGGTCACCCAAAAGCAGTATGAAAGACTGGTGGAAAGCATGCCAAGACGCATGAAAGCTGTGATTAAAAATCATGTTTATTCCACAAAATATTGATTTCTGAAGACTTACTGAGTTAAAACATAAGTATTGTTGTTTCTAAATGATTATGAACTTGTTTTCTTAGCATTATTTGATGTCTGCAAGCACTGCATTTTTTGTTATGTTGACTATTTCTCATTTTCTGAAAATAAATACAAAATTTAGTGCTTGGAAATTCGAAGACGTTGTCAGTAGTTTATAGAATAAGAGAGCAAATTACATTTTACTCAAAAATATACCTATAAAGAGAAAAATCAGACAAACTGAAAATTTTGCAGTGGTCTCTTAATCTTTGCCAGAGCTGTATGTATGTGATTAGCAACTATATTAACTCAGTCTGAGTACGTAAAGTTACAGAACGACGTCATTGAGTGCTGGGGCACTCAGTGCATAAAAGGTCCCAAAGCTTTGCTGACTCAATAACTGCAGAGTTCCAAACCTCCCTTGTAATTAATATCAGAATAAAAACTGTGCATGAGGTGCTTCAAGGCATGAGCTTCCATAGCCGAGCAGCTGACTGCAAGCCTTATATCACGAAGTACAATGTCAAGAGTTAGATGGAGTAGTGTAAAGCATGTTGTCACTGGATTCTGGACTAGTAAAAATGAGTTTTGTGGAGTGATGAATCAAGCTTCTGTACCTGGCAGTATGATAGATGAGTCTGATTTTAGCAAATGCCAGGAGATCGTTACTTGTCTGACAGCAATAAGTCAACTGAAATATTTGGCGGGAAAGGAATAATATGGTATTCTTTTTCACGGGTTGGTCAAAGTACCTCAGTTCTAGTGATGGGAAACCTTAATGTTTTAGCATACAAAGTTGTTTTGGATAATTGTATGTTCCATCCTTGAGGAAATAGTTTACTGAAAGTTTTTTGTGGCAGTTTGGCTCTGTCTTGTTAGGTGAGTTTTGTGTAAAGCAGAGCCATAACCCATCAAACACCTGTGGAATGAGCTATAACATAGAGATCGAGCCAGGCCCTCTTGTCCAACATCAGTGTATATGAAGTCACAAATGCATTTCTATACAAATAGGCAAAACTTTCCACAGACATACTACAAAATCTTGCACAAAGCCTACCCAGTAGAGTGGAAGCTCTTTTACCAGCAGAGCAGGGACGAATTCCATATTAAAGAGAATTGTCAACAGGATCATGCATGTTAAACTAAATGGGCATAAAGGGTCTGTTATACTGATTTAGTAGATACCTTCAGTGTAGAAATTCGTTAACCTGTTGTAGCTTAATTATCATTAAAATTTTCAGTGTAATAAGCTCTTCACACATCGGGGCGGGACTGTGGGTAGGTTCTTTGGCTCTGCTATGGCGCCTCCGCTGCCTCTAATGTCCTTATCTTCTTATTGTTTTAAATTTTGTGCCAATAAAGTCCTAGCGGCAGGGAATGTGCTTAAACACGATTTTTTGGGTGTGTTGGGCAGCTCAACGGATTCATTTCTGCTCTTTGTTTCCTCCTTCAACCAGACAAGACATCACTTACAGTGCACCTTACATTTTTACCAGAACCAACTTAAAGGGTATTGCTTTCCTAATATGCAGGCATTACAGGACCATCCATGTTTAAGACCACTAATATAGTGACAATTAGTTAGCTACCTGCTAGTGGTCATAACCATGGATACCTAAGGTCCTGCAATGCCTGCACATAATGAAAGAGACATAGTGAATCAGAAAAACTATAATACATTTCCAATTGGCGGTAATTGTTAATATTATTATTATTACACCTACTGCATATTGAGATATGATCTTGGAGATGAGAATACCATTTTAACTTCCTGGATATATTAACCATCAAAGACGAACAAGATCACATGTCATCTGACACTGATACTAAGGTCACCAATAGAAAAAGCCTCTTACACTACACTAGTTGCCATCCCAGGGCCACCAAAGGATCTCTACCTTCTTCCAAGTTCCAATGAGTCCACAGATTAGTCACAGATCCAACACTCCTCAGAATCAAGTTGACGGACGTGGCCAATAAGTTTCAGGATAAAGAATGCCCACAAGAATTACTTAACAGGGAACTTCCCAACATCGCTATATGACCCAACAACAATAATGCTTATAGGCTTCCTTTCTATCATACTTATCATCCAACTGACCCAGTCATCCACCACACTATAAAGAAACACTGCCCCCCTTAAAAAGGCAAATCCACAGATCCCCAAATTCCAAAAAACACCAATCTGTTATGTTTCGGTAGCTGAGGAGTGCAGGTAAAAAAGGCAATACACCAGAGCAGTTGGAATCTATGAGATTGCAGTACCCTGACTAACCACCACAGCTAGAGGCAGCCGTGGAGCGTTCCTACGTTGGTCCTAGACGCCTCGTCACAGCCTGAGAAACTAACTACACCTAAAGATAGAAATAGGAAAGCTATCTGCCCCGGAGCAGAACCCCAAAGATAATAGAAAGCCCCCAAACATGTAATGGCTGTTAGACAAGATGAAATACTGACACAGAAAGAAAATAGTATGAGCAAACGCTGGGGCCCAAACTATCTAAATAGAAAAGGATAGGAAGGGTACTTACTGCAATCCCAGAAAACCCTGAAAAGCACCAACTCTACTAATTTCAAAAATACCTGAGATCACACGACCTCTTCCACCTAAATTAGTTCTCTGGTGTAACAAAATCAAAACAGCAGCCACTGAAAAAACTGGAAAAAGCAAAAGTACAAACATCAGTGGCTGAACTAAACTGAGAGGGCAAAAGCCCCCGGAGGGGACCCTGAAGGCCCCCACAGAAGTGCAGGACAAAATGCAAAAATATAGCACAAAAAACAAAAAGAAGAAAATGTCTTATCTGTTAGCAGGAGATGCAGACACGACACAGCAGGCTACAAGGGAAACAGGAATGAAGGATTGAGACCAGAACAATTGATCACCGGCAACCCTGATGGGAAGGTGACTCCCTTTATAAGACCAGTCAGTAACACCTGATTCCCAGTCCTCACTGGACAGACCAGCACCGCTTGTAACCACCAGAGGAAGCCTCTGCTCAGAACTCATCTCAAACCCATTCACAACACCGATCATGTGCTGCAAGAGACCGCAATTCCTCTGCAACCATCTAGTACAGGCTGATGTCAGTAGTCTTAGACATATACCTACCCAAAAAATATTGCGAAGTAAAAACGGGTACTTTTCCATGTTTGCACTGCTTCAGTTGTTCCAAGGTCATCAAAGAAGACCACATTTCACACCCAGGAAAAAACACACACTGCTAAAGATTCTATACCTGTGAAAGTAATTATGTTGCTGTCAGGAATAGTAGCTCTGCACCTGAGAGGGACACTCGAACTCCTGGGCAGGCTCTGGCTCTCTGGAGGGTCACCTGTCACCCTTCACAGGTCATGAGGGTAGGGGTGTCACTTCCTGGAGGCAGAGCTTGGAAGGCTGCACGCTCAGTCCAGATATCGCATTTTAGGAGATGCACTCCTAGCACCGCTGTGATATGGAACGTCGCTGTTCCTAGCGATTATGCTGTGCGGGGATCCTGGGATGCTGGGTCCCCTAGTGTTAGCTGCTGCCAGCTGGTGTGGGATGCTGTACTAGCTGGGGCAGTCAGAAGGTGGGAGGTTCCATGTAGCCTTCTCTCTCCTCCTCTGTTTTCTCTGTGGTCTGGAGGCGCAGACTGGGTGTTGCCCCAGCATGGTCAGGTGACTGCTGGGAGGCAGATTTAAACCAGCCATGTCCTCCTTTTGTTGGTGATTATTCTCAGTTCTGGTGGGTGTTTAAGGTCAGTGTTGCTGTGCTTCTGAGAAGGTTCATATTTTGGTGCTTGTGCTTGGGTTATCATTGTTCACCTTAGTTCATGCAGTTGCACTGTGGTTTCTTGGTTCTGGTGTGTTTGCCTTGTCTGCTGTTTGTGTGTCCAGTCACAAGCAGCCGTGCAGCTCACCACCTGGGAAGGACTTTGCTAAAGTTCCCCCTTGCCAGGAACAGGAGGCGGGTGAAGAGTATACCCAGCCTTCAAGGGTGCACGGCAGTGTGATGGCTAGCGTCATGTGTGATCGACACACTCCTCTTGCTGGCTAGCTGTAGATTTATTTAGTAATCTCGAGCTGTTCCCGCTGCGGTCCCCATTCGTCTCCGGCCGCAGTGGTTCCTGCTCAGCAGAGACGTCGGTCTCAGCGTCTTGCCCGGCCCAGTACTGTGCAGAGACTTGCTGCTGCAACCAGTGTTGGAGCAGGCAGATTTGGGATCTAAGTCCTTTGTTGCTTCATCTGAGCATGCCCTGGGCAAGATCTCCCATTGGAGATCAGGGGTCACATGCTCAGACACAGCTGCCACTCCTATTGGTCCTTCATGAAGGTCCTGTGACTGTTGATGTTCTGAAGCAGTTTCCAATTGGTCCTTCCTGGAAGGTCTTTTTCTCGTGGCTGCTATAAAAGGCTGTCCTTACCGCATGGCCGTGCGCTAGGATCATTTGCATTATGTGCTTTGCGCCAGTGTGATCATGCACGCATGTGGTTAGGGCTCGGCTGAAATAAGCCCCTAGAATACCGGCACCTCCGGTGAGGAGATTTGGGTGCACGTGGTTAGGGCTTGGCTGAAATAAGCCCCTAGAATACCGGCTTCTCCGGTGAGGAGATTGCTTGATTGCGCTGCTGTCTGCATGATCACAAACTGCTATCCGCACAGCAGTTATCTATGTATCCCTGTGGGGTTAACAGGACACAGTACCTATCTCTGCGTCTTTACCTCAGCGACTCTGTGGTGTAACAGAGTTCGCTTATATCGCCATATAGCGCTGCGGCATTCCCGCTAGCGGCTCTGTGGATTAACAGAGTTCGCACTATCTGCCACAGCGCGCTACGGCATTTATTTTAGCGACTCTGCGGGATAACAGAGTTAGCTACTTATGCCATCTTACTAGCAGCAGGCTCTGCCTGCACGGTGGACCACGGGCTGCGAACGCACTTCTCTACATTATTTATTAGGTGCGTTCCGCAGACCCTAACAACAACACTACATGTCAGACATTGAATAGTGGATTTGTGGCTCGAGATTCTATGTGACAAAACATCACTATCTCTCATGTTACATTTCAAGGAGACTAGACAGTCAGTAGCACAACTTAGGTTACAGGTGATCAAACAAGTCCCAGTACTTTTTCGTAAGTACACTGACATACAGCTGTGTGAAAAAGTATTTGCCAGCTTCCAGATTTCCTATTATTTTGCATGTTTGTCACCCTTAATTCAGATCACAAAGCAAATTTAAATATTAGACAAAGATAACATAAATAAACACAAAGTACAGTTTTTAAATTAAGGTCTTTATTATTAAGTGAAAAAAATCCAAACCTCCAGGGCACTGTGTGAAAAAGTGATTGCCACCTAAATCTAATAACTGGTTGGACCACCTTTAGCAGCAACAACTGCAATCAAGCATTTACGATTACTGACAATGAGTCTCTTACAATGCTCTGTAGGAATTTTGGTCCACACATCTTTGCAGAATTGTTGTTATTCAGCCACATTGGAGGGTTTCCGAGCATGAATCGCCTTTTTAAGGTCATGCCACATCATCTAATTCTGATTAAGGTCAGCACTTTGACTAGGCAACTCCAACGTCTTAATTTTGTCTTTCTTAAGTCATTCAGAGGTGGACTTGCTGGTGTGTCCACTTGTGCATAACCCAAGCGCACTTCAGCTTGAGGTCACGAACAGATGGCCGAGCATTCTCCTTCAGTATTTTTGGTACACCGCAGAATTCATGGTTCCACTTACCACAGGAAGTATGAATAGGAATAGCACAGGCATTGAGTAATGCTTACCAGCACTGTTGAGAAATTGGACTCTGCGGTAGTCTCTGTTGCTATACCTCACCATGCGTGGTTAAGGGAGACACGACGTTTGGCATATCGTAAAGGCTGCAGACAAGAAGTGACGTAACAGGCTAGAAAAACATCACACCTGTTAGTTGGAAGGCTATGTAGCGTTGAATTGATTGATGTGAGTTGGAGTTAGCTAACATTTCAGGCTCAGGTCATGTGGGTAATAATGAATAACTAAGGCTACTTTCACACTTGCGTTTTATCGCGCAGCGCATCGTGCGCTATCGGACGCATGCGCAATGTTCCCCTATCTTTAACATGGCGGGCGCAGGGTCTAGCGCTTGCACGCGTTCATCTTCGTTTGTCGTGCGCTGCGCATATTCCCTGTGTGCGCCCATACGCGCTAGACGCTACATGTTGCATTTTTTTTTTCGGTCCACCGCTTTAAAAAAACGCGTGCGCACGTGTGTGCATGCTATGCGCAAAAAATAACATTGCAGTCTATGGGGGCGCTGGCGTGCGCATGGCTTTGCGCTCGTCAGCGCTTTTGCACGCACACGATTTTTCTGTAAATGATGGAGCCAGAGATGATGGATACAGATGATGGAGCCAGAGATGATGGAGCCAGAGATGATGGAGACAGAGATGATGGAGACAGATGATGGAGACAGAGATGATGGAGACAGAGATGATGGAGCCAGAGATGATGGGGACAGATGATGAAGACAGAGATGATGGAGCCAGAGATGATGGAGCCAGAGATGATGGAGCCAGAGATGATGGAGCCAGAGATGATGGAGACAGATGATGGAGACAGAGATGATGGAGACAGAGATGATAGAGCCAGAGATGATGGAGACAGATGATGGAGACAGAGATGATGGAGACAGATGTTAGATGATAGAGACAGAGATGATAGAAATGTGACACATAGACAACGCATGCGCCAAAAAACGCAAACGCATGCAAAAACGCATGAAATCGCAGACAAACGCTGCGTTTTTTTGTCAAAATGCTCATGCTGATTCGACTAAAAATCGCAGCGTTTACAAGCGTTTGCATGCGCTTTTTTAATGCGCTTCATGTGCGCTCGAAACGCAGAGCAAAAAAACGCAAGTGTGAAAGTAGCCTTAGGAAGGAGAGAAGCGATGGAAGCAAATGCAGGAGAGAGAGTGTACAATAGAGGAGACGAAGTATGCAGTACAAGTGATTGGATAAACATGATAAGAGTTGTAATACTACTACAGGAGATTAATTTAACCAGTTAAGGTAAGAGTAGAAAAAGACAACGTAATGTGGAGAAAAAATAGGGAAAAGGAGGAAAGTGATTGTAACCTCACCCCCCCTTAAAACATAAATTAACTGTGGTTTATCACATCTTTGGAAGCTGAGTTCAAATTCCCTAGGCACACGCAGGTCTAATTACTGTCACACCTGTTTTCGATCAAGAAATCACTTAAATAGGACCTTCCTGTCAGAGTGAAGTAGACCAAAAGATCATCGAAAGCTAAACATCATGCCACCATCCAATGAAATTCTGGAACAAATGAAAAACAAAAAAATTGGGATTTATCAGTCTGGAAAAGGTTTTAAGGCCATTTGTAAAGCTTTGGAACTCCAGCGAACCACAGTGAGAGCCATTATCCACAAATGGCGAAAACATGGAACATTGGTGAACCTTCCCAGGAGTGGCCGGCTGACCAAAGTTGCATCAAGGGCGCTGCAATGATTCATCCAAGAGGTCACAAAAGACCTCTCGACAACATCCAAAGAATTGCAGGCCTCACTTATGGTTAGTGTTCATGACTCCACTATAAGAAAGAGACAGGGCAAAAATGGCCTGCATGGCAGAGTTCCAAGATGAAAACCACTGTTGAGCAATAAGAACATAAAGGCTCTACTTAGTTTTGCCAGAAAACATCTTGATGATCCCCAAGACTTTTGGGTGAATACTCTGTGGACTGACGTGACAAAAGTTGAACTTCTTGGAAGGTGTATGTCTCATTACACCTGGCATTTTAGAAAAGGAACATCATAACAACAGTAAAATATGGTGGTAGTGTGATGGTCTGGGGCTGTTTTGCTGCTTCAGGACTTGGAAGACTTGATGTGGTAAATGGAAACATGAATAATGATGTCTACCAAAAAATCTTGAAGGAGAATGCCCATCCATCTGTTCTTGACCTCAAGCTAAAGTGCACTTGGGTTATACAGCAGGGCAATGATCCAAAAAACACCAGCAAATTCACCTCTGAATGGCTTCAGAAAAGCAAATTGAAGACTATGAAGTGGCCTAGTCAAAGTCTTGATCTTAGTCCAATTGAAATGCAGTGGCATGACCTTAAAAATGTGGCTCAAGCTTGGAAACCCTCCAATGTGGCTGAATTACAACAATTCTGCAAAGAAGAGTGGGCCAAAATTCCTCCAGAGGAACACTTGAAAGCAGTTGTTGCTGCTAAGGGTGTCACAACCAGTTACCGTATTTTTTGGACTATAATATGCACTTTTTTCCCAAAAAATTTGGGAGGAAAATGGGGGGTGCGTCTTATAATGTGAACTCAGGCTTACCGGGTGGTTGTGGCAGTGGTGTAGCGGCAACAGAGGTGTGGCGATGCTGCGGCGGTGGGCAGTGCAGAGTGCACCTGAGCAGGGTCCCTTTCTCAGGATGCCGGTGGCAGATATGTGTCCACGCTGTGGCCCGGTGTCCACTCTGAGCAGAGCCGAGTGCATCATCGGTTTCCCTATGGCCATCTTCCTCAAGCTCAAGCAGTAGGCCACCAGAGGCTTTAGGAAAATGGCCGCCTGAGGCCGTGCATGCGCGGATTGAGATCTCGGTGGCACTCGGCTTCAGGAAAATGACCACCGAGATCTCAATCTGCGTACACATGACCTCCGGCAGCCATTTTCCTGAAGCCTCCAGCTGCCCCGGCTTTAGGAAGATGGCTGCAGGGAAACTGTTGATACGCCGGGCCGCGGCGTGGACAACGGGCCGCAGCGTGGATACCGGGCCGTGGCATGGACACTCGTGATGAGCATACGTGCTCGGCAATGCTCGTTACTCGCCCCAGCATCACTGTACTCGCAGTACTCGTATAGCAGCGAGCATTTCCGTATTTGCTCGGCCGGAGTTCTGGTGCACGTCCTGCATTTTTGGCGCTCTTTAGAGCACCAATCAACATGCAGGGATTGTCTTCCATGCAATGTAATGCCACAGCCATCTTTGTTGTGGTATTACAGTAATTGGCTGGCCGGACAGCATCATCAGGTGTATGAGACCGGGTGGCGCCATGCTCGGTTCAGTCTGCTCCGGAATTAGCGAGTGTAGGGAGAGCTGCTGCCCGAGATAGGGTCAGATTTGGGGGTTTAGAAGGTAGTGTTGGTCTAACATCAAAGAAGACACAAATCCAGCTTAATCAACAGTCCTTCTAAGGACTAATTACAGCGTATATAGATTGCAGTGCTAGGTAGGCAGGGAGTGTATGTGCATATATACTTATCAGTGCAAGGCATGTCCTCACTGTATGTGGGTATATAGATCTCAGTAGCAAACAGGCATTCTATGTGGCATACTTCATTGCATACATCAAGAGTGTCCATTCCATTACTGTCTGCTACTGCTGCTGCCTATAAACTATATTGACCGTATCTACACAGCCCTAGGTCTCAATGGGCAGCAAATTGTTTTGCATCTTAATCCTGACTATTTTTTTCCTTAGCAATCCAGAACCCCTTTTACTTTGTCTAATTGCTTGTTGACACCTGCAGAATACAGGCAGATCCTTATCATAGTACAGCATGAAAATACAGCTATTTTAAAGGGGTTTGCCTGTCCCAGGCCTGACGTCTGAGTGCGCCTAAAAATCTGCCATTTTTTGTGGTACTGTAGAAATTTTTTGGAGTGTCTTATAAAATTTTTTGACACCATTTCTCTGCCCAAAAATATTTATCTGCCCAAAAAATAATTAGCTACAGGGTAGATATATTACACTGGGTTTTGTCTGCCACACGGATTGCATATCATTGCGCTAAATTTTGCCATTTCAGGCCTCCATAGAATTTTTTTTGTTGTGTCACTCATAGCCTACTTATTGACACAATTTTGCTGGCCAAAACAAAAAAAATACAGGGCAGGTATTTGAAAGTGTGCTCTCTTTGTCAGACACCCGATCTATCAACGTGCTAAAAATTGTGGCATTTCAGGCCTATATTCCCCTTTTTTGCTGTCTGTTACCCTATTTGTATACAGTCTTTTGTGGTAACAAAAAAATAATAGAGCTCACATATTGACCAGTGTGTTATGTGTATCAGACGCCTATCTCTCTGTGTTCTAAAAATTGTGGCATTTCAGGGCTATATTACACTGGATTTGCTGAGTATTACCCTATTTCTATACAGTCTTTTGTGGTAACAAAAAAAATAATCCAGCCCACATATTGACCAGTGTGTTATCTGTGTCAGACGCCCATCTCTCTGTGTGCTAAAAATTGTGGCATTTCAGGGCTACATTAAACAGTTTTTTCTTGGTCATACCACAGTTATTGACACCAGTTTGTTAAACAAATAAAATGCATTCCAGACATTTGAAAGTGGGTTTTTCCCGCACACGGATCACATCTAAGAAAATATTGTTCTCCATTTAAAATAGGAAAGGTGCGTGGCAAGGGACGGGGAAGTGGACGTGATGGTGATGGTGCATGCATATGCAGAGGCCGTAGGCAAGCTGCAATTGTGCCACAACAAACCCCCACATCTTCTTGTAACAAATTCCTGTCAGAATTCATAGGGGACGGCAGAACAGCGCTCTTGACACCAGAGCAGCGTGAAAAGGTAATTGGTTGAATGGCGGATAAAGCTTCCATTCACTTGGCCACCACCACCAGCACCCTGTCTTCCACATGGTCAAGTCTGGGTAGCCGTGACTCTGTACAGCATATTCCTCACCCTGATCCTCCTTCCTCCTCCCATGCCAAGCGCCCGCAGACAACTGATCCCACACTTGGACACTCCGAAGAGCTGTTCACTTGTCCATTTACAGATTTGGGCCTCTTGCCAGGTCCACTTGAAGCGGGGCAAACTGAGATTACTTGCAGCGATGCCCAAATATTTGAGCAGCCACGTTCACACGAAGGCGACGGGGGAATGTGTCACAAGAGGTGGATGATGATGAGACACAATTGCCAAAAAGTCAGGAGGAGGACCAGGGTGCAGAAGTGGAAGACGAGGTGGTGGATGATATAGTAACTGACCCAACCTGGCAGGAGGACATGCATAGCGAGGACAGCAGCACACAGGGGGAGGGAGGCATAGCACCACAACAGGCAGGAAGAAGCACTGTGGTGGCCTCACACAGAAGACAGGCAACCGTTCCTCGTATGGCCGGCGTCACACTGGCGAGTGTGATGCGAGTTAGTCGCACGACTAACTCGCATCAACACCCGGCACAGCCGCCCGCTCTCGGACCCGAGTGTGCGGCTGCATGTATTTCTATGCAGCCGCACACTCGGGTCCGAGAGCGGGCGGCCGTGCCGGGTGTTGATGCGAGTTAGTCGTGCGACTAACTCGCATCACACTCGCCAGTGTGACGCCGGCCTAACACCAACACAATGGAAGTTGTCATTACAACTGATAGGTCTTCCCGAGTCTGTTTGTTTTTTAAAGACTCTGCCGATAACCCCAAACAGGATATTTGCACCACCTGCCATGCCCACATCAGAAAAGGTAGCAAAACTACCAGCCTGACCACCACCAGCATGATCAGGCACATGGCAGTGAAGCACTCGACTTTGTGGGCTGAACCTAAGGGTCCAGGAACAGTGTCTGTGGGTGACACCACTGATTCTTCCACTGTTGTGCGTGCAAGCCAATCCCCTGTCCATGCTGCCTGCAAAGATGCCCCCTGCCCTGCACCTGTCATTGCACACACTCAACTATCACCATCAGCAAGAATGTCCACATCCTTGTCCCAGCGCAGCCTTCAGTTGGTCATACCCCAGTCATTGGAATGAAAGCGGAAATACGCAGCCAACGCCCCACAGGCCACAATACTAAATTCACACATTTCTCGTCTGCTTGTGCTCGAAATGCTGCCTTTTAGGCTCGTGGAGATGGAAGATTTCCGCAACCTGATGACGGCGGCCATCCCAAGGTACTCTATCCCCAGCCTACTCTATCCCCAGCCGACACTATTTTTCCCGGTGTGCCGTCCCGGCATTACACAGGCATGTGTCCCACAACATTACCCGTGCACTCAACAATGCAGTTACAGGGAAAGTACACTTAACCACAGACACATGGACAAGTGCTTCTGGGCAGGGACGGTACATCTTGCTGACAGCACACTGGGTTAACAGAGTGGAAGCAGGAACCCAGACTGACCTTGGGATGGAACATGTCTTACTAACGCCGAGGATTGCGGGCCCTAGGTCAATCAGGGTTGCCCCACAAATTACAGCTCCTGCACGTCATCCTCCTCCTCTTCAGTCTGCATCTCTGAAATTACCACATCAGTCACAAGCTGGAAGCAGTGCAGCACTGCCTCAGCCAAGCGTCAACAGGCTGTCCTGAAGCTAATATGCTTAGGTGACAAACCACACAATTCTGAAGAGTTGTGGACAGCTCTGAAAGAGCAGACAGATACAGTACAGACCCTTGCAGTGCTTCAGCAGCGTTTTCAGCTTCCGGCTAACCGATTGGTGTGTGATGTTCCCACGCGTTGGAACTCTACACTGCATATGCTGGAAAGGATTTGTGAGTAGAAGAGGGCAGTTGTTGAGTAACAGCATCAACAATGGCGTCGGCATTCAGTTCAGACTCCACACATAAGACCTCAGGAGTGGAAATGGATGTCAGACATATTTACCATCCTACAAAACTTTGAGGAATCCACCAACATGGTGAGCGTCAATGACGTCATAATTAGAGTCACCATCCCACTTCTCTGTATTCTGAAAAGCTTTCTGCTCACAATCAAAGAGTACAAACTATATATATATATATATATATATATAAAACACACACGAATATATATAATATAAAATAATTTTTACCAAAATATTAAAAGTATATTTCATACCACCCGTCGTCAGGAATTCTTCAGGAACTTGCTTCAGAAACGTGATTCGGAGTGCGTGGGATCAAGATTAGGTGACAATCAGGAATAAAATGTATTTTTTTCTTTGCACATAGCACTTTGTTGGACACATGTCTTGGAGGCATATTGTTTCCTGGTGCACCTTAATTTCATTTCTGAGAGATCCATTGTATTGATTTCTTTGATCATATGCTATTTTTGCACTGATGCACTTGTTATTATTTTTGTATTAATACTACATGATCACTGTCGGTAGTGATTGCATTATTAGTACCCTTATGTTTTCTGAGTACATGTTTTGATTTAAATTTTATACACTTGATTTATTGATTTTTGCGTGATTCCCTTATTTTATACGTTATGTCATGATATATTTTTTCTTCTTCTATAACTGATCTGCTCTTATCTGCTACATAGGTTTTTATTTGAATGTCTTGATAAACCCACATTTTTACCTTTTATTGTATCATTCTTTGTCAAACTTCTAATAAAAGATATATGATTATAGTAATATTTTTTAAATATTTTCTGTCTTGGTGTTTCTTCTGGTCTTCCATAGTTTTGGTTTGGGTGTTTCTATTCACAATCAAAGAGTTTGCATTGCAGGCAGAGCACGATGAGATGGAGCAAGGAACCATACTGGGTGATTACACACAGCCCAGTCTCATGTCATCCCAATGTGGATTGGTTGATAATGAGGAGGAGGAAGAACAGAAGCTACTTTCCTGTGCTATAGATGGCACTACAATCACATCTGTCATACCCTTTGTTCAGCGTGCCTAAGGACAGGGAGGAGGAGGACAGCATGGTCAGTTGTCCTGTTGGTGATGACACGGAAGGCTTGCCAGTTATCAGTCTGGCATGCATGGCAGACTGTATGTTGCGCTGCCTTTCCCGTGACCCTCACATTATCAAAATTTTTGCTGACGCTCAGTACTGGTTGGGGACACTTCTAGACCCATACTACAAGGAGAACTTTCAATCTCTTATTCCAGAGTCAGATAAGTGTATTAAAATGATGCAGTACCAGAGGGCCATTGTTGCGGAATTACTGAAAAAATTCCCATCTGAAAACACTGGCGGCAGAGGTCACAGTTCGTTGGACAACCAAGGAGTAGAGGCGACGGAGACACAACTTCAATCCAGCAGAGGCAGGGGAACACTGGCAAAGTTCTAGGACACTTTTCGCAGACTCTCCCATCACCCTGGCCCAGAGTCGCGGGGCAGTCTCACAAGGCATGGAAAGTTTGGGAAGATGTTGAAGGAGTACCTTGCTGACCGTACCAACGTCCTCTGTGATTCCTCTGTGCCTTTTAATTATTGGCTATCCAAGCTAGACACATGGCATGAACAGGCTCTCTACGCCTTGGAGGTCCTGGCCTGCCCTGCCGCTAGCGTTTTGTCAGAGTGTGTTTTTAGTGCCGCTGGTGGACTAATAACTGATAAGCGCATCCACCTGTCAACTGAAAATACTGACAGGCTGACTCTTATAAAAATTAACAAGGACTAGATTAGGGCAGACATCTCTACACCACCAAATGAGAACAGTGAAACATAACCTCCAATGTAGTGTATTTTTGGGGTGGTGTATTACCATGCACCTCTTCACACACAAACATGAGTATACGCTTCCTGACTTTGGCTATTTGGTGTGGCATTATCCCCCTCCTTCTTCTCATCCTCATCATCCACCTCCACTATAACACGAGGGAGACCGTGGTCCATGATGCAACAGCCAGAAGAAATTTTTTCAAGGGTGTTTTGTTACAATCATGTTTACACTCTATGTTGAGGTGTTCCCCCCACGGGGAAAATGTTTTTCAGCCTATGCACTTAGTGGATGAGCAATACAAGTATAGGAGACCCACTCCTTTAAGCTGGGAAGACCTTTTTAGCAGGTCATACTCCATGTATCTTCCTACATCACTCCTAGATCACCAGGGTGACCATGTTCCGTGATGAAACAGCCACTAGATTGTTTTGCAAGGATGTTTAGGATGTCCGTAACAACAAATATTTACAAAGTAGGTTGCTGTGTCCCCACCAGAGGAAAATGTTTTTCAGCCTATGCACTTAGTGTATGGGCATTACAAGTATAGGAGACCGGCTCCTTTAAACTGGTAAGACCTTTTTCACAGGCCATACTCCACGTCTCTTCAGACACCACCACTAGAACACGAGGGTGACCGTGTTCCGTGATTAAACAGCCACTTGTTTTGCAAGGGTGTTGGATGTCCGTAACAAAAAATAATTAAATAGTAGGTTGATGTGTCCCCTCCAGTGGAAAATGCTTTTCAGCCCATACACTTACTGTATGGCCATTCCAAGTATAGGAGACCCGCTCCTTTGTAATGGAAACAGATTTTTAGGAGGACTTCATACACGTCTCTTCCAAGTGGTATTTTGGTTTGTCCAAATTTGGGGCAGGCCTTGCATTCACTGCATAGGCAAACAGTATGGAAGACCCACTTCCTAATAATGTGAACTTTGTTGGTTGTTCATCTTCAACAATGCAATTCTTCACTGCCAGTTCTGCAGCCTCAACATTGCAATGCTAAAATGCGGTGTCTTCCGTCTCACCACAGCAATTCACCAATGCAGGCTCTTAAGCCTCAACAGTAGAGTTGAGCGATACTTTCCGATATCCTAAAGTATCGGAATCGGAATGGTATCGCCGATATCACTAAAATATCGGCGATACCCGATACCGATACCGGAAGTCCCATGTAAGTCTATGGGAACAAAATATCGAAATTAAAAAAAACCCATTCTTGCCTTGTTGGTTAATTGTACATGAAGGAAAACAAGAAAGAGTAATGTAGAATGTATTGGGGAAGGTTGAGGAGACATTAAAGGCATAGATGTTTAACCCAATCAAATGGAATAGCATAAATATTTTTTTTTTAAAGATGTTCGGATTGACGAAGAAATTGACAATGTTAACGTTTTTTATATTTTGGCAAATATGTATATTACACAACTTCCATGCTCTTCATCTTCACCTTTTTAACTTTTCACACACTTTCTCCTTCATAATCTTCTGCAGCATCATCTTTTTCATCAAATTATTCTTCATCTTCACCTTCTTTATCTTCTTCTTAAACTTCTTGCTATTCATCTTTGTTAACATTACTCATATTCTTCTTATTAAACTATTATTCTTATTCATATTCTGCTTCATCTTCTTCATCATATTCTTATTTGTGACAGAGAATCCTGTACTTGTAATCTGTCAAAGTATGAATTTTTCATCCTTCCGTTCTTGCTGTCACAAAAGATTTAAATTACAACAGTATTTGTCCGTGTTCAGTTTAGCCTGCAGCAGCAGGCATTTTCCAGGGGCACCACGAGGAGGAACGGACTCACCCCCATACACTGCTTAGTCTTCTTCTGCTTAGAATTTAGAGCATATATTTTGCTCTTCATTTTGGTCTTATACTTCATGTTCTTCTGCTTTTAGATCTTCTGCTTATTGTTCTTGTGTCTCTTGTTCCGTATCTTGTATTTGTAGCACAATCTTGTACCAGCTGATGTTACTGGGACACGGTTACTAAGCAGGAGGTACCTGTGCTCCAAAGCACTACCAAGGACCAGCAGACGTTGCTGGAACTCGGATACCGAGATGGAGGCACCTAGGCCAAAGGCACTGTGGAGAACCAGCTGACGGTACTGGAACCCGGAGGGGCAGCAGAAGGAAAAGAGCCAATGGCACAACCGAGGACCAGCTGACGTTACTGGGACACGGTTACTAAGCAGGAGGTACCTGTGCTCCAAAGCACTACCAAGGACCAGCAGACGTTGCTGGAACTCGGATACCGACATGGAGGCACCTAGGCCAAAGGCACTGCGGAGAACCAGCTGACGGTACTGGAACCCGGAGGGGCAGCAGAAGGAAAAGAGCCAATGGCACAACCGAGGACCAGCTGACGTTACTGAACCCCAGTAACACAGGAGCAAGTGTTGACTGTGCTAACAGCACTTCCGAGCAACAACTGGCGGTGTTGGAGCCCAGGGTCAAGGAGGATGTTTAAATACTAGATCAAGTAATTTCCTTGTTACCTGTCAATTTTAAATGTCTATACTTCAAACAAGAGAAAGATAACCTTTACTACCATAAGATGATGATTTCATTTAAACTAATATCTAGATAAATAAAGAATTGACAAACATAAACACATACATTAACATGTTGAACAGCAATGCAAACCACAAAATAAATTAGTTAAGGAATCTGCTATACGGTTGTACATAAAAGCATACAAGTACATATCTGAATCCATTAATGATGGATAAGTAACAGTATGTACACCATTTTTATTGTATAGACAATGAATGTCTGACTTCAAAACATCATCAGCATTACAAGTTATCTGTGATATTACTAAAATGTTCCATTTGCTGAATAATGTCCCTAAATATTTTATACAAAATTATACAATTTCCATCATGTAATACTCATAATATGTGGCAATAATCATTTTTATTAACAAACATAACCTTTAAAAAGTGCATAGTGCATAGTGAAAATTGCTATTTATGGCTGACTGTCGACTTGGAAGCATGACAACAGATAGATAAGGTATATATAGATGACACTGCATAGCCACAGATGGTGAATGGCAATGTAATACTGTACCTCAATAAAGTGTGCGTCACTACTACATATTTTTTTTTATATAGCTGTATAAACAGGGTACATGGATGTATGCTTGTGCCTTTGTTTTGACGCACAGACTGCCTTCCTGCTGAGACGCATTGGGTAGTGAACAGTTGTGTGCAGTGTTCACTGCAGTCTCTGCGGAATAACCACACTTAGACCTTATAACTTTTCAGACTTTCTTTATCAATCTACCAAGATGAAGAAGGCAGGGAGTAAGGCACGTGGTCGTGGAGTTTCTTCAGGGAGAGGACGTGGGGATTCTGTGGCTGCTGCGGCCCCCAGTGACACAGCATCCACCAGTTTTCCCCGGGCCGTGAGCGTTCCTTTATGCGCACTTTTGTAGGAGCTCGGAGTACCCCCCTGCTGCGGGAAGAACAAATTGAAGCCGTTGTTGTTTGGATGTCAGCCAATGCATCGACTTCAATTGCTTCCACCTCCTCTCAGGACCACAGCACTGTTGGGCAACCATCTGTCTCTTCACCGCCTGGCAAATTGCCCAGGCAGTCAGAGAGTTCTGTACAGGAGCCAGCTGAGTGTCTGCTTCTGTTCTCAGAATCTATTGGCTTGCAAACAGGGGCCCAGCCAAGCAGCATTCTGTAATGTGAAGAGGGAGTATGCAGTGATGCGCAACAGCTGTGTCTCTCTGAATCTGAAGAGGCGGGTGAGACAGTGCCGATGGTCAGCACACCGCAGAACGCATCTGATGATGATGATGAGACCCAGGTGCCAGTTTCTGTTGAGCATGGTGCTGGCCAGACCACCCAACAGCAGGTGTTGGAAGAGGGTAGTGGAGATGATGAGGTCCAAGACCCAACATGGCGTGAAGAACAGGAAGGTGGTGGGAGCAGCTCAGAGGAATAATAATAATATTTATTTATATAGCGCCATCATATTCCGCAGCGCTTTACAGTTTAGCAGTTTCAGAACACAAGTCATAAGTAACAACGTTAACAATACAATAATTTAAGCTAAATAAGTCGCCCCTGCTCGTGACAGCTTACAATGTACAATGAGATGGGGGAGATACAAAGTATAGGTGTTTATATACAATGGTGCATTTACAATGATGTTCCAGCCATCTTAAGGGACTGAGGGATGGAGATAGTGAATGGGCTAGAGACACACACACACTTACACAGAATACATAGAATGACTTTGATTAGTGAATGTGATAGGCCGCTCTGAACAAATGTGTTTTGAGGGAGCGCCTGAAACCATGCAAATTGTGGATAGTCCTAATTTCTTGGGGTACAGCATTCCAGAGGATTGGCGTAGAGCAGGAGAAGTCTTGGAGTCGGGAGTGGGAGGTACGTATTAGTGCAGAGGTTAGTCGAAAGTCGTTTGCAGAGCGCAGCAGTCGGTTAGGCCGAT
Organism: Oophaga sylvatica; assembly: GCA_033576555.1. Classification (NCBI taxonomy): domain Eukaryota; kingdom Metazoa; phylum Chordata; class Amphibia; order Anura; family Dendrobatidae; genus Oophaga; species Oophaga sylvatica. The sequence goes on along the minus strand of JARQOD010000004.1, from coordinate 249,438,553 downwards.
AGATAGAAATGAGGGAGGAGATGTAGGAGGGGTGCTGCACTGTGGAGAGCTTTGTGGGTGAGAACCAGTACTTTGGTTGAAAGCTGGGAGAGGCCTAGAGAAATGGTTAGTGATAGAAGGAAGATAGAGGAAGACATTGCCCCAACGGTACAAACAGGAGGGAGAGTTAGGCTGCAGACTCGGTTGCCTGTAGCCTCCAGTTTGGCACCTGTTCGGAGCAGTTGTCTTCCAAAAGTCAAAACGTGCGCTCCCAGGACTTGCACTGCGTGGTCCTTTTTTCACACACTTGCACATGATATTTGCTATGTGAAATGCAAGCTGTGTAATTAAAAATTAAAAATAGCTAAAAGTGTCAGTCACCTCAATACCACAAATATGTGGAAACATGTGCGGACAAAGCACGTAGTTGAGTTACAAAGACACACTAGAGATGTAGGCCAACCTACAGCAGCACCTACATCTTCAGGTTGTGTTGAAGCCTCTTCATCGAGCTCACACACAGCTGGTTATGCTTCCTCACAGGATCGCCATGGAAGAACCTCGGCCACTGTTGTCCAGAGACAAACTGTTATTCCACACACAGCAGCAAGTTCCCTGTCATCCTCACACTCCCAGGCCACAAAACAGCCAGCGGTAGCACAGGCATGGGATAAAAGACGGCCATACTCCGCAAACCATGCACGAGCACAGGCTCTGAATGCTGGCATTGCAAAACTCCTGTCCCTTGAAATGCTGTGATTCAGGCTGGTGGAGACAGACAGTTTCCGTAACTGAATATCATTGTCAATCCCACAATACAATGTGCCAAGCCGATTTCATTTCAGCAGGCAAGCCGTCCCTGGTCTGCAAAAGCATGTTGAGGGAAAAATTAAACATGCGCTACTAAAAGCCCTCAGTAGCAAGGTCCACCTGACCACCGATGCGTGGACCAGTACCCATTGTTATGATCTGCTACAACCAGTAAGGAAAGAAGGGAATTCTGTCCCTACAATACAACTAAGCTGAATCCCTACGATGTAACGGGGAACCTGATCCTGCGACCAGACCCGCTAAAGTCCTCATCTAGTGTGAACGAAGACCTATAGTTGCGAGGGAGTAATCCCTACAAGATCTAGGGACTGTGAGAAAAGGTGGACACCTCCTAACATAAATTGTAGCATGGATAATTAAACAGAAAAATAAATACTTTGTGATCCTAACATCAAGCAAAACTGACAGATTAAGGCACCTAAGCACCCGGCTAGCTTAACAGTAGATAATACAATGAAGTCAAGCAAAGCCAGAAGGGCGGAGCCAGACTAAATAGGGAAAAAAGGTCATGTGACCAGCAAACTGAAACAAAACCTAACAAGAGGGTTCTAACACCCATGGCCAGGGACAATACCTTTCCCTCACTGCCCATTGGGTCAATGTTGTGCAGCCGGGTACTGATCTTGCGAGTGGCGCTGTACGTGTTCTGCCAACTCCAAGGATTGCAGGAATCAAGTCTGTACACATTGATTCCTCCTCCTATTCCAGTTCCTCAGAATCATCGCTGCAGGAGCCGTCACGGTCTACCTCCACATGGACCCGTGAACGTTTACCTGTTGCGACCGATATGAGCACAGCCGTGTCCAAATGTCAACAGGCCATCCTGAAATTAATTTCCATGGGGAATCTTAGCCACACAGCGCAGGAGCTCTGTAATGCCATAAAGCAGGAGAGCGACGTGTGGTTTTTGGAAGAGAATCTACAGGCAGGCTTGGTAGTGTGTGACAATGGCCGAAATCTGGTGTCAGCTCTGGGCCTTGGCAACCTCACTCACATACCATGTCTGTCATATGTGCTCAACTTGGTCGTGCAGAGTTTTTTGAGGGACTATCCGGATCTTGATGCACTGCTGCACAAGGTCCGCCTAGAGTGCGCTCACTTGCGACGTTCCAGCATGGCCAGATCGCTGATTGCAGCTCTGCAACGCAGATTTCACCTTCATGAACATCGCATCATATGTGACGTACCCACCAGGTGGAATTCCTCGTTACATATGTTGGAGCGGTTGTGTGAGCAGCAGCCAACAGTAATGGAGTATCAGCTGCATCAGGCGCAGTCAACTCGCAATTTGCGCCGTTCACACTTCACCACTACTGAGTGGGCCTCTATAATAAGAATAATAATATTATTTATTTATATAGCGCCATAATATTCCGCAGTGCTTTACAGTTTAACAGTTTCAAAACACGAGTCATAAGTAACAACGTTAACAATACAATAATTAAAGCAAAATCAGCCGCCCCTGCTGGTGAAAGCTTACAATCTACAATGAGGTGTGGGAGATACAAAGTACAGGTGTTTATATACAATGGTGTTTTTACAATGATGGTCCAGCCATTTTAAGGAAGTGAGGGATGCATGGAGATAGTGAATGGGCTACACACACAGAATTACACATAGAATGACTTTGATTAGTGAATGTGATAGGCCACTGTGAACAAATGTGTTTTGAGGGAGCGCCTGAAACCATCCAAATTGCGGATAGTCCTAATTTCTTGGGGTAGAGCATTCCAGAGGATTGGCGCAGCACGGGTGAAGTCTTGGAGTTGGGAGTGGGAGGTACGGATTAGTGCAGAGGTTAGTCGAAGGTCGTTTGCAGAGTGCAGCAGTCGGTTAGGCCGATAAATATAAATAAGGGAGGAGATGTAGGGGGTGCTGCGCTGTGGAGAGCTTTGTTGGTGAGAACCAGTAATTAGAATTGGATCCTATAATGAATGGGCAGCCACTGCCAGTGTAATGAGTGGCGAATAACTCTATGAAGGATATCTGCCACGTTTTGCGTGCGTTTGATGAGTCAACGAGTGCAGATGATGCACTAGTCAGCCTGACTGTCCCCCTTATCTGCCTGCTTCAAAAACACTGCAAGCACTAAGGCATGAGGTTTTGGAAGAGGTGGAGGATGAGGAGTCACAAATTCCATCACCTTCTGGACAGTCAGCGCAACGTGGTTCCTCACAAAGGGCTGGAGGACTTTCAAAGTACCATGCTGTATCAACAATTGAACCTCCAGAGTCGCTGTCTATATTTTCATAACCATTACAAACTTTTAATGTATTTACAAAGCACATAATGTACAGTTTTTGTCTATCCTTTTGTAATGCTATTGTGTTTCCATAAACTGATGTTACAGAATTATGATACAAAGTTTTTAAATTTTGAGTTTTAAATTTTGTAAATTTATATGTATTTGAAGGACTTTGTGAGGAGGATGAGGAGGAGTCAATGGAGGAGGAAGACATCGCTCCAGAGGGAGGTAGACAATGCTCTAGTCAGTATGTAGACCAAGGGTGGGGTGATGCACAGCAGGCGGAGATGACGCCTCTTGCAGGGGACAACGTTTCTTGGCCAGTTGGGAGTCTGCAGCACATGGTTGATTTCATGCTGCAGTGGCTGAGAAACGACCGCCGCATCGAACACATTCACACCACGTCTGATTATTGGGTGTACACCCTCCTAGACCCTCGCTACCGGGACAACTTACAAAGCCTCATCACACCGTTGAACCGGGAGCGTAAAATGCGGAAGTACCAAGACACACTGGTGCAATCCATAATGTTCTCCATTCCAGCCGAGAGCACTGCTGCTGCTACTGATTTACAAAGCAGCTCTGTGCGTCGAGGCAGTGGAGACAGCTCTGCAACAAGAGGGAGCACAAGCAGCGCCTCTGCACAGGGCAAGAACAGTATGTTCCAAATGTGTCGAAGTTTTGTGGCAGCGCCACCAATGTCTACACCATCCGAGACGGCTCCAGTCAGCAGGAGGCAACATTTCCGTAAGATGGTTACAGACTACATGTCTTGCCCTCTCAGTGTACTCTCAGATGGCTCTTCCCCATTCAAGTTTTGTGTCTCTAAGCTGGATACATGGCCAGAGCTTAGCCAGTATGCATTGGAGGTGCTGGCTTGATCTGCTGCCAGTGTATTATCGGAGCGCGTCTTTACTGCTGCAGGTGGTGTACTAACAGACCGTTGCATGCGACTATCCTACGATAATGTAGAACGGCTTACTTTTCTGAAAATGAACTAGGCATGGATCTCGCCTGAATTTGCCTGTCCGGTTTCAGATTAACTAACTGGTTGGCAACGTTTTCCATGTCTCCTGTTATGTTCATCTTTCTACCACCTGAGCTATACTCCCTGGGCTACAACACTGCCAGTTGCTGCTCAGAAGTGTCGTGTCCACAGACCAATACACAAGCTATAGTAATAGTGGGGTTCAGTAATGCCTGCTGTTCCCCTGCTGTGTGTCCGGCAAAAATTACTGCTACCTAGCTACACATGTTTAAAAAAACATGACATGTTAAAGTGGCTAGTGCTACACATAGATATCAGGCTACACCCTTATTTCTAAGCTGTAAACAAGTGAAACGTCAAATTTAAAACCATTCAATGATTAGTGTTGGTAACAAATCTGTAACTAAATAATTGTGACATATTATGGCAGATATCCACATGTCTAACACAAATGCTAACACAAAAGCATACTTATGCTATAGGGTACTGATGGTGAACCTTCTCACTCCATAACTTTGACCAATCCAACTCACATCATGCCTCAAATGCTGCAATGTTGGAAGTGCATAATGTGGGTTGAACTTTGACAACAGCTGCAGTGCAAAGGTTATCCTTCTGTGTTCTTGGCTTTTAAATAAAAGCATACAAGTAAATATAATAATACATTGTTGATTAAGGGACATGATGTACACCTGTAATATTGTGCAAACAATGGATGTAGGACTATTCCTCTTCAACATTACTTATATTTGTGTCATTTGAAAAAATACATATTTTAGTTAAAAATTAAAAACCCATGTTCAGTAGCTGTGAAAGGCCCGTTTGTGTACTTCTATATTGTTTGCAACCAATGTATTGTATACGGATGGAAGCGCGTCACACTAATAGATTAGATTTATTTTAAATGGAATGTAGCAGAACCAATTGGAGATAAATGAAAAGGATGAGCCACTGAGACACGCTCAGCAGAGTACAAGCAGCAGTGCTTGAACAAGTAACTGGAGCGTGATCTGCACTCAAAAAAGTAAAAAACACAGACTGAAGTGAACACTGAAACACAACTGTCCACAATCTGTGAAAAGCTCCTTTCTGTACTTCTATAGTGTTTGCAACCAATGTATTGTATACGGATGGAAGCGCGTCACACTAATAGATTAGATTTATTTTAAATGGAATGTAGCAGAACCAATTGGAGATAAATGAAAAGGATGAGCCACTGAGACACGCTCAGCAGAGTACAAGCAGCAGTGCTTGAACAAGTAACTGGAGCGTGATCTGCACTCAAAAAAGTAAAAAACACAGACTGAAGTGAACACTGAAACACAACTGTCCACAATCTGTGAAAAGCTCCTTTCTGTACTTCTATAGTGTTTGCAACCAATGTATTGTATACGGATGGAAGCGCGTCACACTAATAGATTAGATTTATTTTAAATGGAATGTAGCAGAACCAATTGGAGATAAATGAAAAGGATGAGCCACTGAGACACGCTTAGCAGAGTACAAGCAGCAGTGCTTGAACAAGTAACTGGAGCGTGATCTGCACTCAAAAAAGTAAAAAACACAGACTGAAGTGAACACTGAAACACAACTGTCCACAATCTGTGAAAAGCTCCTTTCTGTACTTCTATAGTGTTTGCAACCAATGTATTGTATACGGATGGAAGCGCGTCACACTAATAGATTAGATTTATTTTAAATGGAATGTAGCAGAACCAATTGGAGATAAATGAAAAGGATGAGCCACTGAGACACGCTCAGCAGAGTACAAGCAGCAGTGCTTGAACAAGTAACTGGAGCATGATCTGCACTCAAAAAAGTAAAAAACACAGACTGAAGTGAACACTGAAACACAACTGTCCACAATCTGTGAAAAGCTCCTTTCTGTACTTCTATAGTGTTTGCAACCAATGTATTGTATACGGATGGAAGCGCGTCACACTAATAGATTAGATTTATTTTAAATGGAATGTAGCAGAACCAATTGGAGATAAATGAAAAGGATGAGCCACTGAGACACGCTCAGCAGAGTACAAGCAGCAGTGCTTGAACAAGTAACTGGAGCGTGATCTGCACTCAAAAAAGTAAAAAACACAGACTGAAGTGAACACTGAAACACAACTGTCCACAATCTGTGAAAAGCTCCTTTCTGTACTTCTATAGTGTTTGCAACCAATGTATTGTATACGGATGGAAGCGCGTCACACTAATAGATTAGATTTATTTTAAATGGAATGTAGCAGAACCAATTGGAGATAAATGAAAAGGATGAGCCACTGAGACACGCTCAGCAGAGTACAAGCAGCAGTGCTTGAACAAGTAACTGGAGCGTGATCTGCACTCAAAAAAGTAAAAAACACAGACTGAAGTGAACACTGAAACACAACTGTCCACAATCTGTGAAAAGCTCCTTTCTGTACTTCTATAGTGTTTGCAACCAATGTATTGTATACGGATGGAAGCGCGTCACACTAATAGATTAGATTTATTTTAAATGGAATGTAGCAGAACCAATTGGAGATAAATGAAAAGGATGAGCCACTGAGACACGCTCAGCAGAGTACAAGCAGCAGTGCTTGAACAAGTAACTGGAGCGTGATCTGCACTCAAAAAAGTAAAAAACACAGACTGAAGTGAACACTGAAACACAACTGTCCACAATCTGTGAAAAGCTCCTTTCTGTACTTCTATAGTGTTTGCAACCAATGTATTGTATACGGATGGAAGCACGTCACACTAATAGATTTGATTTTTTTCTAATATAATGGAGCTGCACCAATTCCACTAAATAAAATAAAATAAAAAAAAAAAAAAGTGACACGTGCAGATGCCTACAAACAGCGGTGGATGCAGAGCAAACTGCAGCGTCACCTGCACTGTCACACACACACCTTGCACAGAGCTGTTAAAACAACACTGGCAAAATGAAGCTTTACACAGCGGTTGGTAAAAAAGCCTGCCTCAAGCACAGTAGTACACAAAATCGCTATATCTAACTGTCCCTCAGAGTGAGCAGAGTAGCGTTCTGTCCCTTACTGAGTTCACAGCACAGTGACGCTAAAATGGCGGCGGCGCCTTTTATAGTGCATTCTGACATCATTTCAGCAGCCAATCACAGCCATGCCATTAGTTAAGATGACCGCAGCATTACAGGATGTGCCCACACTTCGTAGGATTCCTCATTGGCTGACTAAAATCACATTGCCTCTCAAAGAATTATGGGAACTTCCGATTCCGGTATACGATATGGAAAAAGTATCGGAATTAAGTATCGGAATTCCGATAACGCGAATATCGGCCGATACCCGATACTTGCGGTATCGGAATGCTCAACACTACTCAACAGTGCAATTATCCACTGATGGTTCTTCAGGCTCAACACTGAAATTCTCCACTGCAGGGTCTTTAGCGTCAACACTGCAATTGTCCTCTGCCGGGTCCTCAACGTCAACACTGCAATTTTCAACTGAAAGCTCTTTAGCATCAATGCTGCAATTTTCCACTGCCAGTACTTCAGCGTCAACACTGCACTTTTCAACTGCAGGCTCTTTAGTGTCAACACTGCAATTGTCCACTGCCAGGTCTTTAGCATCAACTGTGCAATTTTCCACTGCCGGGTCTTTAGCATCAACACTGCAATTGTCCACTTCCAGGTCTTTAGCATCAACACTGCAATTGTCCACAGCTGGGTCTTTAGCATAAATACTGCTATTGTACTCTGCCAGATCTCCAGACTCAACAATTCACTATGTAGCCAAAAAATATTGGAGTAAAAAATTAATAGGAACAATGCTTTCAGGTGGCCATCAAGTACGTCGGTTCAAAGGCTTTTTGGGGTGCTTTAGAATTTGGTGCAGGTTGGGCCTTGCATTCAATGCATAGGCTAACAGTATGACAGTGCCAAAATAATAATGTGAACTTGGTTTTCCTGTGTCCATCCAGTACGTCATTTCAAAGTCTTTTTGGGGTGCGTTAGAATTTGGTGCAGGGTGGGCCTTGCATTTAATGCATTAGCTAACAGTATGACAGTGCCAAAATAATAATGTGAACTTGGTTTTCCTGTGGCCATCCAGTACGTGGGTTCAAAGGGGTCTTCAGCCTCAACACTGCAATTGTCCACTGCCGGGTCTTCAGCCTCAACACTGCAATTGTCCACCGCTGGGTCTTTAGCCTCAACACTGCAATTGTCCACTGACGGGTCTTCAGCCTCAACACCGCAATTGTCCACTGCTAGGTCTTCAGCCTCAACACTGACATTCTCCAATGCAGGTTCTTAAGGCTCAACAATTCACTGCATAGCCAAACAATATGGGAGTACCAAATTAATAGGAACAATGCTTTCAGGTGGCCATCCAGTACGTGGGTTCAAAGGCTTGAGGTTGTTGGGGTGTTACTTTGGTGCAGGGCAGGCCTTGGATTCAATGCATAGGCTAACACTATGGGAGACCCATTTTCTTATAATTGGAACACTTTTTCTTGAGGCTCTCCTGTACTTCTCGTTAAAGGGGTATTGGGGTGCGTCCAAAAGTATGACAGCCCAGCCACTCACTGCATAGGCTATAACAGTATAGGAGACCCACTGTTTAATAGTGGGAACAACAAAGCATAGCCGGCAGATGGCCCTTTAAGAAGATTAATGCTGCCTGATGCCCCTATAAAAATAGGCTTTGTAACTTTCAGAGACATTCCTTCATAAATAAAACAGAATGTGTCTGATGATGTTTCACACACCACATGGCTAGCTAAGGTTGTTAAATGTTAAAATGACATTTCCCATAGAATGCATTTGTATTGATTGAAAGCAATGCTAAAGTTGAAAAAAGCATCAAAAACGCTACGTGTGAACATAACCCAAGTGGTGGAGGAACTTTTTAGATTTGAGTTAATTAATTTGCCTTATATAACAGTTATTACATAGGAAAGGATGTTCCTTAACATATTTCCCAGTAAAATCCATTTTGGTTTCATTTTATTATGTTCTTTGGTGCGCCTGTAAAAATGACGTAAGACTCTGACAACATTGTTCACAGCTGTGAACTGGGAGTCAGAAATGCTTCCAGGGGCATTCCTCATGATGTTCCCATGTCATTTGAGCACTGTTTTTATCATTTTCAGACGTTTTTTGACTTTAAAAAGACCCCCGGGGGGATCGCGGCATAAATGTTTGGTTTTCCAATAGACTTACATTGGGTTCGTTGCTCGGGTCGAGTACCCGAGTATTCCAATTTGCTCGACCCGAACAACGAGCACCCGAGCATTTTAGTGCTCGCTCATCACTAGTGGACACATTTCTGCTGCCGGCAGCCTGAAGAAGGGACCCTGATCCAGTGCTCTGCCTCACCGGCGACACCGGACCCGCAGCATCACACCCCGGGACTGCAGCATTGCCCCACTTCTGCCGCTGCCAGCTTCCTGAGGAAGGGACCATTCCTCCTGTGACCCCACTGTACCACCTCCGGCCCTCAAATAAGATACCTTAAATTCGGACAATAAGACGGACCCCCATCTTATAAAAATCTTTTTTTCTGCTATTTTCCACCCCAAATTGCATCTTATGGTCTGGTGCGGCTTATAGTACGGTATTAGGTTTAGGGGGCAATCACTTTTTCACATAGGGCACTGCAGGTTTGGATTTCTTTTTTTTCCATTTAAAAACTGCGTTTTGTGTAGACTTGTGCTATCTTAGACTGATATTTAAACTACTGTAGTTTGATGATAGTTGTTTGAAAGGCTTTGCACCCATTTTTACTTGTTTGCTGCTGTTCCTGTATTTTATTACTGGATACATAAGAATAAGAATCTGAATGCATTTGATTTGCACTTTGCAGAATATATTTTTAGCAAATCAAACTGAACTAAATTTTGTTTCGCTCATGTATAGTAATACTCTTTTCACTTTAAAAGTGTCTTAATGAAACCTATAATACAACAAAAATAGTTACAGATAAAAATTAAAAAGAAATATTTTTACTGCAGCACAAGAACTTCCCACTGAAGCACCTTCAACCTTATATCCATCACTAGCGGCATGATTTCTGCATTCTGCATGTTCAGTAAATTCTCTTTCCTCTAGTGGTTTGACATTGAGCAATACATCAAGCAGACGTTAAGTGTATTTTGCATGGTTCTACTAGTCAACCTTATAACTTTCAAGTATATTTACAACTGCCATTTATACATCTTGCTTTCCAATTCTGTGAAAAGTAAAATACACAATTACATGTAATACTCTAGCTAGAAGTAGTATATCACACAGTCAGAGTGTCATTTATTTGTGTGCTGATTGATAGGAAATCCTCTGCACTATTTTATTTGCCAGAGAATTTTTTTTTTAGAAATTTATCTTGTTGCAATATTGATATAGCTATTGGTACATAATCAATCAGTTTTTTTATTATTGCTCTGAAGAAACTGCTGAAAACAACCTTCAAATCTATTGAAACTATAGATACTAACGTTTCACACTTATATTTTATTCATATGTGTAAAGGATCGTACATATTTTTCGATCTTTGGTTATACGTTTTAATTTCTCTAATCATAAACTGTAATACAAGTTCCAAATTAAACAGTTTTAATGGTCTTTGAACACTAATTCATATGAAGTTTCCAGGATTAGAAAAAAAGATGTTTTTTTCCCCCAGAAACAGCACCACCTTTGTCCGTGGACTCTCATGTATTGCAGCATATCCATATTTACGGTATATAAAATGAACTGAACTGCAATATCAAACAATGTCAATAGATAGACATAGTTCACTGGGAGGTGAAAAAAACAGTTACTAATCCTGTATAAAACTATTAACCTTATTCCTATGTTCTGCATCATTTGGGTGTGTTTTTTAGTCTACAAACTTAGAAACTCATATCACACACACTAGCACATATACCCTGTTTAAGGCCTCTTTCACACGTCAGTAGCTCCGGTATGTATAGTGACAGTTTTCTCACATACCGGAGACACTGACACACGTAGACCCATTAAAATGAATGGGTCTATGCACATGTCATCGTGTTTTCACGGACCGTGTGTCCATGCGCAAAATACGCTGACATGTCCGTTTTTCTCCGGCAGCACGGACGATAAACGTCCCGCACAAGTGCACACGGAGAATTGTTCAAACTCTCCTCCGTGCGTATGGACGGGCGCAGGGGAAGAAGCATTACTGTAAGCTGCTGTTCACCTGTGTGTGATGCTGAAGCTCCCTGTCACTATTCTCCCTGCTCTGCCGGCAACAGTGAGCAGGGAGAATGGATGAAAAACCCGATGTGGGGTCCCCCTTAGGTTTTCAACCAACCCGGCAAAATTATACAGCTGGGGCTGCTATTCTCAGGCTGGTTTGGATCCATGAGTATGGGCCCCCCCCAACCTAAAAACAGCTGCCCAGAAAAGGCACATCTATTAGATGCGCCTATTCTGGAGCTTTGTCGGGTTCTTCCCACTTGCCCTGTAGTGGTGGCAAGTGGGGTTAATGTCACCTTTCTTGTTGTGAATGGGTTTGAGATGAGTTCTGAGCAGAGGCTCCCTCTGGTGGTTACAAGCGGTACTAGTGAGGATTGTGAAGACTGGGAATCAGGTGTTACTGATTGGTCTTATTTAAGGGAATCATTTTCCCATCAGGGTTGCCGGTGATCAATTGTTCTGGTCTGAATCCTTCTTTCCAGTTTCCCTTGTACCCTGCTGTGTTGTGTCTGCATCTCCTGCTATCAGATAAGACAATTTCTTATTTTGTGTTTTTGCTATATTTTTGCATTTGGTCCTGCACTTCTGTGGGGGCCTTCAGGGTCCCCTCCGGGGGCTTTTGCCCTCTCAGTTTAGTTCAGCCACTGTGTTTTGTACTTTTGCTTTTTCCAGTTTTTTCAGTGGCTGCTGTTTTTGTTACACCAGAGAACTAATTTAGGTGGTAGAGGTCGTGTGATCTCAGGTGATTTTGAAATTAGTAGAGTTGGTGTTTTTCAGGGTTTTCTGGGATTGCAGTAAGTACCCTTCCTGTCCTTTTCTATTTAGATAGTTTGGGCCCCAGCGTTTGCTCATACTATTTTCTTTCTGTGTCAGTATTTCCTCTTGTCTAACCGCCATTACATGTTTGGGGGCTTTCTATTATCTTTGGGGATCTGCTCCGGGGCAGATAGCTTTCCTATTTCTATCTTTAGGTGTAGTTAGTTTCTCAGGCTGTGACGAGGCGTCTAGGACCAACGTAGGAACGCTCCACGGCTGCCTCTAGTTGCGGTGGTTAGTCAGGGTACTGCAATCTCATAGATTCCAACTTCTCTGGTGTATTTCCTTTTTTGCCTGCACTCCTCAGCTACCGTAACATAACAGTATCACCGGCCATAAAAATTGTATGGTACTCACAGAAGGGAAAAAATATTTTGAAGGAAGAAAAGTTGTCAGAGATATTTTTCTGTTTGTTGCATTTTTTTTTTTTTTTTTCTTCCCTCTGTATCTCTGGGTGCTGGGGAGGATCTTTTCTCCCAATGGAGTTTGCACAGTTGTCTGGCCGTGTGGATCAGCTTGCCACTGAGGTTCAGAGTATTGCTGCATATCTTGCTAGGTTGCCTGTTGTGGAACCTAGGATCCCCATGCCAGATTTGTTTTTAGGGGATCGAGCTAAGTTTCAGAATTTCAAAAATAATTGTAAATTGTTTCTTGCCTTAAAATCTAAGTCCTCAGGAAACGCAGCGCAGCAGGTTCAAATTATCATCTCTCTCCTGCGCGGCGATCCTCAGGATTGGGCTTTTTCCCTGATACCTGGGGATCCTGTTTTGAGTGATGTTGATGCATTTTTTCAGGCTTTGGGATTATTGTACGATGAGCCTAATGTCACTGATCAAGCTGAAAAAGCCTTGTTGGCATTAAATCAGGGGCTTGATGACGCTGAGTTATACTGTCAGAGATTCCGTAGGTGGGCAGTCCTGACCAAATGGAATGACGACGCTTTGGCGGCCCTTTTCCGGAAGGGTCTGTCGGATAATGTAAAGGATGTTATGGTGGGATTCCCTGTCCCCTTGGTCTCAATGATTCTATGTCATTGGCGATTCAAATTGACAGACGTTTGCGTGAGCGGAGAAGTATGCGTGGAGTGGTGTTGCCTTGTGAGCCAGCTGCTGAGCCCATGCAGTGTGATAGAGTGGTTTCTGGGGCACAGCGTCATGAGTTTCGAAAGCGCAATAGGTTATGTTTCTACTGTGGTGATGCCTCTCATGCTATTTCAGTCTGCCCTAAGCGGGGAAGACATTTTGCACGCTCAGTTGTCTTGGGTAGTGTTCAGACTAAGTTTTTATTAACTGTCACTCTGATATGCTCTCTGTCCTCATTTTCTGCTCAGGCTTTCATTGATTCTGGAGCAGCTATTAACCTGATGGATTATGATTTTGCTAAACGTTGTGGGTTTTCCTTGATACCCCTACAGAAGTCTATTCCTTTACTGGGGATCGATTCTACCCCTTTGGCTGAGAATAAACCCCAGTTTTCTACTCAGGTGATAATGAGGGTTGAACCTGATCACCAGGAGTGCTGCAAATTTTTGGTTCTATATAATCTGCATGACATTATAGTGCTGGGTTTCCCTTGGTTACAGTCTCATAATCCTGTTTTGGATTGGAAATCTGTGCCTGTAACCAGTTGGGGCTGCCAATGTGTTAGTGCCAACACTCCTGTTTTTTCTGCCTCCCCCCAGGCTGAGGATGTTCCTGACTTTTTGTTTGATTTTTCTGATGTGTTTAGCGAAAGTAAATCTGCATCCTTACCTCCCCATAGGAGCTATGACTGCGCTATTGAATTAGTGCCAGGTAGTAAATTCCCTAAGGGTCGCCTTTTTAACTTGTCTGTACCTGAACATGACGCTATGCGGTCTTATATCAAGGAATCATTGGAGAAGGGTCATATCAGACCATCCTCTTCACCCTTAGGTGCCGGTTTTTTCTTTGTGGCCAAAAAAGATGGTTCATTAAGGCCGTGTATTGATTATCGTCTCTTGAACAATATTACTGTGAAATATCAATACCCGTTACCCTTGATTTCTGACCTGTTTTCCAGGGTGAAAAACGCTACTTGGTTTACCAAGCTTGACCTCAGGGGGGCGTATAACCTTATTCGCATTAAGCACGGGGATGAATGGAAGACGGCATTTAACACCCCTGAAGGGCATTTTGAGTACCTTGTGATGCCCTTTGGGCTCACTAATGCTCCTTCCGTCTTCCAGTCCTTCATGAATGACATTTTCAGGGATTTTGTGGACAAGTTTCTGATTGTTTATTTGGATGATATCTTGATTTTTTCTAATGACTGGGACTCTCATGTGAAACATGTTCGAACTGTATTCCAGATTTTGAGAGAGAATGCTCTGTATGTGAAGGGATCAAAGTGTCTTTTTGGCGTACAGAAGATCTCATTTCTGGGATTCATTTTGTCCCCATCTGTTATTGAAATGGACCCGGTCAAGGTTCAGGCCATCTGTGATTGGGTCCAACCTACTTCATTAAAGGCTCTTCAGAGATTTTTGGGTTTTGCCAATTTTTATCGTAAATTTATTGGTAATTTCTCTGTTATTGTTAAACCATTAACTGATTTGACCAGAAAGGGTTCTGATGTGGTGAATTGGCCTCCTGAGGCAGTCTCTGCGTTTCAGGAACTTAAGCAGAGATTCACTTCTGCTCCTGTTCTACGGCAGCCTGATGTTTCTCTGCCATTTCAGGTGGAGGTTGATGCCTCTGAAATTGGGGCAGGTGCCGTTTTGTCCCAAAAAGATCCAGAGACCTCTAAAAGTAACCCTTGTGCCTTTTTCTCTCGAAAATTTTCTCCTACTGAACGTAATTATGACGTGGGTAATCGGGAGTTATTGGCCATGAAGTGGGCTTTTGAAGAGTGGAGACATTGGCTGGAGGGAGCCAAACATCAGGTGGTGGTCCTTACGGACCATAAGAATCTGGTCTATCTGGAATCTGCCAAGCGACTCAATCCTAGACAGGCCAGGTGGGCCTTGTTTTTCACACGTTTTAATTTTGTGGTTTCCTTTCTTCCTGGCACTAAGAATGTTAAGGCGGATGCCCTCTCGAGGAGTTTCCTTGCGGACTCTCCTGAGCTATCTGATCCCTCTGTTATTTTGAAGGAGGGTGTAGTTCTTTCCGCCATCTCGCCCAATTTGAGACTTGCTCTGGAGGGGTGTCAGGAGGATAGGCCCGAGCGCTGCCCTGTTGGAAAATTGTTTGTCCCGGACCAATGGAAAAAGAGTGTGATGTCTGAGATTCATTGTTCCGCATTGGCTGGGTATCCCGGAATTTTTGGTACCAGAGACTTGGTTAGTCGGTCCTTTTGGTGGCCTACCTTGTCTCGCGATGTCAGGGAATTTGTGCAGTCCTGCGGGACTTGCTCTCGCTCCAAGCCTTGCTCTCGCTCTAGTGGTTTGTTGATGCCATTGCCTGTGCCCAAGAGACCATGGACCCATATCTCTATGGATTTCATTTCCGATCTTCCTGTTTCTCAGAGAATGACCACCATCTGGGTAATTTGTGATAGGTTTTCCAAAATGATACATCTTGTGCCATTACCTAAGTTGCCTTCCTCCTCTGAATTGGTGCCGTTGTTCCTTCAGCACGTGGTTCGTTTACACGGCATTCCTGAGAACATTGTGTCTGACAGAGGAGTCCAGTTTGTTTCCAGATTTTGGAGGACTTTTTGTTCTAAACTGGGTGTTCAATTGTCTTTCTCCTCGGCATTTCATCCTCAGACCAATGGTCAAACTGAGAGAACAAACCAGACATTGGAGACTTATCTAAGATGCTTTGTGTCTGCTGATCAGGATGACTGGGTCTCTTTTTTGCCTTTGGCTGAGTTTGCTCTTAATAATAGGGCTAGCTCTGCCACTTTGATGTCTCCGTTTTTCTGTAATTCTGGGTTTCACCCTCGATTTTCTTCAGGACAGACGGAGGCTTCTGTCTGTCCAGGTGTTGACTCTGTTGTTGAGCGTATGCAGCAGATTTGGGACCAGGTAGTGGAGAGGTTGTCCCTCTCTCAGGAGAAGGCCCAGCGGTTTGCTAACCGGCATAGGACTGATGGTCCTCGGTTTAAAGTGGGGGACTTGGTCTGGTTGTCCTCAAAGAATATTCCTATGAGAGTAGCATCTCCTAAATTTAAGCCTAGGTTCATTGGACCTTATAAGATCATGGAGATTATTAATCCTGTTTCTTTTCGTTTGCTTCTTCCAGGGACATTTAAGATCCATAACGTGTTCCACAAGTCCTTGTTGAAGAGGTTTGTTGAGCCAATGGTTCCTGCTGCTGTGCCTCCTGACCCTGTTTTGGTTGAGGGCAATCTGGAGTATGTGGTTGAGAAAATATTGGATTCTCGTTTTTCTAGACGAAGACTCCAGTATTTGGTTAAATGGAGAGGTTATGGTCAGGAAGATAATTCTTGGGTGTTTGCTTCGGACATCCATGCTAGGAGACTTATCCGTGCGTATCATAGAACTCATCCTGACCGACCTGGTTGCTCAAATGAGGGTTCGGTGACCCCTCCTCAAGGGGGGGTTACTGTTGTGAATGGGTTTGAGATGAGTTCTGAGCAGAGGCTCCCTCTGGTGGTTACAAGCGGTACTAGTGAGGATTGTGAAGACTGGGAATCAGGTGTTACTGATTGGTCTTATTTAAGGGAATCATTTTCCCATCAGGGTTGCCGGTGATCAATTGTTCTGGTCTGAATCCTTCTTTCCAGTTTCCCTTGTAGCCTGCTGTGTTGTGTCTGCATCTCCTGCTATCAGATAAGACAATTTCTTATTTTGTGTTTTTGCTATATTTTTGCATTTGGTCCTGCACTTCTGTGGGGGCCTTCAGGGTCCCTCCGGGGGCTTTTGCCCTCTCAGTTTAGTTCAGCCACTGTGTTTTGTACTTTTGCTTTTTCCAGTTTTTTCAGTGGCTGCTGTTTTTGTTACACCAGAGAACTAATTTAGGTGGTAGAGGTCGTGTGATCTCAGGTGATTTTGAAATTAGTAGAGTTGGTGTTTTTCAGGGTTTTCTGGGATTGCAGTAAGTACCCTTCCTGTCCTTTTCTATTTAGATAGTTTGGGCCCCAGCGTTTGCTCATACTATTTTCTTTCTGTGTCAGTATTTCCTCTTGTCTAACCGCCATTACATGTTTGGGGGCTTTCTATTATCTTTGGGGATCTGCTCCGGGGCAGATAGCTTTCCTATTTCTATCTTTAGGTGTAGTTAGTTTCTCAGGCTGTGACGAGGCGTCTAGGACCAACGTAGGAACGCTCCACGGCTGCCTCTAGTTGCGGTGGTTAGTCAGGGTACTGCAATCTCATAGATTCCAACTTCTCTGGTGTATTTCCTTTTTTGCCTGCACTCCTCAGCTACCGTAACATAACACTTTCTATTGTATGGTGACATTAAGCCAGTCAATAAGACACCTCTTCATTACTAATCCTATAGTAAGAAAAGGGTATAAATAAACACACACACAATAAGAATAAAGTCTTTTAATGAAAGAATACACTACAAAGTGTTAAAATGTTTATTACACTCCCATTCCATTATCAAAGCCCTCGATCTCCTGGAAAAAATATAAAATAAAAAAGAAACAATATCCCATACCTGTCCACTGTACGGTCAAGTCCCACGGCGTAAATCCTTCTAGGGGGTTAATCAGTTTACAGCTAATGCAGCCGCTCTGACTGTAAACTACTGGGGAATGAATGGGAGCAGCGCGCACAGGCTAAGTTACTGGGGGTGACGTCACTGAGCCTGTGCTCACTGACAGCTGAACTCCGTAACCTCAGCACTGTCATTTTCCCATTAAAAGACTTTATTCTTACAATAGAAAGGTGACATTAGCCCTTTATTAACCCCACTTGCCACCGCTACAGGGCAAGTGGGAAGAACGCGACAAAGATCCAGAATAAGCGCATCTAATAGATGCACCTTTTCAGGGCAGCTGCGGGCTGCTGTTTTTAGGCTGGGGGGGCCCATATTCATGGCCCCTTTCCAGTCTGAGAATAGCAGCCCGCAGCTGTATAGTTTTGCTGGGTTGGTTCAAAACTAAGGGGGACCCACATCGGGTTTTCTTTCATTCATTCTCCCTGCTAGCTGTTGCCGGCAGAGCAGGGAGAATAATGACAGGGAGCTTCAGCACCACAGGCAGGGGAACAGTGATTACTGTAGTGCTTCTTCCCCTGTGGACGTCCGTGTGATCTAAATCTAAAAGTCTAAAAGTTTGCACACCCTGCATGGTTAGTACCTAGTAGCACCCCATATTGAAAGTATCACAGCTTGTAAATGTTTTTTGTAGCTAGCCAAGAGTCTTTCAATTCTTGCTTGAGGGATTTTGATTCATTCTTCCTTGGAAAATTCTTCCAGTTCTGTGAGTTTCATGGTTTGTCTTGCATGCAATTCTATTTTGGTATCTCTCCACAGATATTCAATTATGTTCAGATTGGGGACAGTGAGGGCCATTGTAAAACCTACAGGTAGCGCCTTTGGAGGTGGTCTATTGTGGATTTTAATGTGTGTTTAGATTATTATCCATTTGTAGAAGCCGTCCTCTTTTTACCAGCTTTTTAACAGAAAATATTGTTTGCATGAAGAGTTTGTTGACATTTCTATGAATCCCTTCTTCCCTGTGAAATGTTCCTCATGCCATTGGCTGCAACACAACCCCAAAGTATGATTGATACACTCCCAAGCTTAATGGTTGGTGAGATGTTCTTTTCTTGAAATTATGTGCCCTTTTTTGGTCCACAGGACTTGTTTCCAAAATGCATCAGGCTTGTATAGATATTCTTTGCTGCTAGGCAAAAATTTATATAACTGAACATGCGGTTCTTAGTTTAACATTCTGATCAGGCTGTATGAAGCCCACTGCCACCTCTCGGCAAACCTCGCAGTGGGTCCTTCTACTCTAACGGAGGGAAGCCGTGAGCCGACCACCGACACAGTGACCATTCACCAGCAGGGTAGATGTCCCGGTGTCACCAGACCGCGCTGCCCCACCAGCACAAAACCACAGCAACAATGGCCACCACACAGCACCAACACCAAAAGAAAAGAGTCCCTGTAGCCTCAACGTGGAGGAGCCATGCGCCGACCATCGCCACAGCGGCAATGCATCGGCAGGTCAAACGGCTTGGTGCCCCACAGTGTCCATGCTGCAAGACTGAGCCCCCATGACTCCAGACCATGCCGCCCCACCAGCACAAAACCATAGCAACAATGACCACCACACAGCATCCACACCAAATGAAAGGACTGAAACTCACATTGTAAGCTTTTCAGTGAGAGCAGAAATGGGCTAGACTCCTTACTTTGCACTCTCCTGCTAATTAAAATCACCTGTGCCAAATGGGAGGAGTGCTGGTCCAAGAAAGGGGAAAGAACATGCTATATATTAAAAAAAAAAGAGCATGAACCCCACCTCCAAAAATCATACATTGATCTAAAAAAAATTTATATAACTGAACATGAGGTTCTTAGTTTCACATTCTGATCAGACTGTATGAAGCTCACTGTCACGTCACGGCAAACCTCGTAGTGGGTTCTACCGTCCAAATGGAGCGATGCCATGAATCAACCACTGCCACAGAGGAGACACCAGGCCATCTGCCCTTCTGTTGCATTGCCGCTGTGGTGATGGTCAGCACACAGCTCCGCTCCATTAGGGCCGTAGGGACCCACTATGAGGTTTGCAATGACGTGGCAGTGGGCTTCATACAGTCTGATCAGAATGTTAAACTAAGAACCTTATGTTCAGTTATATATATTTTTTCCTAGTGGCATTATATCATTGTATGATTTTTGAAGGTGCTGTTCTCTCTTTTTTTTCAGCATTTTGCATAGTTCAGATGCTGAATTTTATGGTGAAGATGTAGGAGAGCTTTTCTGATGACTTCAATGAAGGACATACAGTATTTGTGCAGGTGTCTCTCAATGGTAAAACAATGTACCACAACTCCAGCATCTGCTAATTCTTTCTGAAGGTCTTTTTCAGGCAAGTAGGGGTTGTGATTTGCCTCTATTAGCAGTTTTCACTGAAATTTTGCTTGGTCTTCCAGACCTTATCTTGACCTCCACTGTTCCTTCAAAATGCCATTTCTTAAGTACATTTGGAAATGAGAGGGCAATTTGAAAACGCATTGCTATCTTCCTAAAGCCTTCTCCTGTTTTGCGGGCCGCCATCATTTTCATTTTTAGAGTGCTAGGCAGCTACTTAGAAGAACCCATGGCTGCTGTTTTGGTCACAAGGTTAGAGGAGGCTTGGTTTTATAAAGCTGGGAAATTTGCATCACGTGTAGTGATGAGCGAATACATTCAGCACTATTCGTTACTGGCACAAATAGTACGGTATTCGGGCTATTTGTTACTCGGCGACTAATTAGGTATTCGGTATATTTGAGTGACCCGCTCACCATGTTTTGTGCTTTATTTGCAGCCAATGAACATGCTGGGCTGGCTTTCCAATCACAGTAATGCCAGCGCCATCTTTGGTGTGGCATTACTGTGATTGGCTTGCCTTCCAGCATCATAGGGGCTATTTAAAGGCTGCCGGCGCCATCTTGCACACATTGCAGCTGGAAACAGCATAGGGAGAGCGTAGATTCAGCATAGGGAGAGTGATAGGAGGATATAGTGAGCGTTATTTATTCCAAAAATCTCTTTTAAGAGCTGAAGATTGTCAAAAGATTGCTTGTTTGTTAGGTGGTCATTTAAATAGGGAGAGATTTAATAGAAGGGAGGGTGAAAGGCAGGCAGCTGGGCGTTCTCAACATTGCAAGTACATGCTTCAGCTCTCTGCAATTTTCCACTTAAAATACCTAATATCTATCTAGCAGTTGTGCGACTGGCGCAATCTGGGTAGAGATAATCGTACACGACAATTTAGCAGGGGCAATAATCTTCATTACTCTACATTTAGAGTGTGTTAGCAAGACGATTGAAAAAAAATCATAATTTTCTATTGGTTTAAAAATTAGCAAATCTTTATCTAGCAGTAGTGCGACTGGTGCTATCCGGGTACAGATAATCTTACGTGGCACAGTGGCATGCCTAGCAAGCACAGCAGTGCAGAGAGGGATGGATCCGTAGCAAGCAAACAGGCAAGAAGAGGTAGTGGTTTGCCCAGAGGCAGAACTCGGTCAACTGTTCCACAGAACCCCACACAAGGCTAGATAGCAGGCCAAGGGTGCGTTGTTCCCCTGCATGGCAGTTTATTTCTAAAAGTCTTTCACATAAAACAACTGTAATTTTCAGCATCTGCCAAACCAAGCTTAGAAGAGGCAAGAACACGGCCAACCTGAGCACCACCAGCATGCAAAAGCACATGACAGCCAAGCACCAGAGTAAGTGGGCGGAACGCCTGGGTGCGAAATCTGTGTCTTAGGGTCAAAACATTACCCCTTCCCTGTTTTATGGCCTTCCCAATCTGCTGACCATTAAATAGGTGCTGATGCCTCATGCCCACAACCAGCGGTTGTACACACACAACAGTCAGCAACCACATCCACTTCGTTGTTCCAGCGCAGCATTCAGTTCTCCCTGCCCCAGACATTTACTAGAAAGCATAAATATCCAGCCACCCACCCACAGGCCCACTAAACACCCACATTTCCAGATTGCTAGCCCTGGAAATGTTGCCCTTTCAACTTGTGGAACCTGAGTCTTTTCGTGACCTCTTGGCTGTGGCAGTCCCATGGTACTTGATTCCTATCTGACATTATTTTTTTCCGGTGTGCCGTACCCGCGTTACATAAGCACGTGTTGCACAATATGAGCCGTTCTCTGGCCAACGCAGTCACAGGGAAGGTTCAACTAACCACAGACAAGTGGACAAGTTATTGTGGACATAGATGATACATTTCCCTGACCTCAAATTCGGTTAAACTGGTGGAGTCTGGGGCAGAGTCAGAGTCTTGGACATCACACATCTTTCCCACACCAAGAACAGGCCCAACTTCTTTCAGGGTTTCAGTCTCCATGTATTCCACTTCCTGTCTCTCCTCCTCATCCACATCCCCAGCGGTAGTAGCCTCCCCATCACTCCCCAGTTTGAAAATCTGCAGAACTGCCTTGGAAGGGGCAAATCGGGGGGAGATGTCTACCAACTGGGCCATTTTCATGAGACCGTCCCATCAGCAAGGGCTATCTGTGGGTGTAACTATGGTGAGAAAGGAGAAGTTGATTAAGATGATGGACTACTTAAGTGACCATACCAGCATCCTTTCTGATTCTTCAGTGCGTTTAACTATTGGTTTCCAAGCTGCAGTGCACACTTGGCCCGACCTCTCCTTGTATGCCTTGGAGGTCCTGCCATGCCCTGCCACGGGTGTGCTGTCTGAGTGGATTTTTAGTTCGGCCGGTGAAATCATAACAGATAGGAGCACATGGCTGTCAATGGAAAATCCACAGAGGTTAACTTTTCTAAAATTGAACAAGAGCTGGATTTCCTCCGACTTTGTAAGCCCTAAGGATGACAGCAACATTATGTAAATGCAGGCCAAATTTTTTTGGGGGAAGTAGTCTTAATGTCCATCCCTTGCCATTCAATTTTGTTCAGGAAATCAACTCCTACTCCTCCTGCTTCTGCAACAAATACTTAGTATTCATCTATGTATACCCCACATGGGTAATGTTTTGTACTTTTTGAAACCTTTGCACATTGTGCAATGGTGAAACTTATACGCTCTATCTCTACCTCATGTAATAACTACTAAGTGTATTGTGAGGTCCCCATCATGGCGTCTTTCAGCTGGTCTGAGAGAGACCCCTTGATTATTTTTTTGAAACCTTTGCACATTGTGCAATGGTGAAACGTGTACTCTCTATCTCTATCTATTGTAATAAGTGCAAAATGTATTGTGAGGTCTCCATCATGGTCTCTTTCAGTGGGTATGATACAGCCCCTTTGGGGTCATTTTTTGAAAACTTTGCACATTGTGCAATGGTGAAACTTGTACTCCCTATCTCTACCTATTGTAATAACTGCAAAATGTATTGTGAGGTCCCATCACATCGTCTTTCAGCGTGTCTGACACAGACACTTTGGGTAATTTTTTTAAACCTTTGTACATTGTGCAATGGTGAAACTTGTTGAGGCCTCCTGTCCACAACCTGCAGTTGCACAGACACAACAGTCAGCAACCACATCCAGTTCGTTGTCCCAGCGCAGCATTCAGTTGTCCCTTGTTAGCATATATGTCTGTTCACAAATTGTTAGTTAGATAGGGAATACATATTCGTTAGCAATTTACATTGTTTGGTGCTGGACAAAGACCATTGCTGACTTTTCCAGGCTCCTAAATGAGACTTGTGTCTATTTATTAAACTGTTGCTTCCCTTACAAATGGTGGTGGGTTATTGGCCAGTTTCTGTATATTTTTAGCACGTCTAAGAGACTGGGTTAATATGCTCCACAGACCTATTCAGGCTACAGCCTTACACATATTGGAATATGGTCATTGCCACGCTAAGGCATTTACCTGAGCTCTGTAGCACTTCCTGTCACCTGAGTAATACACTCCACAGATCTCGAAACAATCTGGGACACATCCTGTAATTACTCCATAGTTGCTCAAAACCTTGTAAAAGATATATTCTGCCTGGTTGGGTAGTTTCCAGAAGTTCGTAGGCTTGTGCAGATTGGTCATTGGCACTCCTTGCTCTTTCCCTTGAGGAGGTTGCTTCCAAGTAAAATGAGGCTTGCACATGTTCCTGACATGGCCTGACAGACTGACCACAAAACAGGCCATTGCTTGCATACACTGTATTCAAAATTTAATTCTAATGCTTTTGGTGTCTGGTAGAATCCAATTTACTGACATTGATCATACAGCTCACGCAACTTCTGTATTATATTCATTTTACAGCAGCTTCACCTGCTATGACAAGGGTGTCTCATTGGGATCCAGTGGCAAAAATTAACTGTGGGCCTTACAAAACGCAGATTTCAAAGCACCAGGTGGCCTCTGCAAATTGTAAGCGAGGGCCGCAAAATGAGATGGCAGTGGACATAGTGGTGGTGGCGGGCAAAGCCCAAAATTCCAATGGGCATGTTTGAAATGGCATTGTAAAGGGATGGGGAATATGTATTCCACTATTTGGTTAACTATTTGTCATAAGGGAGGGTCCTCCCGAAAGTAGGAGTGAGAGCTCTACTTAAATGTATGATACAGGATCACCCGAGGGCCCTTACCAAACTCAGGTTTCATGGCACCTGCTGGCACTCTGCAAAATTCAAATGGGCATGTTTGAAATGGCATTGTATAGGGATGGGGAATATGTATTCCACTATCTTGCTAGCTATTTGGCATTAGGGAGGGTCCTCTCAAATGTAGGAGTGAGATCCCTCACAAATGTTAAAGTAAAAAATAAAGCCAAAATGCTCCATGTGAACATATGCTAAAGGAGAGGTACATTTTTTTTATTGTGTGTTATATACATGAAATTATGAAGGAAATAATGTTTCTTAGCATTTTTCCCTTTTAAAAAGAAATTTGTTTTGGATTAGTAGGTCTTTTTAAAAATCTGTAAAACCGGCGCAATCGTCTGACAACATTATTCCCAGATACCATATTTGAGTCAGAAAGGCATGCATGCATTCGTCTTTTCCATGCTGTTTCCATTTGGTTTTAGCTCTTTCCCATTAATTTAAGCTTTTTTTTTTCCAGGTCCCCAGACCAGTTAGTTGGGTTCAGCAGAAAAATATTTGGCTTTCCCACTGACTTGCATTGGATTCGTTATTCGGTATGAATACACTGATATTAAATATTATTTGTGCCGATTCTCCCGAATGCGAATATTTCACTATTCAATCATCACTAATCACGTGGCCTTTCCTAAACATGATAGTGAACAAGCCATAACCCTAACTGGCTAATTAAGATTCGGAACTTTGTTCAAAATTATCTGCGCACACAATACTCCAAGACTGTCCAAACGTTTGTGACACTCGATTTTGCTTTTTTGTAATTTTTAAATGTAAAAGATGAAAATAGTGGAGTTTCACCTGCAGCACTCACGGCTGAGTCACTCTGCAGAACACTCATGTGACATATGCACACCCACGCCCAATCTCATCAGATTCAGATGGTTTTAACTAGCTGGTTCCTTACTGCCCCATTTACTGTAGGCTTTTTAGTCCAAGAGAGGTATCTTATCAGGACAGAGACCCAAGGTATGCATTGACGTTGCAGTTGGGCCCATACACATTGGCCAATTTATGTGCTACCTTCTTTTTACTGTAAATTTTCCTATAGCAATATTGCATTTCCAATTTTTCAAAATTACACATGTACATAATATAGCACTTAACCAATGTTCTATGGCAGTAATGCCATTCAAATGTCCTAGATGTACCATTCTAAACAATGCAGAGTGCAGCTTTATATTTTCTTAAAATTATTATGTTAGCTGGCACCTATTCACACTAGTTGGGATGTGCTGGTCAGTTTTTTCTATTTTTGTGCAGTGAATATAGGTCCACTCTAGTTTATATTGAATTACCTCTCAGTATTTCTGTGTTAGTTTTTCCTGTATTCTCCCTGTTTTGATAATGTAAAAGATAATGGTTGCTATATGTCCCAAGAGAAAGAGTTCATCTTCTCACAATATCTGAACATTGATGATTCCACTGAAATTCTGCGATTTGAGCCAGTGACTGGTGCAACATTTTAAACCTAAAAAAAAATATGGAATTGTTATTTCTTCAAATTTCCCCCTAGAAAGAGTTTCTAAAGCATTAGTAAAAGTTAATTGAGAAGTTATATATTACCCAATAAAAAAGAAACTAGGTCTAATACGGCTACATAGATGGGAAAATAATGAGTGGCTTTGCTACAATAAAATGCAGCAATATCTTGAACAGACGCAAAGAAAAAAATGGTGCAGCCAAGTATGCGCCAGCTTCAGAACTGCTGTAAATATTGAATAGGCTGCACAGCTTGCATGAACCATTCAGCTTCTTTAAACAGCAAATTGGCATGGGGTTTTGATAGCTGGATATTAATGATGAGCAAACACGCTCGACAGTACTCGTTACTCGCCCGAGTATCACAGTACTCGGTGTACTCGGCGAGCACCGAGCATTTCCGGGATTACTCGACGGGAACTCGGGTCTCCACCCAGCTTTTTTGGCAGACTTTACAGACCCAATCACAATTCAGTGATTGCAAGGCAATGAAATGCCACAGCCATCTTTGTTGTGGCCGTGCAGTGATTGGCTGGCCGCACAGCATCATCAGGGGTATAAGAGACCGGAAGCCGCCCTGCTCGCTGCATTCAGCTCCGGATTGAGATACTGTAGGGAGAGCTGCTGCCGAGATAGGGTCCGATATGGGGATTTCTTAGTCAGTGTGGGGTCTACAATCCTAAACTACTCAAATCCAGATAAACCAACAGTCCTTATAAGGACTAATTCCAGAGAATATAGGTTCCAGTGTTACTTAGGCACGGGAGTGTACTTCAGTCTATACACATCAGTGCAAGGCCTGAAGGCGCTGTATGTGTGTATATAGATCATTGCATACATCAAGAGGGTCCATTCCCTTCCTGTGTTCTGGTGCTGCTACCTGTATGATATATTGGCTGTATATAGCTAGCCCCAGGTGTAATTGGAATACCTGCGACACATTTTTCAGTGTGGTATCTCCATGCCAGCTCATATCTGTGCGCAGGGCCAACATCAGCGCAAGTGCCAGGGCCCTGAGCAGGCAGAGGGGCCCACTCGCCATCGGGGACACCGGCACAATATGGGAGCCTGGGGCCCATTATATATTGAGGATTATATGGGGTCTATGATACACTGGAGGATCATATATGGGGCCCATTATATATGGAGCATTATATGGGGCCCAATATATATAAAGAATTACATGGGGCCCATCATATATGGGAACATATATGGGGCTCATTATATTGTTTGGAGCATCATATGAGGCTCATTATACTGTATGGAGCAATATATGGGGCCTATTACATACTGTGGAGCAATATATGGGGTCTATGATATACTGTACGGAGCATTCTATGGGGCTCATTATACTGTATGAGGCATTATATGGGGTCCTTTATACTGTATGGCGCAATATCTGGGGCTCATTATTCTGTATGGAGCACTATGAGGTGCCCATAATACCGTATGGAGTACTATGCTGTCTGGTGTCTGAACTATTGTAGAATTTATAATAGATATTACTCATGTAATGTGAGAAGTGAAACATTTTTGATTGTACTACACCTATATTTCTCTGCCATATCTGTGCATCATGAATTGTGGTAGGTATTAAAGGGGCCCACTGAGACTCTCGCCCACAAAAACCTGGAGCCGGCCCTGTCTGTGCGTGCTCAAAGTTTGGCCAGTTTACGTCAGTTTTACTTTTTTTGTCCTGGGTGTCACTGTACTGATATACAGCACTAGTTAGCTTAAAAATTAAAAACAAACAGGGCACACATTTATCGTAGTGGTATCTGTGTGGCAGCTTATATCTGTGTGTGCTCAAAGTTTGGGCAGTTTGCGGCAGTTTTCTTTTTTTGTCCTGGGTGTGACTGTACTTATATACAGCAGTATTTCACAAAAAAATAAAAAAATACAGGCCACACATTTGTCGTAGTGGTATCTCCGTGGCAGGTCATATCTGTGTGTACTCAAAGTTTGGGCAGTCTAGGCCAGTTTTCCTTTTTTTGTCCTGGGTGTCACAATCCTGATATGCAGCACTAGTTAGCCCAATAATAAAAAAAAACAGGGCACACATTTGTTGTAGTGGTATCGCCGTGCCAGCTCATATCTGTGTGTGCTCAAAGTTTGGGCAGTGTAGGCCAAAAATTGTATTTTTTTGCAGTCTGCTAACATAATTAATAAATCTGATAAGGCCAGAAACATTTTTACCTAAAGTCCAGATAGGTTAAAGTGTGGTTTTCAAGCACACGTATCACATACAAGTTGACTCCCAAATCACTCTTTTGTAGTGAAAGTGTATAATATTCTATTCCATTTACAATGGGCAAGGCGTGTGTGCAAGGGACAGGGAAGTGGACGTGATGGTAAAGGTGCAGGCCGAGGCTGTGGGCAAGCTGAAATTGGCGCACCGATAACACCCACATCTTCTCGCTGGACATTAGTGTCCAAAGTACCTGGGGACCACGGCAAGACAGCACTATTGAAGCCCGAGCAGTGTGAAAAGGTTGTTGGTTGGATAGCGGATAATAGTTCCAGTTACTTATCCATCACCACCAGCACCCTGTTTTCAACACGGTCAAGTCACAGTAGCTGTGAATCTGGACCACATATTCCTTACTCTGATCCTCCTTTCTCCCACCATGCTGAGTGCCCTGAAACAACTGATCCCACACTGAAGATCTGTTCAATTTTCCATCTGGAGATTCGTGCCTCTCGCCCGCTCCACTAGAAGCGGGGCAAGATGATATTCCATGTAGCGATGCACAAATCTTTGACCAGCCATGGTCACAAGAGGTGGACGATGATGAGACACAATTTCCGAAAAGTCAGGAGGAGGACCAGGGTAGGGAAGTGGAAGATGAGGTGGTGGATGATGTAGTAACAGACCCAACCTGGCAGGAGGTCATGCATTGCGAGGAAAGCACCACACAGGGGGAAGTAGGCGTCGCACTACTTCAGGCAGGAAGAAGCAGTGTGGTGGCTGCAAACAGAAGGCGGGCAACCATTCTCCGTAAAACCAACCTGACGGAAATTGCCAGTCCAACTGTTAGATCTTCCCGAGTCTGGTTATTTTTTAAAGACTCTGACTTATACACTTCTTCTCCCGATATCACGCCTGACTTTTTGGAAAAGACCAGTGATTGTGCTACCACTGTCTCTAACATCATGTCATCCCTCTATCTCAAACTGAACCTGTCAAAAACGGAACTCCTCGTGTTTCCTCCCTCTACTAACCTACCTTTGCCTGACATCGCCATCTCCATGTGTGGCTCCAACATTACTCCCCAGCAACATGCCTGCTGTCTTGGGGTCATACTTGATTCCAAGCTTTCATTCACCCCCCACATCCAATCACTGGCTCGCTCTTGTTATCTGCACCTCAAAAACATCTCTAGAATTCGACCTTTTCTTACTTTCGACTCTGCAAAAACCCTTACTGTTTCTCTTATTCATTCTCGTTTGGACTATTGTAACTCTCTACTAATCGGTCTCCATCTTACCAAACTCTCCCCTCTCCAATCTGTCTTGAATGCTGCCTCCAGGATCATATTCCTCACCAATTGTTATACCGATGCCTCTACCTTGTGCCAACCATTACACTGGTTACCCATCCATTACAGAATCCAGTACAAACTTATTACCCTCACCCACAAAGCACTCCATGGGTCAGCACCACCCCACATCTCTTCCCTCATCTCAGTCTACCACCCTACCCGTGCCCTCCGTTCTGCTAATGACCTGAGGTTAGCATCCTAAAAAATCATAACCTCCCAGTCCCTTCTCCAAGACTTTTCACGTGCTGCGCCAATTCTTTGGAATGCACTACCCAGGTTAATACGATTAATCCCTAATCCCC
This sequence comes from Oophaga sylvatica, assembly GCA_033576555.1. NCBI lineage: Eukaryota > Metazoa > Chordata > Amphibia > Anura > Dendrobatidae > Oophaga > Oophaga sylvatica. The sequence continues at coordinate 249,408,993 of JARQOD010000004.1, read as the reverse complement.
ATAGTTTTAAGCATGCCGTAAAAACGCATTTGTTCAGATTGGCCTACCACCTCAATGCATTAACCTAACTATCCCTCTTGGCCCATTCAAATTTTTTTTTACAATAATCAGGTACCTCGTATTATGTTCTCACCCGCTTTATGCATTTAATAGTCCTCTGTGTCTGTACTGTTCCATACTTTGGCTGTTAACTGGTTCATGCAGAATTACATGAACATCCAATTCTTACACTATAGCTGGTCCGAGCAATGAAAGCAATTGTTACCATTTACCTTTCGTGTCTCCCCTATTTCCTCATAGATTGTAAGATTGCGAGCAGGGCCCTCATTCCTCTTGGTATCTATTTTCTGTGTTTTTTGTTATGCTGTAATGTCGATTGTCTGTACAAGTACCCTCTATAATGTAAAGTGCTGCGGAATATGTTGGCGCTATAGAAATAAAATTATTATTATTATTATAACCCAAAACAGACCTTTTGCAACACCTGTCATGCCAGCATCAGCAGGGGTAACAAAACTACCAGCCTTACCACCACCAGCATGATCAGGCACATGGCAGCAAAGCACCCGACTTTGTGGGCCCAACCCCAGGTGACACCACTGCTTCTTCCACTGTTGTGCGTACAAGCCAATCCCCTGTCCACGGTGCATGCGAAAATGCCTCCTGCCCTGCACCTGCCGTTGCCCACAGTTAAATAGCACCGTCATCAAGCACGTCCACGTCCTTGTCCCAACGTAGCCTTCAGTTGTCCATACCCGAGTCATTGGAACGTAAGCGGAAATACGCAGCCAACGCCACACAGGCCACAGTACTCAATTCTCATATTTCTCGTCTGCTTGCGGTCAAAATGTTGCCTTTTAGGCTCGTGGAGACGGAAGCTCTCCACAACCTGATGGCCGCGGCCGTCCCAATGTACTCTGTCCCCAGCCACCACTATTTCTCCCGCTGTGCCGTCACTGCATTACACAAGCACGTGTTCCACAACATTACCTGTGCCCTCAACAATGAAGTTACTGGGAAAGTACACCTAACCATGGACACGTGGACAAGTGCTTGTGGCAGGAGATAGCAGTTCGTTGGCCAACCAAGCATGACATGCGAGACAGACACAAGTCCACACCAGCAGAAGCAGTGGAACACTGGCAAAGTTCTGGGACAGTTTTCTAATCTCACAAGGGATGCAATGTTCTCTAAGATGCTGAGGGAGTACCTTGCTGACCGTACCAACGTCCTCTGTGATTCCTCTGTGCCTTTTAATTATTGGGTATCCAAGCTGGACACGTGTCAAGAGCTGGCTTTCTATGCCTTATAGGTCCTGGCCTGCTCTGCCGCTAGCATTTTGTCCCAGCGGGTTTTTTGCGCTGCTGGTGGCATTATCACAGATACATGCAGTCGCCATTCTATGGAAAGTGCACACAGAATGACTCTTATAAAAATGAACAAGGGATGGATTGGGCCAGACTTCTCGACACCACCAAATGGTGACAGCGAAGCCTAAACTCCAATGTAGTGTTTTTTTGGGAGGTGTATTCCCATGCACTTCTTCACAACCAAACATGGATATATGCTTCCTGATTTTGGCTAGCTGGTGTCCTCCTTCTCCTCCTACTCCTCATCCTCACCGTCCACCACCACTTGAACTCCAGGGTGAACATATTCAGTTATGCTCAGGCCACTCTATGTTTTGGCAAGGGTGTTATGATGCCCGTCATCAAAATACAAAAAATACCCCCAAGGAGAAATGTTTGCATTCCAAGTCTAGGAGACACGCTACTAAAAATTGGGCCTATTTTTTAATCAGGCCTTCCTCCACGGCTCATCATCCATCGCCACTAGATCACCAGGGTTAACATGTTCCATGCTGCTACAGCCAGTGTCAAAATCCTAACAAGGGTGGGTGTTTTAGCTGGGTGTTAAATACTTGTTATGGAAAAAGTTGAGGTGTACCCCACAGGGGAAAAAGTTTGCCAGCCAGCACACTTAGTGTATGGGCATTCCAAGTCTAGGAGACCTGCTCCTTCTTAATGGGAATTTTTTTTATGAGGCCCTCCTCCATGTTTATTCCAAGGGGGGGATTGTGGTTATTGGGGTGCATATGACTTGGTAGTAGGGCAGGCCTTGCAGTTAATGAACAAAAAACACAGAATGGGAGGACAAAATGAATAATATGAAGTGGATTTTCCTGGGCCCATCCAGGACCTGGGTTCAAAGGCTTATTGGGGTGCATATGACTTGGTAGCAGGGCAGGCCTTGCAGTCAATGCATAAGAAAACAGAATGGGAGTACAAAATGAATAATGTGAACTGGATTTTCCTGGGCCCATCCAGTAACTGAGTTCAAAGGCTTATTGGGGTGCATATGACTTGGTAGCAGGGCAGGCATTGCAGTCAATGCATAAGAAAACAGAATGGGAGTACAAAATGAATTATGTGAAGTGGATTTTCCTGGGCCCATCCAGTACCTGGGTTCAAAGGCTTATTGGGGTGCATATGACTTGGTAGCAGGGCAGGACTTGCAGTCAATGCATAAGAAAACAGAATGGGAGTACAAAATGAATAATGTGAAGTGGATTTTCCTGTGCCCATCCAGTTTGTGGGTTCAAAGGCTTATTGGGGTGCATATGACTGGGCAGCAGGGCAGGCCTTGCTGTCAATGCATAAGAAAAGGGAATGGGAGTACAAAATGAATAATGTGAAGTGGATTTTCCTGGGCCCATCCAGTACCTGGGTTCAAAGGCTTATTGTGGTTCATGTGACTTGGTAGCAGGGCAGGCCTTGCAGTCAATGCATAAGAAAACAGAATGGGAGCACAAAATGATATAATGTGAAGTGGATTTTCCTGTGCCCATCCAGTACCTGGGTTCAAAGGCATATTGGGGTGCATATGACTGGGCAGCAGGGCAGGCCTTGCTGTCAATGCATAAGAAAAGGGAATGGGAGTACAAAATGAATAATGTGAAGTGGATTTTCCTGGGCCCATCCAGTACCTGGGTTCAAAGGCTTATTGTGGTTCATGTGACTTGGTAGCAGGGCAGGCCTTGCAGTCAATGCATAAGAAAACAGAATGGGAGTACAAAATGAATAATGTGAAGTGGATTTTCCTGTGCCCATCCAGTACCTGGGTTCAAAGGCATATTGGGGTGCATATGACTGGGCAGCAGGGCAGGCCTTGCTGTCAATGCATAAGAAAAGGGAATGGGAGTACAAAATGAATAATGTGAAGTGGATTTTCCTGTGTCCATTCAGTACCTGGGTTCAAAGGCTTATTGGGGTGCAAATGACTTTGTAGCAGGGCAGGCCTTGCAGTCAATGCATAAGAAAACAGAATGGGAGTACAAAATGAATAATGTGAAGTGGATTTTCCTGTGTCCATCCAGTATATGGGTTCAAAGACTTATTGGGGTGCATATGACTTGGTAGCTGGGCAGGCCTTGCATTCAATGCAACATTTTTATGGAAACCCTCCTGGACATCTCATGAAAGGGGTATTGGGGTGTGTCATAATTCTTGGCAGCCCATCTTCTCACAGCATAGGCTATAAAAGTTTAGGAAACCCACTGTTTCATAATGGCCCTTTAAGCAGATTAATGCTGCCTGATGCCCCTGTAAAAATAGGCTCTGTGACTTTAAGAGTCCCTCCTTCATAAATGAAACAAGATGTGTCTGCTTATGTGTCACACACCACATGGCCAGCTAGGGTTGTTAAATGTTACAATGCCATTTCCCAGTGAATGCATTTGTTTTGGTTGAAAGCAATATTAAAGTAGAAAAACGCTTCAAAACGCTGAGTCTGAACATAGCCCAAGTGATGAAGGAACATTTTGCTTTGGGGTTAATAATTTTGCCTTATATACAAGTCATTAACCTGGAAAGGATGTACCTTTACATATTTCCCAGCAAAATCAGTTTTGGTTTCTTTTTGGTATGTTTTTTGGTGCAGCGGTAAAAATGGCATGAAACTCTAACAACATTGTTTAAAACTGTGAACAAGTATTTTCCGGCGTATAAGACGACCCCCCAACTTTTACAGTCAAAATATGAAATCGTCTTAAAAGTGTGGGGGGTCTTCTTATACGCCGGGTGTCATCTTATACGCCGGGTACGGAACATATGGTGGGGGGAGTGGGCGTTTCAGAGGCAAGGTGTTTACCTGATCACATCAGCGAGGGTCTAGGCGCTGGAGGGGCGGCGTTGGCGGCTCCTTTTTGTGCAGCCTGGGGGGCTCTGTGCTGGGGGACAGCGGCAGCTCCTCTTTGTGCAGCCTGGGGGGCTCTGTGCTGGGGGATGGCGGCAGCTCCTCTTGTGCAGCCCCCCCAGGCTCTGTGCTGGGGGACGGCAGCGGTGGCTCTTTGTGCAGAGTCTGGGCTCTGCAGGCATTTTCTCAATCCGCGGAGGCCCCAGCAGCTTCATTGCTGCGATGCGGTGGCCTCCGCGAAAATGGCCGCTGAGGGCGGTGCATGCTCAGTTTCAGATCTTGTCTCCCGAGATCTTGAGACGAGATCTGAAGCTAAGCATGCAGCGGCCATTTTCCGGGAGGCCACCGCATCAAAGCAATGAAGCTGCCGGGGCCTCCGGGGATTGAGAAAATGCCTGCAGAGCCAAGACTCTGCAGAAAGAACCACCGCCGCTGTCCCCCAGCACAGAGCCTGGGGGGGCTGCACAAGAGGAGCCGCCGCCGTCACCCAGCACAGAGCCCCCCCAGGCTGCACAAAGAGAAGCCGCCGCCGTCCCCCAGCACAGAGCCCCCCCAGGCTGCACAAAAAGGAGCCGCCAACACCGCCCCCCAGCGCCTAGACCCTCGCTGATATGATCAGGTAAACACCTTGCCTCTGAAATGCCCACTCCCCCCACCATATGTTCCGTACCCGGCGTATAAGACGACCCCCGACTTTGAAGACGATTTTCAGGGGTTAAAAAGTTGTCTTATACGCCGGAAAATATGGTAGTCAGGAATGCTTCCAGGGTTGATTCCCATGATGTCCCCATGTAATTTGAGCAGTGTTTCCATCATTTTCAGATGTATTTAGACTTTAAAAGGACCCCCGGGGGATCGCGGCAAAAATGCTCAGGTCTCCCATAGACTTACATTGGGCTCGTTGTTCAGTCCAAGTACCCGAGTATTCCAATTTGCTCGACACAAGCAACGAGCACCCGAGAATTTTAGTGCTCACCCATCACTACTAGATATTCATTAATTTAATATTAACAAATATTGAAGAAGTAAACAATTTTAGAAACCTGGATAACACCTTAAAGGATTTATGGAAAATTTAGGTAGGAAACACTAGTTAGCAAAGTTTTAATTAAAATTTTGTAATTCACTATAATTTATCTTCTCATAACTAGTACTCTAACTCAGGAGATTCTTAAGGTAATTCAGTGGCACTGGTGTTTAATAAGGTTATTAAAAAACTGAGAATTTAGACAATAACCACATTAACCACCGTGAGGGTCAGAGAATGTCCTGTTCTCATCCGAATTTGAGGATCAGAATAGGGCATGCTCAATGCGTCTGTAAAAGCTGGCAGCAGACCTACACTGCACACAGATACAGGAATGTAGCCTTATTATGTATAGTACAGTCCCTTAGTATATTCACTTATTATGTATAGCACAGTCCCTTAGTATATAGCAGGGATGTCAAAGTCAAACACACCGAGGGCCAAAAAAACAAATTTGCTACAAGCCGAGGGCCGGACTGACGCCGGCCCTGCTACCGGTGCATTGTGGGAAATGTAGTGTTGGTGCCAGGGCCGGCTCCAGGTTTTTATGGGCCCCGGGCGAAAGAGCCTCAGTGGGCCCCTTTAACACAGACCACGATTCATGATGCACAGATACAGCAGAGAAATATGGGTACAGTACAATGCCAAATACTTCTCTTCTTCCATTACATGAGTGATATCTATTGTAAATTGTACAATAGCTCAAAAACCGCCAAATCCTCACAGCGCACAGTACAGACTGGACAGTACAGTCCTCCATACAATATTATGGGCACCACAGTCTCCCCCTCATCACCCATATAATACCCCATGCAGGATGTCACCCCCCATATAATACTTCATACAGAATACTGAGTAGTATAGGGACCCCAGTATTCGTCAAACTCAATTTGACAGGTCGACACGCCCCCTATCATTTAATCCGTCTCCCTGTCAGCTTGATCCAGGTCGTCACGCCCTCTGGCTGAACTTTGCTCAGGCTGGGAAATCTGTGGCTGAACTTTGCTCAGGCTGTGAAATCTGGTCCACCCAGTAAATGTCTGTATTAGAATCCATCAGTAAATGTAAAGCTATTTTCTAGCAGAGGAGAGAAACTTTTAAGGACCCAGTAATTGTATAAGGAGTTCTAGTTAAATACAGACTTCTGTATATAACTAGTATATAAGGATTTTTAGTGAAATAAAGAGTGAATCTTGATTTTATACTGTTGTTAGAAGTCTAAATATTTTTCTATCTACTGGCTAACATGGTACAAAGATATACATCTTTACAGCACCATAGAGGTAATTTATCTATGTGTGTGTTTCACACAGGACAAGTTCTGTGATCCGTCTTTTGTGTGGGAAAAGTCAACAATTTTTATTAAGGTCTAAAATACATTATCATGGATAAAAATCCAAAAGAGTGGGATATACAGCATGCAGAAAAATAGCCAAATGCAGACAGGTATGAACTACATTCAAATCAATATATAATAGTGCACATCTCCATATCTTATATGTTATAACGATAATAGCAGTCTATGTAACTCACAATATCCCCCAATAGGCAGACATATATGCACTATATATAGGATTATAAGTATCTCAATGAAGCATGTATATCAATAAAGTAACTTCCCCATCAAGATGCTAATATAATGATGTTAGCATGCAAGTGCAGGGCTCACAATACATACTGTGCGTGCATATGAAGTCAATTAGCACATCCATATGAGGGGCTATATTAAAAAGCAGTTGTGTATAGTTGGCCAATCAAATATTAGTTATGCGTTAGCTATCAGTGTCAACCATAGCAGCTCTCAGAGTTTTACTGTATTAAAGGGTAGTTTTAACTCCATCCGTAGATGTAAAGCTATTTTCTAGCAGAGAGTGCCCTATTTGTGCACTGACATGAACTGTAAAGGGTTTGTATTAGAAGCACCCAGTAAATGTCTGTATTAGAATCCATCAGTAAATGTATGTAAAGCTCATTTCTAGCAGGCTTGTATAAATGTCCCCCAGTAAATGTGTAAAAGTTTGGAACTGATATGGCTGAATGTAAAGGTGATTTCTAACACTCTCTGTTAGAGATGTCTGGAACAACATTCAAATCAATATATAATAGTGCACATCTCCATATCTTATATGTTATAATGATAATAGCAGTCTATGTAACTCACAATACCCCCCCACCCCCAATAGGCAGACATATATGCACTATATATAGGATTATAAGTATCTCAATGAAGCATGTATATCAATAAAGTAACTTCTCCATCACAGATGCTAATATAATGATGTTAGCATGCGAGTGCAGAGCTCACAATACATACTGGGCGGGCATATGAAGTCAATTAGCACATCCATATGAGGAACTATATTAAAAAAGCATCGCCATAGATGTGAGATCATACCTGAATGCTGCTTGGCACCCCTTGTGTATAGCCCTCATTTCTAACAGTGTTTTTCACAGATAGATCACTTCAAGAAAACTGTCCTTCATCCCTATAGTGTAGTTTAATGTATCAAGGTGTGTGTACAAGGTTTGGAATTGTCAGAATGAGTGAAGGTCGATGCTACGGTAATTCAGGCAAACAGTAAATAGTATTGCATTGTGTATAGTCAGTGGGATCTTTTAAAACCAACACATTTATGTGTATTCTGATAGCAGTGCCCATAGAATGAGTGAAGGTCGATGCTATTGTGACATGTTAGAAACCACATATACTAAATAGCCCATTCAGGCAAACAGTAAATAGTATTGCATTGTGTATAGTCAGTGGGATCTTTTAAAACCAACACATTTATGTGTATTCTGATAGCAGTGCCCATAAAACCGAAGGTTTCTAGCAAATATAATATGCACTAATGTGATTTTAAAACAATGGGTTTCTGAAGGGTCTTCCCACACTACCACTCTGTGGGAAGCTGTGTGGAAATGACAGGCATAAGAGATCATTCATATTAAAAACGTTTATTGCCAGAAATAATCATGATTTTACTGTAATAAATAAATACAGCTCAAAGACATTTCAAGCATTGAACTAATTGTGAAACCAAACGATATTGAACTAATTGTGACACCAAAACGTTTACTGACAGGGAGTACATAGTGGGGAGAGACCTTTTGCAGTGGTGACCTGACTGTGAGACACCATATTTTTCAACATTTTTGCTCCTTCAAAGATTTATTTTGCATTATATTTTTTTATTTTGCTTAAGGATCATGTACAGAGGAGTTTTTATGGTTTAATACTGCTAGACATATTGTGAACTGACATAGGGTCCATGTGAGACACCATATTTTTCAACATTTTTGCTCCTTCACAGATTTATTTTGCATTATATTTTTTATTTTCAACATTTTTGCTCCTTCACAGATTTATTTTACATTATATTTTTTTATTTGCTTAAGGATCATGTACAGAGGAGTTTTTATATTTTAATACTGATAGACATATTGTGAACTGACATATAGGGTCCATGTGAGACACCATATTTTTCAACATTTTTGCTCCTTCAAAGATTTATTTTGCATTATATTTTTTTATTTTGCTTAAGGATCATGTACAGAGGAGTTTTTATGGTTTAATACTGCTAGACATATTGTGAACTGACATAGGGTCCATGTGAGACACCATATTTTTCAACATTTTTGCTCCTTCACAGATTTATTTTGCATTATATTTTTTTATTTTGCTTAAGGATCGTGTACAGAGGAGTTTTTATGGTTTAATACTGCTAGACATATTGTGAACTGCCATATAGGGTCCATGTGAGACACCATATTTTTCAAATATTAGTTATGCGTACGCTACCACTATCATCCATAGCAGCTCTCATGATGCTAGCTATTCTGAGCAGCTTATCATATCAACCATGAAGCCTCTTTTAACCCCTTCACAATAATGTACAGAGGAGTTTTTATGTTTTAATACTGATAGACATATTGTGAACTGACATAGGGTCCATGTGAGACACCATATTTTTCAACATTTTTGCTCCTTCACAGATTTATTTTGCATTATATTTTTTATTTTGCTTAAGGATCGTGTACAGAGGAGTTTTTATGGTTTAATACTGCTAGACATATTGTGAACGGCCATATAGGGTCCATGTGAGACACCATATTTTTCAAATATTAGTTATGCGTTCGCTACCACTATCAACCATAGCAGCTCTCATGATGCTAGCTATTCTGATCAGCTTATCATATCAACCATGAAGCCTCTTTTAACCCCTTCACAATAATGTACAGAGGAGTTTTTATGTTTTAATACTGATAGACATATTGTGAACTGACATATAGGGTCCATGTGAGACACCATATTTTTCAACATTTTTGCTCCTTTACAGATTTATTTTGCATTATATTTTTTATTTTTCAACATTTTTGCACCTTCACAGATTTATTTTACATTATATTTTTTATTTTGCTTAAGGATCATGTACAGAGGAGTTTTTATATTTTAATACTGATAGACATATTGTGAACTGACATATAGGGACCATGTGAGACATGCCTGGACAAGTCCGGGCATGTCCGGGCATGCCTGGACAAGTCCTGGTCACGGGACAGCCGTGGAAAAAACAATAGTGAAATTCAAAAACTATGTGCTGGCCGTTAACACACGCATAGTCATCTAGAAAATATTGAGCGAGTTGCTTCACAAACCCTCTCAAGGCATGTTGAATGTTAACGTTCCCGCTATGAGCTACACACATGACCAACTGTATAGCCTGGGATGCGCAGCGTTCTTGTTGCACATGACTATTTTTAAAGACGCTAAGCCCCTCAGATATAAAAGACAGACCTGTTGGGACGTGTCCCGGCCTATTTTGGCACATGCCCACTCCTATGCATCGATATTGAGCATCGTTCAACAAAAATCAGGTACATAGTTTTAACCATAGTTGTGTTTCTGACTCTCATGCCATGCCAGAAAGGCCTATTTTGGCACTGGCCCGCACCTATGCAACGATTTTGATCAGCATTCAACAAAAAATTGCGTGCAAACTTTTTAGCATACCTGTACAAACTTTTTTAACATACCTGTGTTTCGGACCTGTACAAACTTTTTAACACCTGTGTTTCGGACTCTCATGTCGTACCAGAAGCACCCAGTGCCATGTACTCTAGCTCATAATATGTGAATGCTGACATTTCCAGGGTCATTATAGTTGTGTAAATGCGCTGGGGGCTCGTGTATCGGCCCCTAGGGTGTAATGCGTGATCATTTTAATTATTTTTCAATTCATAACCACACGTTCTCAGGCAGACAGGTTTATTTCACAGAAGTTGACTGTACAGTTGCATAATTTTTGTTTAAAATCATACATTTGCATAATTTTGTTTAAAATCGCACAGTTCTGCGATAATGTCGGGTGTTGGACACGCACTTATCAGTCTTTCATACGTGTCGCAGAAAGATTTTAGCCTGTTCTGCGAGAGTTTATTATGCACGTACTGTGCAGACATGTCAAGAAACATTTTGGTGTGTTCACCAGTCCATACGGGTGTTGATGTGTAAGGCGATCGACCAGCATCCTTCTGCTTCTTACTTACACGACGGCGCGATACCGCGCGTTTCTTTGACGCTAATGCATCGGCTGAATTGGCAGCTGCTGCTTCCACGTTGCTATTTGCAGATTCTGTAGGTTGACACAGACGTATATTCTTAAGCCGACTACTCTCAGCATTCCCGGGGTGCTCGGTTGGCGCGTCGTTTTCTTCACGATCTGCGACACACCCGTGTGAAAGAGGCTCAGTTCTCACCTCCGTTCTGTTCTCAAATCCATAATTGCGCTGCTGCAAAACTCGCGAATGACGATCCTCCGTAACTAAAGAAAAGATACGTGGTGTAGTTAACCGCTAAGTGGGGGAGATATAGGAAGAGCTACATGAGCCACATGGCTCTGATTCAACGCGATATTTGTAAAGCTACTAGCACCGATTATCTGTGAAACCGATGCATGATTGTTTGTATAAGTACAGTATAGAGCGGCCTAGACATATATACTTACAAGTATGCCCCGGGTGCTGATCTACAGAGAATGCTGAATTAACAGACATCTCGCTGCTGGGGCGCCGCCGTATGGGGCTGTTTTCTCCCTCAAACTGCAACCTCACGGGCGATACTCTAGCAGCTGTAAATAAAATATAGCATACATGAATGCGCACAACACACTCACAAAGCTAACTTGACACAGGTAAATAAAACTAGTTACCGCAGAAATTTTTATCTGCGTGTATAACTACACTATAGAACTGCGTAGACATATATGCTTACAAGTATGAGACGTGTAGTGTAGTTCAGAGATTGGTGAATTAAACGGTGTGGAGGTGCTCGGACGTTTTCGTATGGGTGTGTTTTCTTTTTCAAGCTGCAGCCTCCTGCTCGTTAGTTTAACATCTGTAAATAAAATATAACTATTACATGATGGTGACGCTTCGGGTGTGAAATATTGTTTCAAGGTGCTTAGCAGACATGATGTCTCTGTAAAACATTAATAGATTTTTTTTTTCTATCTAGCATGGGGGGCAGTGATAGAGGGCGTGTTCTCTCTGTTAGCCCTAATAAATACGGGTAGCTCACAAGCAATACAGTTCGCACTTGTTCACAACTCACAGACCACAACCCCGATCTGAACAGGACTATAGTGAGTATTTTTACGGATTTCGTTTCAATTATATTTAAGTCTGTGTAGTAATTGCATGAATAACTTATCCGTGTTTTCATAGTTGGTCTTTAGAGCTAAAGTGCGTATTTTTATGTCTTTTGTTTCAGCTATATTTAAGTTTGTGTAGTATTTGCATGAATAGGTTAAGCGTGTTTTCATAGTTGATCTTTAGAGCTAAAGTGCATATTTTTATGTCTCGTGAATATCCACGTTTGTTTCAATTATATTTAAGTTTGTGTAGTATTTGCATGAATAGGTTAAGTGTGTTTTCATAGTTGATCTTTAGAGCTAAAGTGCGTATTTTTATGTCTCGTGAATATCCACGTTTGTTTCAATTATATTTAAGTTTGTGTAGTATTTGCATGAACAGCTTAGTCGTGTTTTCATACTTGATCTTTATTTGCTTTAATTTAATAGCGGACCCTTTTTATTCAAGATGGAGTCCAGATATTCTCGCGTTCAATATTCTGCTTTGCTTTCACCAGAACAATCGGGTAAATTTTACACCGTATATAGTGTACGTCGTATTGTGTCGGGCTGTCTGAGTCTGCGCTTTGTATATATAAACGATATATTTCATTCTTATTTAAGAAGAGGGAGTCCATTCAGACTACTCCTACGAGAACCGGTTCATTACGCAGAACCTGTTAGAGGATGGCAACTCTGCTAGCGGGCTACGAGCTTCAAGCTCTCACCAGTCTGTCACAGGCAAGAAACCTATAGCTATATCATATGTTTTAAACCTATGTATCTAGACGGGTAAACGTGGAAGCTGTAAATTTATAACGTCTACTATTAATATTAATAATTAATATAGACTGCCGTTAAAATCCATACAGTTAATTTTATTTTAGCTGACTGGGTCGTTAGCTAGACATGTTTTAATAATATAAACATTTTCTCATACAGATACAGCTGTAGCGGACTGGACGGTTGGTAACCCTGTGGCGACTGAGCCGCTCGAGCATCGCGATTCCGATGTTGAGATCGTGGAGGACCCCCAGGATTCAGATGTCGAGTTCGTAGAACCGGACTATAATCCTCCCAACGCTCCTAAAAGATGGGGTGATTCGCTAAGCACACGGCTCTGGAATAGAAAAGGTAGCGGGTCCTTGAAACCCGGGTGATATGTGTGTTTGTATCCTCTGTACCCTGTGACCCCACCGATAACTAGTGGGTATATTTTATTTACGCGCGTTACGATAGCTTTGCGAATTTAGCTTTGTGCGTGTGGCACGCGTAGATATCATCTCTGTGGCTAGTAATAGTTATATTTTATTTACAGATGTTAAACTAACGAGCAGGAGGCTGCAGCTTGAAAAAGAAAACACACCCATACGAAAACGTCCGAGCACCTCCACACCGTTTAATTCACCAATCTCTGAACTACACTACACGTCTCATACTTGTAAGCATATATGTCTACGCAGTTCTATAGTGTAGTTATACACGCAGATAAAAATTTCTGCGGTAACTAGTTTTATTTACCTGTGTCAAGTTAGCTTTGTGAGTGTGTTGTGCGCATTCATGTATGCTATATTTTATTTACAGCTGCTAGAGTATCGCCCGTGAGGTTGCAGTTTGAGGAGAGAAAACAGCCCCATACGGCGGCGCCCCAGCAGCGAGATGTCTGTTAATTCAGCATTCTCTGTAGATCAGCACCCGGGGCATACTTGTAAGTATATATGTCTAGGCCGCTCTATACTGTACTTATACAAACAATCATGCATCGGTTTCACAGATAATCGGTGCTAGTAGCTTTACAAATATCGCGTTGAATCAGAGCCATGTGGCTCATGTAGCTCTTCCTATATCTCCCCCACTTAGCGGTTAACTACACCACGTATCTTTTCTTTAGTTACGGAGGATCGTCATTCGCGAGTTTTGCAGCAGCGCAATTATGGATTTGAGAACAGAACGGAGGTGAGAACTGAGCCTCTTTCACACGGGTGTGTCGCAGATCGTGAAGAAAACGACGCGCCAACCGAGCACCCCGGGAATGCTGAGAGTAGTCGGCTTAAGAATATACGTCTGTGTCAACCTACAGAATCTGCAAATAGCAACGTGGAAGCAGCAGCTGCCAATTCAGCCGATGCATTAGCGTCAAAGAAACGCGCGGTATCGCGCCGTCGTGTAAGTAAGAAGCAGAAGGATGCTGGTCGATCGCCTTACACATCAACACCCGTATGGACTGGTGAACACACCAAAATGTTTCTTGACATGTCTGCACAGTACGTGCATAATAAACTCTCGCAGAACAGGCTAAAATCTTTCTGCGACACGTATGAAAGACTGATAAGTGCGTGTCCAACACCCGACATTATCGCAGAACTGTGCGATTTTAAACAAAATTATGCAAATGTATGATTTTAAACAAAAATTATGCAACTGTACAGTCAACTTCTGTGAAATAAACCTGTCTGCCTGAGAACGTGTGGTTATGAATTGAAAAATAATTAAAATGATCACGCATTACACCCTAGGGGCCGATACACGAGCCCCCAGCGCATTTACACAACTATAATGACCCTGGAAATGTCAGCATTCACATATTATGAGCTAGAGTACATGGCACTGGGTGCTTCTGGTACGACATGAGAGTCCGAAACACAGGTGTTAAAAAGTTTGTACAGGTCCGAAACACAGGTATGTTAAAAAAGTTTGTACAGGTATGCTAAAAAGTTTGCACGCAATTTTTTGTTGAATGCTGATCAAAATCGTTGCATAGGTGCGGGCCAGTGCCAAAATAGGCCTTTCTGGCATGGCATGAGAGTCAGAAACACAACTATGGTTAAAACTATGTACCTGATTTTTGTTGAACGATGCTCAATATCGATGCATAGGAGTGGGCATGTGCCAAAATAGGCCGGGACACGTCCCAACAGGTCTGTCTTTTATATCTGAGGGGCTTAGCGTCTTTAAAAATAGTCATGTGCAACAAGAACGCTGCGCATCCCAGGCTATACAGTTGGTCATGTGTGTAGCTCATAGCGGGAACGTTAACATTCAACATGCCTTGAGAGGGTTTGTGAAGCAACTCGCTCAATATTTTCTAGATGACTATGCGTGTGTTAACGGCCAGCACATAGTTTTTGAATTTCACTATGTGTTTTTTCCACGGCTGTCCCGTGACCAGGACTTGTCCAGGCATGCCCGGACATGCCCGGACTTGTCCAGGCATGTCTCACATGGTCCCTATATGTCAGTTCACAATATGTCTATCAGTATTAAAATATAAAAACTCCTCTGTACATGATCCTTAAGCAAAATAAAAAATATAATGTAAAATAAATCTGTGAAGGTGCAAAAATGTTGAAAAATAAAAAATATAATGCAAAATAAATCTGTAAAGGAGCAAAAATGTTGAAAAATATGGTGTCTCACATGGACCCTATATGTCAGTTCACAATATGTCTATCAGTATTAAAACATAAAAACTCCTCTGTACATTATTGTGAAGGGGTTAAAAGAGGCTTCATGGTTGATATGATAAGCTGATCAGAATAGCTAGCATCATGAGAGCTGCTATGGTTGATAGTGGTAGCGAACGCATAACTAATATTTGAAAAATATGGTGTCTCACATGGACCCTATATGGCCGTTCACAATATGTCTAGCAGTATTAAACCATAAAAACTCCTCTGTACACGATCCTTAAGCAAAATAAAAAAATATAATGCAAAATAAATCTGTGAAGGAGCAAAAATGTTGAAAAATATGGTGTCTCACATGGACCCTATGTCAGTTCACAATATGTCTATCAGTATTAAAACATAAAAACTCCTCTGTACATTATTGTGAAGGGGTTAAAAGAGGCTTCATGGTTGATATGATAAGCTGCTCAGAATAGCTAGCATCATGAGAGCTGCTATGGATGATAGTGGTAGCGTACGCATAACTAATATTTGAAAAATATGGTGTCTCACATGGACCCTATATGGCAGTTCACAATATGTCTAGCAGTATTAAACCATAAAAACTCCTCTGTACACGATCCTTAAGCAAAATAAAAAAATATAATGCAAAATAAATCTGTGAAGGAGCAAAAATGTTGAAAAATATGGTGTCTCACATGGACCCTATGTCAGTTCACAATATGTCTAGCAGTATTAAACCATAAAAACTCCTCTGTACATGATCCTTAAGCAAAATAAAAAATATAATGCAAAATAAATCTTTGAAGGAGCAAAAATGTTGAAAAATATGGTGTCTCACATGGACCCTATATGTCAGTTCACAATATGTCTATCAGTATTAAAATATAAAAACTCCTCTGTACATGATCCTTAAGCAAAATAAAAAAATATAATGTAAAATAAATCTGTGAAGGAGCAAAAATGTTGAAAATAAAAAATATAATGCAAAATAAATCTGTGAAGGAGCAAAAATGTTGAAAAATATGGTGTCTCACATGGACCCTATGTCAGTTCACAATATGTCTAGCAGTATTAAACCATAAAAACTCCTCTGTACATGATCCTTAAGCAAAATAAAAAAATATAATGCAAAATAAATCTTTGAAGGAGCAAAAATGTTGAAAAATATGGTGTCTCACAGTCAGGTCACCACTGCAAAAGGTCTCTCCCCACTATGTACTCCCTGTCAGTAAACGTTTTGGTGTCACAATTAGTTCAATATCGTTTTGGTTTCACAATTAGTTCAATGCTTGAAATGTCTTTGAGCTGTATTTATTTATTACAGTAAAATCATGATTATTTCTGGCAATAAACGTTTTTAATATGAATGATCTCTTATGCCTGTCATTTCCACACAGCTTCCCACAGAGTGGTAGTGTGGGAAGACCCTTCAGAAACCCATTGTTTTAAAATCACATTAGTGCATATTATATTTGCTAGAGACCTTCGGTTTTATGTGCACTGCTATCAGAATACACATAAATGTGTTGGTTTTAAAAGATCCCACTGACTATACACAATGCAATACTATTTACTGTTTGCCTGAATGGGCTATTTAGTATATGTGGTTTCTAACATGTCACAATAGCATCGACCTTCACTCATTCTATGGGCACTGCTATCAGAATACACATAAATGTGTTGGTTTTAAAAGATCCCACTGACTATACACAATGCAATACTATTTACTGTTTGCCTGAATTACCGTAGCATCGACCTTCACTCATTCTGACAATTCCAAACCTTGTACACACACCTTGATACATTAAACTACACTATAGGGATGAAGGACAGTTTTCTTGAAGTGATCTATCTGTGAAAAACACTGTTAGAAATGAGGGCTATACACAAGGGGTGCCAAGCAGCATTCAGGTATGATCTCACATCTATGGCGATGCTTTTTTAATATAGTTCCTCATATGGATGTGCTAATTGACTTCATATGCCCGCCCAGTATGTATTGTGAGCTCTGCACTCGCATGCTAACATCATTATATTAGCATCTGTGATGGAGAAGTTACTTTATTGATATACATGCTTCATTGAGATACTTATAATCCTATATATAGTGCATATATGTCTGCCTATTGGGGGTGGGGGGGTATTGTGAGTTACATAGACTGCTATTATCGTTATAACATATAAGATATGGAGATGTGCACTATTATATATTGATTTGAATGTTGTTCCAGACATCTCTAACAGAGAGTGTTAGAAATCACCTTTACATTCAGCCATATCAGTTCCAAACTTTTACACATTTACTGGGGGACATTTATACAAGCCTGCTAGAAATGAGCTTTACATACATTTACTGATGGATTCTAATACAGACATTTACTGGGTGCTTCTAATACAAACCCTTTACAGTTCATGTCAGTGCACAAATAGGGCACTCTCTGCTAGAAAATAGCTTTACATCTACGGATGGAGTTAAAACTACCCTTTAATACAGTAAAACTCTGAGAGCTGCTATGGTTGACACTGATAGCTAACGCATAACTAATATTTGATTGGCCAACTATACACAACTGCTTTTTAATATAGCCCCTCATATGGATGTGCTAATTGACTTCATATGCACGCACAGTATGTATTGTGAGCCCTGCACTTGCATGCTAACATCATTATATTAGCATCTTGATGGGGAAGTTACTTTATTGATATACATGCTTCATTGAGATACTTATAATCCTATATATAGTGCATATATGTCTGCCTATTGGGGGATATTGTGAGTTACATAGACTGCTATTATCGTTATAACATATAAGATATGGAGATGTGCACTATTATATATTGATTTGAATGTAGTTCATACCTGTCTGCATTTGGCTATTTTTCTGCATGCTGTATATCCCACTCTTTTGGATTTTTATCCATGATAATGTATTTTAGACCTTAATAAAAATTGTTGACTTTTCCCACACAAAAGACGGATCACAGAACTTGTCCTGTGTGAAACACACACATAGATAAATTACCTCTATGGTGCTGTAAAGATGTATATCTTTGTACCATGTTAGCCAGTAGATAGAAAAATATTTAGACTTCTAACAACAGTATAAAATCAAGATTCACTCTTTATTTCACTAAAAATCCTTATATACTAGTTATATACAGAAGTCTGTATTTAACTAGAACTCCTTATACAATTACTGGGTCCTTAAAAGTTTCTCTCCTCTGCTAGAAAATAGCTTTACATTTACTGATGGATTCTAATACAGACATTTACTGGGTGGACCAGATTTCACAGCCTGAGCAAAGTTCAGCCACAGATTTCCCAGCCTGAGCAAAGTTCAGCCAGAGGGCGTGACGACCTGGATCAAGCTGACAGGGAGACGGATTAAATGATAGGGGGCGTGTCGACCTGTCAAATTGAGTTTGACGAATACTGGGGTCCCTATACTACTATACTGGACCCAATATAATGCTCCATACAGAATACTGGACCCAATATAATGCTCCATACAGGATACTGGACCCAATATAATGCTCCATACAGGATACTGGTCCCCATATAATGCTCCATACAGGATACTGGTCCCCATATAATGCTCCATACAAAATATGGAGGTCTCCTCTGCGCTGTACTGCGTTCTGCACTGTTACAGCTCAGGAAAGGGCGCTGTGGAAAGACTCCCCATTATCATCATCATTGCCTCCCCATCATCATCATGGCCTCCCCATTATCATCAATGCCTGCCCATCATCATCATCTCCTCCCCATCATCATCAATGCCTGCCCATCATCAATGCCTGCCCATTATCATCATCTTCTCCCCATCATCACCAATGCCTCCCCATTATCAGCAATGCCTGCCCATTATCATCTTCTCCCCATCATCATCATCAATGCCTCCCCATTATCAGCAATGCCTGCCCATTATCATCTTCTCCCCATCATCATCATCAATGCCTCCCCATTATCAGCAATGCCTGCCCATTATCATCTTCTCCCCATCATCATCATCAATGCCTCCCCATTATCAGCAATGCCTGCCCATCATCACACACAGACAGCACACAAGCACTCTCTCACATACTTATACACACACACACACACACACACAAAGCACCGCGCTACATACACACAGACACACACAGAGACATACACACACACGTCTTACCTGTCCGACGTCCGCGCGCTCTGTGCCACAGCCGGCCACTGAATGATGACGTCATTCAGCGGCCTGCTGTGAGAGGAAGCGCCGGCACCCCCTGGAGCCCGGAGCTGCGGCAGCGGAGACACGGGAGAGGTAAGTATTGTGCCAGCTGATGCCGGGGCCCTGAGCAAGCGGGGGGGGGGCCCAGTGGCGGCGCTGACACCGCTCTCCTCCGCTAACGGGCGGGGGGGTGCCAGACTGCGAGTGGGCCCCCCCGCCTGCTCAGGGCCACGGCACTTGCCCGGGTGTGCCCGGTGCTGACGCCGGCCCTGGTTGGTGCGTGCAAAACACCAGCAGGCGGCTGTGGCCTGCGGGCCGGATCTAATAGTAATTAAATATCATCTAGGGGGCCATAGATAATCAATTCGCGGGCCGGATCTGGCCCGCGGGCCTTGACTTTGACATATCTGGTATATAGTGTACTCACTTACTATGTATAGTGCCGTTCTTAGTTTCATAGTTTACTCTTTCATTATGTATATCACCTTATTAAGTACCATCCTCTCTAGTTATATACTGTATGGTGCCATCTCTTATTATATAGCTTCCTCTACAGTTATGTACAGTGTTGTCCCTTACATAGTGTATTCTTGTTATTTTTCTTAACAAGGGCACTGTGTAATAAGGGATGACAATATACATAATAAAAGAGACTATGTAAGATATATATGTGCATGTGGTAATATATACTGTACATACACATATATTTATATTTAAATATATATACAGTACATATATATATGTATGTAGCTTTGTTGCCATAAAAGGATAAAAGGAAGGGGGCCCAGTCACATTTCTTCTTTCACAGGGGCCCCAAGCTGTCAGTGTCTGCCCCTGACTTATATTGTATAGCCAAAAGTATAAAATTCCAGTTGTAATGACATTTTTGCATCCCTACTAATGCAAACCCCTATGCAGGTATATCAGAGTTCGAAGGCAAACAAAAAATGTTCTGCCTCCTTAAAGAATTTTTTAGAGATTTCTTTGTACACTGACTTTACATTAATAATGTACTTCATAGCTTTATGCTGTCTATTATTTCATAGTGTAAAGGTTATCCTACAGTTGGGTCAGTATCACAGGCTTTTTTAATATAAAAGGTAAAATGACCAGAATGTAAGAGCATTATACTGGAGAGATGGAAGGCGATGATTTCTGGAAGGCACATAATGTGGTGAGTAAGGTTAATGGAAATTATTGCTACCACAAAGATGACGCTCAATGAGATCTGTACTGTCAAGAGCATTCAATTACTAACCTCTAGTAATTGATTCTGCCAGTAGATTATTTTGAGAGTTGCTGAGACAAGCACTAACCCCACAATCATGATGACCAATTTTTCATTTTACAACAAGGTTATAGAAGAAGGACCAGGTCACATGGGAAATAAAACAGATAGCTATCTATGCTCACTAGTAGGGATATACAATAGTGTCCATCACTAATGCAACACAAAAGTATATTTATTTTTTATATTCATTAGCAAATCATTTGCCCAAACCATTTACTACAGGTGATTGTTATATACGATGCAATTGAACGAATGGACATTGTGCTTGTAAAGTACAAAAAGCTGAACAATTTATGCAAAGAAATTGTATTAATAGGACAAATAATAGGACAATTTACAAGAGAAAAAAACAGGTACTTTAGTTTTTTAAAACTTAAAACATATCAAATACTTCAATTGTGTAACTGAATAGTTTTCACAAAAAATCACTTGATCATTAAAATAGAAGCTATACTATTTACAGTCAAATTTACTCCTGACATGTCAAATTGTACCTTCTTTAGGTTGCCCTTAAAGCTTCTTTTGTACGAAGATTAAAAAAAGTCATGGAGTCTTATAAAAGAACCAGTGATGTGATGCTCAGCACACTGTGTTCAGGAAGCAGTTCAGTGAGAGTTGTTATATTAGGGAGAGCACAGCTTAGAGTAGAGATGAGCGACTTTGCCTCTGGGAGGGTCGAGTTGGGTTTCGGACTTTCCCAAAAGTCGAGTCGAACAAAATCGGCCAACTAACGGAAAAAGTAGAAGGTACGACTGAAACTCTAACCGACCCCAATACAAGTCAATGGGGAAGAAAAGTCGGCAGTCAGTGAAGGACAGTAAACACACTTACAGTGCCCATTTCAATGCCAACGACATCAATTCTTATTACTTAAGCTTGTCAACCTTAATTTACTTTATAATAATAGTAACACATTGAAAACTGGGGGTTATTTTTTCTAAAGTTGTGGGGGGGTAGGGCTGGCTCCAGGTTTTCGTGGGCCACAGGCGAAAGAATCTCAGTGGTCCCCTTTAACACATACCACAATTCATGATGCTCCGATACGGCAGAGAAATATAGGTATAGCACAATGCCAAAAACTTCACTTCTTACATTACATGAGTGATATCTATTGTAAATTCTACAATAGCTCAAAAACCGGATGGTATATTTCTCCATACAGTATTATGGGCACCACATAGTGCGCCATACAGAATAATGAGCCCCATATATTGCTCTATACAGAATAATGAGCCCCATATATTGCTCCATACAGAATGGGCTCCATATATTGCTCCATACAGAATAGGCCCCATATGTGCTCCATATGATACCCCCTAAAAAAATTAATACCATATGATGCTCTAGTATATGATGGGCCCCATATGTGATGCTCCAGTGTATGATGAGCCCCATATAATGCTCCAAATATAATGGTCCTCGTATATAATGCTCCATATATAATGAGCTCCATATGATGCTCCAGTATATAATGGGCCCCATATATGATGTTCCAGTGTATAATGGGACCCCTATATGATGATCCAGTGTATAATGGGCCTATATAATGCTCCATATATAATGGGCCCCATATGATGCTCCAGTATATGATGGGCCCCATGGATGATGCTCCAGTGTATGATGGGCCTATATAATACTCCATATATAATGGACCGCATATGATGCTCCAGTGTATAATGGGCCTATATTATTCTCCATATATAATGGGCCCTATATGATGCTCCAGTATATGATGGGCCCCATGGATGAATCTCCAGTGTATGATGGGCCTATATAATGCTCCATATATAATGGGCCCCATATGATGCTCCAGTTTATGATGGGCCCCATGGATGATGCTCCAGTGTATGATGGGCCTATATAATGCTTCATATATAATGGGCCCCCATATGATGCTCCAGTGTATAATGTGCCATGTATATGATGCCCCAGTGTATGATGTGCCCCATATATAATGCTCCAGTGTACAATGGGCCCTATCTATGATGCTCAAGTGTATGATGGGCCCCATATATAATTCTCCAGTGTATAATGCTCCCCATATATTACTCCAAACATTAAAAAAATGAAATACCTCTCCTCGCTGGGCACTGCTCTACGGTCATGGCCAAAAGTTTTGAGAATGACACAAATATTATATTTTCACATGATCTGCTGCCCTCTGGTTTTTATGTGTGTTTGACAGATGTTCTTATCACAGACAGAAATATAATTGCAAACATATGAGTAACAAAAGCTTATATTGACAGTTAGAATGAGTTAATACAGCAAGTCAATATTTGCAGTGTTGACCCTTCTTCTTCAGGACCTCTGCAATTCTCCCTGGCATGCTCTCAATCAACTTCTGGACCAAATCCTGACTGATAGCAGTCTATTCTTGCACAATCAATGCTTTCATTTTGTCAGAATTTTTAGGTTTTTGTTTGTCCATCCGTCTCTTGATGATTGACCACAAGTTCTCAATGGGATTAAGATCTGGGGAGTTTCCAGGCCATGGACCCAAAATCTCTATGTTTTGTTCCCTGAGCCATTTAGTTATCACCTTTGCTTTATGGCAAGGTGCTCCATCATGCTGGAAAAGGCATTGTTGATCGCCAAACTGCTCTTGGAGGGTTGGGAGAAGTTGCTCTTGGAGGACATTCTGGTACCATTCTTTATTCATGGCTTTGTTTTTAGGCAAGACTGTGAGAGAGCCGATTCCTTTGGCTGAGAAGCAACCCCACACATGAATGGTTTCAGGATGCTTAACAGTTGGCATGAGACAAGACTGGTGGTAGCGCTCACCTTGTCTTCTCCGAATGAGGCGTTTTCCTGATGTCCCAAACAATCGAAAAGTGGATTCATCAGAGAAAATAACTTTACCCCAGTCCTCAGCAGTCCACTGCCTGTACCTTTTGCAGAATATCAGTCTGTCCATGATGTTTTTTCTGGAGAGAAGTGGCTTCTTTGCTGCCCTCCTTGAGACCAGGCCTTGCTCCAAGAGTCTCCGCCTCACAGTGCGTGCAGATGCACTCACACCTGCCTGCTGCCATTCCTGAGCAAGCTCTGCACTGCTGATAGCCCGATCCCACAGCTGAAACACTTTTAAGAGACGGTCCTGGCGCTTGCTGGTCTTTCTTGGCCGCCCTGGAGCCTTTTTGGCAACAATGGAACCTCTCTCCTTGAAGTTCTTGATGATGCGATAGATTGTTGACTAGGGTGCAATCTTTCTAGCTGCGATACTCTTCCCTGTTAGGCCATTTTTGTGCATTGCAATGATGACTGCACATGTTTCTTTAGAGATAACCATGGTTAACAGAAGAGAAACAATGATGCCAAGCACCAGCCTCCTTTTAAAGTGTCCAGTGGTGTCATTCTTACTTAATCATGACAGATTGATCTCCAGCCATGTCCTCATCAACACCCACACCTGTGTTAATGAAGCAATCACTGAAAAGAGGTTAGCTGGTCCTTTTAAGGCAGGGCTGCATTGATGTTGAAATGTGTTTTGGGGGATAAAGTTCATTTTCTAGCCAAATATTGACTTTGCAAGTAATTGCTGTTAAGCTGATCACTCTTTATAACATTCTGGAATATATGCAAATTGCCATTAGAAAAAGTGAAGCAGTAGACTTTTTAAAAATTAATATTTGTGTCATTCTCAAAACTTTTGTCCATGACCGTACTCTGGACTCCTCAGCATCGCCATCTTTCAGCGCTCTGCACTGTGACTGTTCAGGCAGAGGGCGCACAGACGTGACATCATCACGCTCTCTGACCTGAATGTCACTTTCAGGAAACGCGGAAGACGTCACAGCGGTGGAGCAGGGAGAGGTAAGTATTGCAAGTGCTGGGGACCTGAGCAAGCAGGGGGTGCCCACTCAAGGGTGCCGGCACTGGAGCAGGGCCCCTCATAGTACGCCAGTGTCTCTGATAGCGAGTTGGCCCCCCCCTGCTAAGGGCCCCAGCACTTGCCTGGGTGCGCCAGGTGCTGATGCCGGCCCTGGGGGGGGGACAGCCCAGTTAGGGAGGTGGAAAAACTGGCATATGTTGAGGTGTAGGCTGGACTTTCAGCTGCTGCAAATGGAGGAATTGGAGAAGTTGGAGGAAGAGGAGGACAAAGTTATCCATTTTGCTGGCAACCTATGTGTCATCAGGGGAAGGTGGGACAAAATCCTTTGAAACCCAGGCATGGTTCATTTTAATGAAGGTGAGATCACCTACATTTTGGGTTGACATCCAGGTCCTTCTTTCTGTCAGGATTAATCCAGCAGCACTGAAGACTCTTTCTGATAGCACACTACCAGCAGGGCAAGAGAGCTCCTATAAGGCATATTGTGACAATTCAGGCCAGGTGTCCACTTTACAGGCCAAGTAGTCAAAGGGGAATGAAGTGTGAGGAGAACATCGATAGGGGAGGAGAGGTCATTTTGAACCATAGTTGACAACTGTTGTCTCCTGTCTGTTGCAATCGATTCAGTATTAACAGTCGTGTGAGCGGTACTCGAGAAATCAGTCCACAACATGGTCATGAAACAGCTGTCTCCAACGCCACTTCGGCTGTGTGCACCACGAACACCTCTTCCATGTTGCCTAGTATGGCTCGTGTTAGAACCTTCACCGCTGCTGTGTGCTGGGAATGCCTCTAACAAACGGTTTACCAGAGTTGCTTGTTTGTTTGCCAATATTAGCTCTAGGTTCTCCTGTGGCATGATGTTCTGTAATTTGCCTTTATAGCATGGATAGAGGATGTTGGTCAACCAGTAGTCATCATACTTCATAATTTTGGCAATGCGGGGGTCCCTTTTTAGGATCCGCAAGGCATAATCACACATGTGGGCCAATGTTCCAGTTGTCAATGATGCACTGCCAGTGGTGGGTGGAGGAGCACTTGCTGCCAAATCCACATCCCTCCAGTCACGCACAAACCCTGTACCTGACCTTGGCAAGCCAACATTTTCTCTTGCCCCGAGAAGCATCCTCCTCCCCAAAATAATCATCCCCCTCATCCTCCTCCTCTTCCTCTTCTTCCTCCACCTCATTCAGGACAGTTCCCTGAGCAGACAATGGCTGACTGTCATCAAGGCTTCCCTCCTCCTCCTTCTCTTCCTCCTCCGCTGCAGACACCTGATCCTTAATGTGCGTCAAAGTTTGCATGAGCAGACGCATAAGTGGGATGCTCATGCTTATGATGTTGTCATCTGCGCTTACTAGCCGTGTGCATTCATCAAAACATTGAAGGACTTTACAGAGGTCTTTCAGCTTTGACCACTGCACACCGACAACTCCATGTCCGCCCTCAAACTGCCTGCCCTTGTATCCTCCCACAAATGCATTACAGCCTGACTCTGTTCGCACAGCCTCTCAACCATGTGCATGGTGGAGTTCCACCTTGTTGCAACATCTATGATTAGGCGGTGCTTGGGGAGGTGGAACGATCGCTGCAGCCTCTGCTAACGACTGGAATCTACGGGCGAGCGTAGTGCCAACTGGGTAGGTCATAGCGTGGGACAGCATAGGCCATGTGTGTCATGACCCAGGACGGGGTTTGGTCTTTGTCCCGTCCTGGCCAGACTGGGGTTAATGGTTTCAGCCTCTCTCTGGCAGAAGGCGGCTATTTAGTTGCCAATTGACCTAGGTCTGGTGTCAGTTATACTCCTGCCCTCGGCTGAGTTAGTTGACCTCCTGTGTGCCTGTGCCTTGTGCCTGATCTTGTTGCTTGTTTGGTTTTGACCCGGTCTGTCTCTTCGTTGTGAGTTTGTCTACTGTCTTGGTACTGTGTATTTGCCCGTTCTGGTTTTCTGATCCCTTGGCTACGTTTCTGGTTATTCTCTGCCTGCTCCTCTTGTACTGCGTTGCTCCCTCTGTGTATGACCTAGCTATCCTGACTATCCGTTTTGTCTATGCCCCTTGGTAACTCTGTCCCATAGTTACCCTTCTAGGAGTTTTCCTTCTGCTCATAGCTCTCTGGAGCTTAGGCCACGCCCATCAGCAGTCACGTGCTTAAGGTCCTCTGGCCTGAAGCATTCTCTATCTGTTACTGCTCCCTCTGAGAGACCTGTGGCCGGCGCCGCCCCTTGGCAGTCACGTGCTTGGGTCCTGTTAGTCTGAAGCACGCATCTTCACCGCTGCTGCCCCGCTCCACAGGTATCATTGAGTGCAGTCTGTCTTATTTCGGACACGCGCACTGGCTCAGTGAGCAAGTGCAGTGCGGTGTTCGTGATATTGTAACTGACCGCTACTTTTTTTTTTTTTTTCTCCTGTGTGTGTGTTATGGATCCTATGTATGCCCTTTCTGAGCAGGTAAAGCACCTGACTCAGATGTCTCAGAAACTGAATGAGGAACAATGAGTTCTGGCCTGATCGAGTGCTGATGGCTGAGGACATGGTGATGAGTGTATGTCAGGAGAAGCACTCAGCCGAGTGGTTTTGCTCAGAGTTCAGACGCTGGGCTGCTGAGGTCTGTTGGGATGATGCCGCCCTCCGGGGCTTGTTCCGTAGAGGTCTGTCTGAACATCTGAAAGATGCCTTGGCACTTCACCCTCCGCCTGATTCTCTGGAGGACGCCATGACGCAGGCCGTCCGAATGGATCGCAGGCTGCGGGCGAGAGGTGTGATGCAGGCTGAGACACCATTTTTCTTCAGTGGCAGGGGAGCCAGTCCTGTATTGGAGTCCATGGAGATGGGAGCCATCGACCTCAAAGAGAAAGAAAGGAGACGGAGGCGCTTAGAAAAGCTGTGTTTTTACTGCGGTGATCCTGGACATTGGAAAAGTAACTGTCCCTCCTGCCCACCGACTAACAAGCGACTGAGTCTGGGTGATCATCGTGGAGGTCACTCAGACTCTCAGGTACCCTTTACTTCATTTTCTAAGATACTGTTAAAGGTGGAACTTGGTGTGAAGAACTGCTTTTTCCTTACTTCAGCTTTTGTGGACTGTGGGTCATCTTTGAACCTGATTGACTCTAAGCTGGTGGCCAGCTGTAGATTAGGGACAGTTAGGTTGGAGACTCCTATAAAAATAATGGCCATTGACTCTACACCTCTCACCAAGGACGGTGTCCATTTTGTCTCTGAAGAATTCACCCTCAGGGTGGGGGCCCTTCACCAGAAGCGTATGTCATGTTTTGTATAACCTCTCTGCTGGCCTGGTGTTAGGGTTTCCCTGGTTGCAACGGCATAACCCGATTATTGACTGGGATTCCCGTGATATTGTTAAATGGGGATCTAATTGTTCTGAAAGATGTCTTGCTACTGTGTCTGTGTCGTCCGTTTGTCTGGAAGGTATTCCGGAGTACCTGAAGGACTATGCGGACGTTTTCTCTGATGTTGGGGAATTTGTGTCTGCTTGTGGGGTATGTGCCCGTGCGAAACCCCCCATAACCGGCCGGCCGGGGAATTGGTGCCACTGCCAATTCCTGATAGACCATGGACCCATTTGTCCATGGATTTTATCACCAACCTTCCTCCTTCCAAGGGTAACACCGTCATTTGGGTAGTGGTGGACAGGTTTAGTAAACAGGCACATTTTGTACCCTTGGCAGCTTTACCTAATGCGGAAACGTTGTCCAGATTGTTTGTTGAGCATGTAGTGCGGTTGCATGGGGTACCCTTGAATGTGGTGTCTGATAGGGGGGTACAATTTGTTTCCAGATTTTGGAGGGCATTTTGTAAGAGGTTGGGTATTGGTCTGTCTTTTTCATCCGCTTATCATCCAGAGACTAATGGGCAGACTGAGCGGACCAATCAGTCTCTAGAGCAAATCATGCGTTGCCTGACCTCAGCCCGACAGGATGATTGGTGTACTGCGTTACCTTTGGCTGAGTTTGCGTTTAACAACCGCATTAACCAGTCTACAGGCACATCTCCCTTTTTCTGCAATTATGGGTTTCATCCACATTTTGGGGAGTTCTCTCGTTTGGACTCTGGGTGTCCTGGGGCGGATGGGACAATACAGCGGTTGGGGGAGTTATGGCAGGAGGTCCAAAGGAACATTACGAAGGCTCAGTCTAAATATAAGTTTTTTGCTGACAAAAAAAGGTCTGTGGGGCCGGTGTTCCAGGTTGGGGATAAGGTATGGTTATCTACTAGAAATATAAGGCTCAAGGTCCCCTCTGCGAAACTTGGACCTAAATTTATTGGTCCTTATGAAATTACGGAAGCAGTTAACCCGGTGGCATTTCGGTTGCGTCTCCCTCCGTCTCTACGGATTCCCAACGTTTTCCATAGGGCCCTTTTGAAACCTGTGGGGTCCTGTAGGGAAGGACCGTTGTCTTCCCCACCACCGGTTTTGGTAGACGGGCAGTCTGAGTACGAGGTGGAACAAATTCTTGACTCTAGGTTTGTCCGTCGTGCTCTTCAGTATCTGATACATTGGAAAGGCTACGGTCCAGAGGACCGGTCGTGGGTTCCTGCCCGATCTGTTCATGCGGATCAGTTGGTCCGGGCCTTTCATGCCAGGTGTCCTGAGAAACCCGGGGGTCCGGTGGCCTCCCGTTGAGAGGGGGGTACTGTCATGACCCAGGACGGGGTTTGGTCTTTGTCCCGTCCTGGCCAGACTGGGGTTAATGGTTTCAGCCTCTCTCTGGCAGAAGGCGGCTATTTAGTTGCCAATTGACCTAGGTCTGGTGTCAGTTATACTCCTGCCCTCGGCTGAGTTAGTTGACCTCCTGTGTGCCTGTGCCTTGTGCCTGATCTTGTTGCTTGTTTGGTTTTGACCCGGTCTGTCTCTTCGTTGTGAGTTTGTCTACTGTCTTGGTACTGTGTATTTGCCCGTTCTGGTTTTCTGATCCCTTGGCTACGTTTCTGGTTATTCTCTGCCTGCTCCTCTTGTACTGCGTTGCTCCCTCTGTGTATGACCTAGCTATCCTGACTATCCGTTTTGTCTATGCCCCTTGGTAACTCTGTCCCGTAGTTACCCTTCTAGGAGTTTTCCTTCTGCTCATAGCTCTCTGGAGCTTAGGCCACGCCCATCAGCAGTCACGTGCTTAAGGTCCTCTGGCCTGAAGCATTCTCTATCTGTTACTGCTCCCTCTGAGAGACCTGTGGCCGGCGCCGCCCCTTGGCAGTCACGTGCTTGGGTCCTGTTAGTCTGAAGCACGCATCTTCACCGCTGCTGCCCCGCTCCACAGGTATCATTGAGTGCAGTCTGTCTTACTCCGGACACGCGCACTGGCTCAGTGAGCAAGTGCAGTGCGGTGTTCGTGATATTGTGCTCTCGGAACACTGCACTTTCACCCAAACAGAAGGGCATTATCTCTAATGAGATCAGTTTGGCAATGTAGGCGTTCAAAGCCAGTGTACGCGGATGAGAGGATGAGTACTTTCTTGTCCTACTCAGAGTGTCTGCTAGGGTGAGCTGGACTTGAGAGCTGTATATGGGGGAACTAGCGATGGACATGGCGGACTGATAGGGTTGGTTATGGTGATGGTGGTGGTGGAGATGGCCTAGATTCAGTCATTCATTGGAAAAACATAGGGATTCCCTGACTACTTTGGCCTTGCGACGATACCTCAACATTTCTTGCTGGTGGTTTGCTAACTGGTGGGCTTACAGTGGGGGAAGCTGTTGTGAACATGTTGGAGACGACTTCGGAGCTGAGGCTCCCTCTGCTGGTTGCTGAGGGTATTGTACCTATGTTGAACAGGAAAAGTCCACCACCTGCAAATGAATGGTTATCAGGGGGACGGACTGGCCTGATATAAGTGAGCTGACCTCCCATGTTCCTCGCCGGTGATCAATTGTTACTTCTTGGTCTTAGTTGGAATTCAGCTAGCTTTCTGCTGTCTCCTGCTATCATTCAGATAAGTTAATTTCAGTTTTTTTCTGTGGTTTGATTTTGATTGTTTTTGCTGCCTTGCTTTTGAGTTCAGCCGAGTCCTCTTTGGGGGCTTGGGCTGGTCTCTGTTCTCTTTTTGTATTTGTTCATTTGCTCTGTTTCTGTGATTTTTTACTGCTGGATAGCTGCGTGTTCACACCAGAGATCTGATATAGGTGGTTGAGACCGTGTGGTCTCAGCATTTTTGGAATCAGCAGTGTTGGAGTTGTTCCTAGGGTTTTGCTGGGTTGCAGACAGTATTCTCTCCTGTGCTGTCCTATCTAGACAGTTTTGGCCCCAGCGTTTGCTCAATCTATTTTCTGCCTGCGTTCGTGTTTTCATCTTGTCTAACCGCCATTATATGTTTGGGGGCTTCCTATTTCTTTGGGGCTCTACTCCGGGGCAGTTAGTTTTCCTCTTTCTATCTTCAGGGGTAGCTAATCTCTCCGGCTGTGATGAGGCGTCTAGGGCTCTGTAGGAACGTCCCACGGCTGCTTCTAGTTGTGCGGTTAGTTTAGGGGTCTGCAACCTATTAGATCCCAAATTCTCTGGTGTTTGGCTGCCTTTGTGGTTTTTTGCTCTTGCCCTCCTCAGCTACCAAATCATAACAGGAAGCGATGTTGTGTTGCTGGCTACCTTCAGTCGGAGCAGGTGCACATGTGCTACCTGAGGTTTTGTAGTCAGTCCAAGCTTGCAAGTGCATGGTGTTTAAATGTCTAAGCATGCAACTGGTATTCAAATTTCGGACATTTTTCCCTCGGCTAAAGGTCCTTCCGCACTTCTTACAGATAACCTTTGCCTCATCAATAGGATTTTGGTCAAAAAAGTGCCACACTGAACTCTTCCTACTATGGTAAAACTTTTCAGGGATTGCACACTGTGCTAATTTGACCGTCTGACCAAGCTGTCCTGCAACTCTTTGTTGTTTTAACATGTTTTTGGACTGCTACGGGCCTTCCAGATAACCGCAGCTGTGATGTCGATGCCTGCTGCGGATCCTCCTCCTCTTCTGAGCTATTGCCAGTGGCACCCTCTTCCTTCAATGGATGCCAATCCGGGTCAACAACTGGGTCATCCATCACCTCCTCTTCAATTTCATCTGCACCTTCCTCTGTGTCACCGTGTAAGGTGGTATATTAGGCGGGAAGGGGCACCTGAGTTTCATCAGGGTCAGATTCTGGCTCAGTAGACTGCGAGGGCAATGTAGTGCTCTGGGTGAATGGCAGGCACTGTACTGATTAAGGAGAGTGCCTCTGACTGGGAAGCCAATAAGACAAAAGCCAGTAAATTACAGTCCGTGCCCAATTCATCCCCCCTCTCACCACTCCCCTCGGTGATGTTCTAATTGGGGATGCCCAGCTGTCCAGTGACCTTGGAGGGGAAGGTATCTGTGGCCACACCTACAGGGGTTAAATCTAGATGGTCAGGTCAGCAACTTCCTTTCCCCTCCGGCGGTCACTGGGAAGCTGTTGTCTGAAGTTACAAGTGGAACAAGATCTCAGAACAAAGGAAGACAACAGGAAACCAGGGAGTATAATATTCTGGAGATAAAGTCTCAGGAGGTATGTGAGCACATATACTGTTTTGTTATGTTTCGGTAGCTGAGGAGTGCAGGTAAAAAAGGCAATACACCAGAGCAGTTGGAATCTATGGGATTGCAGTACCCTGACTAACCACCACAACTAGAGGCAGCCGTGGAGCGTTCCTACGTTGGTCCTAGACGCCTCGTCACAGCCTGAGAAACTAACTACACCTAAAGATAGAAATAGGAAAGCTATCTGCCCCGGAGCAGAACCCCAAAGATAATAGAAAGCCCCCAAACATGTAATGGCGGTTAGACAAGAGGAAATACTGACACAGAAAGAAAATAGAATGAGCAAACGCTGGGGCCCAAACTATCTAAATAGAAAAGGACAGGAAGGGTACTTACTGCAATCCCAGAAAACCCTGAAAAACACCAACTCTACTAATTTCAAAATCACCTGAGATCACACGACCTCTACCACCTAAATTAGCTCTCTGGTGTAACAAAATCAAAACAGCAGCCACTGAAAAAACTGGAAAAAGCAAAAGAACAAAACTCAGTGGCTGAACTAAACTGAGAAGGCAGAAGCCCCCGGAGGGGACCCAGAAGGCCCCCAAAGAAGTGCAGGACAAAATGCAAAAATATAGCAACAACACAAAAGAAGAAAAATTCTTATCTGGTAGCAGGAGATGCAGACACGACACAGCAGGCTACAAGGGAAACTGGAATGAAGGATTCAGACCAGAACAATTGATCACCGGCAACCCTGATGGGAAAATGACTCCCTTATATAAGACCAGTCAGTAACACCTGATTCCCAGTCCTCACAATCTTCACTAGTACCGCTTGTAACCACCAGAGGGAGCCTCTGCTCAGAACTCATCTCAAACCCATTCACAACAGTACCCCCCCTTGAGGAGGGGTCACCGAACCCTCATTTGAGCAACCAGGTCGGTCAGGATGAGTTCTATGATACGCACAGATAAGTCTCCTAGCATGGATGTCCGAAGCAAACACCCAAGAATTGTCTTCCTGACCATAACCTCTCCATTTAACCAAATACTGGAGTCTTCGTCTAGAAAAACGAGAATCCAATATTTTCTCAACCACATACTCCAGATTGCCCTCAACCAAAACAGGGTCAGGAGGCACAGTAGCAGGAACCACTGGCTCAACAAACCTCTTCAACAAGGACTTGTGGAACACGTTATGGATCTTAAATGTCCCTGGAAGAAGCAAACGAAAAGAAACAGGATTAATAATCTCCATGATCTTATAAGGTCCAATGAACCTAGGCTTAAATTTAGGAGATGCTACTCTCATAGGAATATTCTTTGAGGACAACCAGACCAAGTCCCCCACTTTAAACCGAGGACCATCAGTCCTATGCCGGTTAGCAAACCGCTGGGCCTTCTCCTGAGAGAGGGACAACCTCTCCACTACCTGGTCCCAAATCTGTTGCATACGCTCAACAACAGAGTCAACACCTGGACAGACAGAAGCTTCCGTCTGTCCTGAAGAAAATCGAGGGTGAAAACCAGAATTACAGAAAAACGGAGACATCAAAGTGGCAGAGCTAGCCCTATTATTAAGAGCAAACTCAGCCAAAGGCAAAAAAGAGACCCAGTCATCCTGATCAGCAGACACAAAGCATCTTAGATAAGTCTCTAATGTCTGGTTTGTTCTCTCAGTTTGACCATTGGTCTGAGGATGAAATGCCGAGGAGAAAGACAATTGAACACCCAGTTTAGAACAAAAAGTCCTCCAAAATCTGGAAACAAACTGGACTCCTCTGTCAGACACAATGTTCTCAGGAATGCCGTGTAAACGAACCACGTGCTGAAGAAACAACGGCACCAATTCAGAGGAGGAAGGCAACTTAGGTAATGGCACAAGATGTATCATTTTGGAAAACCTATCACAAATTACCCAGATGGTGGTCATTCTCTGAGAAACAGGAAGATCGGAAATGAAATCCATAGAGATATGGGTCCATGGTCTCTTGGGCACAGGCAATGGCATCAACAAACCACTAGAGCGAGAGCAAGGCTTGGAGCGAGAGCAAGTCCCGCAGGACTGCACAAATTCCTTGACATCGCGAGACAAGGTAGGCCACCAAAAGGACCGACTAACCAAGTCTCTGGTACCAAAAATTCCGGGATGCCCAGCCAATGCGGAACAATGAATCTCAGACATCACACTCTTTTTCCATTGGTCCGGGACAAACAATTTTCCAACAGGGCAGCGCTCGGGCCTATCCTCCTGACACCCCTCCAGAGCAAGTCTCAAATTGGGCGAGATGGCGGAAAGAACTACACCCTCTTTCAAAATAACAGAAGGATCAGATAACTCAGGAGAGTCCGCAAGGAAACTCCTCGAGAGGGCATCCGCCTTAACATTCTTAGTGCCAGGAAGAAAGGAAACCACAAAATTAAAACGTGTGAAAAACAAGGCCCACCTGGCCTGTCTAGGATTGAGTCACTTGGCAGATTCCAGATAGACCAGATTCTTATGGTCCGTAAGGACCACCACCTGATGTTTGGCTCCCTCCAGCCAATGTCTCCACTCTTCAAAAGCCCACTTCATGGCCAATAACTCCCGATTACCCACGTCATAATTACGTTCAGTAGGAGAAAATTTTCGAGAGAAAAAGGCACAAGGGTTACTTTTAGAGGTCTCTGGATCTTTTTGGGACAAAACGGCACCTGCCCCAATTTCAGAGGCATCAACCTCCACCTGAAATGGCAGAGAAACATCAGGCTGCCGTAGAACAGGAGCAGAAGTGAATCTCTGCTTAAGTTCCTGAAATGCAGAGACTGCCTCAGGAGGCCAATTCACCACATCAGAACCCTTTCTGGTCAAATCAGTTAATGGTTTAACAATAACCGAGAAATTACCAATAAATTTACGATAAAAATTGGCAAAACCCAAAAATCTCTGAAAAGCCTTTAATGAAGTAGGTTGGACCCAATCACAGATGGCCTGAACCTTGACCGGGTCCATTTCAATAACAGATGGGGACAAAATGAATCCCAGAAATGAGATCTTCTGTACGCCAAAAAGACACTTTGATCCCTTCACATACAGAGCATTATCAATCAAAATCTGGAACACAGTCCGAACATGTTTCACATGAGAGTCCCAGTCATTAGAAAAAATCAAGATATCATCCAAATAAACAATCAGAAATTTGTCCACAAAATCCCTGAAAATGTCATTCATGAAGGACTGGAAGACGGAAGGGGCATTAGTGAGCCCAAAGGGCATCACTAGGTACTCAAAATGCCCTTCAGGGGTATTGAATGCCGTCTTCCATTCATCCCCGTGCTTAATGCGAATAAGGTTATACGCCCCCCTGAGGTCAAGCTTGGTAAACCAAGTAGCGTTTTTCACCCTGGAAAACAGGTCAGAAATCAAGGGTAACGGGTATTGATATTTCACAGTAATATTGTTCAAGAGACGATAATCAATACACGGCCTTAATGAACCATCTTTTTTGGCCACAAAGAAAAAACCGGCACCTAAGGGTGAAGAGGATGGTCTGATATGACCCTTCTCCAATGATTCCTTGATATAAGACCGCATAGCGTCATGTTCAGGTACAGACAAGTTAAAAAGGCGACCTTTAGGGAATTTACTACCCGGCACTAATTCAATAGCGCAGTCATAACTCCTATGGCGAGGTAAGGATGCAGATTTACTTTCGCTAAACACATCAGAAAAATCAAACAAAAAGTCAGGAACATCCTGAGCTTGGGGGGAGGCAGAAAAAACAGGAGTGTTGGTATTAACACATTGGCAGCCCCAACTGGTTACAGACAGAGATTTCCAATCCAAAACAGGATTATGAGACTGTAACCAAGGGAAACCCAGCACGATAATGTCATGCAGATTATATAGAACCAAAAATTTGCAGCACTCCTGGTGATCAGGTTCAACCCTCATTATCACCTGAGTAGAAAACTGGGGTTTATTCTCAGCCAAAGGGGTAGAATCGATCCCCAGTAGGGGAATAGACTTCTGTAGGGGTATCAAGGGAAACCCACAACGTTTAGCAAAATCATAATCCATCAGGTTAATAGCTGCTCCAGAATCAACGAAAGCCTGAGCAGAAAATGAGGACAGAGAGCATATCAGAGTGACAGTTAATAAAAACTTAGTCTGAACACTACCCAAGACAACTGAGCGTGCAAAACGTCTTCCCCGCTTAGGGCAGACTGAAATAGCATGAGAGGCATCACCACAGTACAAACATAACCTATTGCGCTTTCGAAACTCATGACGCTGTGCCCCAGACACCACTCCATCACACTGCATGGGCTCAGAAGCTGGCTCACAAGGCAACACCACTCCACGCATACTTCTCCGCTCACGCAAACGTCTGTCAATTTGAATCGCTAATGACATAGAATCATTGAGACCAGAGGGGACAGGGAATCCCACCATAACATCCTTTACATTATCCGACAGACCCTTCCGGAAAAGGGCCGCCAAAGCGTCGTCATTCCATTTGGTCAGGACTGCCCACCTACGGAATCTCTGACAGTATAACTCAGCGTCATCAAGCTCCTGATTTAATGCCAACAAGGCTTTTTCAGCTTGATCAGTGACATTAGGCTCATCGTACAATAACCCCAAAGCCTGAAAAAACGCATCAACATCACTCAAAACAGGATCCCCAGGTATCAGGGAAAAAAGCCCAATCCTGAGGATCGCCGCGCAGGAGAGAGATGATAATTTGAACCTGCTGCGCTGCGTTTCCTGAGGACTTAGATTTTAAGGCAAAAAACAATTTACAATTATTTTTGAAATTCTGAAACTTAGCTCGATCCCCTAAAAACAAATCTGGCATGGGGATCCTAGGTTCCACAACAGGCAACCCAGCAAGATAGATAGCAATACTCCGAACCTCAGTGGCAAGCTGATCCACACGGCCAGACAACTGTGCAAACTCCATTGGGAGAAAAGATCCTCCCCAGCACCCAGAGATACAGAGGGAAAAAAAATTAAAAAAAAAATGCAACAAACAGAAAAATATCTCTGACAACTCTGACAACCTTTTTTCTATCACAATATTTTTTCCCTTCTGTGAGTACCATACAATTTTAATTTTTAGGCCGGTGATACTGTTATGTTTCGGTAGCTGAGGAGTGCAGGTAAAAAAGGCAATACACCAGAGCAGTTGGAATCTATGGGATTGCAGTACTCTGACTAACCACCACAACTAGAGGCAGCCGTGGAGCATTCCTACGTTGGTCCTAGACGCCTCGTCACAGCCTGAGAAACTAACTACACCTAAAGATAGAAATAGGAAAGCTATCTGCCCCGGAGCAGAACCCCAAAGATAATAGAAAGCCTCCAAACATGTAATGGCGGTTAGACAAGAGGAAATACTGACACAGAAAGAAAATAGAATGAGCAAACGCTGGGGCCCAAACTATCTAAATAGAAAAGTACAGGAAGGGTACTTACTGCAATCCCAGAAAACCCTGAAAAACACCAACTCTACTAATTTCAAAATCACCTGAGATCACACGACCTCTACCACCTAAATTAGCTCTCTGGTGTAACAAAATCAAAACAGCAGCCACTGAAAAAACTGGAAAAAGCAAAAGAACAAAACTCAGTGGCTGAACTAAACTGAGAAGGCAGAAGCCCCGGAGGGGACCCAGAAGGCCCCCAAAGAAGTGCAGGACAAAATGCAAAAATATAGCAACAACACAAAAGAAGAAAAATTCTTATCTGGTAGCAGGAGATGCAGACACGACACAGCAGGCTACAAGGGAAACTGGAATGAAGGATTCAGACCAGAACAATTGATCACCGGCAACCCTGATGGGAAAATGACTCCCTTATATAAGACCAGTCAGTAACACCTGATTCCCAGTCCTCACAATCTTCACTAGTACCGCTTGTAACCACCAGAGGGAGCCTCTGCTCAGAACTCATCTCAAACCCATTCACAACACTGTTTACAACATCTGTTCCTGTATGTATATACATATATATATATATATATATATATATATATATATATGTATATATGTGTGTATGTGTATGTATATATAGATATATATACAGTATGTCAGTATATATATGTATACATTGTCATGATCCCAGTGCAGGTTTGACCTGCACGCCAGGGGTTAAGGTCTTAAGGCCAGTGCAGGTTTGTTCTGCACACCAGGGGTTAATGTCTTGATCCCGATGCAGGCTCTGACCTGCACACCTGGGGTTTATTATTGTGGCCTCTCTTTGGTTCGGGGAGAGCTTCTTAAAGCCCTAGGAAGCTCCAATCCCCGTCAGTTATACTTTTGCCCTTGGCTGAGTGTGTTGACCCCTGTTTGCCTGTGCCTTGTGCCTGTGTTCTAGCTTGTTTGTATGGTTCGGACCCGGTTCTGTTTCCCATTGTGATTTTGCCTCTTGATTCTGTACTGCCTATATGCTTCTCTGGTTTTCTGACTCCTGCCATGTCCCTGACTATTCTTTATTAGCCTGCTAGTTGTGTACCGCGTTGTCTCTCACGTTTACTGACCTCGGCTTGTCTTGTATTCCGTCTCCCTCTGGTACCCTGTCCTTTCCCTAGTGTCCGGTGACCCCCTTTCCCTTCTCCAGGGTCCCTGTAGCATCCTGCACTCATCCCCAGCTGCAGGACGCTAAGCTCCGCCCCCTGGGGTCACATGACCACAGGT
Source organism: Oophaga sylvatica (assembly GCA_033576555.1). Taxonomy (NCBI): domain Eukaryota; kingdom Metazoa; phylum Chordata; class Amphibia; order Anura; family Dendrobatidae; genus Oophaga; species Oophaga sylvatica. The sequence continues at coordinate 249,370,223 of JARQOD010000004.1, read as the reverse complement.
CCTGGCAGTACACTCACCACCTGGTGTTCTGCTCACTCCACCTCTGCTGTATTGCTATCATCTTGCCCAGCTCCCAGGCGCTGTGAGTATCGCTGTCACAGGCCGTCGGAGGCTCCGGGCTCCCACTGTCAGGGCTGCTGAAACCGCTGGTAAGTGCCCACCTAGCGGTTTCTCGTGATATTATAACTGACCTTGAACTTTTTTTTTCTGCAGCATGGACCCAATGCATGCTTTATCTGAGCAGGTGAAACACTTGACTCAGTTGCTGCAGAAGCTAAATTTGGAGCACCAAACTCTGGCCCAGTCCCAACGGCAGGTTGCGGACTCGGTTCAGGTGGTGCTATCCGCAGGGTTTCAGCAGGAGTGGGCTAGAGATGTCTTTTTAGTCTCACCCGAACCCCCGATTAAGTTACCGGATACTTTTGCTGGTAGCAAAAGTGATTTTAGAGTATTTAAGGAGGGCTGTAAACTTTTTTTCTATTTGAGACCCCACTCCTCTGGGGATGAGAAACAGAAGGTGGGGGTGTTATGTCCCTGCATAGGGGGGCCCCGCAAGCCTGAGCATTTTCTCTTTCCTCTTCTGCCCCGGAGAGGATGACTGTGCATGCATTTTTTGAGGCCTTAGTGCATATTTACGATGAGCCGGATAGAGTGTGTTTGGCTGAGGACAAGGTGATGAGTGTCTGTCAGGGGAAGCACTCGGCCGAGTGGTTCTGTTCTGAATTTAGACGTTGGGCAGCCGAGGTTTTGTGGAGTGATGCCGCCCTTTGGGGGTTGTTCAGTAGTGGCCTGTGTGAACGTCTGAAGGATGCCCTGGCACTTCATCCTCCACCTGACTCCCTGGAGGACGCCATGACCCAAACGGTTCGCATGGATCGCAGACTGCGGACTAGAGGCGTTATGCAACTCGAAACATCGTTATTCTCCAGTGGAGGTGAGACCCGGACTCCTCCTGTGGCTATGGAGGTGAGTGCTATTGCCTGTGAGAAGGAAAGAAGACGCCACCGTGAGAAGCAGTTGTGCTTCTATTGTGGGGAATCTGGACATTTGAAGAAGGACTGCCCCTCCTGTCCATCATCTTCCAAGGACTCGGTCTGGGTAGTAGTCGAGGAGGCTATCCAGACCTTCAGGTACATTTTCCCTCACTTGCAAAAATTGTGCTTCAGGTGGAACTGGAACTTGGTGACGGTCCTGTTTAGACTACCGCCTTTATTGACTGTGGTTCTGCTGTTAATCTGATTGACACCCGGATTATGACTTAATAAGATAGGGACAGTCAGGCTTCAGGATCCTGTTAAACTTGTGGCTATTGACTAGTCCCCTCTTACCCGGAATGGTATCTATTTCAGGTCTGAACTTTTTTCTCTGAAAGTGGGTCCCACTCATGTGGAAAAACTAAGTTGTCTTGTGTTAGATAACTTGCCTGCGGGACTGGTACTGGGGATGCCTTGGCTTCAATGCCGTAATCCTACCATTGATTGGGTGACAGGGAGATCACTCAATGGGGATGCAGGGATAAATGTAGTAACTTGGGACCTCTTGTCAACTCTGTTAAATCTGTATCTGTGTCGTCTCTCGGTCTGGAGGGTATTCGGAATACCTGAAGGATTTCAAAGACGTGTTTTCTGAAAGCAAGGCTGAGGCGCTGTCACCACATAGACCCTATGATTGTGCCATTGATTTAGTACCCGGAGCCAAGTTGCCTAAGTCTCGGTTGTTCAATTTGTCCGAGCCAGAGCGTCAAGCCATGAAGGAGTCTCCGCAAAGGGCATATTAGGCCTTCTGTTTCACACGTGGTAGAAGGATTCTTCTTTGTGAAGAAGAAAGATAATGGTTTGCGGCCGTGCCTCGACTTTCGGGAACTTAACAAGATAACAGTTAGGAACACTTACCCGCTTCCCCTCATTCCAGACTTTTGTAACCAGTTATCAGGGGCCCAATGGTTCTCCAAATTAGATCTCAGGGGGGCCTACAGCCTGATAAGGGTTCGGGAAGGGACTCTTTGAAAACCTGGTGATGCCATTTGGGTTAACTAATGCCCCCGCTTTTTCCAGAACTTTATCAAAGTTGTGTTTTCAGACCTGATAGGCCATTTTGTTATCATTTATTTGGATGAAATTTTGATATATTCCCCGGACAGTCAGTCTCACTTGCAACATCTAAGACAGTTCTCCAGAGACTCAGGGAGAATCAATTGTTTGTGAAATTGGAGAAATGTTCGTTTTTTCGTACAGGAACTGTCTTTTTTGGGGCTGATTGTGTCCGGTGTGGGGTTTCGTATGGATCCTAAGAAGGTGTTGGCTATTGTAGACTGGGTTCAGCCTCGAGATCTCAAGGGGTTCCAGTGCTTTTTAGGATTTTTCAAACTATTACCGGAGATTCATTAAAGGTTTCTCACAAGTGGTTGAACCACTCACGGATCTTACCCTAAAGGGTGATGATGTAAAAAATTGGTCGGGACTTGCTAAGGAATCCTTCTCAGCGCTTAAGAAATGTTTCATGTCCGCCCCGGTGTTGGTTCAGCCAGACCCGTCCATACCTTTTATTGTGGAGGTGGATGCTTCTGAAGTGGGGGTGGGGGCAGTGTTGTCCCAGGGTCTGGCCACCCTTACTAATCTCAAACCCTGTGCCTTCTTTTCCAAGAAGTTCTCTTCCGCTGAGAGAAACTATGATGTAGGCAATAGAGAACTTCTTGCGGTCAAGCTGGCATTCGCAGAATGGAGGCACTTTTTGGAAGGGGAGGCTCACCCTATCACTGTTATCACGGATCACAAAAATTTGGCATACCTTGAATCTGCTAAGAGGCTTACTCCTAGACAAGCCCGTTGGTCACTTTTTTTTCACAATTTCAATTCTCCATTACTTTTTGACCGGGGTCCAAAAATGTTAAAGCAGATGCCCTGTCCAGAAGTTTTGACCCGGTGTTTCCCCCGAGCCACCGTCCTCCATTCTTCGTCCGGGGGTGGTAGTGGCGGGGATCTCGTCAGAGTTGGAACAAGAAATTTTGAGGGCTCAGTTCCTAGCTCCGGCGGCCAGGCCAGGGGATAAATTGTTTGTTCCAGAATTATTGCGGCCTAGACTTCTGCAGGAGTTTCATGAGCCTAGGCTTAGTGCTCATCCTGGTATCACGGCCACTAGAGAGGAAGTAGCCAGGGTGTTTTGGTGGCCTTCAATTTGGTCCGATGTTAAGAAATTCATTTCTGCTTGTGGAGTTTGTGCCCGTTCCAAAAGCTTGCATAGCCGGCCGGCTGGGGAACTCATACCTTTACCGGATCCTGATAGGCCATGGACTCATCTCTCCATGGACTTTATTACCGGTCTTCCACCTTCCAGGGGCAATACCGTGATCTGGGTGGTGGTGGACAGGTTTTCTAAACAGGTCCATTTCATTCCCTTGGCAGCATTACCCTCAGCAGAAACATTGGCAAGATTGTTTGTGCTGCATGTGGTCCGTTTGCATGGGGTACCCCTGAATGTTGTGTCTGATAGAGGTGTGCAGTTTGTGGCAAAATTTTGGAGGGCATTCTGTAAGAAATTGGGCATCTCATTCTCCTTCTCGTCGGCATATCACCTGGAGAGTAATGGTCAGACGGAACGCACCAATCAATCCCTGGAACAGACTCTCAGGTGTCTGACCTCCGCCAGACAGGAGGATTGGTGTGATACGTTACCGTTGGCTGAATTCGCTTTTCACAACCGAGTGAGTCAATCCACCAACATGTCCCCATTCCTGATCAATTATGGGTTTAATCCCCATTTTGGGGAGTTTTCACTGTTGGATTCCGGTTTGTCCAGGGGCGGAGGGATCCGTTCAATGGTTAAAAAATATCTGGGCTGAAGTCCAGCGCAATATCTCTCGGGCCCAGGGGAGGTATAAATATTTTGCGGACAAAAAGAGAGCCCCGGGACACATGTTTCAGGTGGGGGAGAAGGTTTGGCTTTCCACACGTAACATCAACTTGAAGGTACCATCAGCTAAATTGGGACCGAAGTTCATCGGTCCGTACGAGATTGTGGAGATAGTCAATCCTGTGGCATATAGGTTGCATCTCCCTCCGTCCTTAATCTCCATATATATTTCCAGAGTCACACACAGACACTCACTTAGTATTGATTTGACCGTAATACAAAAGCAGAAAAACGGTACTGTATCAAAAGTGTACAGCTGTATACAGTGTAGGGGCAAATTTAAATCTCCATATATATTTCCGGAGTCACACACAGACGCCAGAAAAAAGTCCTTTAATTGAAAGAATGACACAGACTCCTTTAATATTCTTAATTAAACCATACTTACAACCTCGCCTATTCTCCCAATGCCATCGTCATCTGCAAAAGATGTAAAAAAAGACAATATTCCTCACCTTTCCGCAGAGATGCTTTTAATCCATTTGTCCCACGAAGGGTCCAGCTCTGCTACATCTAGATGGCAGGCTGCATGATGTGACCATGCAGACTGTCATCCAGTGTCTACCTGTGAACTGCAATTCCCTGTCTGAGGGCACCGCGAGCGTGAGAATGTTCTCCTGCTCACGATGCAGTCTGACAGGTCCTGCGAGTTCACAGTCAATAAACTCACTTCACAGCCAATGAACTCACTTCACCTTTCTGATGTCAATGCGAGCGCTGTGGGAAGATTCCCCAATTCGCTCGTGCCAACGTCACATAGTTGAAGTGAGTTCATTGGCTGTGAACTCGCAGAACCTGTCAGACACCACTGCGAGCAGAAGAACTTTCTCACGCTCACGGAACCCTCAGAGGGAATAGCAGTTCATAGGGAGACACTGAGCACACAGTGCTCAGTGTCTACTGGATGACAGGCTGTATGAACGCATCATGCATCCATGCAGCTTGCCATCTAGATGTAGCAGAGCTAGAACCATCGTGGGACAAATGGATTAAAAGCATCTCTGCAGAAAGGTGAGGAATATTGTTCTTTTTTTTACCTCTTTTGCAGATGATGATTGCATTGGCCGTGAACTCGCAGGACCCCAAACACTCGATGTGTTGGGGCCCTGCCTCATAGACTACAGATGATACGGTAGTGACACAATTCTAGGTGGGAGATCAGAGTGACAATTCCACTCTGTCGCCCTCAAAAGCCATATCTGAAAAGAAAAAGGAAAATCATTAATAAGAAAAACAAAACCTAAGGCAGAAACCGGCCTGGGCGGTCCAGATCCGTGCCTGCCTTTTGACACTAAGCTAAAACAGATTAGCTTCATGCCAGTTAGTGGTGTACCATCCTCTACGTGGGGGGAAGGGAGGGATGAGACCTACTTTTTTTTTTGCATAGCATAAGCAGCATACACCCATGTTTTTTTGTGTGCCGCAATGAAGCATTAAGCCCCCACACACCAACCAGAGGACCACACAACATAACCTCCCCAATCATAAACCTCCACCTCACACTAATCAGTGGACCCCACAGTATAAAACCAACAAATCACTCACGACGCCCCTCCCCCAAGCTGAAATCCCCAGACGCCCGCTTCCCCCCCAGGTTGAATCCCCGTCATATGCCCCCTCCCCAAGCATAAATCTCAGATGCCCCCACCCGTCCCCAAGCATAACCCCCCATCGGATGTCCACCCACCCAATCATTACTCCATTGGACACTACCCACCCCGCTTCCCAAGCATAAACCCTCAGCATAAATCCTCATCGGACCTCCACCCCCTCATCCCTCCAAGCATAAACCCCATAAGACGTCCACCCCCAAAGCATTACTCCCATCTGATGCCACCCAAGCATAAACCCTCATCAGACATCCACTTCCCCAGAATAAACCCTCATCGGTCATCCACTCCCCCGCATAAACCCTCATCGGACATCCACTCCCCCAGAAATAAACCTTCATCGGACATCCACTCCCCGCATAAACCCTCATCGGATATCCACTCCCTGCATAAACCCTCATCTGACATCCACTCCCCCCAGCATAAACCCTCATCTGACATCCACTTCCCCCAGCATAAACCCTCATCTGACATCCACTCCCTCAGCATAAACCCTCATCTGATATCCACTCCCCCAGCATAAACCCTCATCTGACATCCACTCCCCCAGCATAAACCCTCATCTGACATACACTCCCTCCAGCATAAACCCTCATCTGACATCCACTCCCGCCAGCATTAACCGTCATCTGACATTCACTCTGTTAGGGTCTGCGGAACGCACCAAATATAAGATGTGGAGAGGTGTGTTCGCAGCCCGGGGTCCACCGGAGCCTGCTGCTAGTAAAATGGCGCAAGAAGCGAACTCTGTTATCCCGCAGAGTCGCCAAAATAAACGCCGTAACGCGCTGTGGCAATATGTGCGAACTCTGTTAATCCACAGAGCCGCTAGAAGGAGTGCCGCAGCGCTATATGGCGATGTGTGCGAACTCACTTAACACAACTGAGTCGCAAAATAAACACGCTAGGGCGCTGTCTAGCGTTGAAAGCGAACCCTGTTACGTCACAGAGCCGCTGAGACAAACTTCTGTGTCCTGTCAGGCACCCAGGTACACAGTGAACAGCTAAGCGAACATAGAACGTGATCATGCGCTAATGTCCTCGCGGGAGTCACCAGCAATCTATGGCGTCTGAACGCCAGGCCCTGAATACAGCAATCAAACTCCTCACCGGTTATGCCGGCAATCTAGGGCATCTAGGACACCGACCCTGACCAGCTAGCATACCAAACTCCTCACCGATTAAGTCGGTTCTCTAGGGGCTTATTTCAGACGGGCCCTAACCACACACACGCATGACCACACTGGCGCTAAGCATATAATGATTGATATTAGCGCATGGCGGCCCAGCCATGCCACCCTTTTATAGCAACAGCTACAGGACCTGCCAGAAACAAGGACCAATGAGAAACTGTTCCAAACACATGTAGTTTCATGACCTTCCTGGCGGACCAATAGGAGCTGCTGCAGTACCTGAACATGTGACCCCAGATCTCCAATGAGAGATCTTACCCTGGGCATGCTCAGAAGGGGAAACGCAGGACTTCGTCCCAAAGACGTCTGCTCCAGTACTGGCTATAATAGCAGATCCAGGAGAGGCAGCAGCAAGTCTCTGCACAGTACTGGAATGGGCAAGACGCTGGGACCGACGTCTCTGCTGAGCAGGCTCCACTGCGGCCGGAGATGAATGGGGGACCGCAGCGGGACCGATTCGAGACTCACCTTGTGCAGCAGCGGGAACTCAAACCCTAACACACTTCCCCAGCATAAACTGTCATCTGACAGCCACTCCCCAGCATAAACCCTCATCTGACATCCACTCCCTCCAGCATAAACCCTCATCTGACATCCACTCCCCCAGCATTAACCCTCATCTGACATCCACTCCCCCCATCATAAACCCTCATTTGACATCCACTCCCCCAGCATAAACCCTTATCGGACATCCACTCCTCCCAGCACATAAATCCTCATCTGACATCCACTCCCCCCAGCATAAACCCTCATTGGACATCCACTCCCCCCAGCATAAACCCCCAGACATCCACTCCCCCAGCATAAACCCCCAGACATCCACTCCCCCAGCATAAACCTTCATTGGACATCCACTCCCCCAGCATAAACCATCATCGGACATCCACTCCCCCAGACATCCACTCCCCCCCAGCATAAACCCCAGACATCAACTACCCCCAGCATAAACCCTATTGGACATCCACCCCTTCAGCATAAAACCCATCAGACATCCAACTTCCCAGCATAAACCCCCATCAGACAGCCACCCCCCACCATAACCACCATTGGACGTCCAGCTCCCCCAGCATAAACCCCCATCGGACTTCTACCCCCACAAGCATAAACCCCATCGGAAGCCCCTTCCCCCAAGCATAAACCTCACCAGATGGCACCTCTACCCCAACCATAAAACCCTTCCAGTGAAGCGCCTACCACAAAAGCAATCCCCCCTTCAAGTCACAATAGATGCAGACGGGCCCTCCCCGAGCACAAGCCCCCACCAAATACCCCCTCACCCAAGTATCAAGTCCCGAAGCCACTCAGACAACACAACTGTGCATTAACCCCCGGGAACCCAACCAGACCCCACAACGGTGCATTATCCCCCCACCGGAGCCCAATCAGAACCCACACGCATGCAATAACCCCCACTGGGGCACAACAAGACCCCACAACCGTGCATTAACCCCACTGGGGCACAACGAGACCCCGCAAGCGTGTATTAACCCCACGGGGAACAACCAGACCCCACAACCATGCATTAACTCCCCTAAGTGCACAACCAGACCCCACAAGCGTGCATTAACCCTCCAGAAATCCAACCAGATCCCACAACCATGCGTTCACCCCACTGGAGCACAGCGAGACCACACAAGTGTGTAGTAACCCCCCGGGAACCCAACCAGACCCCACAAGCATGCATTAACCTCCCGGTGCACAACCAGACCCCACGACCGTGCATTAACCCCCTCAAACCCCACTAGACAGCCCCAAGTATCAGGCCCCCTCAACCAAAAATCTAATTAGACATCAACCCGTTAATTAATAAAGACTCCTATATGTCACTGAGGACTCTGACCTTTGATTTCCCTCCCTGCAACAAGCAGACACCAGCATCAGACTACTGAGACAAATGTCTAATGGCGGCTTCTCTTCCTGGCTTTGTCAGAACACGCCACCGGAAATGACATCAGACCTGTAAGGAGCCCATACAGTCTAGCATTTACTGTAAAAAATAGGCTCTGTGACTTTAATAGTCCCTCCTTCATAAATGAAGCAAGATGTGTCTGCTTATGTGTCACACACCACATGGCCAGCTAGGCTTGTTAAATGTTACAATGACATTTCCCAATGCATTTGTTTTGGTTGAAATCAATATTAAAGTATCAAAAACGCTTCTAGAACGCTGCGTTGGAGCATATCCCAAGTGGTGGAGGAACATTTTGGTCTGGTGTTAATTATTTTGCCTTATATACAAGTCATTAACATGGAAAGGATGTGCCTTCACATATTTCGATGCAAAATCAGTTTCAGTTTCATTTTGCTATGTTTGTCGGTGCATCGGAAACAAAGGCATGAAACTCTGACAACATTGTTTAAATTTGTGAACTAGGAGTCAGGAATGCTTCCAAAGGCGATCCCCATGATGTCCCCGTGTCATTTCAGCAGTGTTTCCATAATTTTCAGACGTTTTTAGACTTTAAAGGAACCCCGGGGGGATCACGGCAAAAATAATCGCGTCTCCCATAGACTTACATTGGGCTCGTTGTTCTGTCCGAGTACCCGAATATTCCAATCTGCTCGACCCGAACAATGAGCTCCCGAGCACTTTAGTGCTCGCTCGTCATCACTAATCATCACCTGTGTGTAGCAGAGGCGATCAGACAACTGCAGATTCTAGTCTCTCATCGACACTATTCAGCATGTAAAAAGTTTAAAAAATGTTTTTAAAATATTAAAAAAATGTAAAAAATATAAAAGTTCTAATCACCCCAAATTCGCCGCAAAAATGTACCCTTCCTAGGCAATTATTATCTGCCCCTACTCTCACTGGCTTTTCCTGTCTGGTGGCGAAAATACCGCGGGAGCCCACACATTTTTTTTCAACGAATTTACACATTTAATTAACCCCTACATGTATGAAATTTTGCACACATACACTCATGTAATTGTTAGTGAAAACCATATATCAAACTACATGAAATGACATGGTTAACTGTATGTTAACCATGTGTCATTTCATGTCTGGTTCTGTAATAATTTGCAGAAACTGGCAATTGAATTAGCGGCTATTATACTATGTAGAAGTGTATGAACTATAAATATATATATATATGTGTCACAATGACATGATGTATTCTATGTGTGTATATGTATTCTTTCTATTCTTTGTTAAAGCTGTCAGTGTGATTTTACAGTATAGCCTTGGATGAATTGTCGGCTTTTCTAAAGGACACCGGTGTGATTTTCTCGCAAGTCACACATGTGGTCCGTTTGTAATCCGATGTTTCATCGCACCCATAGACTTGCATTGGCGATTCTCGACCGATAATCGGTGACAATCGCAGCATGCTGTGATTGTCTCGGTCCGAGGAAAATGGCCGATAAAAAATCGGATGCTGGGAGCTGCTCCATAGATTAACATTGGTCCGTTTTTGTCGCCAGTGTGACCCCGGCCTCATGCTTCTTATTGTTTGGGCTATATAAATCTAATGATAGTTTCACTATAGGTCACTATTTTTTTGATGTCTACACAAACTACAAAGGCAGCTGTATCTTAAAAAAAAAGCAGATAGGAGAGAAGCAAGGTTAGAAGTGTTCTTGAGGTTTTCTTGAGGGATTTCTTTTTTACCTTTTGACCTCTTGGTGTCACAGACAGTTTGGGCCTTCATGACAAAACATTTTGCTTTTCCAAAAAATGTCCACCTTTTAACCTTTTTCTTTTTGCATCTTGAGGACTTCTTTTTTTCATGATGAATTGTCAGTGGTTTTGGGTACATATAACTTTTAAACAAACTTTTATTAACTCTTTATGGAAAAGAAAATAAACAGCAATCCACACAGAATTTTGCATTATAAATGAACTGCCAAATGAAGCGCTAGCTTTATTCTGTAAGTCAATATGATTATGCTGATGGCAAATTTCTATAGATTTGGTTTTCTACTATTTTTGTAGAATTCACCATATTCTGATACTAATAACCTTCATATTTTTATTAGATAGAGCTGTATAGTTGCTTGTTTTTGGTGCACAAGCTGAAGGTTTTACTGATACCATCTTTGGATACTTTTTAATCCCTTTTTAATTCTTTTGTTTTGTACTAGGCTTAAACAAAAATCAATAAACTGAAAATTTTTAATTTTATTTTTCTCTGTACTGTAATTAAAATGATAACTTTATTTTGGGAGTTAATACAGTTCCTTTTTTTGTAAGGCGAGATGAGCAAAAAGAGCAGTTCTGTCAGAATTTTTCATATTTTTTTTAACGGAGGTCACCGTGTGGGATAAATAATAATATAGCTTTATAGAACAGGGCGTTATGAATGTAGCAATGCCAGAGCGATAGTTCCGGATGTACAACACTGAGTGAAAACTATGCACAGTGTGCAGGTCTTGCCAGACTGCAGGTGGAACAGCAAGAACCAGGACAGTAAGCTATGTAGAATGGAAGGCAGACAAGGATACATAAAAAGAAACAGAGCCAAGCATGTGGTTATACACAGAAATTGCAGTATAGTCAAAAGAGGACTTGCAGAAGACAAATTGTTAATGACAGAGTTGCATGCTATCAAGAGACAGAGGGCAGTGGTATAGAAGTAGGCAGTCAAAAAATAGGCAGGCAGAAGAGATGAACAGGTAATCTTGACACTTGAAAAAATTAAAGAACATTAAAGCAGCATTGAAGTGTTAACAGCATCTAAGTTCATTATGCTTACAGAACACAAATGGTAAGCCACAGGTCTGAAACTGACAGGAAATGCAGATAGATTAAAAACAAGCAGGAATTCACTGATGAGATGATTAGCCAGTTGAGAGAAATGGTTGATGAGGCAAACTACAGAAATACAGATGATAACTGATTGCAAAGCTTATGAAATACTCAGAAAGCACACAGCTAAGTTGGCCTTAAAAAGCCTTGGATGATGATGTCAAAGGAGTTTAGTGGGTTACTTGGAAAACCTGGCATGGACTGCAACAAAGGAAAGCATTCATAGGAGAAGACTATAGACTGGGACTGGTGCCGGGACAGGTGAGTAACATTTTTTAGGGAAGTTTTTCATCAGGGAACTGCATTAGTTTAAGAGGTCTAGTTAGTCTTTTATCTTGGGTCTCTATTTGTTAAGTGGCTCTGTATTTATGGTTTAAGATTTGTATTTTTGGGGATGCAGCACTGGGTTTGTATTTTTATGCTCAGGATCTATACTTATTTTGAACTATAAAAGTTTGTATTTATTTTCGTGCAGTCCCGAATTTGCATTTTTTTTTCATCTAATTTTTGTGTGTTAATATTGGGGTATGATGAAATTACACTAGTTGTGATTCAAAAGAATGCAATGATTTGGGTAATACTTAGAGCCATATTTTGTTCACAACAGAACATAGAACACAGATGAGAAGTGGAAAGTTAGACTTTTTTCTAACATTTGAAAAAATTAACATTTATAAATTGATGTCATCAGCACATCTCAAAAAAGATTGGACGGGAACATGTCTAATATTGCTAATATTGTGTAGCATCTCCTCCTCTTTTTGCAACAGACTCCAAATGTATGGGAAGTGAAGAGACCAAGTGTCTCACCTTCGGCCTGGGACAGCTAATTGAGTCTCACTGCTTTCAGTATCATTTCTATGCTGATGATACACAGATCTACCTCTCTGGACCCGATATCACCTCATTAATGACAAGAATCCCACAATGTCTGTCCACTACTTCATCTTTCTTCTCTACTATATTTCTAAAACTTAACATGGATAAAACAAAATTCATCATCTTTCCACCATCCCACTCAACTTTCCCATCAAATTCAGTGGCTGCCTTCTCTCCTGAATCTCTCAAACTCGCTGCCTCGGTTTAACCCTTGACTCTGATCTCTCCTTCAAACCACATATCCAAGCCCTTTCCACTTCCTGCCAACTCCAACTCAAAAATATCTCCCGGATCTGCCTATTCCTCAACCAAGAATCTGCAAACACACTATTGCATCCCAACAGCATCTCCCGCCTCGACTACTGCAACATCCTGCTTTGTGGCCTCCCCTCTAACACTCTCACACTATTTCAATATATCCTAAACTCTGCTGCCTGACTAATCCACCTATCCCCTGCTACTCCCCTGCCTTTCTTCTCTGTCAATCACTTTACTGGCTTTCCTTTGCACAGAGACTCCAGTTCAAAACCCTAAACATGGAATCAACAATCTATCTCCTATATATAAAAGATATTCTTCTCTACTCCCCTCTCATCTCCTCTTCCCACAGTTGCATACAAAATTTTTCCCATGCATCCCATCTACTATGGAACTCCAACCCCAACATATGAGACTCTGGCCTACCGTGGAAACCTTCAAAAGGAACCTGAAGACCTACCTCTTCTGACAAGCCTACAACCATCAGTAACTCTCGTTCCACCAAACCACAGCACAACCAGCTCTGCCCTCACCTACTGTTTCCTCACCCTTCCCTTTTAGATTATGAGCCCTCGCAGGCAGTGTCCTCCCTCCTACTGTACCAGTTGGTGACTCGTTTTTTTCAAGATTATTGTACTTGTTTTTTGCTATGTATACTCCTTTTTACATGTAAAGCGCCATGCAATATATGGCGCTATAATAAATAATAATATTTATGAAAGATCTGGACTACAGGTGGCCAAGTCATCACCTAAACTCTTCTTCTGTGATGTCATGCTGTCATGATGAATGCAGTATGTTATACAATATTGTCTTCCTGAGATTGTATTCTTTTAGCAGTGTTTAGGTGCATCACCTTTGCAAATGGGACAACATATGGTAAACAATTTTGTGCTTTAATATGATTAGCTTATGGAATTTCCCTTATGTAACTAGTAGAGTTGAGCGATACTTTCTGATATCCAAAAGGATCGGAATCGGAATGGTATCGCCGATACCCAAAAAATATCGGCGATACCCGATACCGATACCGGAAATCCAATGTAAGTCTATGGGAACAAAATATCGGAATTAAAAAAAACCCATTCTTGCCTTGTTGGTTAATTGTACATGAAGGAAAACAACAAAGAGTAATGTAGAATGTATTGGGGGAGGTTGAGCAGACATTAAAGGCATAGATGTTTAACCCAATCAAATGAAATAGCATTAATATTTTTTTTTTTTAAAGATGTTCGGATTGACGAAGAAATTGACAATGTTGTTAACGTTTTTTCTATTTTGGCAAATATGTATATTTCACAACTTCCATGCTCTTCACCTTTTTAACTTTTGACACACTTTCTCCTTCATAATCTTCAGCAGCATCATCTTTTTCATCAAATTATTCTTCATCTTCACCTTCTTTATCTTCTTCTTAAACTTCTTGCTATTCATCTTTTTGTTAACATTACTCATATTGTTCTTATTAAACTATTATTCTTCTTCATATTCTACTTCATCTTCATCATATTCTTATTTGTGACAGAGATTCCTATACTTGTAATCTGTAAAAGTATGAATTTTTCATCCTTCCGTTCTTGCTGTCACAAAAGATTTAAATTACAACAGTATTTGTCCGTGTTCAGTTTAGCCTGCAGCAGCAGGCATTTTCCAGGGCACCACGAGGAGGAACGGACTCACCCCCATATACTGCTTAGTCTTCTTCTGCTTATAATTTAGAGCATATATTTTGCTCTTCATTTTGGTCTTATACTTCATGTTCTTCTGCTTTTTGATCTTCTGCTTATTGTTCTTCTGTCTCTTGTTCTGTATCTTGTAGTTTGTCTTAACCTTCTTTGTCCTGTTGGTGATCTTCTTTTGGGTAATCTTTTATTTCTTCTTTGTGATGGTGTTCAGGCTGGTTGGCTTGATGCTCGTCGTCCTTGTGGTCGTCATCTTCTTCGGGGTGGTCATCAGGGTCGTCGTCTTCATTGTTGGAGATCCAGAGTGATTACCCAAAAAAACATTTAAAAAATCTTCAATTTGTAAATGTAGCTGAAGGTACAAGAAGGCTGACTAACTTACGAGAACCAGCTGACGTTACTGGAACCCGGACGGGTAGCAGAAGGTACAAGAGCCAATGCAAAGTAACGAGGACCAGCTGACTGTGCTGGAACCCGGAGGGGCAGCAGAAGGAAAAGAGCCAATGGCACAACCGAGGACCAGCTGACGTTACTGGGACACGGTTACTAAGCAGGAGGTACCTGTGCTCCAAAGCACTACCAAGGACCAGCAGACGTTGCTGGAACTCGGATACCGAGATGGAGGCACCTAGGCCAAAGGCACTGCGGAGAACCAGTTGACGGTACTGGAACCCGGACGGGTAGCAGAAGGTACAAGAGCCAATGCAAGTAACGAGGACCAGCTGACTGTGCTGGAACCCGGAGGGGCAGCAGAAGGAAAAGAGCCAATGGCACAACCGAGGACCAGCTGACGTTACTGGGACACGGTTACTAAGCAGGAGGTACCTGTGCTCCAAAGCACTACCAAGGACCAGCAGACGTTGCTGGAACTCGGATACCGAGATGGAGGCACCTAGGCCAAAGGCACTGCGGAGAACCAGTTGACGGTACTGGAACCCGAACGGGTACCATAAGGCACCCATGAAAATGTAAGTTGACAGGCCGCAAGCCGTCCGCAGTTACCGAATCACACAGTCCTACAGTGGGTGCTTGTCCTATTGTCACAACGGAAACAGCCTTTATTTACTTATCTCACAGCACACATAGGAATGACCAAAACTGCAGGCACCATATAGTCGGCTAACCAGAATGCAACACGACAGGACAACTTATTGGAGGCTAATTGACGTTGACACTGCCAGGAAACAGCTGTCGTGCTGTAACCAGGCTGGGCAGGAGTCAGTACCCGTGCCAAGTACTTCCGAGCAACAACTGGCGGTGTTGGAGCCCAGGGATGAGAAGAGAACAGGGTGGAGGCAGCAGGACTTTTTGCCGTACACACAGCAGGGAACAGCTGACATTACTGAACCCCAGTAACACAGGAGCAAGTGTTGACTGTGCTAACAGCACTTCCAGGCAACAACTGGCGGTGTTGGAGCCCAGGGATGAGAGGAGGACAGGGTGGAGGCAGCAGGACTTTTTGACGTACACACAGCAGGGAAACAGCTGGTGTTACTGAACCCCAGTAACACAGGAGCAAGTGTTGACTGTGCTAACAGCACTTCTAGGCAACAACTGGCGGTGTTGGAGCCCAGGGTCAAGGAGGATATTTAAATACTAGATCAAATATTTTCCTTGTTACGTGTCAATTAAAAATGTCTATACTCCAAACAAGAGAAAGATAACCTTTACTACCATAAGATGATGATTTCAGTTAAAAAAATATCGAGATAAATAAAGAATTGACAAACATAAACGCATACATTAACATGTTTAACAGCAATGCAAATCACAAAATAAATTAGCTAAGGAATCTGCTATACGGTTGTACATAAAAGCATACAAGTACATATCTGAATCCATTAATGATGGATAAGTAACAGTATGTACACCATTTTTATTGTATAGACAATGAATGTCTGACTTCAAAACATCATCAGCATTACAAGTTATCTGTGACATTAATAAAATGTTACATTTGCTGAATAATGTCACTAAACAGTTTATAAAAATTATACAATTTCCATCATGTAATACTCATAATATGTGCCAATAATCATTTTTATTAACAAACATAACCTTTAAAAAGTGCATAGTGCAAATTGCTATTTATGCCTGACTGTGGACTTGCAAGCATGACAACGGATAGATAAGGTATATATAGATGAGACTGCATAGCCACAGATGGTGAATGGCCATGTAATACTGTACCTCAATAAAGCGTGCGTCACTACTACATAATTTTTTTATATAGCTTTATAAACAGGGTACGTGCATGTATGCTTGCGCTTTTGTTTGGACGCACAGACTGCCTTCCTGCTGTGACGCGTTGGGTAGTGAACAGTTGTGTGCAGTGTTCACTGCAGTCTTTGCGGAATAACCACACTTAGGCCTTATAACTTTTCAGACTTTCTTTATCAATCTACCAAGATGAAGAAGGCAGGGAGTAAGGCACGTGGTCGTGGCCGTGGAGTTTCAGCAGGGAGAGGATGTGGGGATTCTGTGGCTGCTGCCGCCCCCAGTGACACATCATCCACCAGTTTTCCCCGTGAAAGTTCCTTTATGTGCACTTTTGTAGGAGGTCGGCGTCCCCCCCTGCTGCGGGAAGAACAAATTGAAGCCGTTGTTGGTTGGATGTCAGCCAATGCATCGACTTCAATTGCTTCCACCTCCTCTCAGGACCACAGCACTGTTGAGCAACCATCTGTCTCTTCACCGCCTGCCAAATTGCCCAGGCAGTGACAGAGTTCTGTACAGGAGCCAGCTGAGTGTCTGCTTCTGTTCTCAGAATCTGTTGGCTTGCAAACAGGGGCCCAGCCAAGCAGCATTCTGGAATGTGAAGAAGAGGGAGTATGCAGTGATGCGCAACAGCTGTGTCTCTCTGAATCTGGAGAGGCGGGTGAGACAGTGCCGATGGTCAGCACACCGCAGAACGCATCTGATGATGATGAGACTCAGGTGCCAGTTTCTGTTGAGCATGGTACTGGCCAGACCACCAACAGCAGCAGGTGTTGGAAGAGGGTAGTGGAGATGATGAGGTCCAAGACCCAATATGGCGTGAGGAACAGGAAGGTGTTGGGAGCAGCTCAGAGGAATACTAATAATAATAATAATATTAATTTATATAGCGCCATCATATTCCGCAGCGCTTTACAGTTTAGCAGTTTCAGAACACAAGTCATAAGTAACAACGTTAACAATACAATAATTTAAGCAAAATAAGTCGCCCCTGCTCGTGACAGCTTACAATCTACAATGAGGTGGGGGAGATACAAAGTATAGGTGTTTATATACAATGGTGCATTTACAATGATGGTCCAGCCATCTTAAGGGAGTGAGGGATGGAGATAGTGAATGGACTAGACACACACACACACACTTACACAGAATACATAGAATGACTTTGATTAGTGAATGTGATAGGCCGCTCTGAACAAATGTGTTTTGAGGGAGCGCCTGAAACCATGCAAATTGTGGATAGTCCTAATTTCTTGGGGTACAGCATTCCAGAGGATTGGCGCAGCACAGGAGAAGTTTTGGAGTCGGGAGTGGGAGGTGCGGATTAGTGCAGAGGTTAGTCGAAAGTCGTTTGCAGAGCGCAGCAGTCGGTTAGGCCGATAGATAGAAATGAGGGAGGAGATGTAGGGGGGTGCTGCACTGTGGATAGCTTTGTGGCTGAGAACCAGTACTTTGGTTGAAAGCTGTGAGAGGCCTAGAGAAGTGGTTAGTGATAGAAGGAAGATAGAGGAAGACATTGCCCCAACGGTACTAACAGGAGGGAGAGTTAGGCTGCAGACTCAGTTGCCTGTAGCCTCCAGTTTGGCACCTGTTCGGAGCAGTTGTCTTCCAAAAGTCAAAACGTGCGCTCCCAGGACTTGCACTGCGTGGTCCTTTTTTGACACACTTGCAGATGATATTTGCTATGTCAAATGCAAGCTGTGTAATCAAAAATTAAAAATAGGTAAAAGTGTCAGTAACCTCAATACCACTAATATGTGGAAACATGTGCGGACAAAGCACGTAGTTGAGTTACAAAGACACACTGGAGATGTAGGCCAACCTACAGCAGCACCTACATCTTCAGGTTGTGTTGAAGCCTCTTCATCGAGCTCACACACAGCTGGTTCTGCTTCCACACAGGATCGCCATGGAAGAACCTCGGTCACTGTTGTCCAGAGACAAAGTGTTATTCCACACCCAGCAGCAAGTTCCCTGTCATCCTCACACTCCCAGGCCACAAAACAGCCATCGGTAGCACAGGCATGGGATAAAAGACGGCCATACTGGGCAAACCATCCACGAGCACAGGCTCTGAATGCTGGCATTGCAAAACTCCTGTCCCTTGAAATGCTGTCATTCAGGCTGGTGGAGACAGACAGTTCCGTAACTTAATATCATTGTCAGTCCCACAATACAATGTGCCAAGCCGATTTCATTTCAGCAGGCAAGCCGTACCTGGTCTGCAAAAGCATGTTGAGGGAAAAATTAAACATGCGCTACTAAACGCCCTCAGTAGCAAGGTCCACCTGACCACCGATGCGTGGACCAGTACCCATTGTTATGATCTGCTACAACCACTAAGGAAAGAAGGGAATTCTGTCCCTACAATAGAACTAAGCTGAATCCCTACGATGTAACGGGGAACCTGATCCTGCGACCAGACCCGCTAAAGTCCTCAGCTAGTCTGAACGAAGACCTATAGTTGCGAGGGAGGAATCCCTACAAGATCTAGGGACTGGGAGAAAAGGTGGACACCTCCTAACAGAAATTGTAGCAGGGATAATTAAACAGAAAACAAAATACTTTGAGATCCTAACATCAAGCAAAACTGACTGAGTAAGGCACCTAAGCACCCGGCTAGCTTAACAGTAGATAATACAATGAAGTCAAGCAAAGCCAGAAGGGCGGAGCCAGACTAAATAGGGAAAAAAGGTCATGTGACCAGCAAACTGAAACAAAACCTAACAAGAGGGTTCTAACACCCATGGCCAGGGACGATACCTTTCCCTCACTGCCCATTGGGTCAATGTTGTGGAGCCGGGTACTGATCTTGCGAGTGGCGCTGTACGTGTTCTGCCAACTCCAAGGATTGCAGGAATCAAGTCTGTACACATTGACTCCTCCTCCTACTCCAGTTCCTCAGAATCATCGCTGCAGGAGCCGTCACGTTCTACCTCCACATGGACCCGTGAACGGTTACCTGTTGCGACCGATATGAGCACAGCCGTGTCCAAACGTCAACAGGCCGTCCTGAAATTAATTTCCATGGGGAATCTGTTGTGAATGGGTTTGAGATGAGTTCTGAGCAGAGGCTCCCTCTGGTGGTTACAAGCGGTACTAGTGAAGATTGTGAGGACTGGGAATCAGGTGTTACTGACTGGTCTTATATAAGGGAGTCATTTTCCCATCAGGGTTGCCGGTGATCAATTGTTCTGGTCTGAATCCTTCATTCCAGTTTCCCTTGTAGCCTGCTGTGTCGTGTCTGCATCTCCTGCTACCAGATAAGAATTTTTCTTCTTTTGTGTTATTGCTATATTTTTGCATTTTGTCCTGCACTTCTTTGGGGGCCTTCTGGGTCCCCTCCGGGGGTTTCTGCCTTCTCAGTTTGGTTCAGCCACTGAGTTTTGTTCTTTTGCTTTTTCCAGTTTTTTCAGTGGCTGCTGTTTTGATTTTGTTACACCAGTGAGCTAATTTAGGTGGTAGAGGTCGTGTGATCTCAGGTGATTTTGAAATTAGTAGAGTTGGTGTTTTTCAGGGTTTTCTGGGATTGCAGTAAGTACCCTTCCTGTCCTTTTCTATTTAGATAGTTTGGGCCCCAGCGTTTGCTCATTCTATTTTCTTTCTGTGTCAGTATTTCCTCTTGTCTAACCGCCATTACATGTTTGGGGGCTTTCTATTATCTTTGGGGTTCTGCTCCGGGGCAGATAGCTTTCCTATTTCTATCTTTAGGTGTAGTTAGTTTCTCAGGCTGTGACGAGGCGTCTAGGACCAACGTAGGAACGCTCCACGGCTGCCTCTAGTTGTGGTGGTTAGTCAGGGTACTGCAATCCCATAGATTCCAACTGCTCTGGTGTATTGTCTTTTTTACCTGCACTCCTCAGCTACCGAAACATAACAGTATCACCGGCCTAAAAATTGAAAATTGTATGGTACTCACAGAAGGGAAAAAATATTGTGATAGAAAAAAGGTTGTCAGAGTTGTCAGAGATATTTTTCTGTTTGTTGCATTTTTTTTTTCCCTCTGTATCTCTGGGTGCTGGGGAGGATCTTTTCTCCCAATGGAGTTTGCACAGTTGTCTGGCCGTGTGGATCAGCTTGCCACTGAGGTTCGGAGTATTGCTATCTATCTTGCTGGGTTGCCTGTTGTGGAACCTAGGATCCCCATGCCAGATTTGTTTTTAGGGGATCGAGCTAAGTTTCAGAATTTCAAAAATAATTGTAAATTGTTTTTTGCCTTAAAATCTAAGTCCTCAGGAAACGCAGCGCAGCAGGTTCAAATTATCATCTCTCTCCTGCGCGGCGATCCTCAGGATTGGGCTTTTTCCCTGATACCCGGGGATCCTGTTTTGAGTGATGTTGATGCGTTTTTTCAGGCTTTGGGGTTATTGTACGATGAGCCTAATGTCACTGATCAAGCTGAAAAAGCCTTGTTGGCATTAAATCAGGGGCATGATGACGCTGAGTTATACTGTCAGAGATTCCGTAGGTGGGCAGTCCTGACCAAATGGAATGACGACGCTTTGGCGGCCCTTTTCCGGAAGGGTCTGTCAGATAATGTAAAGGATGTTATGGTGGGATTCCCTGTCCCCTCTGGTCTCAATGATTCTATGTCATTAGCGATTCAAATTGACAGACGTTTGCGTGAGCGGAGAAGTATGCGTGGAATGGTGTTGCCTTGTGAACCAGCTCCTGAAACCATGCAGTGTGATAGAGTGGTGTCTGGGGCACAGCGTCATGAGTTTCGAAAGCGCAATGGGTTATGTTTCTACTGTGGTGATGCCTCTCATGCTATTTCAGTCTGCCCTAAGCGGGGAAGACGTTTTGCACGCTCAGTTGTCTTGGGTAGTGTTCAGACTAAGTTTTTATTAACTGTCACTCTGATATGCTCTCTGTCCTCATTTTCTGCTCAGGCTTTCGTTGATTCTGGAGCAGCTATTAACCTGATGGATTATGATTTTGCTAAACGTTGTGGGTTCCCCTTGATACCCCTACAGAAGTCTATTCCCCTACTGGGGATCGATTCTACCCCTTTGGCTGAGAATAAACCCCAGTTTTCTACTCAGGTGATAATGAGGGTTGAACCTGATCACCAGGAGTGCTGCAAATTTTTGGTTCTATATAATCTGCATGACATTATCGTGCTGGGTTTCCCTTGGTTGCAGTCTCATAATCCTGTTTTGGATTGGAAGTCTGTGTCTGTGGCCAGATGGGGCTGCCAATGTGTTAATACCAACACTCCTGTTTTTTCTGCCTCCCCCCAGGCTCAGGATGTTCCTGACTTTTTGTTTGATTTTTCTGATGTGTTTAGCGAAAGTAAATCTGCATCCTTGCCTCCCCATAGGAGCTATGACTGCGCTATTGAATTAGTGCCGGGTAGTAAATTCACTAAAGGTCGCCTTTTTAACTTGTCTGTACCTGAACATGACGCTATGCGGTCTTATATCAAGGAATCATTGGAGAAGGGTCATATCAGACCATCCTCTTCACCCTTGGGTGCCGTTTTTTTCTTTGTGGCCAAAAAAGATGGTTCATTAAGGCCGTGTATTGATTATCGTCTCTTGAACAATATTACTGTGAAATATCAATACCCGTTACCCTTGATTTCTGACCTGTTTTCCAGGGTGAAAAACGCTACTTGTTTTACCAAGCTTGACCTCAGGGGGGCGTATAACCTTATTCGCATTAAGCACGGGGATGAATGGAAGACGGCATTCAATACCCCTGAAGGGCATTTTGAGTACCTAGTGATGCCCTTTGGGCTCACTAATGCTCCTTCCGTCTTCCAGTCCTTCATGAATGACATTTTCAGGGATTTTGTGGACAAATTTCTGATTGTTTATTTGGATGATATCTTGATTTTTTCTAATGACTGGGACTCTCATGTGAAACATGTTCGAACTGTGTTCCAGATTTTGAGAGAGAATGCTCTGTATGTGAAGAGATCAAAGTGTCTTTTTGGCATACAGAGGATCTCATTTCTGGGATTCATTTTGTCCCCATCTGTTATTGAAATGGACCCGGTCAAGGTTCAGGCCATCTGTGATTGGGTCCAACCTACTTCATTAAAGGCTCTTCAGAGATTTTTTGGTTTTGCCAATTTTTATCGTAAATTTATTGGTAATTTCTCGGTTATTGTTAAACCATTAACTGATTTGACCAGAAAGGGTTCTGATGTGGTGAATTGGCCTCCTGAGGCAGTCTCTGCATTTCAGGAACTTAAGCAGAGATTCACTTCTGCTCCTGTTCTTCGGCAGCCTGATGTTTCTCTGCCATTTCAGGTGGAGGTTGATGCCTCTGAAATTGGGGCAGGTGCCGTTTTGTCCCAAAAAGATCCAGAGACCTCTAAAAGTAACCCTTGTGCCTTTTTCTCTCGAAAATTTTCTCCTACTGAACGTAATTATGACGTGGGTAATCGGGAGTTATTGGCCATGAAGTGGGCTTTTGAAGAGTGGAGACATTGGCTGGAGGGAGCCAAACATCAGGTGGTGGTCCTTACTGACCATAAGAATCTGGTTTATCTGGAATCTGCCAATCGACTCAATCCTAGACAGGCCAGGTGGGCCTTGTTTTTCACACGTTTTAATTTTGTGGTTTCCTTTCTTCCTGGCACTAAGAATGTTAAGGCGGATGCCCTCTCGAGGAGTTTCCTTGCGGACTCTCCTGAGTTATCTGATCCTTCTGTTATTTTGAAAGATGGTGTAGTTCTTTCCGCCATCTCGCCCAATTTGAGACTTGCTCTGGAGGGGTGTCAGGAGGATAGGCCCGAGCGCTGCCCTGTTGGAAAATTGTTTGTCCCGGACCAATGGAAAAAGAGTGTGATGTCTGAGATTCATTGTTCTGCATTGGCTGGGCATCCCGGAATTTTTGGTACCAGAGACTTGGTTAGTCGGTCCTTTTGGTGGCCTACCTTGTCTCGTGATGTCAAGGAATTTGTGCAGTCCTGCGGGACTTGCTCTCGCTCTAGTGGTTTATTGATGCCATTGCCTGTGCCCAAGAGACCATGGACCCATATCTCTATGGATTTAATTTCCGATCTTCCTGTTTCTCAGAGAATGACCACCATCTGGGTAATTTGTGAAAGGTTTTCCAAAATGATACATCTTGTGCCATTACCTAAGTTGCCTTCCTCCTCTGAATTGGTGCCGTTGTTCCTTCAGCACGTGGTTCGTTTACACGGCATTCCTGAGAACATTGTGTCTGACAGAGGAGTCCAGTTTGTTTCCAAATTTTGGAGGACTTTTTGTTCTAAACTGGGTGTTCAATTGTCTTTCTCCTCAGCATTTCATCCTCAGACCAATGGTCAAACTGAGAGAACAAACCAGACATTGGAGACTTATCTTAGATGCTTTGTGTCTGCTGATCAGGATGACTGGGTCTCTTTTTTGCCTTTGGCTGAGTTTGCTCTTAATAATAGGGCTAGCTCTGCCACTTTGATGTCTCCGTTTTTCTGTAATTCTGGGTTTCACCCTCGATTTTCTTCAGGACAGACGGAGGCTTCTGTCTGTCCAGGTGTTGACTCTGTTGTGGAGCGTATGCAACAGATTTGGGACCAGGTAGTGGAGAGGTTGTCCCTCTCTCAGGAGAAGGCCCAGCGGTTTGCTAACCGGCATCGGACTGATGGTCCTCGGTTTAGAGTGGGGGACTTGGTCTGGTTGTCCTCAAAGAATATTCCTATGAGAGTAGAATCTCCTAAATTTAAGCCTAGGTTCATTGGACCTTATAAGATCATGGAGATTATTAATCCTGTTTCTTTTCATTTGCTTCTTCCAGGGACATTTAAGATCCATAACGTATTCCACAAGTCCTTGTTGAAGAGGTTTGTTGAGCCAGTGGTTCCTGCTGCTGTGCCTCCTGACCCTGTTTTGGTTGAGGGCAATCTGGAGTATGTGGTTGAGAAAATATTGGATTCTCGTTTTTCTAGACGGAAACTCCAGTATTTGGTTAAATGGAGAGGTTATGGTCAGGAAGACAATTCTTGGGTGTTTGCTTCGGACATCCATGCTAGGAGACTTATCCGTGCGTATCATAGAACTCATCCTGACCGACCTGGTTGCTCAAATGAGGGTTCGGTGACTCCTCCTTAAGGGGGGGGTACTGTTGTGAATGGGTTTGAGAAGAGTTCTGAGCAGAGGCTCCCTCTGGTGGTTACAAGCGGTACTAGTGAAGATTGTGAGGACTGGGAATCAGGTGTTACTGACTGGTCTTATATAAGGGAGTCATTTTCCCATCAGGGTTGCCGGTGATCAATTGTTCTGGTCTGAATCCTTCATTCCAGTTTCCCTTGTAGCCTGCTGTGTCGTGTCTGCATCTCCTGCTACCAGATAAGAATTTTTCTTCTTTTGTGTTATTGCTATATTTTTGCATTTTGTCCTGCACTTCTTTGGGGGCCTTCTGGGTCCCCTCCGGGGGCTTCTGCCTTCTCAGTTTGGTTCAGCCACTGAGTTTTGTTCTTTTGCTTTTTCCAGTTTTTTCAGTGGCTGCTGTTTTGATTTTGTTACACCAGTGAGCTAATTTAGGTGGTAGAGGTCGTGTGATCTCAGGTGATTTTGAAATTAGTAGAGTTGGTGTTTTTCAGGGTTTTCTGGGATTGCAGTAAGTACCCTTCCTGTCCTTTTCTATTTAGATAGTTTGGGCCCCAGCGTTTGCTCATTCTATTTTCTTTCTGTGTCAGTATTTCCTCTTGTCCAACCGCCATTACATGTTTGGGGGCTTTCTATTATCTTTGGGGTTCTGCTCCGGGGCAGATAGCTTTCCTATTTCTATCTTTAGGTGTAGTTAGTTTCTCAGGCTGTGACGAGGCGTCTAGGACCAACGTAGGAACGCTCCACGGCTGCCTCTAGTTGTGGTGGTTAGTCAGGGTACTGCAATCCCATAGATTCCAACTGCTCTGGTGTATTGTCTTTTTTACCTGCACTCCTCAGCTACCGAAACATAACAGGAATCGAAGCCACACAGCGCAGGAGCTCTGGAATGCCATCAAGCAGGAGAGCGACGTGTGGTTTTTGGCAGCGAATCTCCAGCCAGGCTTGGTAGTGTGTGACAATGGCCGAAATCTGGTGGCAGCTCTGGGCCTTGGCAACCTCACTCACATACCATGTCTGTCACATGTGCTCAACTTGGTCTTGCAGAGTTTTTTGAGGGACTATCCGGATCTTGATGCACTGCTGCACAAGGTCCGCCTAGAGTGCGCTCACTTGCGACGTTCCAGCATGGCCAGATCGCTGATTGCAGCTCTGCAACGCAGATTTCGCCTTCCTGAACATCGCATCATATGTGACGTACCCACCAGGTGGAATTCCACGTTACATATGTTGGAGCGGTTGTGTGAGCAGCAGCCAACAGTAATGGAGTATCAGCTGCATCAGGCGCAAACAACTCGCAATTTGCGCCGTTCACACTTTACCACTACTGACTGGGCCTCTATAATAATAATAATCTTTATTTATATAGCGCCAACATATTCCGCAGCGCTTTACAGTTTAACAGTTTCAGAACACAAGTCATAAGTAACAACGTTAACAATACAATAATTAAAGCAATATAAGCCGCCCCTGCTCGTGACAGCTTACAATCTACAATGAGGTGGGGGAGATACAAAGTACAGGTGTTTATATACAATGGTGTATTTACAATAATGGTCCAGCCATTTTGAGGGAGTGATGGATGGATGGAGATAGTGAATGGGCTACACACACAGACTTACACATAGAATGACTTTGATTAGTGAATGTGATAGGTCGCTCTGAACAAATGTGTTTTGAGGGAGCGCCTGAAACCATGCTAATTGCGGATAGTCCTAATTTCTTGAGGTACAGCATTCCAGAGGATTTGAGCAGCACGGGAGAAGTCTTGTAGTCGGGAGTGGGAGGTACGGATTAGTGCAGTGGTTAGTTGAAGGTCTTTTGCAGAGCGCAGCAGTCGGTTAGGCTGATAGATAGAAATGAGGGAGGAGATGTAGGGGGGTGCTGCACTGTGGAGAACTTTGTGGGTGACAACCAGTACTTTGAATTGGATACTATAATGAATGAGCAGCCAGTGTAAGGACTGGCGAAGGACTCTATGAAGGACATCTGCCACGTTTTGCGTGCGTTTGATGAGTCAACGCGGATGGCGAGTGCAGATGATGCACTAGTCAGCCTGACTGTCCCCCTTATCTGCCTGCTTCAAAAAACAATGCAAGCACTAAGGGATGAGGTTTTGGAAGAGGTGGAGGATGAGGAGTCACAAATTCCGTCACCTTCTGGACAGTCAGCGCAACGTGGTTCCTCACAAAGGGCTGGCCAGGGCTCACTTTGTGAGGAGGATGAGGAGGAGTCAATGGAGGAGGAAGACATCGCTCCAGAGGGAGGTACACAACGCTCTAGTCAGTATGTATAGCGAGGGTGGGGTGATGCAGAGCAGGCAGAGATGACGCCTCTTGCAGGGGACAGCATTTCTTGGCCAGTTGGGAGTCTGCAGCACATGGTTGATTTCATGCTGCAGTGCCTGAGAAACGACCGCCGCATCGCCCACATTCTCACCACGTCTGATTATTGGGTGTCCACCCTCCTAGACCCTCGCTACCGGGACAACTTACAAAGCCTCATCACACCGTTGAAACGGGAGCATAAAATGCGGGAGTACCAAGACACACTGGTGCAATCCATAATGTTCTCCATTCCAGCCGAGAGCACTGCTGCTACTACTGCTTTACAAAGCAGCTCTGTGCGTCAAGGCAGTGGAGACAGCTCTGCAACAAGAGGGAGCACAAGCAGCGCCTCTGCACAGCGCAAGATGTTATGATTTGGTAGCTGAGGAGAGCAGGCAAAAAAGGCAATACACCAGAGAGGTTGGAATCTATGGGATTGCAGTACCCTGACTAACCACCACAACTAAAGGCAGCCGTGGAGCGTACCTACGTTGGTCCTAGACGCCTCGTCACAGCCTGAGAAGCTAACTACACCTAAAGATAGAAAGAGGAAAGCTATCTGTCCCGGAGCAGATCCACAAAGAACATAGAAAGCCCCCAAACATGTAATGGCGGTTAGACAAGAAGAAATACTGACACAGACAGAAAATAGTATGAGCAAACGTTGGGACTCAAACTTCATAAATAGAAAAGGATAGGAAGGGCACTTTATGCAATCACAAAAAACCCTGAAAAGTACCAACTCTACTAATTACAAAAACACCTGAGATGACACGACCTCTAGCACCTAAATTAGTTCTCTGGTGTAACAAAAACTAAACAGCAGCCACAGAAAAAAGTGGAAAAGGAAAATGAACAAACAACAGTGGCTGAACTAAACTGAGAGGAGCACAAGCCCCCCAAGGGGACCCGGCAGACCCCCACAGAAGTGCAGGACAAAATGCCAAAAAAAACAAAAAAAAATAAAAGAAGAAAATGTCTTATCTGTTAGAAAAAGATGCAGGCACGAAACAGCAAGCTACAAAGTGTACAGGAATCAAAGATGAGACCAGAACAATTGATCACCGTAAACCCTGATGGGAGGGAACCTCCCTTATATAACACCAGTCAGTAACACCTGATCTCCAATCTTCACAATCTTCATTGGATAGTTCAGTACTGTTTGTAACCACCAGAGGGAGCTTCTGCTCAGAATTCATTTCTAGCACATTCACAACAGCAAGACCAGTATGTTCCAAATGTGGCGAAGTTTTGTGGCAGCGCCACCAATGTCTACACCATCCGAGACGGCTCCAGTCAGCAGGAGGCAAAGTTTCCGTAAGATGGTGACAGACTACATGTCTTGGCCTCTCAGTGTACTCCCAGATGGCTCTTCCCCATTCAAGTTTTGGGTCTCTAAGCTGGATACATGGCCAGAGCTTAGCCAGTATGCATTGGAGGTGCTGGCTTGCCCTGCTGCCAGTGTATTATCGGAGCGCTTCTTTAGTGCTGCAGGTGGTGTACTAACAGACCGTAGCATGCGACTATCCTCCGATAATATAGACCGGATTACTTTTCTGAAAATGAACAAGGCATGGATCTCGCATGAATTTGCCTGTCCGGTTTCAGATTAAATAACTGGTTGGCAACGTTATCCATGTCTACTGTTATGTTCATCTTTCTACCACCTGAACTCTACTGCCTGGGCTACAACACTGCCAGTTGCTGCTCAGAAGTGTTGGATGCACAGATCAAAACAATCGCTGATGTGTTTGTGGGGTTCAGTAACGCCTGCTGTTCCCCTGCTGTGTGTCCGGCAAAAATTACTGCTAGGTAGCTACACATGTTGAAAAAAACATGACATGTTAAAGTGGCTACTGCTACACATAGATAAGAGGCTATACCCTTATTTCTAAGCTGTAAACAAGTGAAACGTCACCTTTAAAACCATAAAATTATTAGTCTTTGTCACAAATATGTAACAGAATAATTGTGACATATTACTGCAGATATCCACATGTCGAACACAAATGCTAACACAAAAGCCTACTTATGCTATAGGGTACTGATGGTGAACCTTGTCACTCCATAACTTAGACAAATCCAACTCACATCATGCCTCAAATGCTGCAATGTTGGAAGTGCATAATGTGGGTTGAACTTTGACAACAGCTGCAGTGCGAAGGTTAGCCTTCAGTGTTCTTGGCTTTTAAATAAAAGCATACAAGTAAATTTAATAATCCATTGTTGATTAAGGGACGTAATGTACACCTGTAATATTGTGCAAACAATGGATGTAGGACTAGTCCTCTTCAACATTACTTATATTTGTGTCATTTCAAAAAATACATATTTAATTACAAATTTAACAACCCATATCATAAAGGTCCATCATGTAAAAATGAGAATCGGTAACAAAACTCATGCATTACCTTGTTAAAGTCAATAGTGCATAGTCACAATAGCTAAATATATACCTGCAAGTTTTGCTGAAACAACGACAACTGATAGAAAAGGTGAATGATATCTAGTTATCAGACTGAATAGCGACACCTGTACAATGTCGATATAATACTGTACCTTAACAAAAAGGCTGTTTGCAACCAATGTATTATATACGGATGGAAGCGCATCACACTAATAGATTTGAGTTATTTGAAATAGAATGGAGCAGCACCAATTAGAGAAAAATGTCAAGGATGAGGCGGTGAGACACGCTCAGCAGAGTACAAGCAGCAGTGGTTGAAGAACTAACTGTAGCGTGTTCTGCACTTAAAAAAAAAAAACCTCACAGACTAGAGTGAACACTGCACACAACTGTTCACTATCTCTGAAAGGCTCCTTTGTGTACTTGTATAGTGTTTGTAACAAATGTATTAGATACAGATGGAAGCACATCACACTAATAGATTTCATTTTTTTTAAATAGAATGGAGCAGCACCAATTAGAGAAAAATGTCAAGGATGAGGCAGTTAGACACGCTCAGCAGAGTACAAGCAGCAGTGGTTGAAGAACTAACTGGAGCGGGATCTGCACTCCAAAAATGAAAACCTCTGACTACAGTAAACACTGCACACAACTGTTCATTAGCTGTGAAAGGCCCGTTTTTGTACTTCTATATTGTTTGCAACCAATGTATTTGATACGGATGGAAGCACGTCACACTAATAGATTTGATTTTTTTTAAATAGAATGGAGCAGCACCAATTAGAGAAAAATGTCAAGGATGAGGCAGTGAGACACGCTCAGCAGAGTACAAGCAGCAGTGGTTGAAGAACTAACTGGAGCGGGATCTGCACTCCAAAAATGAAAACCTCTGACTACAGTAAACACTGCACACAACTGTTCATTAGCTGTGAAAGGCCCATTTGTGTACTTCTATATTGTTTGCAACCAATGTATTTGATACGGATGGAAGACCGTCACACTAATAGATTTGATTTTTTTTAAATAGAATGGAGCAGCACCAATTAGAGAAAAATGTCAAGGATGAGGCAGTGAGACACGCTCAGCAGAGTACAAGCAGCAGTGGTTGAAGAACTAACTGGTGCGGGATCTGCACTCCAAAAATGAAAACCTCTGACTACAGTAAACACTGCACACAACTGTTCATTAGCTGTGAAAGGCCCGTTTGTGTACTTCTATATTGTTTGCAAACAATGTATTTGATACGGATGGAAGCACGTCACACTAATAGATTTGATTTTTTTTAAATAGAATGGAGCAGCACCAATTAGAGAAAAATGTCAAGGATGAGGCAGTGAGACACGCTCAGCAGAGTACAAGCAGCTGTGGTTGAAGAACTAACTGGAGCGTAATCTGCACTCAAAAAAAAAACCCCTCACAGACTAGAGTGAACACTGCACACAACTGTTCACTATCTCTGAAAGGCTCCTTTGTGTACTTGTATAGTGTTTGCAACCAATGTATTGGATACGGATGGAAGCACGTCACACTAATAGATTTCATTTTTTTTAAATAGAATGGAGCAGCACCAATTAGAGAAAAATGTCAAGGATGAGGCAGTGAGACACGCTCAGCAGAGTACAAGCAGCAGTGGTTCAAGAACTAACTGGTGCGTGATCTGCACTCAAAAAAAAAAAAACCTCACAGACT
Source organism: Oophaga sylvatica (assembly GCA_033576555.1). Taxonomy (NCBI): domain Eukaryota; kingdom Metazoa; phylum Chordata; class Amphibia; order Anura; family Dendrobatidae; genus Oophaga; species Oophaga sylvatica. Next base: position 249,339,239 of record JARQOD010000004.1, on the reverse strand, counting down.
AGAGTGAACACTGCACACAACTGTTCACTATCTCTGAAAGGCTCCTTTGTGTACTTCTACAGTGTTTGCAACCAATGTATTGGATACGGATGGAAGCACGTCACACTAATAGATTTCATTTTTTTTAAATAGAATGGAGCAGCACCAATTAGAGAAAAATGTCAAGGATGAGGCAGTGAGACACGCTCAGCAGAGTACAAGCAGCAGTGGTTCAAGAACTAACTGGAGCGTGATCTTCACTCAAAAAAAAAAAAACTCACAGACTAGAGTGAACACTGCACACAACTGTTCACTATCTCTGAAAGGCTCCTTTGTGTACTTCTATAGTGTTTGCAACCAATGTATTGGATACGGATGGAAGCACGTCACACTAATAGATTTGATTTTTTTAAAATAGAATGGAGCAGCACCAATTAGAGAAAAATGTCAAGGATGAGGCAGTGAGACACGCTCAGCAGAGTACAAGCAGCAGTGGTTCAAGAACTAACTGGAGCGTGATCTGCACTCAAAAAAAAAAAACCTCACAGACTAGAGTGAACACTGCACACAACTGTTCACTATCTCTGAAAGGCTCCTTTGTGTACTTGTATAGTGTTTGCAACAAATGTATTGGATACGGATGGAAGCACGTCACACTAATAGATTTCATTTTTTTTAAATAGAATGGAGCAGCACTAATTAGAGAAAAATGTCAAGGATGAGGCAGTGAGACACGCTCAGCAGAGTACAAGCAGCAGTGGTTCAAGAACTAACTGGAGCGTGATCTGCACTCAAAAAAAAAAAACCTCACGGACTAGAGTGAACACTGCACACAACTGTTCACTATCTCTGAAAGGCTCCTTTGTGTACTTCTATAGTGTTTGCAACCAATGTATTGGATACGGATGGAAGCACGTCACATTAATAGATTTCATTTTTTTAAAATAGAATGGAGCAGCACCGATTAGAGAAAAATGTCAAGGATGAGGCAGTGAGACACGCTCAGCAGAGTACAAGCAGCAGTGGTTGAAGAACTAACTGGAGCGTGATCTGCACTCAAAAAAAAAAAAAACTTACAGACTAGAGTGAACACTGCACACAACTGTTCACTATCTCTGAAAGGCTCCTTTCTGTACTTCTATAGTGTTTGCAACCAATGTATTGTATACGGATGGAAGCGCGTCACACTATAATTTCAATTGAATGGAGCAGCAAGAATTACACTAAAGAAAAAAAAAAGAGTCTGTGAGTGACACGTGCAGATGCCTACAAACAGCATTGGATGCAGAGCAAACTGCAGCGTCACCTGCACTCTCACACACACACCTTGCACAGAGCTGTTAAAACAACACTGCAAGGCAAAAGGAAGCTTTACACAGCGGTTGGTAAACTAGCCTGCCTAAAGCACAGTACACAAAATCGCAATCTCTAACTGTCCCTCAGAGTCAGCAGAGCAGCGTTCTGTCCCTAACTGAATTCACAGCACAGTGACGCTAAAATGGCGGCGGCGCCTTTTATAGTGCATTCTGACATCATTTCAGCATCCAATCACAGCCATGCCATTAGTTAACATGACCGCAGCATTACAGGATGTGCCCACACTTCTTAGGATTCCTCATTGGCTGACTAAAATCACATTGCCTCTCAAAGAATTATGGGAACTTCCGATTCCGGTATACAATATATGGAAAATATCGGAACTAAGTATCGGAATTCCGATACAGCGAATATCGGCCGATACCCGATACTTGCGGTATCGGAATGCTCAACTCTAGTAACTAGTCAAAAGTAAGTAAATACAGTATGTGCAAGTCTATGATATGTACAGAATATGCAGTATATTTTAGCAACAATTTCTCGACCAAAGACCCAGTAACCACCATTAAGAACTTATTTTCTGATGAGGAGATGGGTTGGGCACAAATATTTTTATGTCTTGGGCACCAAAATTTCTTTCTTGTACACAAGATCAACATAGTTTGTCTGTTTAATGCAGTATACTGTATATATAAGTGAAATTAATAATTCATTAGCTTGCATGTCATGTTTTACATAATCAAGAATAGAAAACATAATTTGTAATTGCTAGTCAAAAATCTCGAGGGATGATGTCAGCTTTGATAAATAACACACAACCACATCTCAGTCTGGACTAGTAATATTGTGATTGCTCCATTAGTGGCATAGATTCTTTGGAGAATTTTGAAAATAGCAATTGTTTATCCAATATTCAGATCTCTTGTAATTTAGTCCACATACTCATCACATCATTGAAACTTTTAATTGAAAGAATTTGACATCTTAAAGAGCAATTGTGAAATATAGTTTGCTCTATGTAAGCAAATACAACAAATGAATCACACTGATCGAAGGTTAACACTAAAACCACTGATATGTACAACTCATTGACTTATGTTTAGTAAAAGCTAGCCTCTCTAGTCTGAGCTTAATAAAACAGCTGACACTATATAACAAGGCTTAAAAAGATAAAACGGACTATGATAGTAAGGTGTCAGCATGGCAGGAAACCTGTCAGAGTATCCATACTGACCCTTGTCTATCATGACAATGCCAACAATAACCACAGATACAGACAGAAGAAGCCTCTGTGCCAGAACAATATATGGGCACTTTTCAGTCCTACAGCTCAGCATAATGCACAACTCCACCTGATTTAGAGGTGGAATTGAGCCCCTCCCTTTTGGTCCCCTGTGCTATTGCACAGGGTGCACCAATGGCATGTCTGCCCTCAATAACTACTTGAGCAGCCAAAGTTTACTGTAAAACAATGGAAGAAGGTGGAATGGTTTTGATTAATCATGTTTTCTTTTTCATTATATCATGTATTGAGTATCTATGGGATGAGTAGGAAAGACAAATCTGATCTATTTAGGTCTCACTTTGGAACTTACAGAACTAGATGTGATCAAATCTGACAAGAAACACATTTGACAAATCATGGAAATTTTACATGGAAATTTGATTCTCAGCCAATTATTATTATACAATGCTCCTTACTAAAAAGTCCCTCAAAACTCCAGAGCATGATAAACATATGTAAAAAAAAATATGATTAGTAGGCACCTCGCTACTCACCTTTCCTACCATCCCTGCAGCCAAATGTCCTGTCTTCTTTCATATTGCTCGCATCCACTTTATACTCCATGTCTGCTGGTTCAACTTGGCTTCTGATGTCACTGCGCCAACCCAACAATGCACATTGTGACATTGTGGTGTCACAACATGCACCGCCACGTTATTGCACACAGTGACATCAGAGGCCTAATGGAGCCTGAGACCACATCATGAAGGGAAGAAGTTGAAGAGGATGTGTATCATAGGGGTAATGGGATAGCATGAGAAGTGGAAAACCAGACAGAGGGCTGCAAGGGCGGCAGGACAAATGAGCAATGAAAAGAAGGGGTAGAAGGACAAATTGGGCAAGTGATGTCACTCTAAACACTTTTGGAGAGTCATAGTTGCCAGACTGCCAAAGTTTTATCTGTCAGAAATGTGGGAAACAACTCTCACATCAAACTACCACTGCAATAACAACCAGATATTTCCGGTGTTATTGAGGCTCTTCCACCAACAATATGTATGACATTGCCTGCTTCTGAGCCATCAACAGAAGAAGCAGATTTTGTACCAGATGATATTTTAGCCACATGTTGTCAAGGCCAACACCCTCAAAATCTGATGATCTCACCATTTCAGCACCTTGATCTGGTTCTCACATCTTGTCCACCACACAATCATCCTCATCATTCTTGACTCAGCTGACAGTTTGACTGGGAAAAGTGCAGAGCTCCTTGCCTCCCTCACATCATTACCATCTCTACATTTTCCCTGACTCAGAGTACCACTATGCCTGATAGAGCCAGCAATACTGCTAGACATTTAAAACATGTCCTATATCTTCTCTTGCCCCTATCATCTGAGTACACAGGCTTGCTGTTTATTTTATCCAATAAATCAACTGGAAGTTGTAGTTAAATACTTTTATTACATGTGTAGATTTAGTTTAACTTTTTTTTTATTTTTAACAAAATTAAATCTCCCAGCCCCAAAGGGATTTAAAAAAAAACTGTCAGGCACATACACACAAAAAAGCAAAGTGCAGTAACAGTATTGACGAAGCATGTATGGTTGTCAAAACAAAAAGTTAAAGGGATATTTTTTACGCTATTTATTTAAACACTATTTATCCCCTGAAAAAAAAGCCATAGTCAAAAATGATAGGTTGGTAGTTAGGTACGCGCCCATAAAACAAATTGTCATAAAAGCAGACAGTATTGATGTGGCATATATGGTAATCTTTAATTTTTTTTCTATTTTTCTAAATATTATTCTCCTCTGCTTGTCAAAAAGCTGTAAAAAAAGAAGCCACATGGGTAACTAGTTACATACCTGCAATATTGTGGTGGCATGTATAGTTTAAAATTGGAGTAGTAAAACTGATATGTAAATAATTCAATTTGTAGGTTTTTTTCAATATTTTTTTTTAGCTTTTTTTAAACAAAATTCAACTTTCACTTTCCCATAAAAGATGTCACTAGAAATGCTAGGTAGATACATGTCCCACAAGAGGCACCTGTAACAGTTGTTTGGATGTTTAAGGGTATGTGCACACGTTGCGGATTTGTTTCGGATCCGCAATGGATTTTCCGTGCTGAATTGCAAAAAAAATGCTGTGCACATGCTGCAGAAAATTCCGCACTGATTCCTCAGCGGTTTATTTTCCGCAGCATGACAATTCTTTTTGCAGATCCGCTGCGTTCCTACTGTGACCTCTGCACCATGGGAAAATTACGGTGCTGAGGTCACAGGAGTTCAGCTGTCAGCGAGCACAAACTCAGTGACGTCACCGCTTGTCACTGAGCCTGTGCGTGCTGCTTCCATTCATTCCCCAGTAGTTTACAGTCGGAGCGGCTGCATTAACAGCGCTCCAGCTGTAAACTATTTAACCCCTTGAGATGGATTGCGCCTTGGGACTTGACTATATGGCAGACAGGTATGGGTATATAGTTGCTTTTTTATTTTGTTTCTTTTCCAGGAGAACAATGGATTCATTATGGGATTAGGAGTATAATAAAGATTTTAAAACTGTGTGTTGAATTCTTTCATTAAAATACTTTATTCTTAATGTGTGCGTTTATTTAACCCTTTACTTACTATAGGATTAGTAATGAATAGATGTCATATTAACACCTCTTCATTACTTGCTTAATGTCACCTTACAATAGAAAAGTGACATTAACCCATTATTAACCCCACTTGCCACTGCTACAGGGCAAGTGGAAAGAACCCGACAAAGCTCCAGAATAGGCACATCTAATAGATGTGCCTTTTCTGGGCATCTGCGGGCTGCTATTTTTAGGCTGGGAGGGTCTATGTTCATGGCCCCTTACCAGCCTGAGAATAGCAGCCTGCACCTGTATAGCTTTGCCAGGTTGGTTCAAAAACTAAGGGGTAACCCACGTCGGTTTGTTTTTCATTCAATCACTCCTGCTAGCTGTTGCCGGCAGAGCAAGGAGAATAATGACAGCCGACTTCAGCACCACAAGCAGGGGAACAGTGCTTACTATAGCGCTACTTCTCCTGCGGCCGTCCGTGTGGCCCTGATGCGGCACATGTGTGGGACACGGTGGCCACACGTGTGCCACACGGATATACCACATATACACATGGACACGGATATCTCCGGTACTGATTTTTCCGGTACCAGAAATATCTAGACGTGTGAGACCGGCCCAAGGAAGAGAGTTGTAGTTAAAGAGAACCTGTAAGCAGGATTTTGCTAACAAAACTCAAGACAAAAACAAAATGAGAAAATACCCTGTAGTAAATAAATAAATAGCAATAGTGCATGAAAATAATATAGAGTACTTGGTTAGCATATTTTTGATCCAAAAAAGGTAAAAACCATCCTACGAGGTCAAAGTGACCCTATTCGGGACGGTCCTAACCTCTAGTATTAAAACCCTACCATGTATCTAATGATGTATGTGTGAATAAGGGCTGACAAAGGCTGGGAACCTGGAAAATGGACAAACAGAAGTGGGCAGCCTTTTAAATGTAATGTCCAGCTCAAAAAAAAGGGAGGCCACTACCCTATTTACACAGGGTGCAAAACCTGAAAGAGAAAGCAAAATCAATGAACTTCAGGATATTGCTAATTAAAATGCAGACATGGACATATTGTTGCTATTAGGCCGGGGTTCCATTGGAATATGGCAACCAATGATTCTCTCACGTGAGAGCATCGGATGCCATATGCTAATGACCCTCGGCTCCTGTTCTACTGCGAGCAGGAGCCGAGTGTAAGTGCTCTGTGCCTCTCACATGAGAGAGGATCGCAGCACAGCTACGGTGAAGATGGAGAAAGTGATTTCTCCATCTCCTCTGCTGCTGGCGTCAGTGGGAATCACACTGCAATCGGGTGATATCCAAGTGCAGTGCGATCTTTCACACGCATCCATAGACTTATAAGGGTGCATGCAATCCGATTCTTGAGTGCAATCGCAGCATGCTGTGATTGTTTTCGTATGCCGAGTAGGCATGAGAAAATAATCACAGATGTGAGCTGCACCATAGAGAAACATTGGGCCAAATGCAATCCAATTTTTAAGCAGATTGCACTTGTCCGATTGCATCGCAAGAAGGAATGAGCCCTTATACTGTTTAACCCCTTGAGTACCATGGGTATTCTTGTTTTTTGCGGGACGAGTTGTACTTTTGAAAGGCACCATTGATTTTACCATATCGTGTACTGGAAAACGGGAAAAATTTTTTTAACTGCAATTATGATTCCCCAGGTCTTTATGAGTTCACAGACACCAAACATGTCTAGGTTCTCTTTTATTTAAGTGGTGAAAAAAAATCCAAAGTTTGTGAAAAAAAAAAAAAATTTGCCATTTTTCAGCATCCGTAGCGTCTCCATTTTTGAAGATTTGGGGTTGGGTGAGGGCTTATTTTTTGTGAGCCAATTAGACATTTTTATTGATACAATTTTGGTGTAGATACAGTTTTTTTATCGCCCGTTATTGCATTTTATTGCAATGTTGCAGCGACCAAAAACACGTAATTCTGTTGTTTTAATTTTTTTTCTCACTACGAGGTTTACCTATTGGATTAATTCTTTTTATATATTGATAGATCGGGCAATCCAGAACGCAGGATACCAAATACAGGTCCTTCTCAAAAAATTAGCATATAGTGCAAAATTTCATTATTTTCCATAATGTAATGATTACAATTAAACTTTCATATATTTTAGAATCGTTACACACCAACTGAAATTTGTCAGGTCTTTTATTGTTTTAATACTGATGATTTTGGCATACAACTCCTGATAACCCAAAAAACCTGTCTCAAAAAATTAACATATTTCAACCGTCCAATAAAATAAAAGTGTTTTTTAAAAACAAACAAAAAAAACATCAAATAATAAAGTTCAGTTATGCACTCAATACTTGGTCAGGAATCCTTTTGCAGAAATGACTGCTTCAATGCGGCGTGGCATGGAGGCAATCAGCCTGTGACACTGCTGAGGTGTTATGGAGGCCCAGGATGCTTCGATAGTGGCCTTAAGCTCATCCAGAGTGTTGGGTCTTGCGTCTCTCAACTTTCTCTTCACAATATCCCACAGATTCTCTATGGGGTTCAGGTCAGGAGAGTTGGCAGGCCAATTGAGCACAGTAATACCATGGTCAGTAAACCATTTACCAGTGGTTTTGGCACTGTGAGCAGGTGCCAGGTCGTGCTGAAAAATGAAATCTTCATCTCCATAAAGCATTTCAGCCGATGGAAGCATGAAGTGCTCCAAAATCTCCTGATAGCTAGCTGCATTGACCCTGCCCTTGATGAAACACAGTGGACCAACACCAGCAGCTGACATGGCACCCCACACCTTCACTGACTGTGGGTACTTGACACTGGACTTCAGGCATTTTGGCATTTCCTTCTCCCCAGTCTTCCTCCAGACTCTGGCACCTTGATTTCCGAATGACATGCAAAATTTGCTTTCATCAGAAAAAAGTACTTGGGACCACTTAGCAACAGTCCAGTGCTGCTTCTCTGTAGCCCAGGTCAGGCGCTTCTGCCGCTGTTTATGGTTCAAAAGTGGCTTTACCTGGGGAATGCGGCACCTGTAGCCCATTTCCTGCACACGCCTGTGCACGGTGGCTCTGGATGTTTTTACACCAGACTCAGTCCACTGCTTCCTCAGGTCCCCCAAGGTCTGGAATCGGTCCTTCTCCACAATCTTCCTCAGGGTCCGGTCACCTCTTCTCGTTGTACAGCGTTTTCTGCCACATTGTTTCCTTCCAACAGACTTCCCATTGAGGTGCCTTGATACAGCACTCTGGGAACAGCCTATTTGTTGAGAAATTTCTTTCTGGGTCTTACCCTCTTGCTTGAGGGTGTCAATGATGGCCTTCTTGACATCAGTAAGGTCGCTAGTCTTACCCATGATGGGGGTTTTGAGTAATGAACCAGGCAGGGAGTTTTTAAAAGCCTCAGGAATCTTTTGCATGTGTTTAGAGTTAATTAGTTGATTCAGAAGATTAGGGTAATAGGTCGTTTAGAGAACCTTTCCTTGATATGCTAATTTTTTGAGACAGGTTTTTTGGGTTATCAGGAGTTGTTTGCCAAAATCATCAGTATTAAAACAATAAAAGACCTGACAAATTTCAGTTGGTGTGTAATGAATCTAAAATATATGAAAGTTTAATTGTAATCATTACATTATGGAAAATAATGAAATTTAGCACTATATGATAATTTTTTGAGAAGGACCTGTATGTGTATATTTGATTTCTTATATTGTTTTATTTTGAATGGGGCTAAAGGGTGGTGATTTGAACTTTTATAATATATTTTTACTTTGTAAAAACATTTTATTTTACTTTTTACTTGCGTCAATAGTCTCCATGGGAGAAAGAAGCTGCAATCATCCGATCGCTTGTGCTACATAGAGCAGGGCAGCAGCCTTGCTTTATGTAGCAGAAATGCTCACTTGCTTTGAGCGCCAACCGCTGGGCGGCGCTCATTGCTATCCAGCTATGACAACCACAGGGGTCTCCTGCAGAACCCGGGTTGTTATGCCTACCCATCGGAGATCAACGGTCATGTGACACAAGCACCAATGGGTTGGGTTAATGACGCACTTCCAGCACATGCATGTTAACAGCCGTGGGTGGATCATGATTCCACCCACGGCTGTTAGGGGCACATGACAGCTGATCAGATCCCTCTGCACTGGCATCACTGATTAGGTGCAGTCAGACTGCTATAGTAATCGTCCGAGGATCACATTCCAATCCTCGGACTGGCCATCTGTTTTCCTGACCTAAGCGTAACAAAAATGACCTGACAGATTCCCTTTAAGGGTTTTTTCCTCTATAACTACATTATATAAAATTTAAATTATCCCCATTATTATTTGGAAAAAGTAGAACATCAAAAATACTTCTTGGTGGTCTTTTTTTGCTTTTGTAACCTTCACTGACAACTTGCATATGTTATTGTTTGATGGTGTTTTACCTTTTACATTTTGAACAGTTCATGAGAAGGAAATTTTCAGGAAATTTATACAGAGACAGATGATGTATATTGTTATACGTTTCAATTAGAGGGTAAAAATGAAACCGCAAACTTGCTTTTAAAATGAATGTCAAAGCAATACGTCAAACAAAGAGTCTGGAGGACAAAGATGACAGTTACATTTCCCTTTGAGCTATGGGAGAACAGTGCAAGGAGCTGATCATCGAGAATTTTTAGTACCCAGCACTTGCGAGTACATATAACAGTAAGCTACTGTGCTGACAGTCTTCATTGTGACTACATAATGAAAAATTGCTGCATGAAAGGAAGAACTAACCAAAAGTGAACAGCTGCTACTCTTAGAAAATGACAAAACAGTAAGCCTGACAAATGTACAAGTCTATAAAACCATTCTGTGTTGAAAAGCTATAACTGTGCTGAAACATACTACCTTGAAACAATCTGCTAGGCAAAATAGCGAACCTCTGCTGCTTCAGCTTATTTGATGATGTGAAGGTGGGTGAATTTACTTAAATGCCAACCTTTTTATAGTGCGGCTAAATTCAAAGCTTCTTAGAAAAATCATATTTATAGTCTGACTTGTGTGTAAAATAAAGCATTGTACAAACTGTGTACCATTTAACAACATCAATTTTTTTCTAAAAGAAAATAGAATTCTATTCTGAACCTTTTACATGAAGTAGTTATAAATGCAGAAATAGCCATTCAATTAGATTTCTATATCAATGCGAGCAATAATAATTTAGAGTAAATGCCACCAAATTTTCCTCTCTACGAAAGTATGTTTTTGTTATCTGATATCACAGGCTCGGTAGTTTCTTCATTTCTTACCGATTGTAAGTGCAGCTGTCAATCTCGGCCACATGCCTATTCTTGATCCTATAAGCACTGGAACTATTGTAAGAAATTCACGTATTGATTTTTTTTTTATTATTCAGTTTACAGAGCAGATCATTTACTATATGTGTTTTTTATGTACCAGTCTTGAAAAGGAAAATGTAATATTTTGATGCATCTTTCCGTGTTTTATTTGCCACAAATTGAAATCTATGCCATCTAAAAACTGTTTTAGATTACTGCTAAAATTTACTCCAATTTCTAGAAAATATAAATAAATAAAGTATAATAAGTCTGTGGGCCACAGTTATATTCCATTATCATGTAACCTGTTGTGAACACTTTGAATATGACTTCTGAGTTGGGGCTTCCCCTGGTGGCTGCTGATAGTAATGAAGCTGCTTTGGCTAACAGAAGTCTATCACCTGGGGGCAACGATTGGCAATCAGGTGTTGCTGACTGGGGAGATATAAGTGAGCAACCTTCCCATAATTCTTGCCGGTGATTTGTTTTCTTCCTGGTCCCTTTTGGAAGTCAGCTTGCTTCCTGCTCTGTCCTGCAACTTTCAGATGAGTTATTTGCTGTTTATTTCTGTGGCATTTGTGTTCCCTTTTGTCTATCTTAGTTTTCTGCACTTCTGGAGTTAATACAGCCAGGTTCCCCTGTGGGGGCCTGCACTGGTCTCTGTTTCTCATTTGCCACTGTTTATGTATTTTCAGTTCCCTCTTATTTCAGTATCTGCTGATTTGCTACCAGTTCACACCAGAGACAGTTTGTATATTTCCAGTTTCGTTATTTCAGCGTCTGATGGTTTGCTACCAGTTCACCCCAGAGTTCTGATCTAGTGGGGAAGAGATCAGGTGGTCTCAGTATTTTTGCATATCAGACGTGTTGGAGTTTTTCTTAGACTTTTTTGCTGGATTGCAGACAGGATTCTTTCCTGTCCTGTTCTATCTAGACAGTTTGGGCCCAGCATTTGCTTACTCTGTTTTCTGCCTGTGTTCATATTTCATCTTGTCTCACTGCCAATATATGTTTGGGGGCTACCTATTTCTTTGGGGCTCTATTCCGGAGCAGTTAGCTTTCCCTTTTCTCTCTTTAGGCTTAGTTAACTCTCCGGCTGTGTCGAGGCGTCTAGGGCACCGTAGGTATGTCCCACGGCTACTTCTAGTTGTGCTGTCAGTTTAGGGGTCTGCAATCCGCTAGTTACCAACCTCTCTGAGTGTCTGGTTGCCTAGCCCATTTTTGCTACTGTCCTCCTCAGCTAACAAATCATAACAGTTACCTCTGCCCATTTTTTAGAAAAACAGAAAATAAAGTCTCAAGTTTTTGCAGACGTACACCAAACTTTGTGAATTGTTCCTCAAGAAAACTGTTCAGAGATCTTTAATATGCAAATTGCCTCTTCAGAAGAAAAGAGGACTTGAACTCTACAGCGCCACCTGTTGGAAGTAGCGATCCTACAAGTCACAATCAACCCTTTAACAAGTCTTGTAATATGACTTAGGATAAAACCAAATCAGAATCTCAATTTGCAGGCATAGTGTTTCGGGCTATTGGCCCTCGTCAGTGCAAAGTATGAGAACTGATTTGGCTAGGTGAGAGGCTCTGGACTAGGGTCTAAGGGGTAAGGTTTCTCCTTGTGGAGAGTGACATACCACCTCTGGCATGTCAAGTCAAGGAGGCTTATTCGCCGTGCAGAGATCTTTAAACTTTTTACAAAACTTAAGTAATATATATGTTTCAGTTTTGCTGATTTTGCAGTTGCCAAAATACAGTGTACAACTTTTGAATGTGCTTTCTATTTCAGTTTTTCATCAATTTTAAGGTTACCACGAATTGTCCTGTGTGTACATACAGTACAGACCAAAAGTTTGGACACACCTTCTCATTCAAAGATTTTTCTGTATTTTCATGACTATGAAAATTGTACATTCACACTGAAGGCATCAAAACCATGAATTAACACATGTGGAATTATACATTACACTTTACAAAAAAGTGTGAAACAACTGAAAATATGTCTTATATTCTAGGTTCTTCAAAGTAGCCACCTTTTGCTTTGATTACTGCTTTGCACGCAGAAAAGGTGAACGGATGGACTCTACATGCCTGGTTCCCACCGTGAAGCATGGAGGAGGAGTTGTGATAGTGTGGGGGTGCTTTGCTGTTGACATTGTTGGGGATTTATTCAAAATTGAAGCGGTGAGCGGTCCAGCTCACCCCAAACCATCTCGTTTGTGTTCAGGTCTGGTGACTGTGGAGGCCAGGTCATCTGGCATAGCACCCCAACACTCTCCTTCTTGGTCAAATAGCCCTTATGCAGCTTGGAGGTGTGTTTGGGGTCATTATCCTGTTGAAAAATAAATGATGGTCCAACTAAATGCAAGCCGGATGGAATAGCATGCTGCTGCAAGATGCTGTGATAGCTGTTAAAAATGCTTAATTTCATATATTTTTCCAGGACTTGTTACCAGATACGATACTTCTAAAGAAAATGTCACGTTTCTTATAAAAAATTATAGTGGTTTATTGGACTGTTCATCAAAAAAACATCATTACATGAAAACATAAAATGAGTGAAATAGTTACGAAGAGATTGTCCATTCGTCCATAGCAAAACTTGTACACATCTTTCCTTGGTGTCCTGAATGGTAAAAATGACATTCTGGCCTTGTCAGCAGCATAGCAGGGAAACAACACGTGGTTGCAGCTGTTCATTCATCATAGTGTTCCATGTGTCTGACGAGAGAGTGAGAGAGCAAGAGAGCCACCCCCTCCCTTCGTGTAGCCATTATATATGTCCCTTAGATCACGTGGTCTCTATATATGGGGATGACACTCTACCATACAGAAATAGCATCTGTAATGTCAGCTGAAAGTTAATGTACTCAGTACAGAATTGAGTGTATAACGAATAAATCCATAACCAATAATTAATATTTAACAGTAGCCATTCTGGTTCAGTATGCCTTCAATTTTGAATAAATCCCCAACAGTGTCACCAGCAAAGCACCCATACACCATCACACCTCCTCCTCCATGCTTCACGGTGGGCACCAGGCATGTAGAGTCCATCAGTTCACCTTTTCTGCGTGCAAAGCAGCAATCAAAGCAAAAGGTGGCTACTTTGAAGAACCTAGAGTATAAGACATATTTTCAGCTGTTTCACACTTTTTTGTAAAGTGTATTGTATAATTCCACATGTGTTACTTCATAGTTTTGATGCCTTCAGTGTGATTCTACAATTTTCATAGTCATGAAAATACAGAAAAATCTTTGAATGATAAGGTGTGTCCAAACTTTTGGTCTGTACTGCACATATATATATATATATATATATATATATATATATATATATATATATATATATATATATATACACACTGTGTTCCAAATTATTATGCAAATAATATTTTCTCAGATTTTCCCAAATTACCTATATGAATTGCAGTCATTGTAATTTTCCAGTCAAATAACTATTAGAGTACAATTGAAACGTTTTTGTACAAACTGCCTATGATAATAGTATATTTTTAAAAAAATAAAACACTCAAACTGCACTCAAAATGCATGTTCCAAATTATTATGCACAGCAGATTTTTCAACCTTTTCATTTTAATAAAGAACAAAAAAATGGTAATTTTTGAAATTATAAGCATTAGCAGGTTATTACAAACGGAAATCAAACAGTTTTCAACTCAAAACTTTATTCTAGGTGATGTTACATTTGCACATAGGACCCCTTGTTCAAAAGGAGCTTCTGAACTCTCTCCTTCATTGAATTTGTCAGGTTTTGGATGGTTTCTGCTTCAATTGTTTTGCATGAGGACAGAATACCCTCCCAGAGCTGTTGCTTAGATGTGAACTGCCTCCCGCCATCATAGACACTCCTTTTGATGATGCTCCAGAGGTTCTCAATGGGGTTGAGGTCAGGGGAGCATGGGGGCCACACCATAAGTTTGTCCCCTTTTATGCCCATAGCAGCCACAGATGCAGATGTGTTATGTGCAGCATGAGAAGGTGCATTATCATGCATGAAAATGATCTTGCTGCGGAATGCACGGTTCTTCTTGAACCATGGCAGGAAGTGCTGTTTGAAAAACTCAACATACACTATGGAGTTCATCTTTACCCCTTCAGGGATCCTAAAGGGGCCGACAACCTCTCTCCCCACGATTCCAGCCCAAAACATTACTCCACCTCCTCCTTGTTGGCGCCGTAGCCGTGTTTGCATGGGGTGTCCATCAATCAGCCGTCCTCCACTCCATCCATCTGGACCATCGAGCGTTGCACGGCACTCATCGGTGAACAAAACAGTTTTGAAGTCAGTCTTCATGTATTGTTTGGCCCACTGGAGCCGTTTCTGCTTGTGTGCAGTGGATAGAGGAGGTCGATAGGATGGCTTACGCACAGCTGCAAACCTCTGAAGGACCCTGCATCTTGTTGTTTGGGGGACGTTGGAGGCACCAGCAGCTTCAAAAACTTGTCTGCTGCTATGACAAGGCTTTTTTGCCGCTGCTCTTTTAACCTGACGTAATTGCCTGTAGGAAAGAGTCCTCAATTTTCCCTTATCAGCACGCACACGTGTGTACTGTGAATCAGCTACATACTTCTTGATTGTGCGATGATCACGATGAAGTGTCTTGGCAATGTTGATTGTAGTCATGCCTTGACCTAAACACTCCACAATTTATTGCTTCTCAGCTGCCGACACATCCTTTTTCTTTCCCATTTTGGCAGAAAATGTAGGCTGCTTAATAATGTGGGACAGCCTTCTTAAGTAGTCTTGCGTTTCATTGGACACACCTGCCAAACTAAGTAGCACAGGTGTCTGCAATTGCTTACAGTGATATAAAGAGCCCTGACACACATCACCATTAATGAGTTTAACTGACAAACAGAAAAATTCTTACCTTATCACTCATAAACAATTTTTGCATAATAATTTGGAACACAGTGTATATATAAACATATGTGTGTATATATATATATATATATATATATATATATATATATATATATATATATATAGAGTGGGTGCAAAAAGCATTCAGACCCCTTTAAATTTTTCACTCTTTGTTTCATTGCATCCATTTGGTAAATGCAAAAAAAGTTCATTTTTTCTCATTAATGTACACCCTGCAACCCATCTGCACACAGTTAAAATAACAAAGTAGTGACTTCAGAACAACTCTGACCATTCTTGACTGACCCAGCCAGAACTCTGACCTAAACCCAACAGAGCATCTCTGGAAAGACCTGAAAATTGCTGTCCACCAACGTTCACCATCCAATCTGATGGAGCTGGAGAGGATCTGCAAGGAAGAATGGCAGAGGATCCTCAAATCCAGGTGTGAAAAACTTGTTGCATCATTTCCAAGAAGACTCATGGCTGTACCAGCTCAAAAGGGTGCTTCTATTCAATACTGAACAAAGGGTCTGAATACTTCTGACCATGTGATATTTCAGTTTTTTTTTAATAAATTTGCAAACATTTCTACATTTGTTTTTTTCAGTCAAGATGGGGTGCAGAGTGTACATTAATGAGAAAAAAATTAACTGTTTTGTATTTACCAAATGCAACAGAGTGAAAAATTTAAAGGGGTCTGAATTCTTTCCGTACCCACTGTACATATATATATATATATATATATATATATATATTAATTATTGAACCCGTTCTAAGCCTGGGTAATGAGCATTTTATTGAAAAAATGGAACAGGAAAATTATCTCCCGCTGTAATAATTATAGGGGATAACTCTGGAGACTTCTTGCGTGGAACAAGACAACTACAGGACACCGTCTTATAAGTGGAAAAGTCTATATTATCACACGATGATTCAAACAGGTGCAAAGCAAAGCTCAAGAACACACACTTGGTGTAGATATTAAATGCAGCTTAACAGTCTATAGGAAACTTCAGAGAGAAATGCAATCAAGCAGAGAGTCTATGAAGCACAGTTAAACTTGAGGATACTTGACACGAATAAGTCTTAGTTTAGTCCAAGCACAGGTAGGCAGTTCAAATGATATCTTTAGCTCAACCAGGAAGGCCTGGGCGATAGTCTCAGTTTTAAGCAGCGCAGGGCTGCAACAGCTTACATGTCCAACAAATGCAGATGGGAGTAACACAAGCAGCCAGATGAAGGAGGATTACTGGAAACCGATGTATGCAGCAGGAACTCAGAGCAGAGTAGCAGTATCATAAAACAGGTTCACAGGAGCAGGTACAAAGCCACGGAGCCTCCAGAGGTCAGAAGCTGGATGCAAGGCAGAATACTCTACCACAGAGTAAAGGCTGGGGTGGAGGTATATAGCAGGAAGACACAGTGCACATGAGACCAAAGACGCCATCTTGGAAAAGGGCAGTAATGCACAAAAGGTGATCAAAAATATTCAGAGTCCTGACATTACTCCCTCCTTAGAAGTGGCTTAGGACGATCCTTGACCTGGTTTCTCTGATGAAAACGAGAAATCTTCTGTTGGGCATTGATGTTTTCCACCGGTTTCCAAGAGTCTTCCTCAGGGGGATATCCCTGCCATCTTATTAGATATTGGAGTCGATTCCTGCGAATCCTGGAATCAATCATTTCCTCCACCACAAATTCTTCTTGCCCATCAATCACCACAGGCTGCGCAGGTGGCACAACATGTCCCTGGAAGGTATTAGGAGACACAGGCTTTAGTAAAGATACATGGAAAACTGGGTGTACCTTCATAGTCCTAGGCAGCTTCAGACAGCAGGCCACGGAGCTCACAATACCGTTGATCTTGAAAGGGCCAATAAACTTCTGTCCAAGTTTTTGTGAAGGAACGTTTAATTTCAGATTCTTAGTTGCTAACCACACGGAATCTCCTAATTTGAACATGGATGCAGGTTTACGGAATCTATTAGCCGATCTCTTATAACGTTCTTGAGCTGTGGTCAGGGACTCCTTCAGAACCTCCAAATTTTGCCTCATCGCAGTCAGCCTTTCCTCCACTGCTGGAACTGGAGAATTAATCGGAGACCTAGGTAAGATACACGGATGATAACCCAGATTGGCAAAGAAAGGTGTAAACTTAGTGGAGGCGCTCTGAGAATTGTTGTTGTATGAAAATTCGGCTAACGGTAGCAACTCCAACCAATCATCCTGGAGATGGCTGACATAGCATCTTAGATATTGTTCCAGCGTCTGGTTGGTGCGCTCAGTCTGACCATTTGTCTTGGGATGGTAAGCGGAAGAGAGACAGACATTAATATTGAGTGCAGAGCAAAACCCCTTCCAGACTCTTGAAGTGAACTGTACTCCACGGTCAGAGATGATCTCATCCGGGACCCCATGCAGCTGAAAGACATTCTGTATAACCAAGTTCACTGTATCCTTAGCTGAGGGGAGGCCGGTGCATGGAACAAAATGAGCGACTTTAGTCAGGCGATCAACTACCACCATGATCGTATTCATGCCCCCGATGTAGGCAGCTCCACAATAAAGTCCATTGATATAGACCCCCAAGGGCGGGACGGAACAGGTAATGGTTGCAGAAGACCCGTAGGTGCCACACGAGGAGTCTTTTAACGAGCACATACCTCGCAAGAGAGAACATAGTCCTTGGTATCCTTCAGGCAAGTTGGCCACCAGAAAAATCAGCTTATGAACTCTTGTGTCTTCTGTACCCCCCTGTGACCAGCCAACTTGGAGTCATGTACCAACTTGAGAATCTGCAGACGGACGGCTTCAGGGACGTAGATACGTCGATCTCTGAACCACATGCCACCCTTAAAGACAAGATTAATATCTACAGGTGGATTGGCCAGAAATACATCACCGTCATAAGCCTCCCTGCACTCCTTCCACAAGTCTTGATCATGGATAACTCAGATGAAATTGGCATCAGATAGAATGGTCTTGGACAGGGCTCCAGGTACGGAATCCGCAGCATGGATTCGGGATAAAGCATTAGCCTTCCCATTACGAGAACCTGGACGGTACGAGATAACAAAATTAAATTGATTTAAAAATAAATTTGTGAAAAAAGCAGGGTAGGATCTATTCTTAAAACAACAACTTTTATTAATGCTTCTATTAAAATCAAATAAAGATACCCAAAAGCGACATATAAAAAAAACACACAAAAACACAATTGGTACTATGCCAATTCCTGTCATGTGTGCATTGCCATGAAGATCGTCGCGGTTGCACATTTTGACTTCTCACAGCTGAGCTGCTGTTTCTTTGTGTTTGGCAGCTAGGGAGTTAATTCTGTCTGTGCTCGGTTCTGGGACTGGGTGCAGTTTCTCCCGGCTGCAATTGATTATTTGTTGATTGGTTTCCTTTAAATTCCTGGTTGTCTGCTTGGGGAGTTGCCAGTGAAACCTTCATGCAGACCACAGATAGGAATGAATCTGTATAGACTTTAGTTGTGAGCTCCTTAGTTGTTCTAAGCTCAACTTGGTTAGAGTTTATTTCCCAGACCATTTATTTTCCTTTGGTGTTTGAGTGTGTATGCAAGCGAGTGTTATCCTGTCTGTCTTATATGTCTAATCTGTGTATTTAGCTAAGATCAGCCCATATCCCTTTGGTGGTAGTCAGGATCCTTCTTAGGACTGATTACAGGGTTCAGGGTCTGATAGGAGACAGGGTTAGGTTGGAGACTTGGACCTCTGAACCATTATCAGTACCTCCAAGGTGAGGGATTAGTTAGGACCCCAGTTTAGGGTCAGGTTAGATCCCGGTCCACCTCTTTCCTGTTTCAGCTCATCAAGTCCTCAAGATTAACCCTGAGTTCAGCAGATATCGTGTCAGGTAAATCTATTCTATACTTACATGCTGATGTTGCTATACTAGTTGTTGTATAGAGTGTTGTTCCTGTATTAATAGTTTACTGACATTGTATACATATCATTAGACAGCGTGACAATTCCTTCTATTCAGCAATGAAAAATGGGCATATATTCATTAAAGCCCCGGTATAGGATCAATAAATGTATCACCAATAACCCCTTCTTGGTGTCTTAATACAATATAGTTAGAGAAATGAATCGCTTTGAAATACCAATCACCAAAACTTTCTGTATTGGAACGATCTCACCTCATCTGTTGTATTTTCGTCCAGCCTTATAGAGCCATTGTTTCCTATTCAGATTGGGGGAAGGTTTTTACCTTCATTTACTTTCATTTATAATTACCCCACCAAAAGAAGCAGTGTATACTCTAGATCTGCCCCATAATAAACTTTCCGACGCGTTTCGTTGTCATAACTCATCAGGGAAGAGAAAATGTGACATGGTGGAATAAAAATCATCCACCATCGTACATGGGGAATAAGAGGCATCACCTGATTTCTCAGTGTGTCCCATTTAAATAGACCGTTACATGGTCCACGTGTTAGCGGCTTGTGGACGTCATCAGAGAGCGTCCCGCTGTTGGACGCGAGTTGAAACGTCACTTCCGGTATCCCGGAAGTGACGTTTCAACTTCCGTCCAACAGCGGGACGCTCTCTGATGAAGTCCACACTGTGCTAAATGGGACACACATTATGGGGCAGATCTAGAGTATAAACTGCTTCTTTTGGTGGGGTAATTATAAATGAAGGTAAATGAAGGTCAAAACCTTCCCCCAATCTGAATAGGAAACAATGGCTCTATAAGGCTGAACGAAAATACAACAGATGAGGTGAGATCGTTCCAATACAGAAAGTTTTGTGATTGGTATTTCAAAGCGATTCACTTCTCTAACTATATTGTATTAAGACACCAAGAAGGGGTTATTGGTGATACATTTATTGATCATATACCGGGGCTTTAATGAATATATGCCCATTTTTCATTGCTGAATAGAAGGAATTGGCATAGTACCAATTGTGTTTTTGTGTGTTTTTTATTATATGTCGCTTTTGGGTATCTTTATTTGATTTTAATAGAAGCATTAATAAAAGTTGTTGTTTTAAGAATAGATCCTACCCTGCTTTTTTCACTATTATTGGATTGGTAGTCACTGCTTATCTTTAAAAATAAATTCCAACGAGCCTGACGAGGAGAAAGACATCTAGCGGATCTAAGGAACTCTAAATTACGATGGTCAGTCAACACTACGATCTGTTGTGCAGCTCCTTGCAGATGATGCCTCCATTCCTTGAAAGCCGCAATAATAGCCAGCAATTCCTTGTCTCCCACATCGTAATTCTTCTCTGCAGAGGTTAGTCTATGGGAAAAGAAAGCACAAGGGTGTAGCAGCCCCTTCTCTCCAGTTCTTTGGGAGAGAATAGCCCCCAAAGCATTATCAGAAGCGTCCACCTCCACAATGAAAGAAAGTGTTGGATCTGGTGTATTAACAGCGGTGCTGAGGTGAAACAGATCTTAAGCCGATCAAAAGCTTCTTGAGCCTGTGAAGACCACTTAAAGGGCTTTTCCTTCTTTGTCAAGGAAGTAATGGGACGGACAATATCAGAAAAATTTCTAATGAAACGTCTGTAGAAATTTGCAAAACCAATAAAACGTTGGACCTCCTTAACGTTCTTGGGTACAGACCAGTCAAGGATAGCCTGAATCTTACCAGATTCCATGTTCAGCCCCTGAGGAGAGATGATATAACCTAAGAACTGTATCTCAGAACGATGGAACTCGCATTTCTCCGGCTTGATATACAGATGGTTCTCTTTCAGACGTCTTAAAACCGCTTTGACATGTTCTTCATGTTCCTGTAGAGAGTCAGAAAATATTAAAATATCATCCAAATAGATCACCACAAACTGGTCCAACAAATCTCTGAAGATGTCATTAGTAAGGTGTTGAAACGTTGCAGGGGCGTTACAAAGCCCGAAGGGCATCACGAGACATTCAAAGTGTCCATACCAGCATCTGAATGCTATCTTCCACTCATCCCCTCTACGAATACGCACCAAATTATAAGCCCCACGAAGATCCAGTTTAGTGAACACCTTAGCATGGTGGACTCTTTCCAGTAATTTGGAAATCAGAGGCAAAGGGTAACGGTTTCGTATGGTTATTTTATTGAGTTCCCGAAAGTCTACACAGGGTCTCAGGGTCCCATCCTTCTTTTTTACAAAAAATATAGGTGCCCCTGCTGGTGAGAAAGAAGGACGTATGAAGCCTTTGGCCAAGTTTTCATCAATATACTCCTTTAAGGCTTGGAGCTCAGGTGCCGACAAAGGGTATACATTGCCAAAAGGAATAGCTGCCCCAGGAAGCAGCTCAATGGAACAGTCATAATGCCTGTGTGGAGGAAGCTGATCTGCATTCTTCTTGTCACAGATGTCAGAGAACTCTTTATATGCTGAAGGTAAAGTAAATACCTGTACAGGTGGTTCCGTAGCAGTGGACTCAGGGACAACTTCAGTTGATGCTGGGTTGCACCTTGTTGGAAAAATGACCTCCTTGGTCTCCCAGTTGATAGCTGGATTCTGAGAACACAGCCAAGGGATGCCTAAAATCACAGGAAAATGAGAAGAAATTAGCAAGAAAGAGAGTTGCTCCTGATGATTAGGTTCTAGCAAAATCTCAAGGGGTGCGGTCTCCTGATCCACAGGCCCGGAGATTAAAGGTGACCCATCCACTGTTTCCATGATAATTGGAGAGGCTCTTTGCTGAATTTCAATATCATGTTCTTTGGCAAATGCGATATCCATAAAATTGCCACCTGCACCGGAGTCAATCATAGCTGCACTGGAAATCCACTGTCCAGAACACAGGATCTTAATAGGGAGAGAACAGTGAGAGTTCTTTTCCTTCAGCTCCTTGGGTGGTGAAGTCATAGAAAGTGAATGGAATACAGCGTTTATAGGCAGGCTACATTCAGAGATGTCAGATTCATCATCACAGTAGTCATACTCTCCTACCACTGCTAGCACCTTGTTAGGCCGCTTGCGACACTTGGGACAGTTGATTAAAAAGTGGTCAGACTGGCCGCAGTAGAAACATAGACTTTCACTAAGTCGATGCTCCCGGCGCTCATTACTCTCGCGCTTCTGAACAGAATCATTTTGCATTGGCACCTCCTCCACATCCCAAGATGTTTTACCTGCAGGTTCTCTGGAAGGAAGGGAAAAGTTAGAGATATGGTTCAAGGCAACAAATTTCTCCTGCCTACGCTCAGTAAGGCGAATGTCAATGCGCTCACAATGCTGTATAAATGTCTCTAGCTCTTGTGGTGATTCAGAGCGAGCTAATTCGTCCTTTACAATGCTAGACAGCCCCCTCTTAAAAATAGGCAATTGTGCATAACTACGTCCTATATAGAAAAGAAATACCAGTAGTAACACAATTTAATAATTTTATTTCATGAATATCACATATGCATGTACAACTCCGATAAAAATATTCATAAAAAATACATACCGTATATACCCATGTATAAGCAGAGATTTTCAGCCCATTTTTTAGGGCTGAAAGTCCCCCTCTCGGCTTATACGCGGGTCATATACGGGGGTCGGCGGGGGAGGGGGAGCGGGGATGTCAGATCATACTCACCCCTCCGCCGGCGCGGTCTCTGCAGCCCCCTGCTTCTCCCACGATCTCCTGCTCCTTCCTGCAGCGGTCACATGGCACCGCTCATTAAAGTCATGAATATGCACATATTCATGACTTTAATGAGCGGTAGCACGTGACCTCTGCAGGACTGAAGCGCTGCAGAGAGCGCCGGGAGAAGAGGAGAGGCTGCAGGGACGCGCGGCGGAGGGGTGAGTATAGCGATATTTACCTGTCCCCGTGCCACCGTTGCGCGCTGCTCCCTCGGTCCTAGCTGTGACTGTTCAGGCAGAGGGCGCGATGACGTCATTAGTGAGCGCCGCGCCCCCTGCCTGATCATTCACAGCCAGAGTCAGACCGAGGGAGCAGCGCTGCGGTGCAGAGAGGACAGGTAAATATCTCAGATGCCGGGGTCCTGAGCGAGCGGTCACCGCCTGCTCAGGACACCGGCACCTGGCCCCAGCGACGAGAGGTGAGTATGTCATTTTTTTGCAGCAGCAGCATATGAGGCCTATACTATGGGGCATAATTGTGCAGCATATGGGGCATAATATGGAGCATATGGGGGCATAATGTGGAGCATATGGGGGCATAATATGGAGCATATGGGGGCATAAACTGTGGAACATATGGGGCATAATATGGAGCATATGGGGGCATAATGTGGAGCATATGGGGGCATAATATGGAGCATATGGGGGCATAAGCTGTGGAACATATGGGGCATAATCTGGAGCATATGGGGGCATAAGCTGTGGAACATATGGGGGCATAATCTGGAGCATATGGGGGCATAAACTGTGGAACATATGGGGGCATAATCTGGAGCATATGGGGGCTTAAACTGTGGAACATATGGGGGCATAAGCTGTGGAACATATGGGGGCATAATCTGGAGCATATGGGGGCATAAGCTGTGGAACATATGGGGGCATAATATGGAGCATATGGGGCATAATCTGGAACATATGGGGGCATAAACTGTGGAACATATGGGGGCATAATCTGGAGCATATGGGGCATAATCTGGAGCATATGGGAGCATAAGCTGTGGAAAATATGGGGGCATAATATGGAGCATATGGGGGAATAATCTGTGGAACATATGGGCTCATAATCTGGAGCATATGGGGGAATAATCTGTGGAACATATGGGGCATAATCTGGAGCATATGGGGCATAAGCTGTGGAACATATGGGGCATAATCTGGAGCATATGGGGGCATAATCTGTGGAACATATGGGGCATAATCTGGAGCATATTTGGGCATAATCTGTGCAGCATATGGGGACATAATCTGTGGAGCATCATATGGTGGCATAATCATTTTTCACCCTAGGCTTATACGCGAGTCAATAAGTTTTCCCAGTTTTTTGTGGCAAAATAAGGGAGGTTGGCTTATACACTGGTCGGCTTATACATGAGTATATACGGTATATGTAAAAAATAAAAAATAATTTAAAAATAAAAAATAATAAATAAAAACCTTTAATCAAAATTAGATGGACACAATCCAAATTTTATTAAAAGAAATGTTTATTGAAGACAATTTAAAAAGAACATACAAAAACATATAAAAAACACGTACTAGTGTGTGCAGGGTACAATGTGTCCCACTGATTGGCATAAATACTAATCAATCATAATAAAATCAATAAATTAAATCTCCCCCAAAAAAATATATTAAAGTGACTAGTGCAAAATATACAATATAGAGTGAAATGACCAAATAATGTAACCAAAAAATTATTATAAAACATATAATGTGTAAAACATCAATATATATATATATATATATACTGTATATATATAACAGTGATATATATATATAAAAAAAACACACCAATTTCAAATTGATGTATATGTGCAAAATAAATAACAAATAAATAATGCCAAAATATAAAAAATTGGTGAATATTGATTACACAAAAAATAAGAAACGAATGAGTGACTAAACATCAAAAAAAGGGGTATTACCTAAATAAAGTGCATATATAAATATAAATTCATAAGGATATAACACCAACTAATG